>WPDH01000004.1:0-600000 GCA_019137255.1 Corinectria fuckeliana | reverse complement strand
GGGCATGGCGACGGGGCCGGCAGCGCCGATGATGACGGACCAGAAGAGGGCCGGGCGCTCGCGGGCTGCCCAGCGGCAGTACTTGAGGGGAGTGGACCAGAAGAGAGGCGCGGCCGACATGGTGGGCGAGAGATCCTGCGGCGGGAGGGAGTTAGCACAAAGGTGCGGCGGTGGGAAGGCGGGGAGCGGGAGGGACTGCGGCGTACTCAATTGGCGGCGAGATGTCGTGGGATTATTGTCGTGGTGTTGATGGGCATGGGGACGACCTGATGAAGCCGCTGTAGACTCGGTCCAATCGCAGGAGCGGAAAAACCAAGCCGCGGCAGTCGGATGATCTGCTCGTACCTTTGAGGAGCGCTAAGCTACATACGGGCAGGTCAACTACGACTGGATGCCGCCTTCTGGGCTGGATTTGTATGCAATTGATCTGAAGGCTATTTTGAACTCTATGGGATGGTGGGAAGCTTTATCTAGATATTATTTCGCTGGTCAAGGGGCTTGTGCTGGAAGGAATTGAGATGTAATGGATAAATCTCATCAATCCTAAAGTATATGCTTGGTACGGTAGTACCTAAATAGGACTAGCATCCGCCTCCGTTTCGAACTTCTCAGACTCGTAACCCAAAGAGGCGGCCGCCCCACATCGGCTTGGCAAGGCTACGTATCCCTCAACGCAAGCTCAAAGCTCCCCCCAAGCTGGCCAAGTACACGTCTGCGTCTGCGTCTAACAGCGACTTGCTTCCCCGAGACGCAATCGCAACCACCACCGCACCCGCAACTCAATCTCTCCGCCATTCGCCAACAGTACAAGATGCGGTCGCTCGCGAACCTCGGGCTCCTGCTTTTTGCGACCCTGGTCTCGGCCGTGAGCTCTGCCGGCAACCGCCTGCTGGTCGTGCTGGATGCCGTCGAAGAGAAGGATGCGTATTCGACCTTCTTTCGCGGTCTAGTTGGTAAGACATGGGATGCTGATTGGCTTCCAATTTGGATGCGAGGTCACGCGGAACTGACATTCTGCGACAGATCGAGGCTATGAAATCACCTACCAGTCGCCCAAGGGCGATGCTCTGAGCCTGTTCGAGCTCGGCGAGAGGAACTACGACCACCTCATCTTCCTGCCCACCAAGATCAAGGGTTCGTCACCTTCTGCGTCGCCTTACTCCTGCGATTGCACTGGATGTTATATCATTGATCATGCTGACCAGCTGTAGGCCTCGGTCCCAACCTGACTCCTAACATCCTCCTCGACTTCATCAACGCCAAGGGTAACATCCTCCTGACCATGTCCTCGACCCACTCCGTGCCGACCTCGCTCGTTGCTTTGCTCGCCGAGCTCGACATCTCCTTACCCGCCGAGCGAACCGGCTCCGTCGTCGACCACTTCAACTACGACACCATTTCCGCTGCCGATTCCCACGACGTCATCGTTCTGAACTCCCCCCAGAACGTCCGACCCGGGCTCAAGCAGTACTTCGAGATCCCCGGCTCCGCCCTCACTGTGCCCCATGCCGTCGCCCACAGCCTGGGCTCTGGACCCCTCCTCACCCCCATCCTGCGAGCCCCCGCCACCGCCTACAGCTACAACCCCAAGGAGCAGGCCGAGGCCGTCGACCCCGAGGACCTCTTCGGCGCTGGACAGCAGCTGGCCATCATCTCCGTGGCGCAGGCCCTCAACTCGGCGCGCTTCACCATCCTGGGCTCGGCCGAGATGCTGCAGGACAAGTGGCTTGACGAGAAGGTTAGCCGTCCCGATGAGCTGGGTCAGTACCCCAGCAACAGGGAGTTCATGACCAGCCTGTCGGCATGGACCTTTAAGGAGCTGGGCGTGTTGAGGGTCAACAGCATTGAGCACAGCCTCCAGGGCGACGACGAGATCAACCCCAGCATCTACCGGGTCAAAAACGATGTGGTAAGTGTCTCCAGGCGTTTTCCCTCCCTATAGTCTGCTGCTAACTTGAATTCCAGTCCTACAACATCTCCATTTCCGAGTACGTCTGGCGTAACTGGGTTCCGTTCAACGTTCCCGAGGGCGACTCTCTCCAGCTTGAGTTCTCCATGCTCTCCCCCTTCGACCGACGAGATCTGGTTCCCACGACCCAGACCAGCCGCGCCACCGTCTTCTCCGCCAACTTCACTATTCCGGACCAACACGGCATCTTCAACTTCAAAGTCAACTACAAGCGACCCTTCCTCACCTCCCTCGAGGAAAAGAACACGGTCAGCGTCCGCCACATGGCCCACGACGAGTGGCCTCGCAGCTACGTAATCTCGGGAGCTTGGCCTTGGCTGTCGGGCATCGGCGCCACCGTCGTCGGCTTCGTTGCCTTTAGCGCCTTGTGGATGTACAGCAAGCCCGTCAAGAAGACTGCAGCTGGAGCGAAGAAGTCACAATAAAGGGGATGGCAAGTTTGGGAATATGGGATGTACAATGTTTTGAGACGCGAGGGGCTCACGGGTGAGGCCTCGCATGTAGACTAAAGGGCAAAAAGTGGAATGATGTAGATGCGCATTTCTCGTCTAAGCTATCAAATTGGTTTCTTTTTTATATGAACACACCAACAGCCCGGGATACAAGAAAGTGATGCCCTCAGATTAGCTCTCTTGGGTTCTCATAGATAACTCGCGGCGTGGGCGCAACCACCAAGAGGGATGGATGCCACCGCTGCTGCCTGCAAATTTGGCTTTTTGGTCCTGCATCATCACCGGGCATTTTCTTGTATCTCGAGCTGTTCCTCCCAGGTCCTCCGCGACCCTGGGCTCAAGCTCAGCCTGCTCCGTTTGAAAACTATAACGTGAATGAATCACGAGCCTCTCGCATGCTCACATCCCCCCCCTCCGCGTGACCCAACTGGGTAGCAACCGAGCTGAGCAGTACTGAAGGGCGAGCTGTGTGCGCGATACGGCTTCTTCGGGGGTTTGGGTGTCGGTCATTGCGGCTATGCGAGACTTGATAGGGTTGCGGGGAACAAAGGGGGAAGGGAACTCGGCCTGCTCAGATCTCTGTTCTTGAGGATCACTTTCGCAAAGGGTGGTTTCCGAAGACACCGACTCTGAGGAATCACCGTGCGCTTGTGAGCGTTATCATCATTGCAGGTCGTGAAAGGGCAGAGGGAAGATCTAGAAGTTAGTGAACGCAAAGAAACAAGGAAAGCAAAACTCCGGACGCCTAACGCCGAACGCCAGACGCCGTACTCCCCTGAAGCAGATAAGTATGTTTCCCATAAGTATGTTCCCCATAAGTATGTTCCCATAAAAATATTCCCCGTACGTATGTTTACCGGAACGCCAGACCGAACACCAAACCAAACGCCAAATCACACGCAAAAGGGACACGCAGAAGGGACACGCAGAAAGGGAACGCAGGGGATTCGTCGATGGATGAGAAGGGCGGTGTCAGGATCCGCTGGGATGCTGGTCGAGGTGAAGCTGAGGTGCGAAGAGAGAAAGTCGAGTGGTTGAAAAATAAGTACTTATGAGAACTCTTCGGTTAGGAAGAAGTGTCGTTTTAGAATCCGCTGGGATGCTGGTCGAGGCGAAAGCTGAGGTGCTGAGATAAAGTCGAATAACTGAGAAAAGAGAGAAATAGTCGGTTGGGGAGAAGTGTCGCCCTAGAATCCGCTGGGATGCTGGTGGAAGTGAGAGTTGAGAGTTAAGTTGAGAAGTGCTGGGAGAAATGGATCATGGCGGTGAGATTGTGAGGGATAAGTGAACCGTGGTCATTTTCGAGTGGGCGAGATGATGAAAGGAGCGTGAGGCGATGAGGCGATGAGGCGTTGAGATGAACTGTCATCTGAGGTAGCGAGTTCCTGGTGGTTAGCAAAAGGGAATCCCAAAGGGAAATGAGAGGGAGCATGAAGTTGGAGTGAAGGGCTGTGTAGAAAGAAGACAGGAGGTTCCCTGGTGTGTGGTCGAAGACGGGGGGGTGGTGGTGGATGAAGAAGAAAGAAAGCTCGAGGAAAGCTGGGACGGAAGCATTTTTATAGTCGGAAATTCCTGGGCAGCAAATGAAAGCGCAAACGGGTGCGTGAATAAACTGGCCCGTTGACAGCTGGCAGCTGGCAGCTGGCGGAGTTGGTAAAAACTTGTCACCATTCACCCGCGACCAATTTTTCAGCGATAGTGAATCATGATGGATGATTGAAGTTTGAGTCGCGACTGAAAACGCGTCGAGCTTGAGAAGGCTGACAGTGCCAAGCCCTGTGGCTTAGCGTTGTGGCTGGAGCCCGGAGCTCTGCGGCGCTCAGTCCGAACGAGGCTGGGAAAACTTAGTGTGGCATCCAACCTCAACTTCTGGCTCGCTGTGCCACAAAACGACTCTCTTCACCTCATTCTACCTCGCCAACAGCCGAGAACACCGTCGAAATGGTACGGGTTGACCCGAAGAACACTTTGTACCGTGTGGCTAACAACTTCCTAGGCTCGAAACTCCGAAAAGGCGCAGTCTATGCTGTTTCGCTTCCGCGAAGCCCAAGCAGCAGACCTCGGCATCATCGACGCCGGCCGCACCCGCCGCCCCAGGCTGATTACCGAAGTCGAAACGATACCCGTCTGCGAGAAATGGCGCGGCCAGGTCCTCAAGGAGATCTCGCGCAAGATGTCCCGGATCCAGGAGCCGGTCCTGAGCGACTACCAGATCCGCGACCTCAACGACGAGATCAACAAGCTGATGCGCGAGAAGCACATGTGGGAGGTGCAGATACGGAACCTTGGCGGCCCGAACTACATGCGCGGCGGCGGCAAGATATACGACGAGCAAGGGCGCGAGATACCCGGCGGCGGCAAGGGATACCGGTACTTCGGGCGCGCGAAGGACCTGCCGGGCGTCAAGGAACTCTTCGAGGCGGCGAGCAGCAAGGGCCAGAGCGAAAAACCGCTGGAGGACAGCAAGGACCTGCGGCGCAACGTGGACGCGGCGTACTACGGCTACGCGCCGGACGAGGAGGACGACAAGCTGCTTTCCTACGAGGCCGAGAAGGAGCGGCAGGCGGTGGAGCACATGATGCAGAAGGGGGCACGGGCGGCGCCTGAGGGCTGGGAGCCGCTGCCAGGCGATGCGGGCGACGGAGATACGTGGGAGCTGCCGACGCTGGAGGAGGTGCAAGAGGAGTTGATCGAGCGAAGGCGGCGAAAGTTGCTGGACCAGCTGTGAGGGGGGGCTTACTACGAAGAGGATGGGAAGAGGGCCTTTCACAAAAGTTTCACCGGGTTGAACTTGGGATCTTGGGCTGATGACAGGCTCGTCGAGGGAGATCCAACTAGCCGGGCAACGCATGGCGAGATGCGTTCCGATACGTCGAGAGCCTCGCGCCGAGGACGAGACGACTCCCCATATGGTCCGGCGGTTCGCATTTTCCGATCATTCACGTATGCCGATAGGTGCACGGCTACCGGAAAACGTCATGTTGATGCCGCGACGGTGTTTCGAGCCGTGCTCACCTGACTAGAGCCTGGCGATGCATATGGATTAGAGGAGGCTTATGCCTAAAAGGGATAATTGGACGACAGAGGAGAAGACGACGATTGGCTTTTCGGGATGGCATTATGCTGGACTGCGAGCGCATATGTATATATCAAGGTTCCGGCGTTTTGGGTTGAATTAATAGATACTGGTTGAGCCGGGTTGGCTCCTGTACGCGTTTTGAAACTGCAGCTCTGGAAACAAACCTGGAACAAGTGAGTGGATGACGTCGCACCGGAAGCCAAGGTGCCGAGGGTTCAGGGCTTTTTCCGGGCCTTGCGTAAGCAAGATTTCGAATCCCCATGCTGATCTCTATTCCGGAACTATTTTGCCCATCACCATATTCCGGGGCTCCAACGGCCGCCACGAAAACCCGATGGGTCGGGCAGCTTGGCAACTTGGCTGCGACAAAACGGCAGACGGCTAGTACAGTACTGTAGTAGTGGATGGAGACCAACACGAAGATCAGTGGATTCCGCAAAGGTCCTGAAACTTGATGGTTCAATGTATTTTCCAACCAACAATGGCCGTTGTTCCAAAATTGTTTCTCCTGGCTGCGTACTACGTACCTACAGAGTATTGTTCGCACGTCGATCTCAGGGGGGTTGGGGGCTTCGGGAGCAGAGGCCGGGGGGTGGGTTTGTTGCAACTGGGAACTGGGGTTGTAATTAAAGACAGATCCACCTGGCCGGGAAATTGGAATTCGTGAGTGGTTAGCACTGCGGTAAGGCTACTTACTTACCAGGTATCCAAGGCAGAAAATAGACGCGCTATGAACTCTTTTTTTGCTAAGGGCTTGCTTGTTTGTCGTTTGTTTGTCGTTGGCTAAAGTGCGCAGCAGGTAATTCGCACAGAGGAGTGAGGAGGGCTCGCTGTTTCAGAGTCGGCCGCCGTCTCAGCTGGAGCGATGGACGATCAGCATCCCGCATGTTGGCGTGGTTGGGGCGGGAAAAAGGGCCTGACTCAAATGTGATCTCTCAAGTCTTCTCATCCTTGGATGCTTGTAAGCCCTCCAATCCCCTCCAAAGGCAGCGACGAGAAGCAAAAAGGTGTCTGCCTGTCAAGATAGGGATTCGAACCCTAGCATCTTACGATATTGTGGTTCCCACTTGCAATGAGAAAGAATTCAAGTTTCTTGAACACAACGCCTTAGACCGCTCGGCCATCTTGACCCTGATGAAGCATTTCGTTCTTGGGAGCGCCTAGATAGACGATGCCCGTTGCGGAATGGGCCGTGTACGAAGTAGGTAGGGTAGGTAGGACTACCTGCCGGTATGAGTGACGACCCCTGCCGTTGTCTCACCTGGTTTCCCCTGGGATAGGATAGGCAGGCAACCGGATGCGGGAAGGGGTGTCACCGTGACGGTGGATGGACTGGATTGGATTGGATGTTCTGGGTGGGTTGCCCCCTTTTGGTCACCACCAGAACCCAAAGCCACTTTGTTTCTTGGAGGAATAGATTAATCTAGGGTCCTGGGTCTTTAAGTTCGAAAGTCCCCCTTTTCCGGCAAGGTACGAAGTAGATACGCAGCTACTACGTACTTACGAAGTCAGTGTTACAGTACGTCCCGCCACCAAGCCGGAATAGACTGGGATATCTCCCGTCCAACGTTTGGTTTTCCTTTTGGCGGCCGCGTTCATTTCTCGTCTGGTCTTTTTAGGCAGTGGAGCAGCCAGAGACAAGAGCAAAACATGCATGTTCGTGTCTCCTACGTAGTATCGTCTCTCCCTCCCCCTTCTTCTTCCCTCTCTTGTCCTTCCCCGAGACCGATGAGAGTGAGTGGGCTGTGAGATACACTATACTCTCTCGCCCCCTTTCGCCGGTGGTCTTCTTAGGCAATCGCGCCTATCTGCTTTGTGCTCCGAGGCGCAGTCGTTCCCTTTCAGCCTTTTTTCCTTTTTTTTGGTTCTTGAGTGAGCGTGCCCTTTGGGCCAGAAACAGAACACGCGGCTGTCTGTGGCAGTAGCAGTGTCAGCATTGGTCGTCTGGATATCGACAACTCATTCTTTCTTTCTCTTCCCCCCCCCTCTCTCTTTCTTTGCTACCAGACAAGATAGTGGCTGTTTCATGAACTTTTCATTCCTCCCCGTCTGCGACATTTGCCATCTTCCGTTTCTGCCGCGCCCATTTGTTTTAAGTGGTTGCGCTTGGAACCTTTCATCTCATCGTTCAATCTCGACGACCCCGCGACGGCGCGATCCCAGCCCCTGAGGGACGGCGGACCTCGTTAGCATCAGCACCCGCGCCTTTCTTTGCAGGCTCATCCCCTCCCCTCCCGCGCCGTGACACGCACATTCACGAAGGAAGGGCTATTCCATCTTGGTTCAAGACGAGCCCTGTCATGATCTCCAGGTCGCGAGTTGCCACAACAGCTGCATCCGAAGCATTGGCCCGGTCTTTTCGCGTTTCCATTCTTCAGCTCCTTCAGCGTCCAGATTCAGCTCTGGGTCTAGTGGGCCTCGCGCACGCCCCCTCCATCCACTACAACACGGGCAACACCACACGATACGCTCCGCTGCGATACGCTACCGACACTACGTACGATTTAAACCACCGCCAACCCGCACCAAACGGCAACCAGCCCATACCCGGATCCCGGCCATTTGCGCCTCGTGCGCCTTCGCGCCTTCGATAAACCGGGTCCGTTCCCCGGCCTCTGGGCCTCTTAATTAGGTAGTCCGAACCTCCGGGGTCTGGGCGTGCCTGGGCGGGACGGGTTTAGAACATCAGAAGAAGACGCAGAAGGACGAGCAAAGTGGGCTTCACATGCCCACCACCAGGCGTGCCCGGTCTCTCTTCGACATCCTCTCGAAATGGTCTCCTTTTTCGGCATCAAGCTTGGTGGCGACAAGAAGAAGTCCCAGTGAGCATCTCCCCGGTCCCTTCCCCGCCCTGTCTCCCTAAATGAAGCCATCGTCTCCTGGCCGTTCTTCTCCTAACCGTCCGTTGTCTCTAGCGACAAGCACAAGCAGTCCTCGCGGCCCATCCAGCACCTGAACCTCAACGGCCACAAGGACCACGTCGACGAAGACGTCTCCAGGGATCTACATCGCCTCACTAACAACTTCTCCCGCCCAAACCTCACCGGCCGTCCCGATACCTCAAGTTCCACCAACGATCCCACCCAATGGCGCGCCCCGTACATAGGGGGCACAGGCGCCGCCTCGTCCATGGTCGACCTGGCTGCGCCCCGAGCTCCAGGCCTCGGAGCATCGCGATTCCATTCCTCGGACCTCAATCTGAATACCCGCTTCGCCAATGCCAATGCGAATGCCAATGCCAGCTCCACGAGCCTCGTCATGCCAAGCCCGGTAGGCGGCACTGCTCCGAACAAACCAGGGCCCCTCATGAGACCGGGCACCGCCGTGACACCAATCAAGACCGAGTGGGATAACCCGTTCCATGTGCACTTCGCCGGCAAGGACTCGGCAGGCAACACACCGGTATCTGCTGCTGCTGGGGGCAAGAACTCTCTGGAGCAGTTCGAGTTTGGTCTCGGAGCCGGCCAACCCAGAGAGCCAAGCAACAACTCACCCATCAACGGGTATCCCTCGCCACCGCCGTCCATTCTCAGCGGCGAACAGCCCTTCTCTCCCATCAACCCAGATGGTCGCCCTTCAAGTAGCCGTCGCAATGCGCCTAGCGGCCTGCGCAACGTCGAAATCACCGGCCCCAAGGCGCTGCCCAGCCCGGCCGCATCAGTGCTCCGCACGAGTGAGGAGCGCTGGGACATCCCCGTCATCCGCAACGTCCAGGCCAAGCGCGACACGCTGACGTTTCACACGCCGCGGAGGCAGAGCTTCTCCATGGAGGTCGACGCAGTGGACAGGAGCAAAGCAAAGCCGATGGTGGAGGGACTGGCTGGCAACTTCACGGCCTTTGACTTTGGCGAGGGCGTGAGGAGAGGGAGCGTCGACAAGCGCAGTCTGGAGACCCCGAGCATCGACAACATCGGCCCGACGGATACGATAAAGCCGCGGCCGCTTGGAATCAGGACTGCCAGCCCCCTTCGGTCGATGCAGTCGAGTCCTTCGCTGTCGGGGGACGAACCGAGAGCGACGAGGGAACGGAACACTAGCGACGCTCCCTCCGCGCTGTCGTCAACTCACGAGACCATCAGCCGACACTCCCCGACACCGCCGGCCCAACCAGGCCATAACCCGGAGAACGACCTCTTCTTCCGCCCGACGCCATCACCAGCACCTCCTCCTACGTCCCCTATTCCGCCACCCCCCAAAAGCGCCAATACCCGATCGAACAACGCCCCTGCAGCTGCCGCCTCTGGTGTACATCCGGGCTACATGTCGCGCCCTCTCGACCCTCCGCCCCGTGGTTTCCGGCCCCGTGTTGACTCGAACTCACGCCACCGGGTCCCGAACGCCTTGCGTGTTCCGCTCCCTCTCGTCGACCGGTCAGGCGGCGGGAGCATCAGTAGCCTCAGCAGTAGCACAGGGAATCTCCGCAGCCCCTACGGTCCCCCCCCTGAAGAGGGCAACTACATGCGCGGCGAGAGCTCGCCGCGACCGCCTCCTGAAGCTCGTGCCCAGAGTCCTTTCGCCCGCCCAGCGATCGAAGGGGATTTCCCCGTCCACAAGGGTCTTCCTCGTGGACGCCGGCCCCCTGCCATGGACAACCTAGCACCGGAACCTGGTGGTTTGGGCCCCAGGAGGCAACAATGTCCGCGTCCGACGTATCCTCCTCCCAAAGCTGAGCCCTTGCTCACGCCGGAGGCAAACTCCACGAACAGTACCGATGACGGCGGTTACTCGCTTCCCAACTGGGACGACTTCGACCGCTCCTCTCCGCACCGGTCCGCAATGATTGCTCCTCTGTCTCCCTTTCGCACCGACTCTCAACTTCCCCAAACCCCCCCTGCCGACGAAGCTGCAAGCCCCCGCCGGCTTCCATTCACCTCTTCGCCCATCTCTCCCAAACCCCCTAGTCTTCCTTCACCCTCTTTCTCCTCGCTTCAATTGTCCATTTCCAATTCCAGCGAAAACCTCGCCAAAAGCTTCGAGTTGGCTTCCGATACCAGCTCCACTACCACCACCACGGCCAATGAATACAACAACTACCCCCGGAATAGGCCGCTGATATCCCCCGTCATGGCCGCCTTCGCCCGCCCCCTCAGCCCTGGAAACACGCGTGTAGAAGCCAAAAAGGCCCCTCCGCGTCCCAGCCCCATCACTCTCCCTCCCTCCGAGGGCTTAGAACGGGACAAGAGCAAGACGCCGACGGCCGCTGTGGACCCGTTCAATCCTGGGTTCATCTGATCGACCACACGACCAAGGAAGGGTGTGTGTGGTGAGAAGAGTTTGATCGGTTACCTTGATGACAAAATGTCGACATGCAACTTTTTGGGTAAAGGTCTCTGTCGTCGTTTATAGGAGTGTCTCTGCTGGACGAAGCGAATATCATGCTACATAGCGTTGGATTTCTTTTCGTTGCATATAATTGCCACGGCAAATTTAGTGATAATGTATAAGGCAAGGCATCAATGCCGGCTACTAGCTGGGCTAGCCAAGCCAGACAAAACGCTCGTTGGAATACATTGTCTGGACGGATTATGATCTGGAAGTTTGGATTTTTCCGTATTCTTTTTACTGCCCTATTTGTTTCGTGAAAACGCCTTGGTGATGCCAGTCCCGTCGCCCCCGAAATAAGTACAAATGCCGTCTCACGTCTTTCATCACATCGAACAATACAGCGCCCAGCTCCAATACCAACACACCGCATGCCCCTTTTCCTCACGGGCCTGGTCATCCCAGGCGTCTAGTTTAGGAACGCCTTCAGGTTGCCGCCAATGTGCTTCAGGTCGAGCAGGAACGAATCGTGCCCGAACAGGCTCATCTCCTCGCTCAGCTCCATGTGCGTGACGTTGCGATTGCCGGCGAGCCGCACCGCCTCGGCGACCTCGCGCTGCTGCCAGGCGGGGAACAGGATGTCGCTAGCCACGCCCATAACGAGCGTGGGCGTGTCGCGCAAGGGCGCCAGGCCGTGGATCAGGTCTTCCGGCGGGTGCGACGAGCCCGGCACCGGCGCGTCCATGTCGGCGACCTGCGAGCCCGGCTGCTCCTCGTAGGGCTGCGCCGGGAGCGTCAGGCTGCAGGCCGCTTCCGGGATGGTCGAGGCCAGGCCCTCGGCTAGCTGGCGCTCGCGCTCGTCGCGGCGCTCGTGCGTGGCCAGTTGGTTCTCGCGTCCCAGGTCGAACAGGTCCATGGCCTTGCTGACGTACAGCAGGCTGTTGGGGTCGTGGTTGAGGCACCACTTCTCGCCGGCGTGGTCCAGGTACGTCTCGACGAGGAAGTCCGGGCACAGCGCGGGGGGCTTGCTCGGGTCCGCGCGGCGGCGGCCGAAGCGCTGCTCCCACTCCGGGCCGGAGCGGTAGGTGACGGTGGCGATCTCGCGGGCCAGCTTCATGCCGGCGTGCGGGGGCACCTTGCCGTAGTAGAAGCCGCGGTTCCAGTTGGGGTCCATCATCAGCACCTGGCGCTGCGTGTGGCGCATGGCGATGCTGTAGGGATGGCTGCGGGCGCAGCCGCTGATGGAGACGATGCGGCCGATGCGCGCGGGGAAGAGCACGCCCGCGGCGAGCGACTGCATGCCGCCCATGCTGGAGCCGACGCTGGCGTACAGCCGGTCGACGCCGAGGGAGTCGAGCAGGCGGAACTGCGCGCGCACCATGTCCTGCATGGTGAGGATCGGGAAGCGCGTGGCGTAGCGCTCGCCGTTGCCCGGGTCGATGCTGCCGGGCCCCGTGGAGCCGTAGCAGCCGCCGATGACGTTGGTGCAGATGACGTGGTACTTGTCCGTGTCGAGGGGCCGTCCGGGGCCGATGAACTTCTCCCACCAGCCGGGCTTGGGGTTGGCGTCGGTGGAGTGGGCGTGCGACGAGGCGGACAGGCCGGTGTGGAGGAGGATGACGTTGGACCTGTCGGCGTTGACGGCGCCCCAGGTCTCGTAGGCGACGTTGAACTCGGGCAGCGTGCCGCCCCAGTCGAGGAGCAGCGGGTCCTTGCAGAGGTAGTTGAGGGTCGCGCCGGATGTGTACGAGGGTTCCGGGCCGCTGGAGTCGCTGGAGTCGTGGGCGCTGGCGGGCCTGCTGCCGGCGCCGAGCTTCGCGGAGCGGGATTCAAGGGCGTCCAGGCACGGGAACGACATGGCCGGGTTGGAAGCGGCGCCCGAGGATCGGAGGCACGAGGAGTGAAGCTGGCGAGCGGCATGATGGGCGACGAGGTTCGGACGGCGCGGGCGCGGGCGAGCGGCGTCGAGAGCGGCGGTCCGGAGACGGCGCCCGGTCGCGGCGAGGGCCCGGGAAGACCTCATGGCGAAGCGGAAGGTTGGTGGGGGAGGAGGGATGGAGGAGAAGAAACACAATTGGGTGTCATGGCTTTGAGAATCCGGAGGGAGAATTCGGAGGTTTGTAATCGTTGCGCTGCGACTGCGAGGGCTTTCGGTTCCCCACCGCACGATGCCGACGCCGTTCCCGGCAGGAAATGTGGGGACCGGCAGCCGGCGCGCATGGCGCAATTTCACGTGCGATAAGGCTGGACTTTGGTGTATCGATAACCCTTCCGTACGATAAGATAAGACCCATCCCCGCTATCGTGATGTCTTAGGCACGTGCATGCGCGTTGGGGCTTTAGAGTGGGTGACGTCAGATGTCGACGTTCCGTCACCAGTTGCTTGTCCTTGTCTCTGCCTGTACTTGATGCTTTAAACTGTTGCCTCATCCAGGTTTCATTATACGCAGAACACGTCATCTTTGTCTATAACAAATCCTATATCTCAATCACAAAAGACTTCAACCTCCTTTTTTTCCCTAGTTCACGTTTGTATCGTACCCTTCGCACATGTGGCTTTACCTCGTCTTGTTCCTCATCAGCTCCATCATCATGGCCAACATCCTCCCCCACGCTGCAATCCGTCGCATGCGCGGCCTCGATCTTCAAGGCGGCGCTCGGATCAGAGACGATAGCTCGAATGGCGGCGATGAGAAGAAGAACGGAGGCCCGAGCGATGCCCAGAAAGACGGCGCCAAGAAACGAGACGATGGCCCAAGCGACGCCGAAAACACCTTCAAGCCCACGCCCATCGACGTGGTCGTTGTCAGGGTCATGCTTACGCGGGGCGTCAAGCTACCCCCGGACGTAGTGGACATGGTCTTCGACCACGCCGAGTATTGGCCTCACTCGAGCAACGAGGTCGACTTCATGGCCGAGCACCGTGATCGTCTACGGGTTCAGGGATCTAGTCCCAACCACGACAAGTTTGTAGTGAGTTGCAAATCAGAGAACGAATTGTACCCTTGCTGACAGCACGCAGCTGCGCTCGTATCCTGTGGGGTTGACGGGACTGCCTGACAAGAAGGACCTGGCCGAGGAACTGGCGTGGGATACGAATGAGGCCAAACCGCAGCCGCTTGGCAAGGAGCATGATGCCGAATACTTTAAGAAACTGCCCGACTATCCAACCCCTAAACTCCTCAGCCCAGTCCGCAAGATTGTCTTTTCTATCCGCAGCGCAGATCAAGGGTGGGGAGGTGAACGTGGGAACCGTGGAACGTTCAAGGGGTCCTCGACCTGGTTTGAGGCTGGCCTCGAGAGGTTCGACGCTGAGCAGACCTGTAAGTTCTTATGCCGACCCGCAAGAAGTCGCTGTACTGACCATGTAAGGCGACCACCAATGTACGTACGATGTGCGATACCAGTCAGTTTCGTCCGTAGCACCACCACTCCCCGTCTGTGGCCTTCGCTCCCTGCAACCAACCTTTGAGGCCGACCCGGAACACGAGGGCCAGTTCAAGTATGTCCATCCTCTGACGCACAACGACAACTGGGAGATCCAGCGCAACAAGACGGCAACAAGGGCGTACCAGGACCACGTGGTGACGTGGTCGTACCTAGACGACATCAAGAGCACGTCGACGGAGGCACAGGAGATCGACGAGGAGCAGGGTAGGGGACGGGGGACTCTCGATGGATCGTTCGTTAGGGACTTGAAGCTGGGAGATGTGGTGACGATTTGGGCCAAGGCCAGGTATGCTGGCTGGGTCAACAATATCGAAAAGGTCAAGGTGGAGGTGTACTGGGCGGTTTGAAGGGGAGCGCTTGTATGATTTTAGTTTCACAACAAGGCAGCTGTTTTAGCTGGTAAAGATGAGCCTTGTTGCATCTGTGCGTCTGATGAGCGCAAGGTCAATCGTGAGTTAGATTCTAGAAGGAATACTTCGTGCCGGGGGCGCTTACGGTTCTTTGTCACGACTAGAAACTCACGCGTTCATCCCTCTAGTCTCAATACGAAGCCTAGTTTTACAACAAGCAAATACTATACATGGAGTTTGCTCCAACATCCCCAAAGAACTCAAGTTTGATATATGGTTGTCCCCGGTCCCATCAAGCAACCCCTTTGCCCCGTTTCTCACCAATCCATCTCCATCTCCTGTTCCTCTCTTATCAGACACGACCAGGCCCGGCTCTCATCGGAAAAATCTTCGTTCCCTACGTCTCTCTAGGCAAGTGCCGATCCCGATGGATGCGCTGCTACGAAGGGGGTGGAGGGGATCTGAACCATGATGTAAGATGGTTGACGTGTGTAAGTGCTGATGGAGGAATGTGTTCCGGAGGAGAAAGGATCAATGATGATGAGGCCGGTAGAATCAAACGGTCTGGAGGCAGCATCAGCTTCCTTTACACATATTAAATTCGTTGCCAAGCCTGAAGGCACAGTTCCAACTTCCAACCTCCAATATCCAGAAGCGAAGTTCTCGGTGATTCCCCGCCACTCCAAACAGCCTAGACGAAAGTAGAATAGGCACTGAGACAGTCTCAATAAGCTCAGCATATTGTTTAGTTCGCTGGCCGGTTTGTGAGAGTGCCGTGGAATCCTTACGGGGCACGGGGCACCATGGGGCTGGTTGGTGGCGATCCTTCGCGGCAACGCCAAGGCTAATTGGCTGTTGATGCTACGGCAAATGGTGTTGAGACAGTAATCGTTGTTCGCAGTTCTACCCTATCGTCAGGATAGGCACCCTCCTGGAGCCGGACACCCAACTGTGACTTGAACAATTGCCTGACCAAGAAAGAGGCTCTTTAAAGATTGTTCAAATTCGTAACCTAAACTACGATCCCGAAGGGTTCTGCTCGCTGACAGAATCCAAGCTAGGGGCTAATCCACCGTTTATTTCCATGTGTAGTAGTATTCTGACGACACTGTGCATCTAAGCTTCGCTTCGTGACTCGTCGTCCCCTCCTCATCTTCCATGACGCACACGCACCCAAACTCATGAACACGAAATGACACTTGCCGCAATCTTCACTAGAACCTCAAGACTCTCCTCGAATCTTTCATCTGCATCGTCTCGTACGCTCCATCCCTCGCGACGGCCAATTCCGCCAGCCCGCGCAATGTCCACCACGACGCTCAAATCACACAACATCCCGCTCGACCTGCCTGATGGGCTCTCGCAGGACCAGCTCCTGGGATTCAGGCCCTTCAAGGTCAGCAAGAACTCGTACTCGCACTCGCGCGAACCCGAAGCCGCCGGCTAATCTCTTGCAGAGCTGGATCGACACCCTGACCAACTCGCTGCGCCTCCAGTCCAGCGCATCTCACCCCTTCCACGCAGACCCGTATGCCCTCCGCTCCGTCGAGATCCAGTCCTATGATCGCTTCGGCCACGGCCGTCTCGGCTTCGTCAAGCTCGCCGCCACCGTCTCCACGGCCAGCGGCGAGTCGCTGCCCGCCGTCGCCCTCCTCCGCGGGCCCAGCGTCGCCATGCTCGTCATGCTCGTCCCCGACGACGCCCCGCCTGACTCGGACGAGCGCTACGTGGTCCTGACCGTCCAGCCCCGCATCCCCGCTGGCAGCCTGGGCTTCGTCGAGTTGCCGGCGGGCATGGTCGACGACGAGGGCAGCTTCACGGGCGCCGCGGCCAAGGAGATCAAGGAGGAGCTCGGCGTCGAGATCAACGAGCACGACCTGACGTGTCTCAGCGAGCTTGCCGTCGCGGAAGAGGAGTCCGACGCCGAGGACCTAGCACATGCCATGTTCCCCAGCGCCGGCGGCTGCGACGAGCACATCACCATTTTCGGCCACGAGCGACGGATCCCGCGGGACCAGCTGCGCGAGTGGAACGGGCGTCTCACGGGCCTGAGGTCGCACGGGGAGAAGATTACTCTAAAGGTGGTGCCTATGAAGGATGCCTGGAGGGTGGGTGCCCGCGATGCAAAGTGTCTCGCTGCCCTGGCCCTCTGGCAGGGATTTCGGCAGGAGAAGAAGCCGTCATCAAACTAGCCTCGCTCCATCTACATGGTCTATTACCCTGGCTCTATCTGGCGGCCCCTACAGCTTCAATCTCTGAGCGACGAGGATCCCCTCGGCAAAGGTCCCGATGCGAGCGTCGATGGCACAGCCCTCGGCCTCGAGCCGCTTGCACTCGTCCCACAGGTTCGCCAGCGGCACGGTGAAGACCTCGATGAACTCGTTCTCCTCCAGCTCGGGCTTCAGCGTCTGGTTGGCCGGCAGCGACATGTCGATGGACACGTGGACCATGCGCAGGTTGGTGTTGCAGAAGCCCGGGTCGTTGTACATGATGGGCGACGTCTCCGTCACCTCGCCCACGTAGCCCGTCTCCTCCTTGAGCTCGCGCACGGCGGCCTGCTCGGCCGTCTCGCCGGCGTCGATGAGGCCTGCGGGCACCTCGATCGTGACCTTGTCGATGGGCGGTCGGTATTGCTTCTGGAGGATGATTTCTTTGCCCGTGGGCTTGTCGAGGATGGCGACGATGCCGACGCCGTCGATGTCAGCGTCCTTGGGCCGGGTTCGGCGCTCGGCGGACTCCCATGTTCGGGTGACGCCGTTGGGGTCTTGGTAGGTCGTTCTAGAGGAGAGGAAGGGGGGGGTTAGCGGGCTTGAATGGTGAAGTCTCAGGTGGGATAGAACATAGACCTAGATCCTTACTTGACGAGCTTCGTCCAGCGGGCCTCCTCCTCTGCCTGCAGTCATGCCTGGTTAGGAGGGCGTCAACCAAGAAGCATTAAAGGAAACCACGTACCAGTGGCCCCGTAGAGAGAATCTTTGCATCCGAGATCGACATAGTTGCTGTCTGTGTTTAAGTTGTTCGTAGTGGAGCGGCATCGTGCGTTCAAGTAGCTCGCTGAATACCCCGCCAAAGCCCGGGGAGGGGCCGACTACGTCACCTCGACAAGTTGACTACCCTAGAGCCACGGCCGAAGCAGAGAAAACAGTACCATCCTTGATAGATTGAAACCATACTGTTGCATCAATTATCTACGTTTTTTATAACTACTTAGTTAATGGCTTGAACCTTTTTAAGGCGATATTGGCGTATTTTGTACACTTTATGGATACCAATATTGCTGATGCTGGCATTGAATTGGTCAGCCGATATCAACCTATGGCTCTCATCTTCACCAAGTCTTCGGCCCAAACGTTTGCCCTTCACCAACCGTCTTCAACGTAGCCGCATAACTCGCATCCAAGGTATTGAATACTTCCACGTTCCCCCACCACTGCGGAATCGTCACACCAGGAAACGTGATGGCGAAAAAGACAACGATGGTGCTGATAATCAGGCCCGCATCCAAGGCCGCCGCGGTGGTGTAAGCGTACGTCGTCCACCAGCCATTCCACTTGGTCCGAATCCACTTGTTGACGATGAGTCCCACGATGGCCCAGGTTGAAAAGCTCAGCGGTGTAGCCGGAGGCAGCCAGGCCATCGCGCCCAGCATGACGGGTCCGTGGAAGTGGCGGAAGAAGGAGAACTTGAGCACCTTGGTGAGGACGTAGAGCACGATAGGAAACGCCGCACCGACGAGCCAGAACCAGTTGAAGGCGGAGTACATGCCCCCCTCGCCGAACATGCGTCGCGGGCCAATCACTCCCCAGACGATGCTGGACGAGAAGAAGGCCCGGCCGTTGGGGCAGGTGAAGTTGTCCTTCTGCTCGTTGTCGCAGACGTCGTCGATGTTGCTCAGCGTCCAGTTCATGACGGCGATCTGCACGAACGACGCCCACACGGTCGCGACGACCTGGCACCAGAAGGTCACCCGCGGCGGCACCTTCATGTAGTGCGCCATCTTGAGGTCCGCGCTGTACGTCTGCGCCTGGCCGAGCGTGATGGTGCTGAAGACCTTGAAGATCATGATGCCGATGGGGCGCCCGGGGATCATGAAGCCGGCCAGGAACGGCGAGATGACGTTCAGGCTGAGCAGGATGTTGGAGACGGCGAGGATCATGGTCGTCGGGATGATGAAGATGAGCGCTATCACGATGGCCACGAAGAAGGCCCACCACGGCAGCTGAGAGTTGTAGCCCTCGGTCGTGGCGAGGCCCAGCCCGACGGACACAAGGAACAGGGCGCCGTACCACCAGTCGGGCGCATCGACGTAGTTCCTCATCAGCTTCATGTGAATGTCCGGCTCCTGGTTGCGCGCCGCCCGGAACCTGTACCACACCTCCTTGCCGTGGTACAGCCCGACGTGGACAAAGGCCGCGGTGAGGGCCGCGAACGAGAGGCCGTAGTTGAGCGCCAGAGTCGGCGAGAGGAAGAGCGGCGAGTACTCCTTGTACTTGTGCTCGTCGAAGGTGAAGCCGTCGCCGAGGATCTTGCTGACGTTGTAGTACCCCTGCGTGTTGTCGTATGTTTGAGACGTGACGATGGGGAGGTACTCGGAGTAGAGGGCGCCAGAGTACACGATGCCGATGGAGGAGACGATGACGAAGAGGAAGAGCCCGATGAGGGTGTTGACGTGGGAGCTCGTAGGGGCGAGGATGGGATCCGAGAGGTAGGCGGTGACATAGGTCCAGTCAAACGTGATGGGGATCAGGGAGAGCCCAGTGAAGCCGCCAAAGAGCTGGTTAACGACGACGTTGTTGGGCTTGATCCACGTGGCAAACGCAAAGACCGAAAGTCCCTGCCACAACACCGCCGGGATCCAGTAGTAGATGAACATGGCCGCCGTCACAACGGCGAACCAGCGGTAGCGGCTGATGCGCCACCCGTCGGAGTGGACGCCGTCGCTCTTGCGCTTGTCGTGCAGGGCGTAGAAGAGCGACGTGTTGGCGAACTGGCTGGGCCACATCATGGCGGCGGGCCAGACGAGGAAGCGGCGGAACAGGCCGGCGAGGGAGATGCCGATGAGCTGGGAGCTGAGGGTGAAGAGCAGCGCGAAGCCCCAGCCGAGGTCGAGGTGGTAGAAGGGCTTGCCCTGCAGCGCGAGCAGCGCGTTGGTGCTGTACGTGTAGCTGATGGACACGTTGGACATGAGCGTCACGACGACGTGCTCCTTGATGGTGAACGGGCCCGGGTTGAGCGTCCAGCGGGCGCCGAGGGTGTTGAAGACCCGGGTGGGCATGACCTTGGCCCAGAGGCAGCCCAGGGGGTAGACGAGGAGCTGGACGACGAGGGCCGGGAAGTTGATGGCGGGGCTCCTGCAACGAGGTGTAAGTGACTGGTGCTGACTTAGGATGGGAGGAGGCTACCTCATACTGAGGAACATGTTGAGAGCGGCGCCGATGGTCACAAAGAACATGCCCAGGACCCAGGCCCTCACCGTGTTGGCAACCTCGTCTCCGTCCGTGTTGCGGACAGCGGCCCGGACCTCTTCATACGGCGAGTCCTCAGAGAGCAGGCCATCGGGTTGGGTGATTTCGGTGGCGTCAAAACCCGCAGTCTTCTCCTTGGAACCATCGACATCGCCTTTGGAGTCCCGGGGGCTGGGTGTAGCCTCTGTAAGTGCGGTCTCCTTCTCGGGAACTTCAACGGGCTCGGCCGAGATCCCCTCTACGGTCTCTTGGGTCTTAAAAGGATTCTTCATGTTGGACTATCGTTCGTGTATATCATGACCGAGACACTGAAGAGAGGGGGATCAAGCTGTTGCAACTGAGGGACGACAACGGTTAAGTACACAACCTCCCCGTAGCACCTATGGTGAAGAGCATACGAGGCAAACTTGATTAGCATGGGCAAACTTTGCGTATAGTCGAATCTGTAGCCTATCAATTGCCTGATAAAGCCGACTACCCGCTCTGTCAATCAAGGGCGAAACGTGGGATGGTTGCAATCTACAAAGGGCCCTTTGCGATAGTATCATGAGACCCAATCTCCCAGTCCGACGGTAGATAACTACTTCAGCGAGGCACCAGAATCAATGAGCATGCGGCACTCATCCGTCGTCCAAGTACAAACTCTCATCCAGCAACGCGCGCCCAAGCGGAGTCGTAGCCGTGGCCTGTGGTGAGGGGAAGCCTGACGACTTACAAAAGAACCCTGTCGACGCAACGGCGCCGTATCTCCCACCCGGAAAGGGCATCTTCGTAGCGTACCCACAGATAAGATAAGCGACGGAGGATTTGTGCTACACAACGTGCCCGGAGTCCTCGTGTGAGCGGGTGCGTGAACTACACAAGTACTCGGGACGGAATCCCGAGTGTCGGGGGCGAGGGTCCGCCCCGTCGGGGCGGGAGGCGTCTGGGGAAGACTCCACCTCGGAGGTTTTAGCGCTCTCGGGTCTGTTGCGGATAAGTTATGGAATGGGTTGATGAGATAGGCAAACTAACTGTTCTCGGGTAACAATGATAGTAGGACCTCGACTTACCTAGCCATAACTAGACTACGTGGTGGATACTGTATCCGTGTAAGTGGCCGAGGTCTGAAGCCAAACTGTGTCTATGATTCCGGTCTAATATATCCAAGTATATACACAAGAAAAGGGGACTACTCTACTACTGGATCTTTCATCCAACTGACCTCTCAACTAGCCGATCTACCAGTTGGTGCGACGCATCTTGCTCGACGTCAAGCATCGAGCCTTGTTGGCAGCTCCCTGAACCTGCACGGGCGTTCCAATCTCGGTCGACTCGTCGATGCTGCACACGTTCTGGCACGAGCTCTGGTCGGCGACGCCATACAGGATCTCGATCCACTGGATCTGCTGGTAGGCAACGCCGCCCACGGGCATCGTGCCGGTCCAGTCCTTGCCGTCACTCCAGGCGTTGAACATCAGCGCCGCGGGATCTCTGGGCACCTGGAACGAGTTGACGGCCGTCTGCTGGCCGTCGACGCTCCACACGGTCTGGTCGGGCGTCCAGTCCAGGCGGTGCGTGGCCCACCGCGACCACCTCAGCCCGTCCTGCAGGGTCACCGCGTCCGTGGCGCCGTCGACCTCGCCGCCCGCGTCCGTGTACGACGGCTGGTTGGTGTAGTGGACGAGGTCGTCGGCCTCGGACGTCAGCACCTCGACGTCGGCCTCCTGGACGTCGGCGAGCTGCTCGGCGCCGCGGTAGGTGAACATGGCGGTGCAGGCGCCCGCAGAGCCGACGGTGCGGGCGAGCATGCGCATCGAGGCGTACTGGACCTGCTCGACCGTCTCGACCTCGGCCGCCGACTGGAAGCCGTCGTGGCGCGCGGTGCGCATGCTCATGAAGGTGTCGCTGGCGGGGGCGTCGTCGGTGTTGGCCTGGATGTAGACGTTGTTGAACGAGTTCTGCATGGGGAAGTCCGGGTCCTCGTTGGACCACTGCTGCAGGCCCCAGGTCTGGCCGAAGTCGGACTCGTAGTTGAAGTAGGCGCTGGTGAAGTCGGCGTTGGCGTTGCCGTCGAGGCTGCCGATGAGCTCCGGGACGCCGGCGTACTGGGACAGCGAGCGGAAGTCGAAGAACTTGTGCTGGGCGTAGTAGGTCGGCTTGGTCCCGTTGGCCAGATAGCAGTTGCAGGACGCTGCGAGGGCGGCCGGCGCTGAAGCAAGAAGAGAAGCAAGGAGTGTCTTGGAAGAATACATGATGAGCAGCAAACCAGTTCAAGGGACGAATGAATGAATGAATGAATGAATGAAAATGAATGGCTTACTGGGATCTATCTCGATGGCATTGAGGACCCCTAGACTTATATGTATGCTATGGCCGTTGGGATGAGGATCCTTTCCCCTTTGCCAATCAGGCTTGACGATTGCTTCGAAGGTTATCCATGCTGCTGAGAGCATGGGCCGAGGGCGTATCCGCGGCGGGTAGATGGATGAGGCAAAGAAAAACATCGCGCCTAATTAGTGGTTCCCGTACGCAGTCAGAAAGGATGCCTTGCTGGCATGGAGAAGCCAACTTGCTAGTGAGCGAAGAGACAAACAGGGGGATCCGAGAAACAAGGTGATCGGCCGACTTCCGCCTTTCCCAAACACTTCGATCCTACGCAGCCCGGGGGAGCCATCCCCTTGTTCGCGTGGGTTGAGGATCGGATCACCGGCCAAGTGGGAACGCGCGGTTGCGAAACACTAGCTTGAGGCTGAAGGCTTGACAGGGCCGGAGGGAACGTTGCAGATGATTTCGTATGCCGCGGTTTTGCATGACCGGCTGGGGATTCGTAGGAGCTGGAGAATGGGTGAAGAGATTGCTGTTCTGGGGCTTGTCAGCTCATGGCGGAGTATTCGGATGAACATGTTTTGCTGGCGAGTTGCATTCGGCTTCTTGTTTACTTAAGGTAGTAGTGTGTGTTTTAACGATTTGTTAAAAGTGCGATTCAACAGATCGTGTTCTTTTGGGGAGGATGCCATGTCGATAACTCGTTGTGCTGGAGTTGGCATGACTCCATAAACGTCAACATGTGATTGAATTGATGCGCTGACTTCTCCATCCTCGGCGACCTGAACATGTAAAATTGAGACTGGAAGTATCGAGCGACAAGTGGACCGAAGGATTCGATTCACCAAACCTGCTTAGATCCATCGAGTCGCCACTCCTTCCAATCTTAAGACAACTCCCCCCCGCGCTTCTCGGAAGCTGTTGCGTACGTGATCCATCGTGAGACGGAGCAGGAATCCTTCGTATGTAGACCTCAGACTTGTTGTTGCTGACAACGCCACAACTGCAACCTCGAGCCCTAAGCCAATACAGCATTGCTCCGGGCTTCAACTTTCCAGACTTAGATAGTGGCGGCTGTTCTTTACCACCCGCCTGCTGGTCCGGGACCGCTAGGGCTGATCAGAGTCCGAGGGTGCAAGGGGCTTGTTGGCGTGTCGCAGGTCTTTCACAGTCATCGTCCAACCAACAATGCCCTGGTGGTCAACCATCGGGCACTGCCGTGAAGAAGAGGCTTTAATCCTTCGGCCTGAGCGACGCAGCGTGGCAGCGTAGCCGGTTCTTCCTGGGCAGGAATCTCTGCTGGCTGGGCATGGCCGGCGATCTCGGCCGGCGTGGACGGGGATGATGGGCCGAGTGACGACGGCGCCGGAGCTAACGGCACCCGGAGCTGGGTCACTGCGCCGGAGGAGACGGGCCGGGAGCCGCTGATCCGGGTATTCTATGGAGGAGGCCGAGCATCAAGGGACAATGTCTCGTCGGTCGATGGTGGCTTGAGTTCCCGCGATTGGCGCCCTGCCTTTCCCTATTGTCTTGCCTGCGCGCTGTTGCCTTGGCGTCTACGCGGCCTATTGTTGTTCGTCAAGGATGCAACCATCGTCGACGTCATCTAGGCCATCGACCACATCACCGTTCTGATTCCTATCTGCAGTCAGCAACCATCTTGCTCCCAGATCTGCGAGCTCAACCGCCCGCGGGCTGCAAGACTCCGGGCCGCTCCAGACGTCCACGCCGCCTTGCAGCTCCTTCCACCACGTCACGGCTTCGTCAGCCACGAAGCCAACCGAGAGCTGTGTCTGGATTGCGCGCCTGTCGAGGGGATGTTGGCAAGCGATGGTGCAAGCGACTGCGGCATTGCGCGTCTCGGCTGCTTTGAGCCCTACGTGAGCCCGGGTCCACGCGGGCATCGACCTTTCCCGTTCGGGGAGCGGTACGACCCCTGCGTTGCCAACGTTCTTTTCGAGCAGTCTCTTTTTTGGAACCATTCATTCCTTTCACCTACCTACCTACCTACCTATTTATCTATTCGTCATGTCGCCCTCCTAATCTGTTCAATTGCATCTTTTCGACCACATCGAGCTCCGACTTTGCTCAAATCTCTTTTCAATCCTTCTGTAATTCCCCATCGTGACGCGCGGGAAGCTGCAGTGGGACAATCCGACCATGGAATCCGATGCCGAAAGCGACAGCAGCAACTACATGCAATCCGCCGGCTCCGAAGAGGCGCCTCTACTGGAAGAGCCTCACCTGATTCCAAATGACCTGCCTCTTGATATCGTGCCGCCCAAGTCGTTTCGGTTTCGCGTCATGCTCATGTGCACTGTCTTCCTCTTCATCGTCGAGGTCAGCCAATTCATCATGGAGCCGCCGCTCCAGAACATCATGGAAGACATCATCTGTCGCAAGTACTACCCGGACCACCTCCTTCGGGATCCCCGCATACAGGACCAGCGCTGCAAGGACAAGGAGGTTCAGAAGATGCTCGCCATGGTGAGAGGCTGGTCCCTGGCCTTTGAAATGGCAATTCGTGAGTGAACTGGATTACCCCAAAGTTGCTAGGGAACCAACAGCTGACACAGAGGCCTCAGCTATCATCTCCCAGTTCCCCTTCGGCATCATTGCTGACAAGTATGGCCGTCGGCCTGTCTTGTTTCTCAGCGTGCTAGGCTGCTTGTTACAGACCACATGGGTCATGCTAGTCCGTAGGCCAACCCTTACTCCCCGGGCCACACCCTTGTGTTTCCACGGCTTACACGTCAATAGTCTATTTCCCAGACGTCTTTTCCATCTGGGCCATGCTTCCAGGAAGCTTCTTTTACCTTATCGGAGGAGGCGGGAACATGGCCGCAGCCATGGTCTGGACCATTGTCGCCGACGTTGTCCCCGTGGTTGAGCGAACATCCGTGTTCTACCAGTTGACCGCTGCAGTTCTCATGATCAACGTTGTTGTCAACCCCATCTCGGCATTGTTTCTGAATATTGATCCTTGGATTCCGATGTGGCTGAGCTTTGGTTTTCTCATTGCCGGGACGGCTTCGACCTTGCTCATCCCTGAGACCCTGGCGCTTCGGCGCAAGGCAGATGACCGGCGACGCCACTCACAGGTAAACAACCATGAACCTCACCACTCTGAGCAGGACGAAGACAGGTTGGATGAGGACGACGGTGACTCGCTTAAACATCACATACTGAGGCAGGCTCTGTTTACGGTGAGGAATGACATGGGCCATGTTTGGCGATTCATCTTTGCTTCGAAGAGTATTATGGTGCTCATTGTGGCATTGGCCGCCCTTTTGCCCATACGACTGGCCTTTTACAGCATCCTGCTCCAGTACATGTCTAGAAGATTTGAGTGGGAATGGTCCACGGTTAGTGCCCCCTGCTCCAGCCGAGTGGCTCACTTTGCTGACGGGGTCTTGTAGGCAACTTACGTCTCTACGGTTGGTATCCTAGCGACCGTCGCCGCACTGCTCGTCATACTCCCCCTTGCATCGGTCCTGATCACCAAGCGCTACCGGTACACCCCCATGCACAGGGACCTCCTCCTCTCTCGGGTATCGATCTTGTTTGTAACGACGGGAGTCCTGCTCATGACAGTCGCCGCGGTTCCTTGGCTATTCGTGACATCGCTGGTCATCGCGAGCTTAGGCATCGGCTTCCACACGCTGTGCAGGGCGTTGCTCAACGCCGTCGTGGAGCCGCACACCGTCGCAACCCTCAACACGACCATTTCGCTCGTCGAGATGCTCATGGCCGTCGTGAGCGGGCCGGCCATGGGCGCGCTGCTGAGCAAAGGGATGGACCTTGGAGGGGTCTGGCAGGGTTTGCCGTTCTTGGTGATGACCCTGTTGGCGATGGGGATTTCGGTCGCCGTGTTTGCGTTTAGGATTCCGACGGGTGTTGCGCAAGCTCATGAAGGGTAGGTAGGTAGGCTGATGGTGTTTAGATCGTGTAATAAAAACCCCCGGCGAGGACAGCAAATCAGGCAACAAATCTAAGAGTCTAGGCATGTAATAGTAATTGTATAGGCTATTCTCCTGTGCTACTTCCTTACTTATCTAAGGAGATACTTGGGAAATTATATTTAAAACCAAATAATAAAGGATATTTTCTCTTTGATAGCTTGGAGCTTACAGGGAGGGTATTAGTATTAGGCGTGATTCCTTAGGTTCCAAAGGGGCTATAGATGACTTGATCACTTATCTTATCGATAAGACAGGTAACTCCGTCCACCCCGCTGCCTTCTCCACCGCAGCTCCAACATCCATTCACCATCACTTCAACCAACAAAAACACATCGTCGCATCTTCACGTCCTCAATAGCTCCCAACCTGCTCTCTGAATACACTACGCGGACTGCCTCTCCTCCTATTGAGCTAGCGAGGCCAGTCGCTACTATGTCGGACGACGAGGATTTCATGCAGGAGTCGGACGAGGAGCAGTACGTCTTCCGCTGATTGTCACCAGCGCATGCACACCCGGGTTAACTCCTTCTAGATACGACTTCGAGTACGAGGAAGACGACGACGACGATTCGGGCGACGTCGACATTGAGAACAAATACTATAACGCAAAACAGCTGAAGCTTTCCGATCCTGAGGATGCTGTTGCCGAGTTCCTAGGCATCCCCCCGCTAGAGGAGGAGAAGGGAGAATGGGGATTCAAAGGCATGAAGCAAGCCATCAAGCTGGAGTTCAAGCTGGGCCAATACGACAAGGTGCTTTGGGTTGCTTCACGTGAAGGTGCTCTTTGCTGATAGACTGTTGCAGGCTGCCGAGCACTACGCCGAGCTCCTCACCTACGTCAAGTCAGCCGTTACCCGAAACTACTCCGAGAAATCGATCAACAACATGCTCGACTACATCGAAAAGGGTGCCGACGGACCTGAAGCCATTCGATGCATGGAACAGTTCTACTCCCTGACCCTTCAGAGCTTCCAGAGCACCAACAACGAAAGGTTATGGCTCAAGACGAACATCAAACTAGCCAAGCTCCTGCTCGACCGGAGGGAATACGCTGCCGTATCCAAGAAACTACGAGAGCTGCACAAGACCTGTCAGCGGGAGGACGGTTCAGACGAACCCAGCAAGGGCACATACTCACTTGAGATTTACGCCTTGGAAATCCAGATGTTCGCGGAGACCAAGAACAACAAACAGCTAAAGGCCCTATACCAGCGAGCCCTCATGGTCAAGTCAGCAGTGCCGCATCCCAGAATTATGGGCATCATCCGGGAGTGTGGTGGCAAAATGCACATGAGCGAGGAGAACTGGAAGGAGGCGCAGAGCGACTTTTTCGAGTCATTCCGGAACTACGATGAAGCGGGCTCGCTACAGCGGATTCAAGTTCTGAAGTACCTGCTCCTGACGACCATGCTGATGAAGTCCAACATCAATCCGTTCGACTCACAAGAAACCAAGCCGTACAAGACGGACCCTAGAATATCAGCCATGACGGACCTTGTGGACGCCTACCAACGGGACGATGTCCACACGTACGAAAAGGTCTTGCAGCGGAACCAAGACATCCTGGACGACTCCTTTATCGCAGAAAATATCGACGAGGTTACGCGTAACATGCGAACCAAGGGCATTGTCAAGTTAATCGCCCCTTATACCCGGATGAAGCTGGCGTGGATCGCCAAGCAGCTGAAGATTTCCGAACCCGAGGTGCAAGACATACTGGGGTTTCTTATCATCGACGGAAAGATCAATGGGCGGATCAACCAGCAGGAGGGGATTTTAGAAATCACGTCTGAAGCTGACTCGGATCGCGTTTGCGCTCTCCAGGAGTTGACGACTTCGATTTCTGAGTTGTTCCGCACCGTCTTCAGAGACGGCGATGGCTTCCGCAACATCGAGAGCTCGTCGGCAGAGGACCAAGCCGTGGACATGCAGGGTGCGCCAACTGGTAAAGGATCGGGTGGTCGTGGGCCGGCGCTTCGGGGCAAGAAAGGCAAGGGAAGTGCTGCCAACTGGACATGATGGGCTCGTTGCAGACCCCGAATGATGCCCGTGAACGAGGAGATACCACGACTGTACATGAAATCACCACGACTGTTCCTCCAGCTGCTGTCTAGCACTACGAAGGAATGCCACGGCTAAGGGAAGTGTAGTCTCGCTGCGCTTTGATCCGTGTTAGGAAAGAGGGACGGGATCTGGTATGGCACAACGCAATGGCATTGTGCGATTGTACCAAGCTATCGTAGGATAGCAGCATAGATCGATGATCAACAGAGATTATGACGACCTCGAGTGCCTGAACGTGAACCTCGGAGGAATGCGAACCGAAGTAACATTGGCAGACGCCCTGAATTCTGTCTCGAATTCAACGTCCTGTCAATTGACCCTTCCACCAATGTCCCCAAATTGTCCAAGGCGGCGTTTGATGAGGCATGGTATACCCAATGGCCTTGTAGGTTACCCAGGATCATCCCGAGGCTTCGCCTCTCAGAAGCAATGCACGGGGCTGCAAACGCTGCGGGAAAAGGAAACTGACAGGGTCTTTGTGAGGGCTGCGTGGTTGCACAAGAGTACACAGAGGAGTCATGTTACGAAAAAGGGGCCTGGCATGGGTAGCAGCGGGACGACGATGCAGCGGGACGGCATAGTGGGCTTCGGCATGGTGTGAACATGTTTGCTCGGTTTCTGCGAATCAGGAGACAGGGTGGAGGAGAGACGGCAGATGAATGACGTGGAGCGCCTTCTGGGGCGAAGACAGCTCAAGATAAAGTGAGCTGTCGCCTGCATACATACCTAGACAAACCGGTTACCGTTCAGGTAGCACAGTCATGTAAACTAGGTAACTGGAGCCGCGTCAATGCAGAACGAGTGGTTACAGGCATGGCCAAGCAACAGCGATACACCAAGCACTAGTACAGTAGTGGTACAGACATGGGGTCGGCGTCAGACGGAGAGGGCTGCAGCTGGGGGTTGCTCCAAGTTCTTACAGGCACAACGTATCGACGATCTCGACTCGTTTACCCAGAAGGGCTGGATGCATGGCTGCGAGGCTTGGAGGTTGGAGATTGGCATGTAGCCGTCGGGTGAGGTTTCGAGGCACGACATGCAGAAGACATTGAGTTTGCGGTATGAATGTCGCTTGAGAGCGTCTATCCGAAGAGGTCATCCTGGAGGCAGTTTCGTATTCTCCGCCCGTGGAAGATGCTACGGCGCGTACGAGAACCAGATAGATTGCCGCCCGGAGCTTCTTGCTTCTTGGCTCGGAGAATATAGCTACCTACGTGCGGAGTGGCGGCGGAAGCCGTTCCAACGTGGTACAGACGGCCTGAGTACTTCGTACTGGACGTGACAATTGCCCGAAATTGGCATCAGTGGAAACACGGGGGACCTGGAGGAGGACAAGAGATGCGGCAGGCGCAAAGGAGCTGAGATTGCGGGAACACGAGAACCAAAAGATCCCTCTCCACAAGAGGAGGGCGGTTTTTTGTGGCATCTCGCGAGGCTGCGGTTTTGAGCGTCGTGCCGTCGCGACGCGAGTCCTGCGGAATGGCTCTATCACCTCGCATTCAGAGGGACATGGTATTAGTTGGTCCGTGTACCGGGCACCCGGGCGGGAAATGCTCCCTCACCACACCCACACAGCACGACGGCGCCACACAGTGACACTGGCGATCCTAGCATCGTGACGAGGTCAGCCAGCAATGGGAAGAGTAGAGAAGCTCAATGCCGTTGAATCGGCGTTGTTTTCCATGACTTGCTTGGCGAGCCGGCACAATGCAGCTTGCGCCGTCTGCACTCGCCACGACACCATGAACACAGCGGCTCGCTGCCGTGTTCTGCATGTACGGTATGTACGAAGTTAGCATGATCTGGTTGTGTGGGCCCCCACATCCCTCCCATCCATCCGTGGCTGAGCTGAGTCTGTGTCTCGGGCATGGCTGCGCAGACGGGGTCTGCAACGTGTGACTAGTGTATGTACGAGGTAGTTGGCTGTCTGAAGCCGGAGCTCAGCGGGACGGGGTGAGAAGAAAGGGAAAAAAAACCAGCCAATGGAGAAGAACTAGAAGAACATGCAGGATACTCCTGGTTGTAGGACAGGGTATAGGATACTAGAACGTAAGAGGCTTCGAGGGACGAGAACGAGGAAAGAGGAGAGAGAGGTTAGTTAGTTTGCTTGCTAAGAGCCATCCGGATGAGACATCCAACCGTTTTGCCTGCGAGACGGGAGGATGATGCTGCTGCGGGACAATGGGGCATATGGGAATTATTCCTTCTCGTTGATTGCGCCGAATGTAGGCGTCGACGCATTCTCCAACGACACAAAGTACAGACTTCCGGTGGCACAAGCCTCGTAACGTATTCGTACAGTGTGAAGGCGGGTGTTACTCAAAGACTCCATGTGCGACTCGGGTTCCTGTGGAGCGAGTATAGGTTTGATGGCATATCCGCGGACGGGGGCAGCACGAGGTACGAACACGTAGAAGGACGAACACGTAGAAGGACGAACACGTAGAAGGACTCAAGACCACGGCCTCAGGCCACCAGACCACGAAACGGACGGCGCGGGATCTGACGGGTGGGTGCACGGAACGGCGGACGGCCGGGAGCCAAAAAGGAGCTGGCAGCGTGGACGCGAGGCGGGCTCAAATCAAGCCTTCATCCCCACGCCCGTCGCCTAGATTTCCCGGCGTGGCGCAAGGCGGAGGCGGAACTAGAACTGGAACTTGGTGGAAAGTCTAACCGTTCCATCAACGATGCGTGGTTTTGAAGGGCAAGCAAGCAAACAGAGAGAGAGGGAGGAGGTGGAGCTCCGTCCGTGTTTAAGCAAAGCCGTAACCGCCGCCGCCGCCGCCTTCTGCAGTAATTAGTCGGCGCGTGTCCGCCGCAAGCCACAAGCCACTAGTGATGCCGGTAGTGGTGAGGTTAAAAGCAAAGAATGCAAAGGGAACAGGGAGTAGAAAAAAAAAGAGCGAGCGGGCGAGTGGTGGAGTGGTCCGCGATGAAATACACGAATAACTAGTTTAGCACGGCATGGGCATGGGGGTTTACTTGAGATGGGGCGAGAACGGAGAGAAGAGGTCTAGACAGTTTGTACGGAGTAAAAGTACAGTAAGGTTGGGTCTTTCTTTTGCAGCCGTCCCGAGGGTGCCGATCCGGGGAGTGAGATGTTGTCATTAGCTGGTTTTAGCGGGCGTATTAGTCTCGTGTGGTCGATGGCGATGCTGTGGAATGGGGGGGGTTGGCTGGGTGGGAATGACGTTGACCGGCGAGGTGAGGTGAGAACTAATTACTGTAAATGTCATGTGAGGTGTCTAGATCTAGCGTGCTACTTTGCTCGTACGTGTACAAACTGTCAACTACTACAGGTCGATGCAGGTGTATGATGAAGCGGACGTCGATGCGTGTCAGTGAGCGTGAAGCCCCAGGCGTGTGAGAGAGTGCGAGTCCATTTATTAACCACGCAGGCAATCAAGGGGGAAAAAGCAAAGAAACCCTAAAAGAGTGACTGGTACCCAACAGCTCCATTCATTCATTGGCACCCCCACCTGAGCAATGCAGTTGCGGATGCCGAACCACATGTGCCGAACCGGAGTTTCTGTAGATCTACCGTATCCCGCACAGCGACAAACTTTGGACTAAGATATGTGGCGGTATAGCACCATGACGGGCGGGGGAAGCCGCGAGGAGAGATGAGATGAGCTGGCTATCTAAGGGAGTAGTATCTAGTAAGTGGATGATATTCTGGGTCGTCCGTCCATTTGTCTCTCTGCCCGTGCTACTAGTAGCACTTTTGGCTCCCGCTGTCCATGGGCACCGCCGTCCCGTCCCGTCTTCCGCTTCGCGAGGTCCCGTCTCACGGTGCTCTCTCCCGGGTCTCACCACGGACCATGTTGACGAAGGGCAAATTCGATTCATCTCTCAGGAGCAGAAGCTCGGAACATACATACCAAAGCTGCTCGGGGGGGGGGGGACTGTCCACGGCCGTCTGCTCGCCTGCCACGCTTTCGCCATTGATTTGATCTCTCGTTGTGCCTCTATATATTCTCCTTCCAACCTGCAGTGCCCCCCTTCCACTTCACTTTAGCTACCTACTCCACCCACGCTTAGTACCTTGGGCTGCTACCCTACTAGTACCAGCCTTTCCCGTCTTTCACCGTCTCCCGTGCCTGAGGTTGTCGCTGCCTGTGCCCCTTGGCCGCAGCTGTGCCTGTGCCTGCGCCTGTCTTCTGTCTGTCTGTCAACTGCAGCTTGTGCCCGTGCTTTTGGGCGTTGCATTCAGCAGCAGGCAAGGGGAAGAAGAAGGGGGGGAAAGGAGCGAATCACCGCTCTGCTATTATCATCAATCCCTCTCTCGCGCCGGCACCACCACCGACCGCAGCCACCGACCGCCTATTACCAATTACATTTGTTGCCCAAACACCAGGGAACCCACCGACATTTCTCTCTACTTACGTCACTTCGCAACGGAGACATTTCCGGAGACCCTAGACTCGCTCTCCGTTTCTCTTGCTCCGGGGCCCTCTCGCTCGCCTTGCTTGCTTGCTGAAACCCATCTCGGAATCTCGCCATCAAGGACTGCCCTCCGTTCAAGGAACCCCCCCTGACCGAGGCCCGCCCCCACGTGGATTCTGCATCGCAGTCTCCCACTTCACGCCCTACACATTAGTCCCGGAATTAAAACCAGGGCGATCACTAGGACCATCAAAGGGACCGCCAGGACCGTCAAAGGGACCGCCATCGTCGACCCAGCCGGGACGAGACGAGACGAGACGAGACGAAAGACGCCACACGAGCGAGACCCGCCTCCTCCCAATCCCTGACGGAACGTGTGTGTTCAGGCCTCCAAGTTCCTCTCACCCTGATTACCTATTCGTTTCTTCCCGCTGCTTCGGCCCGCTCTGCTTCTCCAACATCCCTTGCAAGTCTGCATTGGCAACCACTAATAAGCTTTGCAATTAATTTGCTCGGCCTTGTCGTTGACTTGGTCTCATAGTCCGGGGTCTCTGCGAACATAGTAGTGCCCCGGTGCATCGTCTCCGACCAGGCCACCCCCCAACCCCCAGTGCACCCGCGTCGTCCGTTAAGATCACCACCGATTCTTCACCAAGCACTAGCACATCTCCCCACTTCCCATCTCCATCTCTGTTCCACGCCATCCTTCCCTCAGCTTGGGCCTTGCCCTCATCGGGGTCTATTCTATCGGTGGGCTGTTGTCTCGGCTGTGCTCATCAACCTTCCCCCGGTTCTTTCTGTGCATCGCCGGTACCTTGCTTGGCAAGCCACCTCTCGTGCTTGTCTTGGACCAAAAGGGACCATCTGTGGCAATCCATTTACCCACGCCCACAACCTTGGCCCGCATACCGAGGCACGCACACCACGCGCGCACGTCCATCTACTAGATTACCCCGGCGGAAGCATCCGTGTTTGGGGACAAGGCAACTTTGAAGTTGGCAACTCCAGATCCTTGAGCGGATATACAACCTGGCAGGGGTTGAAAGAAAGCTCATCTAGTGGCACGGCAAGCAGGACCAATCCTAGGACTCTACGGCCAAGGAAGAGAGCCATCAAAAACGCGTCACAGCCTAGGCAATAGGAAGACCCACGCAACCTATCCACACAGCACGCGCCGCGATAACGCCCCATTCTTGACGGGAAGATCGCACACACACAGCAGACGACGCCTCTTTCAGCTCACACGTTCCACTCGTCGTTGCGGGAACTCAGCATACAGATACGGTGACGTCTAGACCTATAGACTGACCTCTAGACTGAAGGAGATTAGTCTGACCACTGAAGAGAGTTTCGGTTCATCCCCTCGCGCTGCCGACCACGTTGCAAAGTTCCGGCTTACAGAGTCCGTTGCTTTTGCCAGTCGTTGCCGTTGCCGTTGCCGTTGTCTTTGTCTCTTTTCACTCCCGTCCTCTTTCCCGCACTTGCCGTCGTGTCGTCTCATCCCTCTCCCATCAGGCCGCAAATAACTTTTTACAGCGCCTACCTCGACGCCCGTAAATGCCATTCTCGTCGTGTCATTCGACTCTGTCCCCATCCGCCAGCCATTAGCTCACGACCGAACCTCGCTTTCCCCCACGCACATTACCTACTCTTGCGCCTCACTCTTCATCATAGTTGCCTCACAACACCATTCGCTTTCCTTGTTTTCCCCTACCGACTCCCGTTCTCTCCTTGCTTCTCCGCCTTGCTTCTCCGCCTTGCCCAGGACCCCCAACTCGAACCCTCGGTCTCCACCACATTGTCAGCGCCATCGTCCACCAACCTGCTCGACGTGCCTGGACAACTGGAGCCGTCGTGCGAGCGCCAACCCAATTGCGCTCCGGAACCGCCGCCACGCAGTCGGTTCTGCCAGAAATTACGCACATACGCCGATCGAATCGAAATCGAGTTGCAGCGCGCTGTCAGCGGGAGATCGTCGTTGTTCGTTGGCCCTCTCAACTTGACTGGCCTTGGTCTTTGGTCTTGGCTACTGCGCAACCAAGCTCCTATACCGGCACTCAAGTGGAGAGTTGTCTTGAGTGGTCCGCTGGACTCAACCTACATACCTACATACCTCACTCAAGTGGACTCAAGTGGACTCGAGTGGTCACTGAACCTAACTGACCACCTTGGACACTGCGACGGACGTGCCACTCTTCAACCGCATTCTGCCGTGCACCCGCGCCTTTTCTGTTCCCCAAGCGTGCAGCGGACTGCAGGGTGCCACACGATAACTTGGAAGCTGGACGTGCCAGGTCGCGGCTTATTTCTATCGTCATCGCGAATCGCAACCGCAGTCGACTGGCCCAACGCGCGCTGTGCGACGTTCCACTCTGCTCTGTGCCACCCCTCGTGGCCGTGCTAGCCGCGCACCTCGGGCCTTGGATCTCATTAGCACGGCGATTAGCGCCCCCTGTGCTGTCTGGCCTGGCCGCCGCCACCATCTGCCACCGGCCATCTGCTCTCCGTGTCCGTGTCCGTGTCCGTGTCCCTGTCTCCCCCTCCGTCTCCTCCCTCCGTGGCAGCAGCGACATCTTGCTCCGCGCAAAACCCGAAGCTTGGGAAAGGCTACGAATTACGGAGTAGGTCGCCAGCCCCATCTCCACCGTCCATTGCAGGCTGCGCCCGCTGCTGGTTTACCCGCTGGGATTACCCGCTAGAGAACCCGCTAGCCAGGGCACTCCGCTAGACCACTTCACCCGCTGTCCGTCCGCTGGGATCTCGACCCTGCCTACCCAGGTACCGTAGTGCACTTGGGCACTTGGGCACTGCTGTTACTTACAGCGCCCCTCACCAGCGCCCAGCGCGGCGAGCAGCTCGCAACCCAGGTAGCATCTCGCAAGCATCTCGCAGGCGTCCCGCCAGCATCCCACTGATCGATCCACCAGCGGTCGACAGGGCTCGGCAGAACAGGACAGGGCTTGAACGGGTTCGAACGGGGCCTGTGCCGGGGGCCTTCAGCATTGGCATTGACGGGGCCTTACGAAGTATATCGCTCCCGTCCATCTACCTAAAACCCACGCCCCCAAGCAGCAGCAAGAAGCAGCGGCGACGTCTCTATTCGTAAACTCGCAACTTGTTAGGTCCCAGCTCACTGGGCTCACTCTCGTCACTCTTCCTTCTTCTTCAGGCCTCGTCCTGCTCCTTTCACTCGCTGCCTCTCTCTCTATCTTCTATCTTTCACCGTCTCCTTCTCTTTCCATTCGCCATCGCACCTCATTCCTCCCTCTCTCCCTCTCTCTCTCCCACCCTCCCCTCCTTGTACCCTTCTATTCGCCTCCCCTCTCCCCTCTCCCCTCTCCCCGCAAAACGCTCGCATGTTCCAGCCTCAACCCACTCCCTTCGCCTCCTCCTGCTTCACGTCATATGGCCTAGCCCCCGATCCGGGCTTTGGCAGTCAATTTCCCGTCTCAGGCGGAGGTGGAGGAGCTGGTGCGCCCACGGAACCCCTCTATAGCAACTTGCAACCACGACAACACGCCTCTGCACCATCACACCAGCATCCTCACCTGCCACACCACCAGCAGCCCTCATTATCGCCTGCGGCGCCGTCCCCGTTTGCGCCTTCGACCGCTTCGACAATTTCGACAGCTTCGCCACCACCGCTCACCCCGACGAATCACGACCTTCAAACACACCACCACCAACATCACCAGCCGCAGTTCCAGCGCCAGCACCAGCACCAGCCGCAGTTCCAGCACCAGCCGCAATTCCAGCACCAGTTACAGCAGGTGAACCTCCAGCACAGCCAGCACCACCAGCTCCAAAATCAACACCACCAACCGCGCCAAGCGCCGCAGCAATCCTACCCTCCCAACATCGTCGTCCCCAAGATGGAGGATCAGGAGGGCCAGCACGGCATAGCCGCTCAGCAGGCCGCTGCCAAAGACTACCAGGCCGTCCTCAAGGCAAGTCGCAATCGCTCTCGTTCCTGGAGCCCGTCGTCTTCTCTGCCCCTCTGCTGCAGAAGTGCTGACCCTCCGATTCCGCAGGGCCCTTTTGTCGGCAGCAAAGCATCCAGCGAAGCCATCACCAGCGAGTATGCCAAGGCAGATCACATCTACGTCGAGAAAACCATTGTCCGTGTCCTCTCCGCCAATAGACTCTAGCCAAGGACATAGTACTGACGCGAGGTGACTCGTACAGGCTCTTCCCCAGGCCTACTCCCACTATAGACCTATCCAGGGCGACGGCAACTGTGGCTGGCGAGGTGAGTCAACCCGCACATTCCACAGTTCGTGATTCCAGAGAAGCGGTTCAGACAGTGCGAGATGCCGAGGCTGCACATTCCCCTCCCAATCAGACTCCGCTCTCTAGCAGCACATTGCTTTGTCCGGCTTTCCCGCTCTTGTCTCGGGACCCTCCCTGCTTCATGTGACCTGTCGGATCTTGGCTAACGGTTTCACCTTACCTCCGCAGCAATTGGATTTTCCTACTTTGAAAAGCTTATCGAATCAGGCGACCAGGGCAAGGTCGAGGGCGAGGTCGCCCGGTTGATCAGCTTTGGCCAGATGATAACGTCTGTCGGCGGCTACTCATACTTTGAAGATTGGGCCGACGAGATGTTTGGGTTGCTGCGCGAAATCGCCCAGAACATTGAAAACCCCCAGATGGCACACATGCTGCTCGTTGAGAGGTGGAACGACGCCTCAGTCGGTGGCCCCATCATATACTACCTCCGCTTGGTTGCCGCCACGTACCTCAAGGCCAACGCCGCCACGTACGACCCTTTCCTCCCAGAGGGGGCTGGAGGGATCCAGGGCTACTGCAGTCAGAGCATCGAACTGGTCGACCGTGAGATTGAGCACTTGGGCATTGTCGCCCTCACCCAAATGCTGCTCCAGCCCTGCGATTTCGTCCTCGAGATTGCATACCTCGACCGAAGCCCTGGCAGTCAGGTCAACCGATACCGCTTTCCCGAGGAAGCTAACGGCCAGGACCCTGCGGAGATTGGCCCCATCATCTATCTTCTTTATCGACCTGACCACTACGACATCCTTTACGTCGCGCCGCCGCCAGCTCCGCTCCGCATTCCGGCCCCGGTCCCAGCTGGCCCGGTCTCCATGCAGGTCAACCGGGTCAACTCCTTCTCCCACGACACATCGATCTCGAGCACACAGACGAACCTTGGAGAGTACTCGTCGTGTGACTTTGGTGCACTGTCCATGATCCCCGGGTTTATGGGAGGTATGGCCCCTCTCGCGGTTCCTCCGCCCACCACATCCCCGGCCGAGCCTTTTACGCCCGCATCCGTGGAGCAGAGCCCGTGGATGTCACAATTCCCCGACGCGATGTCGGTTCCAACCCCGCAAGTCCAGCCGGCACCGGCCATCATGGCATCACCTCAGCCCCCATCCCCGCCGGCTCCCATGTCGGCCAGCTCAGCCATGGTCGCGACATCTGGTCTGGGGCCGCAGACGGCACTTGTACCCGGCCGCGAAACAGCACCCGGCTACCACATTCGGTTCAGTCAAGTTCAGCTCGAGTACGAAGAGAGTAAAAACAGCATCGAACCACACTTCAATGTGAAGACGAACACGTTCAAAAATAGCGTTTGGAATCGCGCACACTACGGCAATCCAGACTTTCATCCCGAAGAGTGGAGTCCCGACGACGAACACGTGGATGGCAGAGTTGGAGGGAAGCGAAAGTTGAAGAAAGAGTCGAGCTGAGACGGAGGGTTGGATGTGCGTGGAAGCACGAGGTAGCAGCTGGTGAGAGGGTGCCGCGACAGCGATCAAAATGGTTTCAACAGGCTACTTTTCGGTTACGACGTTAGACTATAATCATCACGGAGACGGACGGATGCGGCTGATTGGGAGGCATTGTTTGGTTCCCCCTTGGGAGTTTTGAGGGGATAGAGAATTGGATCATTCAACAAGGGGCGGGAGGCCAGCGATTGCTTGGTGAAAACGGTTTTTTTCTTTTCTCTGCATGGGTTGGCAAGCCACAGGGGAGCGTTTTCTTTGTATGCGTGCTCGTCGAATTTTGGGGGAAGGGAGGAGAATGTGGTCAACTCTGGCAGCTGGCCACGCGCAGCATGGTGATGGGACTTGCAAGAGCTTGGATCTGGAATTGGGGTTGGGGCCAGGACTGGGCATGGAATTGGGCACTGGGCTTCGAATGATTTGAGACGCAAGGACGAAAGGACTTGTTTTGGACGAGCAGGGTACGGGCACACGCCGTCACACGTACGCAACAGCAGCATTCATTCAAGAGTGTCTTTGAAGGCGCGACTTGGGTTGCGGCAGCAAGGACAAGGCGTCCATGGAAGCCTTTGTTTTCCATGGCAGTTGACACCAACTGATCTACTTCTACCATTCACCGCGTTAACAGCACCTTGGCCTAGCTACGTCATAGCATCGGCGCCGGTTTCTTGCTTCTTTTTAAACTTCTTATTAGTGCGGATCATCTAGGAGTTACTACTGGCTCAAATGCGAATTTCGTGGCGTTTTGTGCTTGGGTGGGCGAGTTGTCAGTTGCTTGCTGACGAGGTGGCACGGACGGTATGCAGCTTTGTAGGGTCTTCCCAGAGAGTTCAATCAGATGATCTGTTCCCAAGGACGAGGGTGTCTCCGTTGCGGTTGCGGTTGCGGTTGCGGTTGCGGTTGCGGTTGCGGTTGCGGTTGCGGCTGCGGCTGTGATTGTGCTTCCCTGCATGGCTCTGCGTGAGTGGACTTGCGACGGGAGAGATACAGCAGGCGTGAATGCATAATAAGCGACATGAATCTGAAGGAAGGATTGATTGTTTGGACAGGGACCGACGGCGATGGGTGTGGTTGTGGGATGAGGATGGATGAATGTGTTCCGTGCCGCAGACGTGCTTCTGAAGCTGGGGCATTTGCGACACGGACTGACATGGACTGTACGTTGTATTTGCGGAACGGGGATAGAAGGTGGCCTTGGTTGGTGTGGTTGATGGGGCTGAGAAGGGCGTCTCGAAGTTGTCACGTACGAAGCTAAGAACGATTCTCGACCCTCTACGCGAAGTTAAAAGTCAAAGTTGGAGGTGTATACTTGTAGTAATAGCTCGGAACTGGAAGGGCAAGAAGAAAAGGGCGCTTGATGTGTGTGATGTGACAACAAAAGGTTCAACATGGAGGGGGTACGTGTGTATGTGTATGTATGTATTGATTGGTGGATGCGACATGGTCCTGAATATCTGCCTACTTACCTGTACGTAGCAGCAGATTGGCCGGTGCGAGTGGGAAGCCAGAATGACATGCATGCATGCATCCGCCGGTTTAGCATGGGCATCCAGCCGGTGACTCTGTCAGTGTCAGATGCGCAGTGCTAGCAAGGGGGGAGGGAGGAGTGCAACTTTTGCTCTCCATCTTTGCGCATCTCGCGACCAGACTCTGTACCACTGTTCCCTTCACAAGAGGGGGTCGTCTATTCTCCACTGCACTGTGGCATCTGCCCTGCCTTGAGTAAAAGAAAAAGAACCTCCCCCCCCTTCCCCTCCATGTTGGGCTCTTTGGGCGTATTCTTGTTCTGGGGTGTTGGGGTGCTGCTCTTTCTGATGGGGGTGGTTAGTTGAACAACTTGAAGTTGAAGTCGAGGTTTATCTATAATAATAAAAGCCGGAGTTGCATTTGCTCACTGCCGATCGTTTTTTTGAGTTTCCTCGGCAGCGCCTCCGAGGCCCGAGCCGTTTGTGCCGGTGCAAGTCGTCCCATAATAACATAATAACAGTCTAGACTACCGTGTGTCCGTGCTGCGTGCTGCGTGCTATCGAGGTCGTGCCATGGCTATAGTCAGTCTTTGGCTTCATGCTCTTGGCAGAAGAGGTGCCGCATCAATCGCCCGAGGTACGGAGCACTGTAGCATCAGACGTGAGTCAGGTTTGACGGAGCGAATAGGGAGGGGGGATTAAAACTCCGAAGCGAGCCCTGCTCGAGGTACATGGCAAGTAGCTTAAGCGTCCAGGATGCAGCATCGCGGGGCGGTTGCGTTGGGCGAATACGACCAAGCAGACAGTGGCACGGCGGCGTGGACTGGACTGCATGCAGCCAAGGCCAAGGTATTTTATCAACCGAAACGCAAACGTGGTGCGGATGCGCGGATGCAACCAGGGCGGCCTGGCCCATGTTCGAGATCGGTCATCTTGTCCAGCGGACGCTATCTGCGCAGGACGATCATAGCCTGCTGCCGGACTGAGATGCTCACACCATGCGAGGATGGACATTTGATGTACTTCGCACTTGGTAGTTCATATGGCCTCTCTCTGGGATGTCTCGAGGATGCATAGCCAAGCTGCATGGTCTGGACCACTTCCGACTAGTCGAGGAGGGGGGGGGGGGGGGGGGGCNNGGGGGGGGGGGGGGGGGGGGGGGGGGGGGGGGGGGGGCATGCCTTGAGGGCTTGGGCGAGTGATGAGAGCTGCGGGTTTCAAGAGTGAGGGGGCTGTTGGGCGTGGTCGTCAGGGATGAGGACGGTAGACGGGCAGGGATGTTTTGGCTGAGCGTGCATCGTTCGGGGGGTTTCTGGCTCTGCATGCAGATGGATGGATGAATGGTTGTTGGTTGGTTCTGTGGTTTGTGGTCTGTGGTTTGTGGTCTGTGTGTGTGCGTGATGGATGCGCGTCGCAGGTCGTCAGCGTTTGAACCCGCTGGCATCGACGGCGAAGCTACACGCACATAGTATACGAAGTACGCAGTATAGTACACTGGAGGTTAGGTTACACTTGCAACCGAGCGGCATCCACAGCCCGCCCAGCACGAAGTACGTACCTAAGTAGGTAGCGAGAAGCGAAGAGCTGGGTGCGAAGACCAAGTACCAGTAATACTATGAAGTGGTAACGAGGCTGTCGATTGATTACCTATTTGGAGGACTGGGATTCTCGGGGGGGAAGAAGGCTGGTCAGGAAGGATCCGCGTTTTAGTGCGAGCAAGCTGAGCCGACAGTTGAGACGGACACGGGTCGCTTCTCGTGCGACGGAGCTGCTGGGCTGGCCTTACTAAGTAAGTACTAATGGACGGTGACCAGGGGACCGACTAGGTTCCAGGGCCTGGGCGGGGAATTAATGAGCGTCTCCGTGCGGGATTGAGGAATTGGGTCTTTATTACATAGTACAATCGTTGTTACGGTACTACTACATAGGTAGTACGTACCGCGAGAGAGACGGGATGAGCAGAGCGGTTTGCATTGTACAAGACGACGGGAAGACGGGAAGGATGTCTCTCACACACACACACACACACACACACACACAGAGAGAGAGAGAGAGAGAGAGAGACAGCAGTCAAATTGGAAAGATCAACTACCTAGGTAAGTTCCTATCTAGGTAGGTAGGTATTAGGTGAAGCTGGACGGGATAATATGTATAGAAAACTGGAAGCAGTACGCTGGCCCTACTAGATCATCGACTAGTCACAGGTAGTCGCCATCCTTCCCGTTTCTTGATTCAAGTACACGGCACTACTAGTACTAGTACTAGTACTGTAGTAGACCTACTTACTTGGTTCGGAACCCCGGAATACTCTGTCTCATACTAGTACGGCACACAATCACTTAAACAGGAAGGAGGCTGGAGCCAACAGCGCAATCCGTACCAAGTTATTCGTACTTCGTAATTCCTTCGTAAGCAGCGTACCTAGGTAATATAAACTGCCGCGCGCTTCGTCGCATCCTTCATCGATGGTCTAACCCGATAAGCCCGGGGGAGGCATTCCGTGATTTGCAGAGCGAAGGAAGGTGACTGCGGGTGAGCAGCATGCACGTCGTCACGGTTGAGGAAAACCTGGTAGACAGACGGCAGACAACCGAAAGCACCTCGCAGGCAGAAAGAACACACGGAGCGAGGCCTCTTTTCCATTGCTCCTCTGGTTTTCCATGCCTGGATGGCCTGCTTCTCCCGCCAGCCAGCCCGCCATCGTAGGTACACCCACGTATTGTAGTGGTTTTAGCCGCATCGGGGAAGCGGCATCTCGGAATATCAACCCCGAACTCTGAATGGAGGACTCGGCCGGGCGCGACGACCGGCTCAAAGCTTCGTTGACAAGATGCCACGGCTTGTCGCAGTTCGGGTCTGAGAGGCAATTATAAATTAGGTAGGCACCTACCTACACAGTAACCTACCTACATAGTAGGCAAGGCAAGGTAGTCTGCGGCTAACACGGAGAGTACCAATGCATATGGATAAAACACACATGACTGAAATGACGACGGCGGCCGAGAACCGCACTCCCAGGCGCAGACATGCGCGCACACGGGCACACCCTTGCCTCTTCCTCTCTTCCCTCTCTTCCCTCTCTTCCCTCCACCAACGCCGTCTCCGCATCTCGCCTCGTCTGTCTTCTCTTCTCTCCTTGTCGCCTACCTTCCTTGCTCACACACTCCCTTCCTTTTCCTTTTCTTCAATCCCATCTTTGTCCTTTTGCTTCTGCTTCCGCTTCCGTCCTCTCACCCCATCTCCTCCTCCCACTCTCAAACCGAGCGCCTCAGTCGGCCATGGATGCCGGTCCCTCGCCGTCTTGTTTGCGCTTTTCCTCCTCCTTCACCTCCTTCGCCTCATATTCACGCTCTTAACACCACGTGCCGCCCCCGTCGACGGCCATCGCCATATAGAGCCCCATTGCGACTCTCCCGCCCGCCACCAAGGCTCCACGATCTCCGTCTGCCTCCACAGCTAACACGACTCCGCCCTGCCCATCTCCTCCACCCGCCGATGACGATACCAAACTCTGTGCCTCTTCAATATCATCATTTTCCTTTTCTTTCCACCGGCCTCCTCGATCTCTGTCTGCGGCAATGGCTGGTCTCGTACCGCCAAGACGACGCAAGACTGCGACTTCACCTGGCGTCTCTTCTCCCTCCCACGACAAGCCCCGGGATCCCATTAGCGGCTGCCATGTCGTCCAGAACCTCCTGGAAGTGGACATTGACGATGTTAGCCCCGCCGAGGACGAGGACGAGGACGCCGACGCCGACCTAAGCGACACCTGCTCCAATTTCTCCACCGTTTCCGAGGATTCGCTGCCTCCCATACATGCCTACAGCCATAGGTACCATGGCTCTGGCCAGCTCCTGACTCCGAATGACGACTCCGAAGCCCGTCGCATGGCTCTGCAACACAAACTATTCCAACTATGCCTCGACGGCGGCCTCGTCGATGCCAAACTGCCCCTCGAAGCCTATACTCCCGAAACCCCCTTCCAGATCCTCGACATAGGCGCCGGCAGCGGCGTATGGGCCTGCGAAATGGCTCAACGATACCCCCAAGTCAACATCCTCGGCATTGACATCACCCGCGCCCTGCTCCCGAACAACGTGCCCGCCAATGTCACCTTCGAAATCGCCGACGTTATGAACGCCTGGTCCCCGAACACATACGACTTCGTCCACATGCGCAACCTGGTCGGCGGTGGCATTCGTGATTGGCACTCTTTCCTTCGCCGAGCCTTCACCCAGGTCAAGCCCGGAGGACAGCTCGAGTTCACCGAGCTCCGACCACGCTTTTTTGACGTCGACCCCGACCAGGCCGACTTGCCAAGCATCATGGCCGGCGCAAAACCCGAGGTCGGCTCGGCTTGTCTCGAGTACGAATCGACGTACGTCAGCATGTGCGCGAAGCTTGGCTTGGACTTTGATCCCGTCCCCCGAGTTTCCGGGTGGCTGGCCGGTATAGGCGCCGAGTCGATCCGCGAGCGCGTCGATTGGCTACCCGTCAAGAGCTGGGGGAACGATCCCATCATCCGAAAGAAGGGTGAGATCCTAAGCGAGATGATCGAGTGCGGTATGTTGCAGCGAAAGCCTCCAAGCTGGCGTTTGCATGTGACGCTGACACGCGTGAATAGGCCTCGAAAACTGGACTTTGATGCTATTCGGCATGTGCGGATGGGAAGAAAAGGACACGAGGGCCTTGTTGGATCGTGTGAAGAAAGAGATTCACGACCCGTCACTAAGGAGTACCGTGAAAGTGTAGGTCGCCCTGGCCAGGAAGGTCGAGACGGCAGTGCTAACAGCCTTCTCACCAGAACGTTTATAACTGCACGAAAGCCGCTTCACACAGCCGAGCCCATGCCTGAGCCCGCAGTTCAGTCTAGAGCTGAGGATACAGCTGAAACAGCAACCGAGAATATCGATCACGCTGCCAAATGTTCATAAAACAAGGATCGAGCTTGTGGCGTTTTAACGATGAAATTCGTTCCATGACGGAAGCAGGGCGTATTAACCGTGAGGCAGGATTTGATCGAAATGGCCTGGTTGAAAGGCTGGCATGTAAGAGAAGAGATACGTGTGTTTTTCCCTCGGAGTATACTTGGGCAGGATTTTGGGAATCGGTAACAGCATCAGGGATAGGGTCCAAGGACGGATTTATATGTACGGATTTTGTACAAGGAGGTTTACAACAGCATATGCAGACACGGATGCATATGAATATGAGTACTTTGACAATACGTCACCCACGAAGCAGCAACGCTTCTGTCATGTCGTCGTCCGCCACATTACGCCACTCTCCTGTGAGCATGTTCCGATAATCGACAAACCACCTTGTCCGTCGCCCGCCTGGTATTCAACCTAGCTTGGCCCATCCTGCTCCCGCAAGGAAAGCAGTCATGTAAAGAGTATCGTTGGATGGCCCAGGTTGATTGAAAGGCACAAAAGAAATGTAAAAAATAAATATTGCTGGTGGGTATCTTCAGCCCCGAGACTCGACACCGTCATGCCATGATTCATGCTCTCCCGGTGACAACGCCTGCGAAAAAACACTCCGTATACCATCTACACCGTCTCGATGTATCGCTTCATCTCCCTAGAAGTGTATTAGCCACAGAGCATCTCGGTTAAATGTACCACCAAGAAAAGAGAAGAGAAACTTACCAATCTGTGACGGCTTCGTCGTACAAGCGAACCTCGTGCTCTCTAGTTCCTCCGAAGTGCTCTACAAAGTCGTCGCCAAACACCTCCCGGGCAATGCTCTCCTTGGCCATGAAGCGCGCCGTGGCCTCCTTCAGGCTCTTGGCCAGGCGCTCGCCGACGTCGGCGTCGCCGCCGACCTCCTGGCCCATGGCGAGGGGCGCGCAGGGGATCTCGAGCTTCTTCTCGACGCCGCGCCAGCCCAGGCCGAGGATGGCGGCGAGGACGAAGTGCGGGTTGGTGTCGGCGCCGGGGACGCGGACCTCGAAGCGCGTGGCCGAGGGCTTGCCGGAGATGAGGCGGACCGAGGCGGCGCGGTGCTCGAGGCCCCACGACACGGTGACGGGGGCCCAGAAGTTCTCGACCAGGCGCTTGTACGAGTTGATGGTGGGCGCGAGAAGCGGCATGATGTCCGGGAGGCCCTCGAGGATGCCGGCGAGGAAGTGGCGGCCCAGGTCCGAGAGGCCGGCGATATCCTTCCAGGGGGCGTTCTCGTCGGGGGTTTCTCTGGCGAAGAGGTTCTTGCCGTCTTTGTCGACGATGGACACGTGCATGTGGCCCGAGTTTCCGGGGAGGCCCTGCTTGGGCTTGGCCATGAAGCACGGGGTGATGCCATACTTTGTGCTGACGCTCTTGACGACGTACTTGAACAGGGCGGCGCGGTCAGCCATCTGCGCGATCTCGCCGAACTCGAGGGCGGCCTCGAAGACGCCGGGGCCGGACTCGGTGTGCCAGCCCTCGATATTGCACGAAAAGGCGGCGCACGTGTTGAAGACGTCGTAGTAGTATTCCTTGTTGTGGACGGGGCGGGTGAGGGAGTAGCCGAACATGCCCTCGGTGAGGGCGGGCAGCTGGTGGGGAGGGTTGTCCTGGAGGTAGGCGGCAGTGGAGGCGGTGGTGTTGGATGAGGTTTCGGGCGCTCTGAACTGGTAGAATTCGTACTCGGCTGCGCTCAAGGTCTGTTAGGGGTGTTTATCTCGGAGGGGAACGATAGGAGGAGACTCACCACCAGCCAGGGCGCCGTAGCCGTGGCCTGCGAGCTTATCAAGCTGCGACTTGATAAGACCACGAGGACAGGCGCAGATGGGCTTCTTGGTGTCCGGGTCTAGGAAGTCGACGAGGACAAAGGGGACGTTGTCCTCCCAGGGGATGCGGCGGAAGGTGGAGAGGTCGGGGATGGCGAGGAGGTCGTGGTAGCCGTTCTGGGCGTTTGAGATCTTGAGCTCGCGGACGTAGGTGCGGTCGTGCATGTCCCAGCCGAAGATGACGGAGCAGAAGCCGAAGCCCTCGGAGGCGATGGACAGGAACTTCTTCTTGGAGATGAGCTTGCCGCGCAGGATGCCGTCGACGTCGACACCGGCGAGCTTGACCATGGTATCATGTTGGAGGATGGAGGAGATGTTCTCGATGGTGACGGGGTCGTCGTTGGTGGATGCCATGGCTGCGGTTGAGGGATGCAGAGCGAGATGGATGGACAGAAGAAAGAAACAGAAGCTGGAGGTTCGAAATATGAAAAGAACGAGATGCGACGGGCGACAGCTGGGCTAATTGAGTGCTTGGACACTTGGGCAGTGACGTCCTTGCCGTGATGGGGGGCGGAATGGCAAGCCGGATAACCGTGGAGTCGCGAAGTGTGGGGAACTTGTCACAGCGGGCGGATTGGAAGCTTGAGAGGGAAATGAACACGGCAGCAGCGCGGAGAGAAGCGGCGGAGGTCTCTAGATGAGAATGGTTGAGGAATTGGAGGACAAGGGAAGACGAGGAACAGAGAGGTAGGGGGGAGGGGTGGCTTGCGATAGTGGGCGTGGGAGCGCGCAGCTGGAGGGGGATGGAGGGGGAAAGCTTGGAACAGCGCGGCTACGATAAGCCCCAGGCCGGCGATAAGGCTTCAGTGACGTAGTGGGGATGGAGGGTCTAGGTACCTTGGTAGTGCCTTGGAAACTACTTAGAAGCTGGAGGCAGGCTGGAAGGCGGCTGGAAGTGGTCATTAGCGGGGGGGGACGGATCATGGAGATGTTGCTGCAACGGTCCGCTACCCGCTGTTTGTCTGCAACACTCTAGAATGTAAATGACGAGACCATGTTGCCAGGATGGAAGAAAGATAGAGATCCGGGCTAAGCCAAAGATAAGAGGCATCCGGTGCATTCATGCATCCATCCAGGAGATGCCAGGCATTGGTCGTGTCATTCATTCGTGGATGCTGGGAGATGGATGTGAGATAGTGAGACACCGGGAGATAAGCACCGAGTAGACTATCCATCCGGTCGAGTCTAGATGCCGGGCGCTGCGATGCACTGCACGGACATAAAACGTACCTGGGGCCTCACGTGCCCATCTCCTCAGGCATCTCCAACGTCACTCCAGTCAGCCTCAGTGGCATCAACCGTCCCGTCGGCATTTTCCAACACCATCCCCGCCACCGCAGGACTCACTCACGGTGCGCTCTGGATACATACAACGTCAATTGCCTACCGCGCGCGCGCTCATCAGAAAGGCACTCACCTCCACCTCCAGCTTCACCTCCATCTTCACCTCCACCTTCACCTTCAACTTCACGCAAACGTTGTTCTCTCTTCCTGGCCCTAGCGTGCACTCCACGGCCAAGGGCCAACGGGCATGGATGGAGTTTGACAGGCTGACAGGCTGACAGGCACGGCGCTCGGGATCCCCTGGCCTGAGCTTCCCTCTCTCCGCGTGTCGAGCTGAGCCGCCACCGCAACGAAGCTCGGAATGCGACCTCTCTTCCCTTTGTTTGTCCCGGGGGTAGCATAAGTCAGGCTACCGAGTCTAACTCCGATCTCGACAGTGCGTGCGAAAAGGAGTAACCGCGCTGCGATGGTTGCTTGACTAATGGATTTACCGCCAGTGGCCGCGTCCCACACCGGATCTGGATGTCCCCTCCCTCCTACTGGCACTCCCGTGCTTCGTTGCTTCGTCTTCGCCGACATCGCGCACATGTGGCAAGGTTGCGCCGGTGCTTCGACCGTGCTTAGACCCCTGATGCGCCCTCCATGTCCCGGATCTGACTACGCCCGCAAACCAGCGCGCAGATCAACCCGCCATCTCAGACTGTTGTTAGGCTATCATCGTCTGTCGCGTCACGATGCGCCATTCTTGACACAAGGACGTGGGAATCCGTCTCCCTCAACGCCTCTCTCTGCGGATGCCAATCCGTCTCCGCCATGGCGCCCGTGATCCATCTCCCACGTCGTCGGGTTCCACCTCGGCCTGTATTCTTATTCGATCCCGAATACCGAGTTCCTAGTCTCTGAACAAGCCTCCACCTAGTCCACTCCCAGCTGCCGCCGCGCTCCGATGACAGATGCTGGGCGGGTCCCCCGCGACTGATAAGCTCCCGCCTGATCAAACAAGGGTTTGCAATGGTTCGCTTCGCGTCTCGTCAGTCCTTCTAGACTCTTAACCGCGATCCTGAGGGGTCCAACTGAACCCCGCGGGTGCAGCTCGTGGCTTGCATGTTGCAGGTCGGGGCCGTATTATGCAGTGCGTGCAGTGCGCAACCGTCCATTCATATATCTCGTCCGGACATGAAGGCCGATGATGCACCCGCAGCCGCGCCCGCCGCCGCCGTTGTCGGAAAGCCCGAGCAAAAGAAGGCACATCAATGGACCGAGGGTTGGACCATGTGAGTTTCCTTGACTCATCAGGAAGCTCTAGTGATACCCCGTCTCCTCCGTGTCTCCTCCGTGGTACCACCTCACCGTCTTTCATTGGGCTTGCCACTCTTCCCTTCCCTCCCCCTCCCTTCTTGCCTTCACACCTTCGGACTCTGCTGTCCGCTGCCGTCCGTTGTCGTCCTCTTATCGTTGCTTCTTTTGATAAGCTCTCCCCTGCCCCCTGCCCCTTCGGGTCAGCTGTCCGTCCATCACGACCAGATACATAAAGTCAACGCCCACACTCACATTCCGCTTTCGTGTCTCGAGTCGTAAAGCCTCCCTCCTCAACCTCGACAACTCTTTCTCATCTTCGACCCTGACCCCAGTACTTTAATACATCACCTTCATCTATAATGCGTACTGTTCCTGGTCCTCTTCCACGTGGCGGCCGCCTCGCCGGCAAGAACGCTATCGTCACCGGCGCTGCTGGGTAAGTCCCTACTGATGTCCATGTCCATCCCTTGTGTTCAACGGTCGTCATGCTTTTCTTGACACGGCGTCTTTGACATGGCTAACACGTTCCTTTTCCAGTGGCATTGGTCTCGAGACGTCTATCCTCTTCGCCAAGGAGGGCGCCGCTGTCTTGTTGTCCGACATCTCCCTCCCCGCCCTCGAAAAGGCCGCCGCCAAGGTCAAGCAACTCGTTCCCGATGCCCGTCGCGTCGAGATCTTTGTGAGTTGCCATTCACGTTAAACCTCTCCTGCGACTCCCACTGACCCACTGTCTCCGTCTTCTAGAAGTGCGACGTTTCCAAGGAGGCCGAGGTCCAGACCATGGTCGAGCTTCTGGACTCTTGGGGCGGCCTCGATGTCATGTTCAACAACGCCGGCATCATGCACGCCAAGGACGACGACGCTGTCAGCACCCCCGAGGCCATCTGGGACCTGACCCACAACATCAACGTCAAGGGAGTCTGGTTTGGCTGCAAGCATGCCGTCCTCTCCCTCCGCCGGCACGGCAAGACCAATGCCTCCATCATCAACACGGCTTCCGTCGTCGCCCTTGTCGGCGCCGCCACTCCCCAGCTCGCCTACACAGCCTCCAAGGGTGCCGTCCTCGCTCTCACCCGCGAACTCTCCATGGTCCACGCTCGCGAGGGTTTCCGCTTCAACAACCTGTGCCCTGCGCCACTCAACACCCCTCTCCTCCAGGACTGGCTCGGCGACGACCAGGCCAAGCGCAACCGCCGCGAGATTCACTTTCCCATGGGCCGCTTCGGCGAGGCCATTGAGCAGGCTCACGCCGTCGTGTTTCTGGCCAGCGACGAGTCTAGCTTCGTCAACGGCCACGACTTTGCCGTCGACGGCGGCATGACCAAGGCCTACGTTACCCCCGAGGGCCCTCCCTCTCAGCCCCCTCCCCAGAACAACGCCTCGAAGGATGCTCTGGAATATTGAATGACTGTCAGCGTGTGATGTGGATTGTGGAGAGGGCGTTTTGATGATTGCCTTGCGCTAGGTACGCGATGCATGGAGCTGGGAATTGTATGGGAAGGGACGTCGATGGGTATCGACGAGGATAATGAAACCGGAGCTGGACCACCTACCTGTGCAACAAGCAACAAGCAACAAGACAGGCATGCGTATCAAGGGGCATCCAGACTTGTCATCAAGGCTTTAAGTAGTCGAATTATTTGTTCAGATGATAATTTACACATGTAAACCCCCAAACTCCGACCTATGCATTTCCCCGTCTCTTTTGTATCATGGTTGATCTCATGCTTCATCACTTTCTTCATTTCAACTTTGCTTCATCTCAGCTTGGTCTAGTGGAACTGGCCCTCGGTGTTACCGTCGCCCATGCTCTTGCTACTGGAGCTACCGCTCTGGATGGCTCCCAGGATGCCGTCGATGTAGCTGGCACCGCTCCACTTCTGGTGCGTCAGGACGTCGCACCCCAGGTCCTTCTCGCGGCGCTGCACCAGGTCGACGTAAGCCTTCATGCCCTCCGTCTTGAAGGCGCGGGCCAGCTCGGTGGTGATGGTGGCGTTGGAGTGCAGCCCCGCCAGGGAGATGAGCTGCAGGACGAAGCCCTCGCGCGCAATGTCCCAGATGAACGACTTGAGCGTCGCGTCGGTGAAGCCGTGGGCCATCCAGTTGAACGACGGCGACAGGTTGTACACCAGGCCCTTGCCCGGGTACGCGGCGCGCACCTCGCGGCCCAGTTTGGTCGCCACCTCGACGTTGGGGTCGCCCGTCTCGACCCACAGCAGGTCGGCGTACGGCCCGAAGGCGAGCGCGCGCTTGGTGGCCGCCGCCATGCCCGCGCGGTAGTGGTAGAAGCCCTCGCGCGTGCGCGGCACGTCCCAGTCGAAGTAGACGGGCGCCGCGGTGTACTGCGCGGCGAGGGCGCGGCGCCGCGAGATGCCCATGTCGCGGTCCTTGGCCGTCGCGGCGAGGTACTCGTCGATCCGGGCCTGGGACACGCCCTCGCGCTGCATGTGCGCGACGGCGGCCTCGTCGAAGGTGACGAGCGAGGCGCTCTTGACCCAGTCGGCCTCGAAGGCGTCGATCTCGGCGCCGACGGCTCCCTTGGCCTCCATGTCCTGGATGGTCTCGGCGAGGGGCCCGACGGAAGCGTCGGCCACGCCGAGGATGAACTCGTGGTCGCGGACGTCGATGGCCGAGGACAGCAGCTTGCCGGACTCGGAGTCGGTGCGGGCGATGACGAGGTTCTCGCAGCCCATGACGTCCCACTGGAAGCGGGCGGCGACGAGGCGGTTGATGTGCTCGCCGACGGGGACGAGCACCTTGCCGGCGAGGTGGCCGCACTTCTTGCCGCCGTGCAGCTGGTCCTCGAAGTGGACGGCGGCGGCGCCGTTCTCGGCGAAGAGCTTGGCGAGCTTGAGGACGGCGGAGAGGCCGCCGTGGCCCGTGTCGCCGTCGGCGATGATGGGCCGCAGGTAGTCGACGTAGGGGGCGGCGGCGCGCTCGTCGGGCGTCATCTTGCGGCGCAGGTCCCACTGCTTGCGGTCGTGCATGGACTGGGCCTTGGCCAGGCGCTGGACCTGGTTGGGGACGGTGTTGTAGGGGTAGTCGCCGAAGTCCGGGGAGACCTCGTTGGTGGTGGTGAGGAGGGACGAGCAGGCCCAGCCGGAGATGTAGAGGACTTCCTGGTGGGGAGCCTGCTGGGTCATCTGGACGGGATCGATGGCGCCCACTGGGAGGAGGGAGTTGTGCGTGTTAGCAGCTTGCAGCTGTAGATGGCGTCGAGTAAGGGGTAGTATGTATGAGAAGGGGGCTGCTGCTTACTGGTGTGGATGGGCTCGCCCTTGGCCTCGCGCTCGCGGATCAGGTTGAAGAACTTGGTGGCCATGACGGAGCTGGGATACAGCGTCTTCTGCGAGCCACGCTTGGAGGCGACGTCGGCGGCGCTGTAGGGGCGCTTGATGCCGCGGTAGCGCGGGCTCGCCCACCAGGCGTCGATCTCGGCGACGGTGGCATCGTAGAGGGCGTCCTCGGCGGCGCCGGGCTTCTGCGACTCGGGGAGCAGCTGGAAGGCGTCGGCGGGCGGAGGTACGGGTCCGTTCATTGTGATGCTGCTGCTGCTGCTGCTGCTGCTGCTGCTGCTGCTGCGGGCGGCGGTGGTGGAGAGGGCGCGGGCGGCGCAGCAGGTGCTGCGGAAGAGCGCGGAGGAGGGGATTCGCGGATTGGGGGTGGCGGAGGAGAGCAGGAGGCGGCGGGGAGCTCTGGAGGCGAATCTCTGCATGCTTGCCATGGCTCTGTGAGGTTGTCTGCGCAGAGAGCAGAGAGCAGAGAGGTGGAGTCAGCTGGTGGCGGTGGTGGGTTGGATGTAAGAGGAAGACGTGAGGGTGGAGGAGGTGGAGTGGGATTACAGATGGAGCTCGGCTGATGAATAATTATGGCCAAGGTCTGCAAGCACTACAACCATGAAATGATCACGACTGCATGTAGATTTATCTAATTAGACATAAAAAGCCAGCATTGGCACTAGGAATAAAAGGTCAGAAGAGTCAAGAGTGGCGTCGATGACCGACCGGCGACCGAGAACAGCTCCGCGTCAACTGCCTCCATTCGCGACTGGAAGCTCGGCAATAGCAGAGTCAACTCCCCCAATCCAAAGCAAGAACAAACAGCCTTGGTTAAAAAAAACCGGGCAAATCATTGCCGACGGGATTGGCCAATGGCGGAGCTGCAGCGGACCTTGGTAGATGGTTGGAGAAAGGGGTGTCTTGGACCTTGGGCCGGGTCTTGGCGGCTTTCCTCGGTTGTAAGTCATGGGCGATAGCCGCCACTCAGGTCGCCGTGAAGCAGCGGCACGCAACGCACTTTTGACGACAAGGTGTTGTTTCCCCCCGGTCGTCCTGTCGTCCGGTGCATGTAGTCAGCCAGCCATGGCTTTGTACGGTTAGCATGGATCATTCGTAGATTACTTGATGCGCAGAGGAGAGCAGGCGAGGGGAAAGGCCAACGTGGTGGTGACGGGCCTTACAGAGGACCGGCGGAAACTGGGCGCATGCATCCCACAACTAAGCAATCTTTTCGTCTCTCGGCTCAAGTCGTTGCTTTTTAACTTGTCTGTCTCCTGTCGATCGGTCAATCTCGTCCCTTGCTTTCCTTCTTTTTCTTCCATGATGCATTCAATTGGCTTTCTGTGAGTAAGTGACTGACTGACTTACTGACTGAACTTGAGCCGAACCCCGCAAACAGGTGCCCACCACCCCCGCTATCCGCTAGGTATTCGCTCGACCGGCTGTTATTACCCCAGACTGTTCAACCCCACGGGTTTGCTCTTATAGCCTGGCGAAGCCGCGGCCCGTTGTCCTCCAGCTCCTCCTGACTTTCGAGGCTGCCTCGTTCTCATTTTCATCGCCCTCCTCGTCTTCTCTTCTCCTCTCCTCTCCTCTCTTCTCCTCCCCTCCAACCGTCCAGCTTCACATCACCATGGCCCTCAACCTGAAAACGTCCACTCGGGCTTTCAAGGTACGTCTGCCCGCCCCGTCCCTCTCCCGCAAAACCGCCATTTCGTAAGCATACTCACGCATGACGCTGCCTCCTCCTCCAGCCCTTCGCTCGCGCCGCCCTCGCCGGCGCCCGCGGATACGCCACGGCCGAGCCCGACCTCAAGGCCACCCTCCGGGAAGCCATCCCCGCCAAGCGCGAGCTCCTCAAAAGGGTCAAGGCCCACGGCAGCAAGACGCTCGGCGAGGTCAAGGTCGAGAACACGCTCGGCGGCATGCGCGGCCTCAAGGCCATGGTCTGGGAGGGCTCCGTCCTCGACGCCAACGAGGGCATCCGCTTCCACGGCCGCACCATCAAGGACTGCCAGAAGGAGCTCCCCAAGGGCACGTCGGGCACCGAGATGCTCCCCGAGGCCATGTTCTGGCTGCTCCTCACCGGCCAGGTCCCCTCCACCGGCCAGGTCCGCGTCTTCTCCCGCGAGCTCGCCGCCAAGGCCCAGATCCCCGGCTTCGTCTCCAAGATGCTCGACGACTTCCCCAAGGACCTCCACCCCATGACCCAGTTCGCCATGGCCGTCTCCGCCCTCAACTACGAGTCCAAGTTCGCCAAGGCCTACGAGGACGGCCTCAACAAGGCCGACTACTGGGAGCCCACCTTTGACGACTGCATCTCCCTCCTCGCCAAGCTGCCCACCATTGCCGCCAAGATCTACCAGAACTCGTACCGCGGCGGCGGTGCCCTCCCTGCCGAGGTCGACCTCGAGCAGGACTGGTCCTACAACTTCGCCGCCATGCTCGGCAAGGGCGGCAAGAAGAACGAGAACTTCCAGGATCTCCTCCGCCTCTACCTCGCTCTCCACGGCGACCACGAGGGCGGCAACGTCTCCGCCCACGCCACCCACCTGGTCGGAAGCGCTCTCAGCGATCCCTTCCTCTCTTACAGCGCCGGCCTTCAGGGCCTCGCCGGTCCTCTTCACGGGTAAGTCTGGCCCATGCCACCCCGCAACTTCGCCTCGTGCAGCTCTGCTAACTTCACGTCAGTCTCGCTGCCCAGGAGGTGCTCCGGTGGATCCTCCAGATGAAGGAGAACATCCCCGCCGCCTACTCCGACCAGGACGTCCACGACTACCTCTGGTCCACCCTCAACTCGGGCCGCGTCGTCCCTGGCTACGGCCACGCCGTCCTGCGCAAGCCCGATCCCCGATTCGAGGCTCTCATGGACTACGCTGCCGCCCGGCCGGAGATCGCCAACGACCCCGTCTTCAAGCTGGTCCAGAAGAACAGCCAGATCGCCCCCGAGGTCCTCAAGAAGCACGGCAAGACCAAGAACCCCTACCCCAACGTCGACAGCAGCTCCGGCGTCCTGTTCCACCACTACGGCTTCCACGAGACCCTCTACTACACCGCCACCTTTGGCGTCTCGCGAGGCCTCGGCCCTCTGGCCCAGCTGATCTGGGACCGCGCACTGGGTCTTCCCATCGAGCGGCCCAAGAGCATCAACCTCGCCGGCATCCTCAAGGAGGTTGAGGGGAAATGAGTTTTCGTTGTTGGATGAAAAAGAAATAAAGCGAATAAAGCGACGAGGGCAATGTCTAAAATTGTATATACCCGTTCGCAGAGGACCTTGAATTCACGAGGATCTTGGATCATGATGAATAATTCAAGTTGTCTATTTTGCGTGAATGTCATCGCTGTCTATAACCTTGCCTGCGAGGCGTCTAGGTAATGTGAATCCGCCCATCGCCCGCGCTCACAACCCTCACTCACAGCCCTCACTCACAGCCCTCCACTTACAACTCCAACTCACAACTCCTTTTCCAGAACAGCAAAGTACATATCATCCCTGAAAGCCACCCCGCTCACAATTTCGTCATACGGAAACGGCCTCGTCTGCCCCGTCCTCCGGTACCCGCGCCGCAAATACCACGCAATCAGCTCCTCGCGGCTTGCGATGACATACATCTCCAGGACGCGCACGCCCCACTCCTCGCGCGCATACGCCTCGGCGCGCTCTAGCGTCGCGCGGCCGAGCCCGCCGGCCTGGCGCAGCGGGTCGACGGCGAAGAGGCCGAAGTAGGCGGTCTCGGCGTCACGGCGCAGCAGCTCGCAGCAGGCGACGAGGGGGGCGGCGACGAGGGGGGCGGCGACGAGGGGGGCGCCGGCGCCGGCGGATGAGGAGGACGAGGACGAGGAAGAGTCGTAGGCGAGGAGCACGGCGCCGCGGGGCTCGGCGATCTTGACGGCGATGCCGGCGGCGTCGATGCGTGCGCCGGAGAACAGGTCGGCTTCGGTGGTCCAGCCGGCGCGGGAGGCTTCGCCGCGGTAGGCGGAGGCGACGAGGGCGAGGACGGCCGGGGTGTCGGAGGGGATGGCTTTGCGGAATGTGAGGGCCATGGTTGGGGGAGTTGTGGGCGAGTTGCGATGGAAATCAGGGGTTGTCTTGGAGCACCAGTGGGTTTGGGAGAGAAGTGGATGAGTTGAGAGTTGTGAGTTGTCAATAGACGCGGATATGAGCTCCAAGTAGTTGCCGTTGCTGACGCGCCAGTAAGTAAGTGTCAGCTCATTGCGCCCTTTTCCTGACACTGGCTAGTCTAGAGTGGATATATTTATGACATGTTTTTGACATGCAGTGGAGAATCTAGCTTGTTGATCTAATAGTGTTGAACGAAGCGTGACGCTGCATTAGACATGACATATTAACGTAGAGATTGATTGGAGAGGGGAATCTACAGTAGCTTACAGAGTAAGACGTAGTCCGTCCCAAAGACTGTAAGCTGACAGATAGCACCAAGCTACTGACCGGTTCATGGATCGTGTTCCTTTGTGAGCAAAATACCCTAGAGCCGGCCAGGACGGAGAAACTCTGTCAACTCACGACTTTGAAAGCCAAGGTCCAACACATAGAGGAACCTTGGGCGGGCACTCAAAATTACTCCAGCTTTCCGTTGCTGATGCGAGCCCGGTTCGGTGCTTCAACCAAGAGCGACTAGACTGTTCCTGGTATTGACGCTACCGACCATCCGAGGGGCACGGCAATCCGAAAAAAGAAAATCCTGATGTGGAGGAGTGCTTGAGGCGCACGGCAAGGAGACTGCTGCCTTTATTTGCGAATCCATCTAGGGCGAAGCGGGAGTTGTTGTTCCCGACGACGACTACCTCCCGCACTTACAGATCCTTTGCAAGAAGTGCAACGTTCTTTTCGTCGGTGACGAGACCCAAACCGGCATGGGCTGAACGGATGCCATCTCGCGGGTCTTTGCAACGGCGGCCTTGGTGAACTACCTACAATATGCCCAGAACTCTGCACGGAAACCTATGGACTGTCAAGTGCCATGCTATGCACCATTGAGGCAATGTCGGAGCCATCGAAGTAACTACCCGAGAGAGGCTTCGAATTGGCGTGATGACATGGGGAATGCACTCCTTATGTAAAGTGAGTGTATGTAGCACTGTAGTCCCTTGAGACTGGAGATGCCATGCCGTGTAGCTGGGCTCTCGAATTCGCCGGTATTCGAAAGACCACATCGTCTATTCTTGGATTACGCACTTTTTCTTGGCTTCGGAACTCGTCTTCTCCTCCCCTAGAAACCACGCCGGTTTGACGTCCAAGTCTAAGTCGGTGAGCGTCGAATATCCCCGGGATGGCTGGTGGAGCCGCTATGCCGTTTGAGCTGACCCTAGGAGGGAAAGTCGATGCGCCGCACTGTGACAACTCCCCGAACTGATGTTTTCTGATCAACCCCATGCAGAAGTCGGCGGCATTTGTACCTGTAATGGGAGTGTTGTACAAACGGTGCTCCACGAGGCTACGGTAACGTATGAGTTGATGATATTCCCTAGCATGACCTAAGGGGTACTCTGTGAAGGGCGCAGGGCGTAGGGCGTACTCCGTAGTACGAACAGCGATGGAAGTCTAGTGGTTTCCATGTATGGACTAGTTGTGTAATTGTGCGATGGTAGGCTTTGAGTGTAGCTCGCATCGACGAGACATAAAGCGTCTACGTCGCCAGCACAGGGTAAATTCTAGTCTGGAAGCTCCCATCTTGCAACTCCCACCAGTACCAAACTCGCGGTACCGTCTCGATATGGTCGCCGCCGGCTCTGCCGCTTCTCCTGCTTCTCCTATTCTATTCGTCAATGGCCGCGTTCTATCAAAGGCCGGGGTCGGTCTCGAAGGCCAGCCGACCTTCGCCGACTCCATGGTTGTGAGCCATGGGAAAATCGCCGCGCTCGGCCTGCGAGAAGATCTGGAAGCGATGTACCTGGCTGACAGGGTCACGGTGCAAGACTTGGGCGGGCGGACAGTCCTCCCCGGCTTCATCGACGGCCACATGCATCTCCTCCTCTTGGGCCAGTCTCTGACGAAGCTCAGTCTTGATCACTGCAAATCCCTCGATGAAATACTGTCAGCGCTTAGGTCGTTTGCCAAGGCAAGTCCTGATGCGCCTCGCATCCTCGCCAAAGGCTGGATGCCGTTCATGACGCCAGACGGCGTGGATGCTGCCGTGCTAGATGAGATTGATTCTCGACCTATCTTTATCGACTCCAAAGATTTGCACTCTTCGTGGTGTAGTTCCACCGCGCTCGCCGAGCTAGGCGTTGCAGACATGGCGGATCCGCCTGGAGGTACGATCCAGCGCGATGCTGCGGGCAAGCCATCTGGCGTGTTGAGCGAAGGCGCCGTCTTTTCTCTGATATGGCCGCACTTGGCCAACGTCGCGTCCCAGCGGGAGCGCATGGACGCCATTGTTGCTGCCACTGCGATATACAACGCTGCGGGTTATACTGGTGTTGTCGAGATGGCCATGGACGAAGCTGCCTGGGAAGCCCTGCTGGTTCTGCGCGATGAGAGACCAGACCTGCCGCTTCGCATAGTTGCGTACTGGCTCATCAAGCCGGCTGGCACCAAGGAGGACCGTGTGAGGCAGTTGGACCGCGCGATTGCTCTCAACGCAGAGTACAACCAAGAAACATCGCCGGATCTCCGGATCGCGGGTATCAAGATTATGTGCGATGGTACCGTCGATGCGTGCACGGCATACCTCTCGCAACCATACTCGACTGTCGACTCGCCAGCGCCTATCTGGTCCAGGGCCGATCTCGAGCCTGTTATCCAGGGGGCCTCCGACGCCGGTCTGCAGATTGCGTTGCATGCTATCGGAGATGGCGCCGTACGGATGGCCATCGATGTCCTGGAGGCGAACACTCGACCGGGCGGCCGTCACCGCATCGAACATCTCGAGCTCGTCTCGCCCGAGGACGCGCGACGCCTCGGCGAGCTGGGCATCACGGCCTCGGTGCAGCCCGTGCACGCGGACCCGGCCATCCTGCGGGCCTGGCCGCGTCTGCTCGGCGCCGACCGCTGCGGCCGCGCCTTCGCCTACCGCGACTTCGCCGACGCCGGCGCGCTGATGGCCCTGGGCAGCGACAGCCCGGGGTCGCCGTGGGACCCGCTGCGCAACCTGTACGTCGCCACGACGCGGCGGTCGGCGCGCGAGCCGGGCAGCCCGGAGGTCGGCAGCGAGCGCTTCCGGCTCGGCGTGTGCGAGGCGGTCACGGCGGCGACGGCCGGGGCGGCGCAGAGCGTCTTCGCCGAGGGCCGGGTGGGGAGTCTGGAGGTGGGCAAGGCGGCGGATATCGTCGTGGTGGATATGGAGTGGGACGCGCAGAAGCTGCTGGCGGCCGAGGTCAAGGAGACGTGGTTTGGTGGTCGCAAGGTCTGGAGTTCAGGTTGATGGGAATAGCGGTCGGTCGGGACCCGAGGTGCTCGCGAGGAGCAGGCAAGGATGATCGCGCTCCCTCGTTCACACGCGGAGCTGGTAGAGGACTTCGCGGATCACTCCATAGAGCACCGAGTTTCCGAACGAGCAGCCCGCGATCTTATATGCTGCCTCGTGCCGCATCTCCTTGCTGCTCGAGTCAGTGTAGCTCGCCCCTTTCTTTCCCTTGTTCCCTGCCTCTCCATCTGGGGCTACACACGGCTTCCGTCGTCTCCTCCATAACGCCTCGATGGAGAAGCCGACACTCCAAGCCCGTTTCGAATCAGCCTGGCCAGACAAGACCAGCCCAAGTTGACTCAAGACCCTTATATATCCTCCCCAGGCCTACCTAGTATCTACCTGTCTCAGACACTTCACCAAGGCATAATCTTCCCTTCTATGAAGCGCATCAGGTCTTCAATAAACTTCACTCTCGCAGGCCACTACCATCCTTCAGCAACCTTGACAACTACATACTTCACGACTGCACGGGAACCTTCCTCTGCAAACCTTCCTTTCCACGCCCTTAAATAAATGGGCCACGCCATCACCGACCTCCGCGGCAACGACGGCGCTGGCAAAGAAGAACTACGACGGCGCCGCCATCTCGCCTCGCATCTCCAACGGCCATCATGTTCAGCGAAGTGGCAGACGGCGTCGGAAACGAGCAGTCCGATGCGGAGAAGCAAAAGGTCATCCAAGGGAACGCCCATTTCCACCGCCTCGGCTGGAAGAGGCTCACCGTAATCCTCATCGTCGAGGCCATCGCCCTCGGGAGTCTCGGCCTGCCCGCCGCGTTTGCGACGCTCGGCATGGTCGCGGGCGTCGTCCTTTGTGTGGGGATCGGCCTCGTCGCCATCTATGCGAGCTACATCGTCGGCCAGGTCACGCTCAAGTATCCGCGCGTTGCTCACTATGCCGACATTGGGCGGCTGATGTGGGGGGGCTTTGGGTATCATCTGTTTGCCGTCATCTTTGTGTCGCAGTTGACGCTGGTCGTGGGGTCGCATTGTCTCACGGGCACGATTGCGTTCAAGAACATCACACAGAGCGACGTTTGCTCAGTCGTCTTCGGGCTCGTATCCGGCATCATCTTGTTGCTGTTGGCTATCCCGCCGTCTTTCACCGAGGTCGCGATCCTGGGCTACATCGACTTTGCCTCCATCATCCTAGCTATTGGTATCACGATGATTGCCACTGGTATTCAGGGCTTCAAGGACCCTGGTGGACTGGCTGCCGTATCCTGGTCTGCTTGGCCCAAGGAGGATCTCAGCTTTGCCGACGCCTTCATTGCTATCAACAGCATCGTCTTTGCATATGCGTTTGCAGGCGCACAGCCGTCCTTCATGGAGGAAATGCACACGCCGAAAGACTACGTCAAATCCATCTGGTCGCTCGGAGCCATCGAAATCACCATCTACGCACTCACAGGGGCCATCATCTATGCTTTCGTGGGCCAGGACGTCCAGTCGCCTGCGCTCTTGTCAGCTGGGCCTACTGTCTCGAGGATTGTGTTTGGAATCGCTTTGCCCGTCATCTTCATCTCCGGGTCTATCAACACCACGGTCGTTGCGCGGTATATCCACGGAAAGATGTACAGAAACTCGATTGTGCGCTATGTAAACACAAAGAAAGGCTGGATCACATGGCTGGCACTCGTTTCGGCCATTACGTTCGTGGCCTGGATCATCGCCGAGGCCATCCCCTTCTTTTCCGAGCTCTTGTCCATCAGCGCGTCTCTTTTCGTTTCGGGGCTTTCGTTCTACTTTCCTCCACTCATGTGGTACTTCCTACTTAGGGAGGGCAAGTGGTATGAGAAGCACAACCTGCGAGCCGCCCTTTGCAATGGCGTTGTCTTCCTCATTGGAATTGCTATTCTAGGGTGCGGTACATACGCAACTATTGCAGTGCTGGTGAGTAGTGTTTCGAATCATCAAACGAGTATGCCGTAACTAACATATTTTCGCAGATTGAGAAGTTTCAGTCACATGCCGTCGGAGGGCCATTTACGTGTGCTTCGCGTGCTAAGTAGCATACTAGTCAAGGATCAGGCTCATTACGTCTTAATTCTTAGGGGATTTTGTATGTTTTGGAGCCTAATAGGGACATAAAGGGGTGTGAAATTGACTGTTTATCACCTTTGTACATTTCGCTCGAGGCTTGTGTCATTCATACCTTTAAGTTAATTTAAGCGTGAATACATCTTATATTGAGCATACTTCGGGCTTTATTTGGCTTTGTTTGGTCTAAGTGACTGAGCATCCCAAGCTCTTCGGGGTTAAATTTCACAGCCAGCTTCTATGATAGAGATATGTTCGTAAGCTACAATATGGCAGACTACCCCTTTCTAGCTGTCTCTATTGCCTGTCGTTGGTCTGCTGTATAGTGTTTTATATGATATTCGTCTTGTTTGTTAGTATATAGTAATGGCTAAATCCCGGATCATATAAATTCCTTCCTCGCCGAACGAATGACGTCTTGAATTGGCTTCCCAGCGGGAAAGAACGGCGACAACAGCGGATCCAAGGTGCTGTTTCCTTCCGTCATGACACTGTGAATTCTTTCGTCGTCAAACGAATGACGTCCTCAACTTGTTTCTCAGCGGGAAAGAAACCAAGACGACAACTGCTCTAGAGATATTTTTTCCGGCAGACTGGGCCGCCATATCCTTCGAAATCTTTCCACCCTTAGCCAGCTGACAACCATGGTACCTGCCTAGCGCTCACTCATAGGCATCCACGACTGCTTCATGCATTCTCAGGAGAGGGCGTCACCGATGCGCACATGTCGACTGAGGCCTCTTTCTTACCTCGCTTTAGATGATTAGGCGGAGCCGTCTTGCCCTCGTAGGGAGTTTTATGGTCTCCGGTGTTAAAGACTCCCGTCTCCGCGAACAGGTCTTCGAAAGGCATCCGGGCTGGAAAATAAAATGCTAACAGACTGCCAGCTAACTACGTTGGATAAAACAAGCTAGGACGGCATCCGAGAGTTTCGCTAAATATATAATTACCACTTACACGAACGTTTTGTCCGTGTCGGTTCTTGGGCATGGCGTTAACTGAGCCAATCGCAAAAGATTACGGGTTCGCTACTAGCCCGGCTTCGGCGCTACCTGAAAGGCTGGTTAATTCTACTGTGTGAGCTCATGCCGTGTAAGTCATAATTGCGCCATGCATATAAACTACATTATTATGCTTATATGCCACTGCTGTAAAAAGAGCGGACCGACAGGCGAGACTATCACGGACAGGAACTTCAGGAAAGCGAAAGTCATCCTATGGATGTCTAGGCGTTTTAACAATACTGAAAAATGTTACTCTATGCCAGAAAAGGAGATGATATTAATTGTGAGAGGACTAAGGGAATGTTCGTGGCTTATCAGATGTTCTCCACATCCAATCAAGATCTATACTAATCACAAGGGAATTATTAACTTAATAGCGAACATAAGGTAAGTCTATAGAAAGGTCAGCTGATAGATTGATCTGCTTAGAGAAATTAACCTAGAATTTATATATTAACTAAATATAACAAAAATTATTAAGATTACTAATAAGATATTAAGGTTACTAGAACATTTAAGAGATAATACTACTTATATTAAACGATAGATATCTTTGAAAGTGTTAGTGAAGTCAGGGAAACTAGTAGAACAGATAATACTACCTGATATAATCCTTCCGGGAGGAGAACTAATCAGCCTGAAACAACGAGAAAACCTGGAAACGATAATAGCCATCTGGTTGAACTCAGAATAGTACAAGGAAATCGTGGAATACTTGATATACAGACGCGATATCCTGGACAAGACCCGGAGAAGGTTGATCTTAAGACGCGCCCTGAGATACCGAATCTAGGATGGGATATTACTCTATGTCGAGAATGACGAGAGTATGGCAGAATGACTGCTCCATACCTGATCTCCGAGCCGACCACCTGCAATACATAGTCCAAGGCCGACATCCGTTTGCCGGGTTATGAACCTGAGACCTTGCCGCTCCTTCAGCCACGAGCCCCTGCTCTTTTACGCAGCTTCGTTCGTCCGGACATCCCCTGTAAGTGAAGTCATGAAATCCCCCGCTGTGGGGAAACGGGAGCGAAGGATTCTGGCCCGACATCACTGGTCAACCCCGCGATTCCAACCACAATCGACATCATTTATGGGGCTTCAATTGAGAAAGCAAGGTCCGAGCACGTAAAAGAATTTTGGAGATCAATCTGCTGAGTCTGTTGAAGGGTGGCTGTGCTGAGATGTAACGACTTCCATGTTCACCTGGAAGGAGCGGGCGATCGAGTTCTTGACTTGCTCGCAATACGAGAACGGCGACTTTATCGGACCGTTGACTATGGCTCTACCGTATGGGCTCCTAGGTCGGCCCCGAGTCTTTCATATGCATCAGTCAACAAGTACCCCGGCGTGGCGAAGGTTTGCTAACGAGACTGAAGCGAGCGGATGACTGGTCTTGCTAAGTGTTGCGAGATGCGACCACGGCGTTGATGATGCCGATTGATTCGGTCTTGACATGTACATATGCAGCCATCACTTATTGATTTCTCGTATACACGGAGTAGGGGCAGGTTTATTAGTGCGAGGAACCTGACAACTCTTCAAAAAGCCACATTGTGCATTTCCTCAGCGACGTTGCTAACCAACCGGACACCTTGCGCCAGCTAGCAAAGTGCAGCCCTCGTGAATTCAATGCCCATTGTTCCTAGGTGATTTTGTGTCGTCGTACATAGTAGGTCGAGAGCTTTGTAGGCCTAATCTCGGCTGTGAGAGGCAAAGAATATAAGCAAAATATTCGGCGTAGTCTGAGCGTTCTAGAACTTACATCATTACTCTCACAGTGGCAGTTGTCGGCGGTGGAACCGGGAGTCTCATGGCGGTAATCGTCCGTCCTGTCGCGGTACCGAAATTTCAAGTCTATGGTATCCCAGACGATTCGTTTCCAGTAGGAGTTCGAGCAGACCGCGCACCTTGCAGTTTCGGGCCCCGGCTGTTCGGTAGTAAAGGCCTTTTGCGCGGCCGTTTCTTCGGGTTTTGTGTGGGAGAAGGGAACAGCCAAACTACTTTGAAATAGATATTGGTAGGAAAAACACCCAGGCGCGAGAGTGACGAGGGACTCAGAGCATAACATCCATCAACAACTCGGGGCTTTTAAGTCCCTCCGCTGGCCCCGCTCAAGTGTACTCCCACCAACCACAGTCTCCATTTGTTCGCCGCGTAAGCGGGCGTAACGACTGAGAAAGGCACAAAGATGACAACTCATCGCCTCGTGGATGTCAGAGATTACCACCGAGTCAGCGGCGACGCAAGCCTAGTGGACCCTACAACGGGAATCGCCGAGCGCTGGAGCCTATCTCGACGCGCGACCCATGTTAGGGCTGAGTTTCGGAGCACTGGTGTTTTAGGGCAAGATCGCTGACATGCTGACCGTGTATCCTCCCTGAATATTACATGCGTGTAGATGCGTAAGGATCCTTCGTCTGGATCGACAAATGATAAGCTCCGTTTCAAGAAGGGAAGCAGAAACTCTCTAAATGATGTGACTTACAAGTGGAGAAACCGGGAGCGCCGCTCAGGCACATGCGCAGCTTGCTGTAGACGCCGGCTCCGAGCCCGGATATCTTCCGCTGTGAGACTCCGCTGGTACGTTCACTTGGAGTTGAGGGTGAATTCGAAGAACAAACAGCCAACAGAAATTGTATCCGTGAAACCTAGAGACACTTCTAGCTAGCCTTTTCCATTAAAAAAAGCCAAGGAATAATTCTATCAGTTTATAATGCAGAGTCTGTTTGTTTGGACTGGGACATCTTGGACGTGTCGATGCTGATCACGCTTCGGCAAGTTCAATATCCTGAGATAGGGGAATCAAGTACTTGACTACTTAGCAAACTACGTACGAAAGAGAAGACTGACTGACCAACTTATCAACACCCATGACCTCGGTGCGCAAATTAAGCACATTTGACCTTGCTATGAGCTATACTTCCTTCAAAATCATTTTCGAGGTTCGCCCATTCCTGCTGGTCGGGCCGCCAGCCAGCTGGAAATTGTGTCAACTCCAGCCGAGGCGTACAAACCCGTCTCCAGAGCTGTCTGCCTGAACCGCTTCCCTTTCTGGAATCCGCAATGACACTAGAGCACACCCCTCCTCGTCCTCGCACTCGTTCCCTCCCGGCTCCTCGCGTCCTTCGTGCCTGCAGCTGGTTTGAACGAGAATTGCTGTTGAGATTTGTCGGGAATTGAAGATTGAGTGGTACTGGGTCGAAGAAGAATGACAGAGTTTGTGTGTATAGTGATTTGTATTCGGAACCAGAGTAGGTGCCTAATCGACTGAACTGTCCACCCGTTTCATATTAGGTATCATCAGGGCGTCTGCGGAAGCTTGATTTCTCATGCGAGAGTTCTCCCAGGAGGTCACCTTTCTCCGGAGTGCAGCCTCTGCCTTACACCCATACTCATAGTCGGCCCTTGCACCAAATCCGGACCACGTTGGATATCTCTCAGTGTCGACCCATGTCGAACTCGGTCCTTCGATTGGCTGCATGTCTTCATTCCACCCAAGACGCTCGGCTAAGTCCAAAAGCTCGCGGGGACAGAACAGGAAGCCGTTTTCTAGATTTCTCGTGGACTCAAAGGGGTCCGGTCGAAGGCTAAAGGCCGCAATCTCACGTTGTTCCAGGTCCATCAAGAAACCGACTGCTGTTTCCAAGGTTGTCTCAATGGCCGAGATCTCCTCCTCAGTTCCGAATGGAACGCCCTTCCTGAGGTCTTTGGCAATACAATCGAAGGTGGTGGGGGCGCTGAGGCCGTCCTCGACACCAGTGCGAACGATGAGCACAGGGATGCGCCCAACGTCGCAGATCTCCTTGTTGTAATGCTTGCCCCAGACGACGACGGCGATAGCGCAAAAAAGGGGGCTGAAGTATAAAGAACTTCTGATGGTGGATGACTCTCGCCGAGTCAGTCGCATTGTCAAGGGGCCGGCCCAGCTGAACCAACTGCTCCTCAAAACTATGATTCTCAAGGGCCTTAGCAGCGTTCTGGGCCTCGTCGACTCTAGCGCAGAGGCTCGCATTTAGTGCTTTGACTAGGTCGACGATGGGTTGCGAGCAAGTCTCTTCCGAAAGAGGAGTCGGCTTCGGGAGAAGGACCTTGGCGAGGAACTGCCCGTACTCGATCTCGCTTCGGTAGGGGCGAAACCATTTCCGGTAGAGGTAGTTGAGAAGGACGGTCAAAAAAGCTCATTTAAATGTGGCCGATCCGCGCCAGAGCAATGGTCGTCATTTCGAAGGACGTAGAAAGGCGCAGTTCGATTGCAACAGTCGTTTGCTTCTTCCAGTTCCAACTTAGGCAGGTTGTCGAGATCTGTCGGGCTACGCTCGTGAGCATATATCCATTTGTAGGCCGCCGAGCGTCCCCATACTTCTGACCGGTGTCTTGACTCCTGCCTTCCTCGGAGGTAGTGGAGAATCTCATGTCGAGGAAGTGGTAGTTTTTCATCGGGAACGCCGTAGACTGACTTGCGCGCCGCCGTGGTGGTTGATTACGACTGGTACCAAACAAGGATGGAACAAAGCGAATCAAGGAGTTGGTCGATTATGGGAAGGCAGCGATCTCCATTGGCGTCGGTAACGGTGGCTTGTATCAGGGTAATGTGGAAGCTTCGACTGTGTGAATCGTCAAGGGCCCCCGGGTATTCAGTAGCGATAATTCTTTGCTCAAGTTAGAATTCTCGACAGCGACTTGACGATGTTGCAAAAGCTCACCGCGTTGGTTTTCCCGCATGTACATCGAACAGGTAGCCATGGAAAAGACAAAGCTAGATTGCGGGATGACCAATACCAAGTCCGGAGAAGCCCTCCAGGGGGGAGAAGACCGACCTAGGTAAATCTTTTACTTGGTGGGACCAAGAGCCAGAAAACAAGAATGTGTATTGTCAATTGCTGTTGCGACTCGTGGTCGAGGTAGCCGGTGGAGGAGTCCTTCTCCATCAGCAACGTATGGCAGTGATACTATTGCATGTTCCAGCCGAAGTAGTGACAGATGAAGCCGTGATTGGTGATTGTTTATCGACCATAGAGGGACAGTTGATGGATGTCTCTCAGTATGGAGCCGGGAGTGAGCTTCCGTATTTCGAAGTGTGTTGAGAGTGAGACTGAGGCGACGCTGCAAACAGTACTAGTCACCTAACGCGGTAGCCCTATCCACCAGGGCATAGACGCGCGAACTCAGATAGGTGTCCCTCTGTGAGGGAGTGGTCCTCGTCGAGGAGCGTTACGAAGGAGTCGTCCTAGCGTCAGACTCGAGACTCGAACGTCCTCTCGGACCGGCTTCTTCTGCCTATGGTAGGCGGTAGTAGGTTCTCTGGTTGTGTCAGCATGCAGAGAGTGGCCAGACGCTCGGGTGCGAACGACCCCTACCGGTCCAGGTATTTTCTTCGAGTTGTGCTATTCGGGCTGCATATTATATGCTCAGTCTGGGCATTAGGGCATCAGGGTATTAAGATATTAAGATATTAGAGTATTAAGATATTAAGGCATTAGGGCATTAAGGTATTAATGTATTTAAGTGTTAAAGTGTTATAAAGTTTAAGTATTAAGAAGTTAAAGTATTAAATAAAGCTTTAAAGAATTAAGACTGTAATAAAGTAAACAATATGTAAAAAGTATAAGATAATAGCCTAAATAGCACAACTCTATTTTTTATAGCAGACTAGGCTGCTATATCCTAGAGCTAGACAACTATGGTACCTATCTGCCGCTCACTCACAGGCACCCATGACTGCTTCATGCCTTCCCAGGAGAGGGCGTCACCGATGCGTATATGTCGACCGAGCCGTCCTCCCTATTCCTTCCTCGCGGTTGAGGCCGGTCGCCTTGTGCCGTAGACTTAGGGCAATGGGAAAGTGCGACTGAGGGTTAATCTCCCCTGCCTCCTTCGAGAAGCTGGCCGCGAAGGGCCGCAAGCTCCACGCCGAGCTATCTTGTGTTCATTTAATTATCCGGGCCACGACTTACATCTCGAAACTCCGCAGCGAATGTTCTGGCCGGACCTTATGGCGGTGGCATTCTCCCGCGTCATGGCTGTCTCAGGAGGCGATGCTAAGGCGCTCGAGACGGTATGAAGGGTGAGCATCGAAAAAGGAGAGACGGAAGGAGAAGAAGAGGTTATCGCGGTCGTCCCTGGGATAGACAACCGATACTTACCCGGGACGTTGATAAACTCGGCCCGCCATCCCAGACACAGGATTGGTGCCTTTTATAGTCTGGGGAAGAAAATAAGTTATAGTATTTAGGCTGTAATCTTATACTTCTTACCTATCATTTGCTTTACTATAGTCTTAATTCCCTAAAGCTTTAAATACCTAAACTCTATAATACTCTAACACCTTAATGTCTTATTACCCTAATGCCCTAACTGAGTATGTAATATACAGCCCGAATAGCACGACTCAAAAAATAAAGACGTCATTCGTTCGGCGAGGAAGGAGACACGGGAGAGTTGGAAGAAGGGCACCGCGGTTGGGGTCCAGAAGAACTCCCCGCCTCAACAGATGCTTTCGTTTTCATTTTCAAGAGCAGACACCACAAGCACAGAAAATGACGTCGACCCCTGCTACCATCGCCGCCGCTGTCGCCATCACCATGGTGAGTGGGGCATGGTTCGCTTATCGAACCGACCAAAGGGCCCAGAGGGCCGAGGAGAGAGCCCAGGCGGCCGAGGAGAGGGCGGTGGAGAGGGAGAAGAGGGCGGATGCGGCGGAGAAGAGAGCCGCCAGGGTTGACGGTATCTGTTCTCCCTGACTACTCACGTTGAATGGTATAACTAACAATGTTTAGGTGAGGCCGACTAGACCTCGGTGCCGCGTGTTGAAAGGAGACAAATCACGTTAAAACATCCCAGTGTTGACCCGACCCGAATCACTTTAAAATGACGACGGCGACAGCGTGTTGAAGGACAAATCACGATAAAACAACCAAGTGTTGACCAGCTCGAATCACTATAAAACAACGACGCCGTGTTGAAGGACAAACCACATTAAAACAAACTAGTGTTGACTGGCCCAAATCACTATAAAATAACAGTGTGTTGATAGACAAACCACGTTAAAACAACCGAGTGTTGACCAGCCCGAATCACTATAAAACAACGACGCAGATGGTAACATCGACCAGTCTCGCCGGCACGCTGCTTCGGCGGCTGTAAGTCCTGCCAGACTGGCCCGGTCCACGGGTCTGTAGGTCAGGCGCACAATCACACGCGCACCTTGTCCGGGTCCAGTAGCCATCATCACCATGGCGAAGCTAAAGCAGCCCCCCTACCGTGCTCGCCTTTGCTGGCAGCTGGTACAAAAACGATGTTACCTCCCACCTCAATCAGCAGTTCGACACACACTCCAACCACGTCACTGCTGCATTTCTTGCTTGCATGGCCGCTCTCACGTCTTCCAACTCGCGAGCTATGCCAAATGTCCTCGAGCCATACCAGCATATCCTCGAGCAGTATCTGCATCCTCGTCGACAATCCCATCTCGACATTGCCAGCACATCCCTTCCAGCGACAACGCATATGCGACAGGCTCCTTCTATGCCGCGTTTCGCCAGTTCACGCCATTCATGAATTCTCCGCCTTCTTTTCAGAACAGTTTGGCCACACGACTCCTACCTTGAGCCTCGAAATGTCGGAATACACACCTCATTCCGCATCGTGGAACGCCGACAATCACCACCCCGCTATGCGGAAAACCTTCCCTATCGCGCCGCACTTGATGCATGTCCCATCTGGCCATAGTTCAATCCGTCAATTCTTCCAACTGAAGGCCCAGCATCGTCTAGAACCGTGTCGTTTTGCTCGCACCAGCAACCTCTTCCGTCCCAGTCTTCGAGCGCTGCCAGTGTTTTGGACAACGTTACACCATCGTCGAATGCTCGCTTCGCATTGCAGTTTTGTCCCGCCACAAGCATCACGTCTACGATCCACCGTACGTCTTTTCTCCATATGATGGAACGCTATCTCTACCGTCGACTCACCAAATACTGGCGTCTCGTCCTCGATCCACCATCGACTTCCTCTCCGCATGCCAGCGTCAAATGCTTCACTCACTGTCGTCTCTTCCTAGGTTCTAGCGTCAAATACTCCATGTCTGCACCTACACGGGTCTTGTATACGGCATCTCTTTACATTTTGGATCGTTCCAGCCTCGCCGCTGACTTGCGACACCATCTTTCTCCGATTACCAGCCCATTCCAGCACATCTTTGCTAGATGTTCTTCCTCGGAGCCGTACTCCGTCATCCACCTTCCATTTCTTCTTCACCAACGCAGCAGCGACCAAGCAGTGACCGACGTCATACGATATCACTACGATGACAGTAGTAGTGTTTCTATCGAGGTAGACTCATTCACCACAAGCCATATCACAACACCACAGACCAATGCTCCAATTACAGTGGCGCCGCTGCCAGGGAGTAGAAAATCACAGACACCGAAGACACATGCGGCAATCATACATATGGCACTTTGCTGTCGATGTTCCACGACCGGCTCAACGGGATAGTTTTCTTCTCAACCAGAAGAGAACACGGCTTTGAGACCTTGTCGTTGTGGTCTGCTTTCCAGCAGACCATCTCTGTTCCAAATGAAGTCACGGCAATGCCCCGTTTCTTTGACGGGAGAACGCCTCAGAGCAGACGGTCGGGGGATGACTAAATAAAGAAAAGGTGTGTTGTATTCCCAACTAATATGCACACCGTTCCATCCAAGGCAGCTAGCATGAAGAGAAACATGCTTCGCAATGCGAACATCCTGGGAAAGTACCTTCTTCTTGTCAATCTTCTCGAGGTCGCCGACGATTCAAAGTGCGCTCTCACACTAACGGCCCTTACCTAGCAGACCTTTGTGATTTAAAGTCGGCTTAACAAACCAACGCCGCGCGCCTTTTCGAGCGCAATCAGTTCCTTGTTGCGCCGGCGTGCCGTCAGCCACACTGATGCTTAATCGTATTGAACATGCCCGACTGGCAGGCTATCTGACGAGGGATAATTAGGTGCCAGATCCCTTGTGAGTGGTGGCCTTTCCTTTATTCCCAATCCCTTCACAACACTTTACGTCCTTCCCCCGCCCACCACCTGTCTCTCCACCTGTCTCGATGCCTTGTCGTTAGCCATTTCATAGTATTTGCTGATATCGGTTGCCTTGCTACTAGGACATGCAACGCCATGAGCCAGGATGGACTGGGAGTGACACGGGTCTCGATATATCCTACCCCGAACGGACGATGCCACCTACTGTCCGGTGAGACTGAGACGAACCTGACCCGGCTTCGACGACATTGCATCCCACCATGACATCTCAGGCTGCCGGGGAAATATCTCAAGGTCTAAATACGCCGTTTTCGAAACTCTAAGGGCTCGAAACAGCTACGGAAATGCTGTGCCCGTATTTACATCGAGCCAGATGCACGGTGATGCCACTGTAGGTCTTCTGCATTGTGCCTCATCGAATTGTGGAAACATCGGTGGTACGAAGAAAGCTAACATTCCTCATGCAGTTGGAAAGGATCGTGTCTGATGAACAGATACTTTGAGTTTGGCTCAGCAAAGCCACCAGGGCGCAGCAGGTCTCCTGTGTGACTGCCTTTTTGTTGAGTGCGACTAACTTTTCGTTTCCTGCGATTAGGTTACGATTGCTCGAGTCAAATCTAGTGAGTTTCTAGTTATAAGAGGAGGCCATGTCCACAGACACCAAGGCAGCAGCAGCAAAGTTCCAGTCAACTATCACAGCACAAATTACAACATCGAAGAAGATCCAGGGACGGGCCATTCTCAGCATTCCTTCGAAATGAGTTTGAGAATGGGGGCCGATTGGAAGTTCGACGATTTGACCCAGGAGGTTGAAGAAGGCGGGAGGCCGTACGAGCGTTGTGGAAAAGGACCTGGCCAAGCTGTCCCCCTTCTAACTGGGAAGATTGAAGCGGACCAAGACCAAACACCGGGTACGAGTGATGAAGAGGTTGAAAAGGTTGCTCGGGTCCTACAATGGGTCCGCCCGTTTCGAGGCCTGATTCGACGGCAACCAGAGTCGCCCAATCAAGCTCGGATTGAACAGCAGCCAGAGTCTCCAAATCAAGCTTCGACCCAGGCCACTATCTTTCAGGAGGATTACATGAGCAAAAATGGATCTGCATCTGCAACTGCACCTGCACCTGCACCTGCATCTGCCCTATGCAACTTGCCCAACGAAATACTGACGGGCATCATGAGTCGTTTACCCAAAGAATCCCTTTGGTCGCTGAGGCAGTCCTCGAATATGTTCCTTAAGATATTCGACACCAAAGTCTTCCGTCGATTTCACGGAGAGCCTGGGTCCAAAGACCCCCATATTCCTTTTTTTGATCAGCTCAATGACGACTGCCGAACGGAGCGAGGTGGCCAAGCTTATACGACTGGATCAACAATTTGAGCCGGCGGAAAGATGCTGCGCCCCGTGCATCGAGGTGTCGAATCGCGGAGAGGAGGATCCTAAGCTGATCAGTCTACGCGAGTCACTCTTTTGCCAAGGCTGTAAGGAGAGACATACCCGTATTTTCTTCTCGGTTGAGAGTATAGAGAACCACAACCGCGGTATCGGCGAGCTCAATTGCATCGGAAGGCTGGGGAAGATAACGCTCTGTTCCCACGATTCGCACGAGCCCGTGGCGTGGCAGACCATCGAACGAAGCATCCCAATTCATGACGACTCGAAGCAGGTCGTATGCACAGATCGCTCACATGAGCCTCGTTTCAAACGAAGGGGGGCAGCCCACGGATCGGCATTCCCACGACTACGCCTAGCTCGTAGTTCAGTTAATAAAAGCGTTCAAGCGACACTTGGGTGGGATCTCCCCTTGCTGGACATCGATTCGGTAAATCCTCCCAGCCCGACAGCCATTCGGGACACGCTTGCAAACTTGGTTGGGGCTGCATTTCACAACCACGACCTCAAGCCCTGCAAGCACATGTCTGACGGCGAGCAGATTGGAGCCTTCGCGCATTCGGGCATATGTGAATGCTTCGGGCACCCAGGCAGCACTAGGTATCCCCATGATGGTGGTGATAGGATGCACAAGTGCCCATGCGATCGACAACGATATCTCGACTGCGAAGACTGTGGAGCCGTCTACGCCTGGTACCTCATCGCTGGACGCATCACTCTGACGTATCGCTATGGCTGGGAGGAGGTTTGGAAACCGACGAGCCTAGGCTGGCTTAATCTGCTAGACAACGTGCCCCATGGAAGCGGCATTTTCAACGAGAACACTCGGCACTTGCTCTCGTGTGACAGCCCCGGGTGTGCGACGGGGAAGGGACTACGCTGCTGGGAGGACATGGTCAAGGAGGAGATCTGGCTGCATTACATGAGATATGGCAAGGGCGTGGGTACGAGCTGCGAAGTGTCTCGAGACTATGGTGTACTCTTTATGAAATGCCGTGGCACAGAACCGCGCTACCGGATGCCACCACACACCCATTACGCTGGATTATCTAATAAGGGTATTCTGCGTGATATCAAGCGTGCGGCGGGGAAGCTTGAGCACGAAACCTGAGAAATGCTCGGAAATTTCTTCGGTTTACTCCCGTATGGTGGTTATTTTGAGAGCAGCTTTCAAACCACATCAGGCAACCACAGATACGCCTAGACAGAGTCAATAATTCAGATCAGAATCTTGGCAAGAGTTTTCCGCGTATGTTGTGATAGCTTTCAAGTTGAAGATACGGCGCTCCGGTTGAATTAGTGCTACCTTGACAGATACATGCACCTCCGCAGTCACAAATTCAGCCGATTGAATCAGCCGGGAGGCTCCGAGTTGAACTTCCACATCAGAGCATCACCGCGAGCACTAGGAGCTTCTCGAGAACAATCCCAAACGAGCTTACAATGTAGAAACGCACCGTTCTCTTCCGCCCACCACAGCCATCTACGCATTTGCGTCAAGTTCTTTTGGTGCAGGATAGGAAAGGTGAGAGTAACACTGTAGCTAGCTGCCGGACCAACGGCAATTGCCTAAAATAGACTCGTGTCCTCGCCTATTAAACAGCAGAGCTGCCAAAGACATCCGGTGTGACAGCCGAGTCTGGGTGGATCAGAAGGATGGGAGGTTTGATTGATGGACGAATTGCTGCTTGATCCACACGCAGTACGAGATTAGGTTCCCGTGGGATGAGATCCCAAAAGCGGAGGCTTTTAATTAGACATGCTTAGATAGGTAGTCTAGGTACTTGAGTATACTACCTAGACCTACCTACTTATGTATGTTACAACCCACTGTACGGAGTATCACAGCGGGATTAAACACATCCCTGTGACCCCCATAAATATCTCACCACCGGGCCCGGTTTTGAGTTACAGATTGGGCCACGTACCGCGAAGCCTCACTTAACTCGCTCACTCCAGCGTTGGCAAAAGCCACAATGTAACGAGCTCATTTGCTACGCCAAGCCGGAGGTGGGCAAGAAGAAACGCCAAGCCGGGGGAGATAATCAGAATTCCGATTCTTTCGCACTCCGCGTTCACGTCATACATGGTATATAACAAGTCAAGAGCCCATCGAAGTCCAATAGGCCTTCCCCCCTTGGCATATTCACAACTCGAGTCAGGATGAAGTCGTGCCTTAGCATCGTTGGATCATTGATCCTGGGCTTGAGCAAGACTTTAGCCTCGCCAGATGGCCATCGATCGTCTTTTGTTGAGGCTAGGTTCTCGTCTCTGAACTGGGCCCCCTGCGATTTTCTTCCCGATGACATAACGAATGCAATGAGGGAACCAGGCGACTGCGCGATACTCGAGGTTCCCCTGGACTATACCAACCAAGACTCTGGCGAAACCATCGATCTCCAGCTGCTCCGATTCAACGCTACTAGGAAACCATTCAAGGGCAGTGTCTTGTGGAACCCAGGTGGTCCTGGGATTTCTGGCATCGAGACGCTCGCGTATCTCGGGCCAGACTTTCGCGAGTAGGTGAGGTTCTGGTTAGTAACGTCAAGCTTTGCTAACGTTGCTGCTCAAGCATTCTTGGCGGTCACCACAACATCGTTTCGTTTGATCCTCGGTAAGTCGGCCAGGCTATATTCTCATGCCTTGTTAGCTGACATCCAAAAGCGGTACCGGCAGAACGATTCCGTTCGCATGTGATAAAACGGCCAGTTCTGCCAACCTGTCCCGTCGAAGTGAACAGTCTCTGCCTCAAGCGGAGTTGTGGCCTTACATAGCGAAAGAGAAGTGGGACAACAATACCGCGTTGGCCGAAGCCTGTTATAAGAGTCAGCAAAAGTATGGTCGCTACCTTGGCACAGCTTTCACAGCCCGTGACCTCATGAAGATTGTCGATGCTCTCGGCGAAGATGGCAAGTTGAGGTACTGGGGCATTTCTTACGGCACAGTCCTGGGGCAAGTTGTCGCCTCCATGTTCCCCGACCGGCTTGGGCAAGTTCTTCTTGACTCCAACTCGCTCGCCGATGCGTACCTTACGTCTACCGGCATTGGCGGCCCCCGCGATGCCGAGAAGTCTCTGATGCATTTGTTTTCCGAATGCGTTGAGCTTGGACCCGAGACTTGTCGACTTGCCAACTTCTCTGGACCTAGCACAACTGTGAAAGATTTGAGAAGCGCCGTGGAGGACCTCTTCCAGAAGTTGATCAACACACCTGAGCTCCCAGCCGACTCAGGCCTGTCGCCGGCCGACTTTCCACTCGGGGGTAACTCTGTCCTTCAACGGTTAAAGTACGCCATTCTCAACGAGCTTTCAAGCCCCTCGACGTACCCAACCGTTGTGGACATTCTCTCCTACGCACTCGAAGGCAAATATAAGATGGCCCTGGATCTCTACCAAGAGGTTCCGTCGGAGTGGAACCTTGGCACGGAAGCATTCCAAGGCATCGCATGTTCTGATTCGTCCTTTCGTGTTGAAGTCCCGGACGATCTTTACTCCCTCTACCGCGCACACTTGGCCGAGAGCTCCTTTGGAGACGCGATAGCTGCCGACTACATGGGCTGTAGCGTGTGGCAATTCGATGCCGCCGAGGGGGTCAACACCAACGAGCTTCGGAACGTCAACACGAGCTTTCCAATCCTCATCATCAACGGCGCATACGACCCCATTACTTCGCTAAGCCACGCTTGGCAAGTATCTTCTCGGTTTAGGGGGAGCCGGATGTTGGTTCACGAAGGCGTCGGCGTAAGTATTTCCAGTGTGAAGACGATGTGCCCGTGGATTATTCAGCTAACTCTTTGACGGTAAAGCACGGAGTCACTTCACACGCTTCCAACTGCACGCTTGATGCCATTGCTGCATACTTTCGAGATGGTTCTCTGCCGGAAGTTGGTACTGTGTGCAAGCCTAACATGTGGGCGTTTGAATACGCGAAGTGGCTCGAGGAGCAGACTTGAGGGCTCTGGTTGTAGGTGTAACTAGTGTCAGACTACACCAGAGTATACTAGATCTTTATGGATTTCCGTTGCTCACAGTCTAACTAAGAACCTTGATTAGAATATTCTTGTCCACGATTTGACCAACAGTATGAAAGAATAACGCCCTAAGGGCGTGAGGGATCTGCTGGAGAATATGTGGGGTTCTAAACAAACACATTGCTAATACAAATCCTGATGGAAAGGTATTACAAGATGATAACATAGTATCCACGTCTCGAACTAAACCCTAAAGTAGAAGGACTATCCTTACATCACAGTAGGTATCGATAATCGCCAAGTCAGAGCCCCTTTCCACGACCACGCCCCTGAGCATAAACCGGGCTCGCTTGTTTTAGCAAAGCTTTTCTGCAGAGGGGCAAGAAAAATATCCCGAAAAAATTAACGGGGGGTCTGCTCATGCGTGTAAATCGCCAATTTCACGTGCGTGCCGTGATAGGGATGTGAGGGGACCTTTGTTACAGCAAGTCGTTTTTTCGAGGAGCCAAAGTTCATGGCTATGAGGGAACGCGTCCTGAAACTTTGCAGATGTCGAAGTCACTTTCGCACACAGGACTCTAGAATATATGGTGTAGCCATAGGCCTGTAGACCAATCTTGTTAATTTTGTTGCATCCCGTGAGGCGAATTTGTGACCTTGGTAAAGGGAAAGTCTATCTAGATACCGTCAAACCCTCTCAGATTAGTTTTGGAGAAATCTCTATGATTTTCATATTAAATGGGCCGATGGAGAGGATCGTACAGAGTTTCTCTTATAGATCAAGAGGAAGTTGAAGTCTCTTAGATGTATCAGAGCTCTTGACTCGAGCGAAACGACGGCAAACGTGAAAAGTAAAAGAACTCGATCAATTTTGATGGCTTAATGCCAGGTATATAGAAAACATTCTCAGCAGACCAATGGCTCCTGCCTATGCCGCTCCGTTCTCATCATTACATATGCGATAAATCCCAAACTCCATAATAGTGGTTCCAAGTGTGCGTCTCATCCACCGAGCGCAGAAAAGGCTTTTCAAACAAAGTGAGGGGCGTTGAGGAAGAGACCCATGAGGACACCACCGAGAGTGCCGGCAACGGGGATGGTCATGATCCAGGCGAAGACCAGGAGACCGACTCGCTGGAAGTTGACAGCCTTGAAGGTGCCGTTGCAGAGACCGACGCCGACAGTGGCGCCAGTGATGCACATGGAGGTAGAGACGGGGAGAGAGTACTGGGAGAAGACGAGGACGGTAATGGCGGCGCCCATCTCCATGGAACAGCCTCGGCTGGGAGAGTGGTAGGTGATCTTGTTGCCCATGACTATTTGACATGTTAGTGAATGGATTAAATGGAGCGTTGTAGCAACTGCGAGTGCTTACCCTTCATGATGTTGTAGCCGTAGGTGATGAGACCCAGAGAGATGGTGGCGGAGAGAACAGCAAGCTGCCAGACAGGGACGCTGGCCTTGGCCTCGGCGGCGCTGCCAGTGGACCAGGCACCGTAGATGACAGCCCAGGGGCCGACCGAGTTACCGATGTCGTTGGCGCCGTGAGCGAAGGAAGCAGTGCAAGCAGTGAGAACCTGGATGAAGGAGTACGTGTGCTCGACCTCGTTGGGGTACTTCTTGGCGTGGGCGTAGACGCGAGCCATGCGCTCGCCCTCGGGGGTGCCAGCAATACCGGTCTGAGCAGCGTGGATGTCATAGTGGAGGCCGTAGAGGAGGCCGACGGTGATTATGGCGGGGATGCGCTTGAAGAGGATCTTGATGTTGTTCAGCTCGTACATCTGGCCAGGGCCCGGGGGGTTGTCGTGGAGGGTGCGCATGGCCCAGCCGAGAGGACCGGCCTTCTTGCGGAGACGGGCGTGGAACTTCTCCCGGCCCTGCGCCATGAGCTCCTTGTACGTGGCCTGGTTGGCCTCGGCGGCGACGAGGACGGTCTCGTTGCTCTGAGGAACCGTCTTCTGGCCCTTCTCGCCGGCCTCGGTGATGGACTCGGGGGAGCGGGTAGACTCGTCATCCTCGTCGTCGTGCTGGACGACGGCGTAGTCGGGGACGGGGGCGTCGGCGGCATCGGCGGGGGGGACGCGCTTGAACAGGAGAGGGCCCTGGATGAACATCCACCACTTGACGGTGTAGTCCTTCTTGATGATCCTGGCGTGGATGAAGGGGACGAAGAAGATGCAGGCGAGGAGGGCGACTCCGGCGCCAGTGCCCATGGTGACCGAGGCGACATACCACGAGGGCTTCTTGCCGAGGCCCAGGTTGGGGGAGCCCTTGTAGACGATGGAGAGGGTGCAGATGGTGCCGGCCACGAGGAAGAAGAAGGGCGAGGACCAGACGGCCCAGGGGATGGGGTTCCTGCGGAGGTGGACGACGACCTTGATGAGCATGAAGATGGTGGCTCCGAAGCAGGCCGCGATGGCGGGAGCCATGCCGAGGCCGGCGAAGATGGCGCCGAGCCCCTTGCCGCCGTTCCAGCCCCATTGGACCTTGGAGGCGCCGACGGTGGCGACGCCGACGCCGGCCACGGCGGAGATGAGCGAGTAGGTGGAGGAGACGTGGGCCGAGTGCTTGGTGCACCACATGACCCACGAGGAGGCGGCGGCGAGGGCGCAGGTGAAGGCGAGCATCTGGACGCCGGCGTTGCCCTGGAAGGCCTCGTTGGGGATGATGCCGTTCTTGATGGTGTCGGCGGTGCGGGCGCCGACGGTGATGGCGCCGAGCATCTCGAAGACGGTGCCGAAGATCATGGCCTGGCGGTACGTGATGGATCGGGAGGAGACGCTGGTGGCCCAGGCGTTGGCGACGTCGTCTGTGGAGGGAGGTGTGTGGTCAGCATTGTTACGAGAGTAGAGGGGCGGAGGAGAGAGTCGGAGAGGTCACCACTTACTAGCACCGTTGTTGTAGGCATCCAGCATGGCAAACATGGTGCCAATGGCAAAGATGTAGTCATATTGAGAGAGCGTCATGTTGACGGCTGGGGATGCTCACGACGAGCAAGGGGATTCTCAATTGGCCAAGGTGGAAGAAATCCCAAGGAGGAGAGGAGAGGGAGGGAGGTGGGTGCTGGGGGTGAAGAAGAAGAAGAGGAGGAGACACGAGGAGGGGGACACAAAGGTTAAGTAGCAGAACAGAGGTTTATATATTTCAGGCTGCACTGCAGGTAGAGAGTCTCCGTCGAGCCCACCGGGTCGTCTCTGCGGACGTTGAGACAAACGCAGAGTAAGCTTCCTGCCCGGCCTTGCTGGTCTCCGCTGTTCTTCCCTGTCTCCTCGGTCGGACCATGCCCGGGTGGCGTGAAGTGAAGGGCGTAGCATCGACTTACACATACCACTCCTCCCCATCCCACAGCAGTCCACACACAAGCGTGGTTGGCGTTGGAGCAGCTCGCGTAGGCGTGTCCGTAGGCCGTCGTGTGTGCGTGCGTGCCTTCTTACCCTCTCGGGTCACCGACGGCTGCAAGAGAGCGTGGGCCCGCGAGTGTCGACTGTATCGAGGATCCACCGTTCGGTGCTCGCACTGGGGTTAGTTAGCCTTGGCGTTTGGGCGTTTGGGCGGGAGAGGATAACAAGGGGGGGTCTTCTTGGAGGGGTCTAATCTAGGATGTCGACCCCGGACCAGTTCGGGGAGGGTTGATGTGATGTTGAGGTCAATGGTCCTGCATGAAAGAGGACCACCGACGGCCACGACTCCCAGGAATTGACACTGCATCGCCACGCTGCGGCGGGATGAGATGGGTTGGCCTCGGTTCCCAGCACGGACAAGACCTGCCATCACGCAACTACCCAGCCCTGGCTGAAGTCCACCGGTCCTGCAGAGTCTTCGGGGAGCCTGGGGCTTATCGGGGGCCTAGGCACCCTGTTAGTGCAAGTTCTCTCTCTCGAGATGTGCGTGGTACCTGTGAGAAGAGCAGCGCTGAGGCGAGCCAAAGGAGCACAGAAACGAGCCCACGTGGGGGATCCCAACGCTCTTATAGGGGCCCCTCCCAAGCATCCCCGGCCCTCCTCCCCCATCTCAGCCTCTTCCTTCTAGCCCAGTACGGCCTCGGTCGATCTGGAATCTGGGCCGGCCCCTCGCTCCTCAATGGCTGGCGGCCGGCCACCTTCTCGAAACGGGCACCGCGCCTTGATGAGCCAAGGAGCCGAAACGCCAAGATTTAACCTTGGAAAAAAGGTTGATTGCAAATTTCCGCGCTAAGCCCCTTTGGTCGCCCACGTGCTCACTGCATATGGTTTCTATGGTGCTCTGCTCTAGGATGCGATGCCTCGTCTCCAGAGCATCATCCATCTTACCATTACCATATTAATTACTACACACACGCGGTCTGGGCCTCCGCTTCGTGTCGGCGTCGGCGAGATTTTCTTGTGGTCAAAACACACCTTTAACAGCGATGCCGGAGCAAACGCTTACGTCTACAAGTACCACCCACCGTGTACGAATTCAGCCCTCTTATACGGCGTTTAAGCACACGTGCGTCTAGATGGAGGCTCAGGAGCCCACCACGGCGCGGTGATAGCCCGGATGGCTTTGAAGAAAGCTCAGTTCGTTCTCCAAATACCTCAATTAGCCCTGCTTCCTCAAGATGCCCCGAACAGTCTCCCAAACACCACCCTCCATCAACCTATACCCCCGGATCGCCAAGGCAGTCGCGTGGCAGCATAAGAGATCGCCAAGTCGCACAATTGCAACGTGATGCCCTCCATCCTACATTGTTAACCATTTGCCAAGCACGACAAGACGGGACAAGACATGACACCACCATCACCAAGGGTGCCAAGAAGATATCCGTCAAGGACATGACTTGTCGCCTTGTTCAGCCACGTGCCATGTCAGCTCCAGATCTCCGTTGGTCTATTGCAGCGGTCTCGAACACCAACGCGCCGTCGCCTTCATCTCTCCGTCGGGCCAGCGCGCACGTGGCCCAGCGCCCCCCTAGGCGAAGCTAACTGACACTTGTAGCTGTGTTTTCGACTTAGGCCCAGCCCAAGTTCGGACGCCTAGAATATGCTTGGTGCCACAAGATAACGGCATTCCTGTCGACTGACGGCCGATGGATTGACCGTGCTAATTGCTAATGCATCAATCCGCGACCCAGTTCCGACTGTGTTCTGAGCCGTCTCGAGTATTGGAGTCGGTGACACAGGTACTTCGTAGTTCCTCGGATCTCGTGGCCTTACTCTCTGCTGCAACAGAGTGATCGCTTCGCTGCTTGTCTGTCGCCATCACTCACGAGCTGACTAAAATCCAGCATGTGAGAGGCTTGTGAGAGCAGCCACAAATTCAGCTTGACGTTACTGTTTCAGCGCCCCATATACTGGAGCCAACACCCAAATCAAGACTTGCTCTGAACAGATACAAGCATTGGTGGGTGACTGGATCTAGTTTCCTCTAGTAGTGTTCCGCATGTTCATGTTCCCACTTTACAAAGCCGGTTTGCCTTTCTAACTCAGTAGGCTAGTGAATCTTAAGGCGTCTTTTTCTCCCGTCGGTTTAAGGTAGTCCTGTGATGAGGTTCAGCTCTCGGTCAATTAACCTTACATTGAATTTTCACTTACCCTAAAGAATGCCTCTAGTTGCAGGCTCTAGTCTAAACACCGGTGTGTAGTCCGACTTGGACCAGTGCTTCTCTCCGTGACTGACCGGCATCGGCATATTTGATAAAGACAATATCCTCCGAGCTGGCGGCAATAGCGCAGTGTAACGACTGCATTTGTCAAGATGTAGTGCTGGGCGCGAAACAAACAGCTACTAAGCGACCACCAGGAGTGTTATTGCGATAGCATGTGCTTGTGTAGGGCCTGGAAAGAGTTCTGAGTTCTAGAGTCGCTCACGGCACTTTGAACCTCGACCTTGCCACTGTGAGCTACTATAACGATCTTGCAGTCGAATCTTGCAATCGTGCGGGCTTGATGCTCGCGCGTTATGCAGAGCAAACAACCGAGAACCTTGATACAGCTTTATACAGGTTGAGCATCTACGAGGTTTGGCGAGTGTCCCATGGTTGATATTGCCCCCAGGCCGTTGCCAACACATTACTGGTTGACAATATTCAAACTCCCCTCAGCTCGTAGTCATCAGACCTAGACAAGTCGAACTCTTGGAGCGTACTAACCTGGCTCTGTCCTAAACCTCGATATTGCTTCACCACGCTACGAGTCTGCTGTCTGACAAGAATGCGTTCAATGCTCAACCTCTTTGAGGCATCATTAAATCTGAAAGAGCAATTACTCGTTTTCTCCTGGCGGCCCTATTATTTGATTCTAAATATGCCTTCCTTGATATCTTCTTGGTTGGTCGCCCTATATATCCCATAGATTACGGGCGATGCCATCTCTGCCAGCACCCTTAATAACAAAAAGCCCATGAACGACGAGGCCATGGTCTAAAGTTTGTTTCCCATGATTGGCACCCACGGGGAGCGAACACTTTTCCCTCGAGTGATGTAAGGAATTCCCTACACGCAGTTTGAACTGTATTTTAGAGCTCCAGCATTGCCATTGAGTCAAATGTCAGTGATGAAGGTTTCGGAACAGAGTGATATCAACCTATTTTGAAACCACACAAGTAGGGCTTTATCGTCCTTTTGCAAGACTAGTAAGATGCTCCCACAGGAGAGAACTCCGCACAATTCAAAGATGATGAAAGTAGCACGCCGTACCTAGAGTCCTGGACTTAAAATGTCGAAATTACTGGGAACAAATGTGATATGACTGTATTTAAAGAGAGCAGTCAAATCTATATCGAGTTCTGGGAAGTAAAGTCTAGCTCTGTTTGGCGTCCATTCGTCAGGGGAGAATGAAAATGCCAAAGTGCCCGTCACGGTGCTTTGTCAGAGTAGAGGCTTCGCGTGATGCACTCTAGGTCTGTCTGAGATCGTCACAATGGATCCAGCAGGGCTGAAGAGTCATCGCAAGTTCTCGGACTCCTCGGAGCTTACTCCAGAATTCTATAGTAAATGTTAGCTAAAGCCGTCTATGCAGTACTTCTCAATTATCCATACTCCATTAGACTCGAGTCTTCTATCTGCTAGATTCCCGCCCTCGCGGGTCACAAAAGGAGACAGCGGAAGCGCCGTGGATGAACAGACAAGAAGATCGCTTGACTGAGATCTCAACAGCACCGCGGTCGGTGTTGTTCTTGACGTCCTTCAAAAGCTTACCACGATAATGTTCATTGATATCCTGGTGAACGTTACGTCGCTCAACGCTGTCAAGAACAAGGTCCCGGTGTTTGGCTTGAAATTGCCTCGAAGCCGGCTGCTATTTGTGTTTCTGGCCTGCTTTTGATGAAGGCACAAGCGTGAACACCTTTCAGAGCCATTTCTTTGGAGAGCAGCCTCGTTACAAATGCGATCGCCATTATTATGACATTCGTTTGGAGCGTCTACCACGATGAGAGTTAGTGAGCTAGAGACACGTCAGCCAACTTTGAGAGTGGCTGTATCTCGAGCTTCTCCCAGACTTCTCCCACTGGTCGTACATTCCCAAAGCATCGAGAGGGCTGTTGAGTAACGCAGCTTCAGGGTGGGCATTTTCGAGTAGCTTCGAAATGCCCCCGAATCTGCTGGAAACTGTGACTGCGAATACTGTCGTCGAGGCGAGATTGCCACCGCCGGTGAAGGAAAAAGGCTGCCCTAAGGCGCCTCTTTCGTGATATTTTCGGGCGATTTTCTGAGCGATAGTCGATGTCCTAGTCCCTGCCATAGAGCTAGTAAATTCGTCTTTCTCCGTCCCCATCCACCCAGGTCCGTATTTGAGCTGGAACATCTCTCCCCGCCCCCCTAAGAGTCACAGGGGAATGTTGTTTGCCTGAGCAGTTGAATGCGGCTTTACCAAGATTATTCCAGGAGTCTTCCCGAGGTTTACATCCTGGGATAGTCGAGACAGCACAGATCATAAGCTTCAACTCTCACATTTTAGTTCCAGGTTCCCGTTCACGACGCCTTGGAAAGCAACTCCACCATGGCTTACCGTCAAGTTTCCAAATCGCTGCTGCAGCTGGGAGCTTGAAGCGGTTTTCATTACAGCCATCATGGTATTCGTTCCTGCCAAGGACTTTGCCGGATTAAAGCGTTCAGGGTATTGCAGTGTGATGGTCAGGATGCGGGATAAAGGCTCTTTATTTCTATTTGATTAAGGCAGCTAAGGAGGTCTCAAGTGCATCACTTTAGTCTCTTTGGCATGCTTCATTTAGAAGAAGGGAGAGCCCCTTGCTTGAGGGCTTGAGGGCTTGAGGGCTTGGGGGGTCAAGCTGGATGATCATAGCGATGATCGCCCTGGCGATCTTACAGATATGGTTTATCCGGCCGATCTAGATCAAGACTATCTATCAGCGGGCTGACACTAAAAAGCAAAGTTGATTTCGAAATGCGACACAAGTTGACATGGTTGACGAAGGCGGGAAGCCGAGTAGATACAGAGTACATAGACAGTGAGAGCATCGGCTGCGACAGAGATTGGACTCGGGCTGTGCGTGAGGGGAAACGGGAAACCCGGTTCTGATTCCTTCGGCGGCCTCATTTCTGAGACCTTGACTTACGCTCTGGAACAGAATTGGAGCGCGAGTGATGCCCATGCAGGTGTAAGCCACGCCGAGCCCGGGCGCTAAGGGATTGGTAGAGGTTGCGGCCGCTTGCATCTCCGTCGCGGCAAGGTCACCACCTCCAATCTAAATTCGGGATAGCCGAGAACTGGCAACTCCCGGTGATTGGCGAAGATCAGCGGCTTGTTGGTTGTCCAGTGAAAGCCGCAGAGGCGTCTGCGGGCGATGCCGTAAACAGGTCAGGGTGACATTGACGCTCAACCCCTCATATAGCCACGGCGCGCCCTCCATTCTGGTTCCTCAAACTTCACGCCAACATCAAACCCCCGTGGCCAATGCAAGATTCATAGGTTCAGCACTGAGCCGAGAAACTGTCATATTGAAATGACCACGCTCAAGCCACAGGCCGACATGTACGATAACCCAACGTCTTGGGCTCCCTGTTGCTGCTGAACTGACTGATGACCGATAGCATCGTGAGAAGCCGGGAGTTTGACAGCATGGACCGGATGATCAAGGGTCTCGACAATCAGAGGCAAGTTCGGTACATGGGGGGGGACATACATGTCGTCGACGGTCGAGCAATACTATCCCTGCCAGGAGGAGAGAAACCCAAGAATGAGCCAGGCAACGCTACCACCGAAGAAAGCTCTCTCCTGGCCGACAAGCCGGTGGACACAAGGGGCGTAGAACAAAAGTTTAGCAAAATGGATCTGAACAGCTCTATGGGCATGCAGGGTGTAGTGGGAGCAGCTCAGCCGGGGCTAGGCCAGACGTTTGGAGATTTCAAAGCTTCAACTGAAAGCAAAGGGTTTCAAGGGCAGCTGGATGCCACCTCATTTCAAAGGCTGTTTCGCTAAGAGGAGGGGGGGGGGGGGGGTTCTTCGCTTGGTATGAGATGGCTTAATTTACCACAAGTCAATCAGCTTTGTTCAATGTCTTCTTAGATAGGTCAAAGAAATACAGCAGATGATACACCGTAGACACAGCACAGCAAGGTCCTATCTGTGTTATCCATGGCCGGAAGGTATTTGGGACATGGACCTGTTGTTGTTTCGCCAGTTGACAGTCTTTTACCAACGACCTACACATCTCGGCAAGTTCAGGTGCAAGCACTAGCAGATGGAAGTGCTTGCCGTTATACCTCAGCTTGGCACGCAGATTTTTGCTTTGCCTCGCCCAGTTTATGTCATTCCTTAAGGTAGGACGAGAAAGCATTCCGATGGGAGTGGATCTAGACTTGGGCGACAAATGCAGAGGACGTCGTCAAGCTTGTAGCTTAGACCAGACTTCTCATAACAAAGCAAGCAGACTAGTTAAATTGGGGTCTTCTTTAGTATCTCCAATCAAAAGCAGCATCATTCATCCTAGGGACGACTCCCGTTGTACATGTACGAATCAATTACCCCTACAAAATAAACAAGGCAATCGCCTATCTACATCCGCACCAAAGGCATCACGGTGCAGAACACCAAACAATGCAGATTCCCTCTACAGATGTGCGCCAGTAGATAACAACGCCAAGCCGGCCCGAACGCTCCAATACTCTATTCCAACGGGTACAGATATCAACCTCCGCAGATGACAATAAATAAGAAAAGGTGAAGACCATGCAAATTAGGCTGAATTGGTGTGTTGGGCTTCGCCACAAACCCAACTGAAATGGGCATTACCACCCCGCGACGACGCAAGCTGGAACCTCAGCCGTGGATCCGCATCTTCACGCCCCCCTGAAGCTTACCCTGCGACTCTTTTCGCTTCGGGACTCACTCAACAGCTGGCGGATGTACTTGTACTTGTTTCTTTCTCTCTTCCCTGTTGGCCCGACCGGTCTATAACCTCGTCCACCCGCCAGAGCTGTACTCGTGCCCCTGGTTGGCCGTGTCCTCGCCGCCCTTGAACCGCATCAGCTCGACGCGCTCCGACTCGGCCTTTTCGTTGGCCGCCTTGGCCTCGGCGCCGCCCGCGCGCCGCGCCCGCAGGATGAAGAAGGCCAGGCCGCCGACGCCGAGGGCCAGCACGCCGGCGCCGCTCGCGTACACGGCCGTCTTGGTGCCGTTGGGCAGGGAGCTCCATTTCTCGGCCGTGGTCTTTTTGGGTTTCGCCGTGAGGGCCTCGTAGGCGGTTGAGTTGCCTCTGTTTCGGGGGGCGTAAGCATACACACACACACACACACACACACACACACAGAGAGAGGCGGACACGGGTTTGTTTCCTAAGAAGCTTGAGGCGGGAAACTTACTTGACTACGTCGATGCTCTTCCAATCGCCGGTCTGGTCGCCGTAGACGTACTCCTTGCCGGAGCTGTAGTCCTCGACCTTGACGCTCTTGACGTACATGTTGTACGGGCCCTTGTCGTAGTCGGTGTCGCCGCCGGCCCACTCGCGGGTCCCCTCCGGGAGCGTGGGGTCGCCGCCGGCCCAGATGCCGATGCTCAGGCGCATCGGGGTCTGCGGGTAGTTGTCGGTGCTGTTGGCTTCGTCGGGCTTGAGGGTGCGGACCAGCTCGCCGTCGGCGAACCACTCCAGCTTGTCCTTGGTCCAGACGGTGGTGTAGTTGTGGTAGTCGTCCTGCATGCCGTCCTTCATGTAGTGGTGGCCGCCGTTGGTGAAGTCCTCGCGGCCCTTGCCGAAGTAGTTGGTGGTGGCGTGGGTGTTGTTGGCGCCCAGCAGCTCCCAGTCCACCTCGTCGAGGTCGTCGCTGAGCCACATCATGGAGCTGACGATGCCGATGCCCGGCGCCGCCTGCAGCCACAGCTCGGTGCGGCCGAAGAAGAAGTAGAAGGTGGTGCGGATCGTCGGCGAGTCGCCCTGGTCCTTGACGGTGAGCGTGGCGCCCTTTTCCGCGTCGTAGGGCACGTAGCCGACGTGCGTCTCCCAGAGGTCCGTCGAGGGCGTCGAGTTGAAGTGCCAGAGGTGCTCGGTGCCGAAGGCGGGATCGGGGTTGCAGTCGGTCTCGTTCAGGGGGTTGCAGTCGCTGCTGGTCTGCGCCGCGGCGAGGCCCAGGAGAGCCGCGGCCGGGATGAGGTATCGCGAGATCATGGCGGCCGTGTTGTCTCACGGGCAGTCGAGTCGAGGTCGTATCGTTGGCGGGGGACGGGATTGTATTACATTCGAAGGAGGGGGATGCCAGGAAGACTCGATTGAGTGGTAGGAAACAAGGGAATGAAGCGGCGATGGACTGAAACGAGTGCCTGGCAAAGGAGTGTCGAGAGGAAATGAATGAGCGGACGATCAATGCAGACCAAGAGGACGATCTCCCTTCGAAACGCCAAGGAATGAGACAGTACAGTGATTTGTAAAGAGTGCAAAAGACCAGACGTGCGCGAGGATAAGGAGAAGAACTAGAACGGATCGGCTTTTGCCCAGACTGCCGGTCAGGAGGCCATCTCCATCTCCGTCTTCCCACCTCCAACTTTGGAACGCGCTTTCGCTGGACTGCAATTTCAAATTTCCAAGCATGGAACCTGCTCCGCCCAAGGAACGAACCCGCTGCTGGAGCCCGCTAGATTAACAAAGAAAACCCACCCCGAAACCCCCCTCCAGGGGGGGCTTTCCAGCCAGTCCCAGGGCGAGAGGCCCGGCCGGGAAAGGCTCCCGTCGAGGAGGAAGCCCAACCCAGCCGCGCGTCTGTCCCCTGGTTGAATGGGGTGAAGTGAAGTGAGAAGTGAGAGGGCCTTTGCTTGGCAAACTTGGCTTGTTTGGCTGGACTTGGCTTTCCTTGGGTTGTTTTTTACTTCTCGGCGGGGGTCTTGAACTAGGGATGGACAATTATGGATGATGCGACCGGGGGGGAGAGGGGAGGCTAAGCAAGGCAAGGGGTATTACAGAAGAGAACAGTGACGGAGACCGAGGATGGAAGAAGGGTATTCACTGCGAATAAGTAAGTAGATTGACCGGGTAAACGCTCTTCACCCTTCAACCTTGGCTCTTGGTCCACGGGCTTCTGGCTTTTGGTTCCTAGAAGCTTGACCTGGCTCTTGATGATCAAGACCCCAAGTTAACCCTGGTGGCCAAGTACAGTGGCGATAAGTCGTTATCAGGTAGGTATAGCTCAGGGGCTGTCCTGTCCTGTCCTGTCCGGTAGAGACAATCGATGGTTTGACGATGCTCGCCTTGGCATAGTCATCCGGACTAGGCGGCGCCTTTTCACAGCGGATAAGCTAGATAATAGCTGCGCAGATCTCAGATTTCCAAATTACATGTGCGGATATGCAGCTTCCGCCGTGCTCCTTGCCTCTCTACCTACCTACCCCCGGCCCACGCATCTCCGAGACAGGCAAACGACCAAGTCTAGTGCAAAGCAAGGCCCATGATATCAAGGGAATAGAAAGGAAAACCCGGTCAGATGCTCCCATATTCCCGTCTATTTCTCTCCCCTGCAGCCTCCCGCGGCTCCCGGCACCAGCACGCACCCCAGCAGCGACATCCGGATGCTCACCGTGAAGCTCACGGCACGTGTACATCCGCAGAAGCGGTGGGTGGCCGAGCGGCCCGCGTTGTGGAGACGCGAACATGGCTTTGTTGCGGTAGAGCCGTCGAGGAAGCTATTTCCAGGGAGCCGGAGGACCACTGCGGTACCAGTACATCAGGCTGGCCGGCCGCCCAAAAATAGGTAGAAAGCCACAATCGCGACCAGGTTTCCCTATCTACTCACTTACGCCATGTAATTTCGCCCACGTTCGGTCGCTTCAAAGGGGGGCGACGGCGCGGAGGGATCCAACCAGAGGCGGCGGGAATCTCATTTTACAGATTCAAGCTTGGGTTCGCGTGGGTCAGAAATCGGACTATCGATTACGGGTGGGTTCTTTACCTAACTGTGCCGGATTGCCTATCCTGTATCCTTCGGGTTTGCGTTGCCGGTGGGAGGTGCGCGGCCGTTTTCTATTGTTGGATCTGGCAAGGGTCTCAGTATTTCGTTTATTGATGTTGTCTTCTACCCTTCTTCGAAAAGGACCAGCTACGTATGAAGTAGTACTCCGAGCATGTTCTGAACAAGAAAAAAACAAACGACAAATAGACTATACCGTCCTGAACAGAACGGTGGCTCCCGCTCTTCATAAGACATTCGTAGCAAATAAACTCAAGAAACATGTCCATCTTACACAGCTCCAGCGTCGCATCGAGAAACAATCTCGGCTCTTTTTCTACGGCCCATGTCCTAAATCAGGCAAATCGTCAGCGTCATCCCACAACAAAACGACTTCGTCCTAACCCCTCCCATCGGGGCGCTGCGACGACACAAATACTCACGTCCAAGGGCCCTCCCCAGCTTCGACACCTCGCGCGCCTGGTGCTGCTTGAGCTTGGCCCGGCGCGCCTCCTCCTTGGCCTCGACTGAGAGGAGCTTGACCTGCTCGCGCGCGTCGCGGACGCTGGCGCGCGCGTCGTCGAGCGCGCGGTCGGCCTCGCGCTCCGCGGCCTCGGCGCTCTGCACGCGCTGCCGGGCGTCCAGCACGCTCGGGTCATCGTCGTCGGCGCCGCGGCCGCGGCGGAAGAGCCCGAGGCCGCCGCTTTGGCTTTCGTTGGTGCTGTGCCCGCCGGCCGTGTGGCGCGTCGACGCCGAGCTCAGCGATGTGCGGCCCGTCGTCGACCGGGTGGCCGTGGTGGGGCTCGGGGACGGGGACCGGCGGCCGAAGAGGCCGTGTTTCTTGGGGGCTTCCTCGGAGACGGGTTCTCGTCGGTGCTCGGGTGCTGGGTCGCCGCGGTGGAAGAAGCTTCCCTGCTTCTGCTGCGGCTCGATGATCGGCTCCGGCGACGGCTCTCGTCGACCTCCGAAAAGTGGCATTTTGAATGTGGTTTGCGTGTGGGCGAAAAGGCTTCTTCGGACAGTGGCTTGCTTGATGGAATAAAGCACAGGATGTCGATACACACGCCTCACACCTGGGCAATCCCTCCCCTTTTACGTTTGCCCGGAGACACGACAACTGTCAGACACGTCCACCGCATCAAACCTGCTTGTCGGCATGTTTCCTGGCATTTGGCAATGTGACGTCAATATCCGAGTTGAATAAACCAATCCCCAGGAATGTCTCGAGGGCCTAACCAACAATGGCCTGGGGAAGCCGGGGACCACGCCAATCACGGTCCTGCAGTGACGCGCCGTGAGCTCGTGCGTCTTCACATGAAGGCAATGATGGGCGACGCTATCGTCACATCGATGGTGAATGATGGAAGAGTTGATGACGCTGTTTCGTCTTGATTCCGGAATGTAACACACGCTGAAGCGCTGTCGTACTTGTGCCTGAGATGGTGTGCCATCACGAGCAGCCCTTCGACCACCCTCAAGTCACGGCTGCAAGGGTACTACAGAGTCCAGGGGCATGTCGCACAGCAGCAACCAAACATTTTCACGAATACAACCATCAAGTTCAATGAAATAGGTCAACCACCATGTTGGCTTTTAGGGCATTGCAGCCATCAACGTCCCATCTAAAGACTATGCCGCTCGGTGAGCAGCACACCCCCAAGGAGTTACATTCCAACAGATCCTTACGAGATACAAGGAACCTGACCTCTACACGTAACAGCATCCCTCGATGCGTAACTCCTATAGCTAGAATGGTATAGGCAGCTTCCGATCGGACTACTCAAGAAGGACCGACGTCACACGCAAACTCCCTCTTTGTACTCTAATTACCCTGGGAAAGTCGTTACGCAGCGGTAACCACCACTCTGGACGTCTAGAATTCACAACCGACAAGGAATCACGCACGAACCACATTGGAGATAGAACGTCTTTGATAAAAATAAAAAATAAAAAACCATTAACTGTAGTAGGGTATCAACATCTATATCGGGCCTTTGCTATCCCTGAAAACCTCGTCATACCAGTGCTCCGTCGATTCCGCCGACTCGTCCTCGTAGCGACACAGCGCCCCCAGCTCCACCTCGGCGAAGCCCTCCCGGTACGTGTCCCTGCTGAAGGCCCTCGGCTTCCGCTTGTGGGCGTCGGACCGGGGCGCGTAGTACTCGAGGTGGCCGCCGCGCGCGGGCAGCCGGGCCAGCGGGCGCAGCTTGCCGGGCCGCATGTGCAGCTCGAGCAGCGGCCGCAGGTGCGGGAAGAACCACGTCTGGTCCCACCACCCGACGCGCCGCTGCTTGAGGCCGTTCTTCCAGGCGTTGTGGTGCAGCACCGCGGGGATCGCCGCCGTGAAGAAGTCGGCGTAGAGCGGCATCTCGCCCCAGTCGGCCCCGGCGCCGGACTGGCTTGGCGGCAGGTCGGCGAGCGGGTTGTACGCGCTGGCCAGGTCCTCCGGGACGCCCTGGAGGCGGACGGGCGAGATGCCCAGGTCGGAGGAGCGGCGTTCGATGACCGTCTTGTTGCCGAGCGAGACGAACTGGCCGTCGTCCTCCTCGTAGACGGTCGGGAGGAAGAGGTTTTGCGAGTAGTCGAGACCGACGTGGAACTCGTAGTCCCGCTGCATGAAAGCCGCGCCCTCGCCGCCGGACACGTCCGCAATGGCCGCCTTGTGCGTCTCCCGCCGCCACCGGCGCCAGACCTCCTGCTCGCCGAAGATCTCGGCAAAGATGCCTTGGTCCCCGGGGAACGCCAGGTCCTCCGAGAGTCCCTTTTCCATCCGCTCCTTGACCCGGCGGAAGTACCGCCTCATGTCGCCGGCCGGACCCATGAAGCTGCCGCTGTTGACGAAGCGCGGCCGCACGTAGTGGTAGCCCTTGCCCCTCGGCTTGGTGTCCGTCTTGACGCCGTACACGTCTGGCGGGAGGTCGCTCGAGGGCAGCGCGTCGCAGTGGAGGTTCGAGCCTTCCTTGGGCGTGGGGAAGCATCGCTTCTGGGACGACACGACAACGGTCTGCTTCATGGGGATGCCCTCCGAGGCCCCCCACTGCTGCGCGAGCCGTGTGTTTGCGCGCCTGTTGGTGTCATGGTACCGTTGCAGCAGCACGTTCGGGGGCAGCTGGAACCACACGTCGTAGGCGTCGACGATCAGAACGAGGTCGTCCTCGTCCAGCCGGTCTCCCTTGTTGGCGTCCGGGAGCGTCACTCGATCCAGGTACTCCAAGGTGCCGGATACCTTGCCCAGATACGGGCCCCAGAACCCGCCCTCGGCCTTGAGCGCGTCCCGCCCCCAGTTGACGACGACTGGGCTCGGGTAGCCCAGGGCAATGGCGCTGGCGATGAGCTTGCACAGGTCCGGGCTGGGACTGTCGGCGGGAACGACAACTACGAACCGTCGCTGTCCATTCGCCACGTCTTGGTGGCCATCTAAAAAGGTCGACTCGGCGACCGGCCCGCTGGCTGCCTTCAACAGTCGGTCTTTGGGGCCCTGCGCAAGGCGTCAGCAAGATGTCCCGCGGACCCAGAGCTTGTCGCGACTCACATCAACATGAGTGTGTAATAAGTACAGGTAAGTAAGAGTAACGGCGACCAGCAGAAAGGTGAGGGCGCGTATCAACAACCGTATCACCGGGCGGGCAAGCCTCCGCCAACTACTGGTCAGCTTCTCCTTTTGCATGTCGAGACCATCGCTATCGGTGCTGGAGACGGAAAGCCGACGCAGCACAAAGCCTTTCCACGACATTATGGAACAGAATGAAATGAAGGTGTCGAACAGACAAGAAGAAGCCTCAGCAGGCCATGAGAAAAGAAGAAGAAAGGAGACGAGCAGTGAGATGTTTTGGGCGACCTGTCTGACACACCAAGGAAGGGCGCCACGATTTTGTCGTTTTGGTCGGTAGTTTCACAGCTGCGGTAGGTACTTCGGTCCGCCCCTTGTAATGCAGCAAAGATAATTTTCGTATCCCTAAGCGGTAGCAGTCGAGGGGCTGTGGAGGCTGTGGAAATGACGGCTGGCAGGGATGGGCTCAACTGTATTAAGGCGCTTGAAACATGAGCCGAAGGAGGGGGGGGCTTTTAATCCTCCTCAAACCGAAGCACTGAGATGAGAAGCCCCAGTGTGATCGTCGGTTTAGGATGACAATCCCAGGATAGTAACAGTGTAGCCTAGCCCCTCAGGGTACTGTAATTAGCGTCCCAGCGGCCAGACCAAGAAGGAATTACAGGTCCCCGTGCTAGGTACGGATACATGCGGTATGTATCGTCATCGACGGCTTTGGACTGGGAGGCTGAGTCAGGACTAAAGTCCCATTCAGCTACCTGCTCAGCACGGTAGATACCTTGGTTGGTATTCGTATGTACTGTGTAAATATTCGTACCGATGCGCTCTGCCTGGTGAGGCTGAGCTGCACATCCTCACAGCTGACAGCGCACAGCCCCGGTCTCTCTCAGCATTGGATCCTGGATCCTGCTCCCCACTCCTCCTGCATCTCCTACTCTCCCATCTCCGTGTGGCACATCTGCGGCTCCATCGCCAATTTACCCGTAGGGCCTAGTTCGCCCAGGCTGCCTCGAGTCTCGACCTCTCTCGCGTTCTTGTAAGCCTAGACGGCGCTAAAAGTGCCAATCTTTCTGTATTGACCACCTCCCCCTACCTGGCTTAACCAATTGCGCGACGTGAGCGGCGTATCCGCTCTTCAAGGCGTGACCTACACCCTAGCTTACCCCTTGTTTCGTACAACACATAGTCTGCTATGTAAGCTACATTAGCATGTACGGCCTGACTTTGTGCGTGGCGTAGGTAGCGCAGCGCAGCGGCCCGTGTTCAAGGCAACCGGGAGAAGGAGGGGGCTTTGCCGGGCGCTGACAAGGTACGTCGTGGGCGACAAGGATCTACACGAGCACCTGCGTCTTTCAAGCAATTCGAGCTTAGATTTGGCGAGCAGACGAATGGGTGATGAGAGTCCAAGATGAAGATGTACGTAAAGAAGCGTTGATGCTCACAGGCCGGGCCATGTCTAATGACCACGGCTCGCTCTCACTTGGTTGAGATGGGATGGGCGTAATTTGGAAAATTAGACGAGGGTAGGGAAGTGATGGTTCTTCTTGATGGCGAGCGCTTAGGCGAATATGCTCCGGTTGGATGGAGTCCACAATTCTAGACCTTACCCGTCGGGGCGGCAAGGCGCTCAGCCTTCACTAATTCACAGGCCGGTATCCATTATTGCTGTGCCGAATGCCGTTCCGCCAGAGCGAGCACCGCCAACGCCAACGCCAAGAGCCAACAACAGATGCCACACCTATAGATGGACACCTTACCCCACGGGGAACTAGCAGCCAAGGGTCTTGGTTGGCAGCATCGCACAAGTCTCCTCTGTTCAAGTCTTCGCGAGCAGGCCGGTGAACCGTTACAGCGGACAGGTTCAACCCATGACCGGAGCAGAGAACCGCACCGATGCCAGCCCCATCTTCTCAACCCTGGGTCAGGCTTGCATATAAGCTTAACGGCCTTGCCTTCGCAGCCCACGGGTTCTCAGACCCAGGTGCACGCCCACCTTGTAGAGATGGCCTCTCTCCACTGTGGCAGTTGAGCCTTCAGCCATGTCACCCTAGGAAGGCGATGGTTCTCTGGGGACGAGAAATGATCGTGTCGCTAGTCAAGCCATTATTCTTTCTCTGGACTCGTTTCTCGTCGCCATGTTCCCGCTCGAGGCGGCGGTCACCACCTTGGCCCTTGGTCTCGATTGCTTACGGTAGATGTGCCAATTATCTTCAAGCCCCTTGAAATGACTAGGCTGCGAGTCCACGCACTTTGCTCCCCGAAGGATTTGCTGGGATGAATAGAATATGACAAGCTGACCGTCATCACCAACACCATTGCATCGTGGACAACTACGATGGCAAGGGTAGGCACACGCCAACCTGTTCTGATCGAGGTGCGGGTCTCACAATAAGGCTGTGAAGCTGCAGCATGGCTTGACAAGGGTCGCGATCCTTGTGGACGGAGGAGGCTAGGTGCTATCGGGTGACCACCGCGACTCCCTTTACCTCATTGTTCGGATTCTAAAGGGATTTACGCCGTGGCAGTCTCAGACAGCTTAGCTTGTGAGTTCACTTGGGCTAATGATGTTGCTAGTGTTGGGAGCTGAAACGACATCTGACTACCCTTCTTATCCACGTCTCCATCTACATCTCGACGGCCAGCATGAACGAAAGTCTGTCGCCGGGTTGGCGCGTCCTCTGCCCCGGGGACAGCAGCAGTTGAGGTCGAGGAGTGTAGGGTAGCCCCCCCCCCGCCATGAATGCTTCCTGGTTGGGGGTTGTGACCAGGGGACACTCCAATCAAGGCGTGGCAATGACGCGTCGGGCAACTTGACGGGCACGACGGGTCCAATACGAAAAGAGGAGCGACGCGCTATTTTGGGGGCATCACAGCCCCCTCGGTGATCGTTTCCAGAAGGTGTATCGTGACGTCAATGTGGCATTCTAATTTGGGTACATAGAAGGCCACAGTATGACGGTGTGCGGCGTGCCAGTGTCTTCATCGAGATGGGTAACAACTCCCATGGCCAAGGAATAAACTGGACTATGTAAGCCTCGGCTGTGAATGACGCCTTCATGTGAAGGAGTCAACACTTCGGCATCCAATTATCCAAACATGCGCAGCAACAATGCCTAGTCTACTTGGTTCAAGAAAAGGATAAACGCAGCACGGCGCGGACCTATCCGCATGAGCATCACGACCAGCCTCGAGAACAGAAAATGCACGTCTGTTGGCCACCTGACCACTTTGCTTACCACCAAGGCCTTGTCCTCATACCGGCCCGCTCAGAGACGCTCCGTGAGGAGAGAGTAATTCCGGTTCGCATTGACTTTCGCTGACTAGGGGGGATACAGGCTGGGGGAGAGGGAAAAGTCCAAGAACAGCGACACGAAAACAAACCTGTCGAGGGAGGTAGATGAGGATGCGCTTTTCTTCTTGCCCTCCGACTCTAGCTCTGGTGCGAACCTCCGGGATGCGACAATGGCCGTCCAAAGACCAATCAATAGTGACAAAATAACAAAACATAAAATCCCACATGCAACACCGTGTCCCTATGTGCATATACGCCGCACTTGCTATGTACAATTGAAGCCCGAGGGGATCGGGGGTTTGGGGATTCGAAATAATCGGCTAAAGATCTGGGTAGAGGTAGTAGAGTAGGTGGTCGGGAAATGAGTCGGCATGGCAGATGTCCCTGGGACATGGCGTAGATAGATTGCTTGGATTGCTCGTGGCTCGGGTTCGAGGAGGATAATCGGCGGGCCCGAGTTTGGCGGCTCGTCTCTGTAGTTTCGGAGGGGTGACGGGGCTCGAGGCTGAGCGGAGGCACTGTTGTAACTCTTACATAACAACGCACTTGCTGTCCTCGCGGTCCTTCCTGACGCTCAGGGCGACTCGTGCGGCCTCGGTGAAGGCCTCGTTGACGCCGCGGTTCTTCATGGCGGAGCACTCGAGGTACCGCAGCGCGCCTATACGTCGGGCAACCTCGAGGCCTTGGTCGTAGGTGATGGTGGGCCGCTTCTCCCGCTGCTCGCCGGCGTCGGCATCATCGTCGTTGTTGTCGTCGCCGCCTTCACGGAGATCGCACTTGAGGGCGACGAGGACGAGCTTGACGCCGGGGCAGTTGTCGGTGATTTCGCCCACCCACTTGGACTCGACGTTTTCAAGCGAGTCCTTGCTGTCGACCGAGTAGCAAAGCATGATGAGGTCGGTGTCATCTGGGAGAGACCGAAGACCCTGGTTAGTGTGTGGGACGCGCGCGGGGGGATTGAGGGACGAAGCAGAGCAGGCAGGGGTAGATTTACCGTAGGAGAGGGATCTTAATCGGTCGAACTCTTCCTGGCCGGCCGTGTCCCAGAGAGACAGCTCGATGTGGACATTGTCGACGAAGATGTCTGCGAGCGAGCCAATTAGCATCGTAGCCTCGTTGCAGGGGCTGGTGGGCGTTCGGGGGGGAATGTACCGTGGACGTAGTTTTCAAAGACGGTGGGTTCGTAGACGGTCGGGAAGTAGCTGGCGCAATGTATTAGTCGGTCTGTCGTCAAGAGCAGATATGCAAGGACAGGACGGGACGGGAGTCGCGGACATACCCTCTCGTAAAGACGTTTAGCAACGAGGTCTTTCCGCAAGCACCATCGCCTCTGTTACGACAACACATTCAAAGTCAGCGTTCGGCCTTGGTTCGGGATGGGTCGCGACGGCGAGGTAAAAAGGCGCACGCACAGCAGGACCAGCTTGCGCTGGACGGTCTTGGAACCTCCGCAAAGAGCAGGCATCGTGTCTCGGTATGGGGGACGACGTCGTGGTTGGGGTCGAGGCCGAGGATGAGACGGGAGGTCGAGGAGATGAAGGAGAAGAAATCGCGGATGGGAATTCGGCAGTGATGTATCTGGAAGCCCGGGACCTTGTTGGCACAGGTGGTGGCGCGCTCGGAGGGGACTGGTGGACGGATACGGGACTGGGATTCAAGGACTCGGATTCGGGGACACAATCGCGACCGCATGCGACTTTGATGGAACGTGACGTGGACGAGGAAGACGCTGGAGGAGCCGGGAGCGTTTGGATGCGGGTGGCGCGAGTCGCAGGCGAGGAGACGTAGGCGAGAGGCGCGGTTGAGGCGCGCGGGAAGAACGTAGAGTGGGTGGCCAGTCGGGATTCGGTGGCGGAACAATGGAATGCGTCGTGGTCTAAGGAAAAAAAAAAAAAAGAAGGGATCACGGATTCAAAGGCGGCGCAAATGGATCCAGATGGAAGATGTCACGAGCAAGGGTAAAAAAGTAGATTATAGATAGATTGGTACGTAGTATTAAGGTAGGTCGTAGGCAATTTGCTAGCACGACGAGGGGGAGGGGGAAATGAGCCGCTGGCTGGGTGCAGGGGGAAAGGGAACGAGATGAGGTCAGAGAGGGAGACGGACAAGAGAAAGTGTGAGAGACAACAGACGAGAAAGGGCGGTTGAACAAGCGAGAGGACGGGAGCTGGTGGACCCTCCTTTCAGTGGTGCAGGCGCTGAACGATAGGTGAACGATGGACCTGGGCACGAACATGCCCAGGTGTTGACAGTATAGTTCCGAGGTGATAGAAGTCCCATGCCTAAGCTAGGGAGCCTGGATGGATGCAGTGGTGAACCAGAACTGAGGAATGACGGATAGAGCCACCGATTGGACTGCTCCCTCGATCCATGGAACGATGGACCTAGGCCTACTAATCAAGCCAGGGCAGCTTTAGTAGGTGGCCCGTAGTGGGAAACCCTCCACCCGGGCAGTGAGTCCATTCACAGATGCAATCCACTCGCTCATTCAGTCAGTCAGTCAGTCCACTGGCAAGCAAGCAGGTGAACCCCATCTCCGTCAAGTCGTGATGGACGAATACTTTACCTCAAACCCATCCGAGGCCTGTGTCTGTCAATGATAAACAGGGCCTAGGACATGCACCCGGAACCGAGGCCTTCCGTCCCGCTGCAGAATGCACATGTGCGACAGACCTGCAGGCTTCCATTGCATCCATCAAGTCCAACGAGGCGGAAAACCAATGAACCGGGCGGCGAACAATGAAAGTTAGTGCTCCACTGGCCCACCTCTTGTTAGAGCTAGCCTCTCTTCTTCGTTGGGACTTTGCAGTCTTGCGTCCAATGTACTACAGTACAGTAAGTATGTGTAAGTGACCCCGAGTCAAGGTGCTGCAGCCATCATGATTCAGCTGTCCTGGTTTATCTACTAGTCTCGGAGAATTCGTCGGGCAGATTGCGAGACGGCCTCGGAAGATGTCACGTACGTACTGAGCTCACCTCCATAACCTGATATGTTGAGAGCCCTGGATATTCAGCTGTTCCCTCTTTGAGAACATGACTATTTAACTCGGTCGTTGTATTACATATTGATCCAACCTTTTGACTATCCCATTCCGGCCCGTCCATACTATGCTGCAGCAGCTGTGAAAGCAAAACCGTCCACAATCATCCGGGGAAACCACGTAGACCACCTGCCATCCATATCACCATCAACTCTCATCCCTCTGGAAGCCCTGTCGCCCGCGGCCCATCCGCCCCGCCAAGTCCATCTTGCCCACCGCCTCGCGATGCAGCTTGTTCACGAAGCCTCGGTCTCCCCCGCGCTCCCGCGCCTTGTCGTCCGCCTCCCGCAGCGCCCGTTCGCGCTCCTCCAGCGCCGCTAGCCGCTTCTCCCGGTCGCCGTCCAGTTCCGATGCCGCGGATTGCATCGCCGCTAGCTTGCGCTGCCGCTCCTCCTCCTTGGCCTTGTCGTCGTCCTCCGAGCGAGGGCCTGCGCCTGCGCCTGAGCCGTTGGGCTTCGGGCCCCGGCCCCGGGTGTCGCCGCCGTAGCTTTTCCCTGAATCTCGCCTGAATTCTCCGTTGTAGCCGTTGCCGTTGCCGTTGCGTGGGGGTGTAGAACGGTTATAGGGTTCAGAACGCCTCCGTCGAGAAGGCTCGTCTCCAGATTCAGAATCATGTCGTCGGCGATCGTCATCTCGGCGTCGGTGCGAGCCTTGACGTTCGGAGTGGTCTCTCCCATCACCGTTCCGTCGACTGTGCCGTCGTTCCCCCTCATCGTCTGAACCGTCTCGCCTGCGTCGAGAACGGCGCTCAGAAGACTCATCCCGTCGCCTGTAGCGGTCCTCGCCTTGTGATCCATCGCGTCTTCGGGGACTGCGCGACCGTGAATATGATCGTCTCCGCTTGTGCCGTCTCTCGTCAGAATCTGGACTGCGATGGCGGTGGTGTCTCCGACGATGCCTTTCCTCCCTCCTCTTCGACTTGTCCTTCTTCTTGTCGTCGTCGACGCCCATGGACGCGAGGAGCTGGCGGCGCCGGATCGGGTCGTTCATCATCGCCTCGTACGTCGCCTGCTCCTGTCGCTTGATGGCTAGCAGCGGGTCGTCTCGGACCTTGGCTGCTGTGTCGCGCGCGCTGTTGGCGTTCTGCAAGGCCATGAAGCTCTCCTCCCCGGCCTGCTTCTCCAGCTTCTTGTGCTCCGTCCCCTTGATGATGTTGTCGATCCGTCGCTTGCCCAGCAAGTACGCCTCGGTCTCTTCGGTGGTGCCGGTCTGGCCGTCGGTAGGGCCTTGATACATCCAGTCGACGCGGTCAACGCGCTTCTTCCCTCCGGCCGCCTCTAGCTGCTGCTGCAGCTCCTCCTTGGCCCGCTCCTCCTTGATCTCATTGATGCGCTGTTGCGTCCGTTTGCGCTCGGCGAGGGCCTTTTGTTCTTCATCGTACACGGCTGCCTGGTTGCGCCGCAGTCCGGGGTGGAAGGACTTCTTCAAGTTGAGATCGCCGCCTCCCATTTTGGGTAACCTGCGCTTTGCGACGACTGATCTTTTGGAAGTCGGGTTTGAGCGAGGTTGAAAGGACGAGGATGAGTTGTTGCTGGTGGGGTGGCGATTGATGGGCAGTCGGGAGTCAAGTCGCAAGACTCCCAGCCTCCAGGCAAAAATCCACTTATCGGTGCCTTATCACTTATCTTTTATCTCCTATCGCGGCTTATCGGCTACCGCCTCCGGGTTCACTGTTCGACAAGTTGTAGCAAGACTAACTTGAGAACACCTCCGTTTAATTCAGTAAAATGAATAGGTAAAAGCCCATGAATTGTTCAATGCATTGGGAACATGTGATTGTGTCCCAATGTGTAGGGATTGGCACACCTTGCTAGGATACGGAGCTTCTATCGCCGGGGGTTGCTGGAGTTGTCAGTCCTTCACGAAGAATCTGGATGGAACCAGCATAGTGCATTTGAGAGATGGATTGGTATTCACATCGTATTGTACAGTCATGTCTGATTGTCTATTTGCCACATCTTGGGTCGTTGACGCGGGGTGTCTTTCTCCCATCCAGACTACCACCCTACGTCCAACATGTACTCATACACCGTTCGTTCCCTCGCTCGCGTCTAGCATTTCGACCATTGTTCTCTTACCAACTAGCCCTCTTCACGCCGGGCAGATTTCCGGCAATGGCCTCCATTCGGAAGTTGAACTGCGACTATTAGAAACCCTGGGCGTCGTTTTGGGCCCTGGCTGGACGGGCTTACCCTTGTCAACTTAAAGTCGCTCAGCACACCGCGGCCTTGGCCACCCATGATGCATCGGTTTCGGATCTGGGTCGGGCGGGTGTAGCAGTGCATCTGCGTCAGCTGCAGCTGGGCTTCGGCGCGGACTCGAGGAGGGAGGGTGGTGTTGCGGATGATGTAGCGGAGGGCTTGCCTGGGAGTTGGGTGAGTTAGTACGACACAATCATGAAGAACACAATCAGCCGGTTATTTGACGCCGGAAACTAGACAGCACAGCACAGCGACAGAGACAGCGATGTGGTCGCCGCCATCGCGGGAGGCTGTCTGGGAAGAAGAGTCTGCGTACCTCTCGGTCTCGTTCTGCTCAAAGACCTTGCGCTTTGTGTGGTCACGCAGGGTGCGGACATTGACGAAGCAGCCCAGGTCGAGCTTCTTCGCGCGGAACATCGACATGGCGGGCAATTCGGAGTGGGATGACGATGTAGCTGGCGGATGTATTTGTCGCTCAGGGAAAGTTGACGATGGAAATGCGCCGAAGGGGTTTTGCCGAAGAAATGCCGTCAACATCCCACCATCCTGTCATGAGGTCTACGGAGTAAGTGTTCAATGCTCCAACTCAACAATTCAATCAAAACACTACTGCTTACGAACACCGCGTTGTGCGTGCATCTCCTTGCTGCATCTCTGATTTGTTTAGACATCTGCACGAAGTAATCTGCATCAGTTATTGCCGAATCCGTGGAGCTATCGGGATTGCGGGACGAGATAGCGCCACCAGCCCGTATCCGTCGACAGCGTCCAGGGGATGTGACGCAGCATCCGTCCGTGGCATCTTGTTAGGAGACTTGCCACTGTGGACTTGACGCAGGCGGCGGTACGACCTATGAAACGGGTAGCACGGCGTCGGATTAGATCCCATCCGTCGTACTCCTCATTCCATCGCTTGCTTCCTGCTGTGACTGGTCCAGCAAGGACAGCTCTTGACTGCCAACATCATCTCATCTATCAACCTCTGCTTCTTACTTCTCAGTGCATTTCTCCCTTGTGTAGGTAGGCAAATTATACATGTGAGCACTGTGAGATGGATCCCAGCAGAGAAGGCCTGCTTAGGCCATCCGAGAGAACATCCGGAGACGGCGGCTACGACTCCGATGACTTATCCGACCTCGACGCCACAGCATACCTTGATGAAGTTCCTCTTCAATCGCCCGCTGTGAAGCCATCGCCATTCCCAATCAAGCAGCGCCAAGGCCGAGGCCGGTGGGCGGCCCTTTGCAAGCCATGCCGTGGCTCGACGAAGCGGTGCTGCTTCATCATCGTCGCTGTCATAGTCATCGTCTGGGCCATCATCGCGATATTGGCTGCTCTCGCCTGGAGGAAGATCAGTGCCCCGCCGGCGGACGCCCGGTCTCCCCCGTGGTATCCGAGCCCCAAGGGAGGCACCGCCAAGCAGTGGGCCGAGAGCTACAAGAAGGCTGCCGACCTTGTGTCCCAGATGACCCTGCCTGAGAAGGTCAACATCACCACCGGCACGGGATGGAGCATGGGATTGGCCGTGGGCAACACCGGCCCGGCCCTGAATGCCGGCTTCCCCGGGCTGGCTCTGCAGGACGGACCGTTGGGAATTCGCCGAGCCGACAATGCCACCGCCTTTCCCGCCGGAGTCACCGTCGGAGCGACCTGGAGCAAGGAGCTCATGTACGAACGTGGTAAAGCCCATGCCCTGGAGGCCCGAGGAAAGGGCATCAACGTCCTTCTCGGCCCCTGTGTCGGGTCTCTTGGGCGTATGCCTGCCGGCGGTCGCAACTGGGAGGGCTTCGGACCTGACCCCTACCTACAGGGTATTGCGGGCTCCCAAACCGTCAAGGGGATTCAAGACCAGGGCGTCATGGCCACCATCAAGCACTTCGTGGGTAACGAGCAGGAGCATTTCCGCCAGCCCTGGGAGTGGGGTCTTCCCCATGCCTTGTCGTCCAACATCGACGACCGCACTCTGCACGAGCTGTACGCCTGGCCGTTTGCCGATGCCGTCAAAGCCGGAGTGGCCAGCGTCATGTGCTCCTACAACATGGTCAACAATTCGTATGCTTGCGGCAACTCCAAGCTGCTCAACGGCATCCTCAAAGACGAGATGGGCTTCCAGGGCTTTGTCATGTCGGATTGGCTGGCCCAGAGGTCTGGCGTGGCGAGTGCCCTGTCTGGACTGGACATGACGATGCCGGGAGACGGCCTCCGCTGGCAAGACGGAGATTCCCTCTGGGGTCCTCGGCTGACCACAGCTGTCCTCAACGGATCGTTGCCCCTGGACCGGCTTAATGACATGGTGGTCCGCATTGTCGCCTCGTGGTATCAGCTCGGCCAGGACGACGAGAACATTTTCGACAACAAGGGACCAAACTTCTCGTCGTGGACCAACAACAAGATAGACGTCATTGCGGCTGGGAGCTCATCGCCACAGGAGAAAGTTGAGGTCAACAAGTATGTCAACGTCCAGAGCAACCACTCGCTCGTTGCTCGTCAGGTTGCCATCGAAGGAACCGTCTTGCTAAAGAATAACGACGGCCTCCTGCCTCTAAGCCGCGACGGACACACGGGCTCCTCCCGCGTGAAGAAGACGGCTGACAAGCTCCGTGTCGGTATTTTCGGCGAAGATGCTGGCCCCGGCCACGGCCCCAACTACTGCCAAGACCGAGGATGCAACCAAGGCACACTGGGCTCGGGATGGGGCAGCGGCGCGGTCGAGTTCCCATACCTTGTTCCTCCGTCGGAGGCGCTGCGTGATGGGTTCAACGACGACAAGGTCAAAGTCACCGAGTTCCTCACCAACAGCATTCGTCATGGCAAAGACCCCAAGGCGTTTCGTGACCAGGACATCTGCCTGGTGTTTGCGAACTCGGACGCCGGCGAGGGCTTTCTCGCGTGGGGCAGCGTTGGCGGCGACCGCAACGATCTCTACTTGCAGAAGGGCGGCAATGACCTGGTTCTCGAGGTCGCCAACCACTGTGGCGACGGGTTCGGCTCAACTGTGGTGGTGGTTCATGCTGTCGGACCCGTCGTCATGGACAAATGGATTGAGCATCCCGGGATCAAGGCCGTGCTTGCTGCCAACCTCCCTGGCCAAGAGAGTGGCAACGCAATTGCAAGCCTCATCTTCGGCGACGAGAGTCCCAGCGGCAAGCTGCCTTACACGATTGGAAAGTCCCTCGAGGCGTATGGGGAGGGAGGGCAGATCATGTACTTGCCGAATGCTGTGGTGCCGCAGCAGGACTTTGACGAGGGATTGTTCATTGACTACAGACATTTTGACAAGCACGATATTGAACCTCGGTTTGAGTTTGGCTTCGGGCTTTCGTACACTTCGTTTGAGTACAAGGACCTCAAGGTCACTGTGAGAAAGAAGAAGACGGCGCTTCCAGCCGAGCGACCGAGCCCAGGCGCGACGCCGCCGACGTTCGACGACACCATCCCCGACGCGAAGGAGGCGCTTTTCCCGGACAGCGTCCGCAAGCTCAAGAAGTTTGTGTATCCATACATCGATTCAGCAAAGGACATCAAACACGGCGACTATCCGTACCCAGACGGGTACGACGTCGAACAGCCCCTCTCAGGAGCTGGAGGCGACGAAGGCGGGAATCCCGACCTGTGGGAGACGTACGTGACGGTTTCCGTCGTTGTCTCTAACACGGGACCAGTGGACGGCAAGGTAGTGCTGCAGCTGTACCTGTCGTACCCGGAGACGTCGGGAGGGATCGAGTTCCCCGTGCGCGTCCTCCGGGGCTTCGAGAAGCCGCTGCTGAAGAAGGGGGAGAGCAAGACTGTCGAGTTCAACTTGACAAGGAGGGACTTGAGCTACTGGGACGTGGGGGTGCAGAACTGGGTGATGCTGGTGGAGGGGGAGTATGGGTTTGCGGTCGGGGAGAGCTCGAGGGACTTGAAGGTCAAGGGGACTTGGTGATGTTGAGTAACCAACGGGGGAGTTGTGAGTACGTGGAGTGGATGGATTCACCCTGACCTAGCTGCAAGCCTGCTGGCTTTCGATGGTGCTGGGGCCTAGAGGAAAGCAGGTAACACCGACACCAATCACAGAAGAGGCTGGACATGCCATCAACGCTGTCAGACAAGCATGCAACGTGGGATGATGGGCATTCGTATCGTGCGGCATGACAGGCAGCGGGTAGTCGATCCTTGTCTGCGTCGACCCAATCAACGGGATGATTCTCTGTCATTCACTGACCTCCGTAGGTAGATCCCGTCCGCAGGCTCAATTAAGCCCAACCAACCTGTAGGCCTATCCAGAACGCTGATCCATCTCCAAGCACTGCCTTTTTAGGGAAATACGCTTCCAATCTGGGACACGAAGCAAACATCGGGATCAACCCACCCACACAGCTAATGGACGTAAAATGGCGAGCAACGACACGATTTATATCATGCTAAAAATGCGCAGCCATCCGAATACAGCTACCGTCCCGTAATCAACTACGTATGTACTATTATGTAGAGAACCCTCGTGTCGGACTGCGTGCGGGTCTGAGCCCGGCAGTGAACAAGCACGAAGGAAGACACCGCGGCGTGTTCTATCTCATAGTCCGATGGCACCACTTCATACCCGCCAAGCCTCCCCCCCTGCCCGCTACTTAGAGCCTGTTCCTCCGGAGAGCGCGGAGAGGCCATGTTGGGGGCTGATATAAGCTGGATCCGGGCTAAGCTGACGCGGCGGAGTTTACTTCTTCCCACAGCGATCCACCAGCCGAGTCTGAATACGTCGAGCGGGATTGCGGCTATGCGCTTAGATACCCGCCGGCCCCGGTCCCAGTCTGACCAGGGCAGTAAGACGACCACCCGCATCGGGCGTTTCCCGCGCAATCCCATCAACGACGTACGCAGACCATAGGCAGAACAACAGGGCCGGGTTCGTCCGGTGTCGGTCGGGTCTATCTCCGAGCCGTTCGTGCTTCGGTTGCGCCGCGAGGTTTCGCGTGTGACTGGGCAACTCTCGCCATAGCGTGTTGCCGCGCCTAAAATCTGACGTGGATAAGACGTGTCTGCTCCCGAGGTCGAGATCATGACGAGTCTACGGGCCCTGTGATGCAACTGCCGGGCGTTTAGGGCTGAGCTTGACATGATGCTCGTGGTTCTCCGAGGGGTGGCCCGTCATCTATGAGTCGAGTGTCGTTCTCAACCGGCCAGTCAGTGGACGAGTTGGCCTGTGGACGATTCTCAATCTGACCGTCAGCCTTTGCTTTTCGCTTCGTATCGTCTCAGTCCAGGTCGCCGGTACCACCGTTGATTCGTCGGCTCGGTGGCAACCTACCTCGCACTGCTGAGGCTCCTCGGGGACGGCGGGAGCTGCAGCGACGAGCTATCCCCGAGAATATCAACGGGCTTAAGCTCGCTACCGGCAAAAAGGCTACCTTGGATGCAGACTGTCTTCTCCACTTGATCACCTCTGAGCCTCGTGGATTTCCTCCTACCCGTCCCGTGGCTGGGGGGGCATGTAAACGCCTCCACCGAGAACCATCCTGCCCGAGAATCCTACCATTCCATCTTCCACTCCTTCCCTTCCGGTAGACACGAGGGGCCCAGAGCCCTGTGACTTGGTAAGGCTGGTGTCCTCTTAAGGAAACCCCCGGCCGCAATTGATGCGTGTGATCCCGTGGGAACCGAGCAGTTCGTGTTCTGTTGTGGTTTCGTTGGCTCTTGGCGTGTTGTCGGAGACCTCATTGGATATTTCGCTACTTCCCAGCCAAGACGAGCCCTTGTCATCGCAGAGCGGGAGTCTGACTTCCCAGGTCGGTGGGTGTTGGGGGCGAGAAGAAAGCCTTTGCCAGTATGGGAATAAAAACACCGGCGGATGCTTCTCGTCGAGGAAAGTTTTGGAACATTGGGTTTGATTTCATACTCGGGCCTCTCACACCGTCTTCTCCCTCTCAGTGAAAACTTCGCTCAACGGACTTGTCACAATGTCGTCTCGTCGGTCTGGAGGATCTAGTTCTCGGTCCGGGGGTTCTAGAGTGAGTGCTAAGATCTTTCACACCAAGTTCTTCTATAAGAGGTTCACCTACACCAATTTCACCTAGTCTACACCGAGAACTCTTCTTCAACCCGGGAACTACACCCAAGCCGAGAACTAGGACACGCGAGCTAACCACGTCTCCGCAGAACCCCATCAAGCACCACATCAAGTCCCTCACCACGCACAGCGTCAACACGCTCACGGAGCTCTGCCGCATCGAGCGCATCGCGGCGGCCTGCGAGGACGAAGCCGACGCGGCGGCCTTCCAGGAGCCCATGACGGCGGCCTGGGTGCACTACGTGGCCAGCAACCAGCTCCTGGCGGAGCTGCGCGGGCTGACGGCCAACTACCCGGTGGCGGCGGCCATGGTGCACGACGCGCACGCGCGGGTGCTCGCCGACCCGGACAGCAACCGCAGCTGGAACCTGGCGTGGCTGTGCCTGCGGAAGATGCGCGACGACGGGCTGATCGCCGGCCACGCGGCCGTCGAGGCGGCCCGGCCGGAGATGTGGGGCGCCGCGGTGCCGACGCAGGACGACGTCGGCCAGCTGGCCGCGTGCTTCGAGTATGAGTGGGGGGTTGCCGTTGATACGATGCTGCGGCACTGGCAGACTCCGCCTTCGTGGTATTGAGTTGGGCAAGGTCTGGTGGACGAGAATCCAAGGGTGTGATGTGATGTTCTTAGACGGCATAGAGGTAGAGAGCTTGTGGTGGTATATTGAAAGATTCATAGACGCTTTGCAACTCTTCATTGATAGCATCCCCTGATCCTTTCTTCACATCGCTTCAAACACACCTTTCCAATCTACATGCCCAAAAATGCACCGAATGATTACTCAAGCAAGCTCTTGTCCCATCTACCCGTAACCCTCTATGCTTCATCTATACCATGGTATCGTTAATATGCTCCTCTTAAGGCAACTTCTACTGTTCTTTCCAATATCATTTTAATCAACAGCTTTCATGCCGTCTCCTCGTCTCCGTGCTGTTCCTCGTCTGAACCGACCCAGTCGTCGCTTTCTAGGCCAGCCCTCTTGATGAAAAGTGAAGCCACCCCACCCAAGAGTGCAAGCCCGCCGAACAGGCCAAACACCAGCATCTCGCCTTTGGGACGGAGTTTGGTCGACAGAGTGAAGAGGGCACCGGACACGAAAGGTCCGATGCTCCGACCCAGTGCCGAGAGGGTCTGGGCGATGCCATTGAGGGCTCCCAGGCTGGCGTTTGACGGTGCCGAGTTGGTTATCTGAAGACTGGTTAGCCGCTGTGACAGTAAGATGCGGAGATGACTGAGTCCCTACCAGGAGCATGACACTCGACAGGCCGCCCACGGCGCAGATGTTCTTGACAATCAGGACAACCCCGAGCTCAATGTACAGCCACATCTTCCCGCTGCCCACACCGAAGAGCGGGCGGTCATCCTGGTACCCAACCCAGGGCAAGGCGATGGTGGTGAGGCCGATTCCGAGCAGCGCCAGCTGATAGGTGCCGAGGTTGCCCGTCCTGGCCTTGAGAGGCTGGAAGAGAAAGGCCTGGAAGACGATTACTCCGACGCCCGCGAGACTGAGGCTGAACCCGATCTTGCTGGGGGGCAAATCGCGCCCCGCGGGCGGCGGGGTGTCGGCGAAGATGGGGTACAGGCTATTGAAGGAGATGTTGGAGAGCTGGAAGACGAGGTAGGTGAAGAGGAGGAGATACGTGGTGCTGGTTAGATCGTGCCATGCGGATCTTGCTGAGCCGGCGTTGGGGTCGGCCTTGTTGTGTTGGTCGTGTTGGCCATCAGGTTGGCCATCGCTGCCGCTGTCGTCGTCTTCCTCGTCGTCCGAGACAGAATCGATCGAGAGCAGTGGTTCGGTGTGAGGCTGGCTACGGGGCCACCGCGCAACCCAAGAGTCGTTGCGCAGCTGCGGCTTCCGCCGGGGAAGCAACGAAGCAACCTTGCTAACCCAGGCGGGCTTCACAAAGTCGGCCTCGGTCTCGTCCAGCGTCTCCTCGAACCAGATGCCCACGACGATGAGACTGCAAGCCAACAGAGCAGCGGCGAGGATGTTCGGTCCGAGAAAGGGAAATTCGGGGCCCGTCTTGCCGACCAGGAGTCCGCCGAGAGCAGGGCCGGTGATGCCGCCGAGAGAGTAGATGACGGGCAGATAGGTGAAGGCCCGGCTCTGGTTGGAGCGGTCGGTGACCTCGCCCAGGACGGTCGGGACGCAGGCGGCGTTGCCGTTGAGCAGGCCCATAGCAACATGGACAACGACAATCTGCCAGTACGACTTGCACAGGCCGAAGACGCAGAAGCAGCACATCAGGGAAAAGGTGCCCATGAGCAGCACGGGCTTCCTGCCGATGCCGTCGGAGGCGTATCCCCAGAGGAAGTTCGTCGAGAGCTGGGCCAGGGCAAAGGCGCTTGCCAGGGTGCCGACGTAGAGCCCGCTCTCGTTGACGGGGATGCCGGGCATGGAGGCGACCATCTCGGGGAGGTAGGGCGCTATGGAGTTGAGGGCCGTCTGCTCGGCGAGCGACAGGAAGGCCAGCAGGAGCAGCTGGCGGACGGGCAGCGGCGTCTCGTCGTGGTCGGCCTCGGAGACGTCGGAGCTGACGTCGGAGAGCGGCGCATTCGGCTGCTCGAGGGGAGTCTTGGGCGGGGTCGTCGGGAAGGTCTGGTAGCGAGGCGTGGCGGCGTGGCGGCGGAGCGAGCTGAGCGTGGGTATGGGCGCGCCGGCGTGGAACGACCCGGACGAGGTTGTTCGCGAGGCGGCGGTTGCTCTCGAGGGCGCCATGGTCGCGGCAATTGGGAGTTGGGAAGAAGGGGGAGGATTGAGTCGAGATGTGAGGGCGTCGAGATCTTCAAAGCTAGCGCTGGACTGCGCTAGACCAGTGGTGACGTAGGTAGGCACTGCGCGCTTTGGCCGCGGGGAGCTGGTTTGAAGGCCTGCGACAGCCCTACATGGATAGGTACAGGCGAGAAGGACGGACGGGAGACCAGTTGACAGTTGATGCGCAAGAGGATACTGATGTTTGGTGGAGGGGGACGAATGGCGCGAGTGATAAAATACAAAAGATGAAAGGAAAAAAAGGCCGAGAGGTGATTTGAATCGTAAGGTAACCTACCTACCTACCTAGCTTATCGCCGAGCGCATGCGGCGGCATGTACCTAAAAGACGCCACTGAGCTGACCACTGGAAGGTCACTGTAGGGGGCATCGTGTACCCAATCGGTACGAATGCGGAAGATGGGTTCTGTGAAGAGCTGCATCTCGACCAAAGTGGCTGTACATGGCTGTCCAATCGGCATCCAGCATTCTCGCATTTCGGGTGCCTGGGTGCAGATTTACGTACGTACTTGAATTACCTCGTAGCTAGATGCTACATAGATAGGTAGTACATCCCTGCTCCGAGCGACATCCGAGATGCGGGGACGGAGTTGACGGAGTGGATTAGAAAGATGGTAGTTAACTACTGACTGGATCAAGTTCCCGTTCCTGGAAACAGTGGCATCCTGGATTGACTTGCTGGTATGGCTTGTTGTAAGTTGACCAACATTCAACATAGCCTGCTTCTCATCACAGACGCATTCAATCAACTAGCTTAAGCTGATTAGATACCACGTTTGATAAAAACAAAAGGGAAAGCAAAGTAAGGCTGCCACGTTCAATTATTAACAATGGACCCCGCCGAGCACAGGCACATCACCACCCAATGTGGCTCAACACCAGTCTCGTTACCATCACCACCTTCAAGACCTACCAACACTGTAACAGGGACATGCCACAACTGGTACCACCATGGTACCACCACACTCTCACTGGTATCGCCCGTTTCCAATAAATCGGGTTCTGAATTTACTCCGTTCGGAACCCGACAGGGGATGGCATACCAACGCTATTCAAGAGAATCCGCGCTATTACTCATTCTTTCATCGTTCATCGTTCATCATTCATCATTGCCCATCTCTTTCATCAATGCTCGTCTCTTTACTCGAATTCGTTTCTCATCCTATTAGTCAACTCCTTATGGCCGTCGACCTCCCACTACACAAACGCCCTCAGAAACTCCACCAAGGCCATCATCGCCATGGCCTGCCCGTACGGCATGCTCGTCCGCGGAATGTCCTTGTAGTGCTGCAGATCGTGCCCCATGCCCGTCCCGAACGACGTGTTCAGCAGCTCGCCCTCGGCGCTGATGTTCTCCAGCACGGCCTTGACGGCCTTGACGGCCACGGCCGAGTACTCCCCGCCGATGTACTTGCGCCGCTCCGCCTTGAGGATGCCGTACGCGAACCCGGCCGTCGCGCTGGCCTCGACGTACGACCCGTCCTCCTCGGGCACGTCCAGCAGCGTCCGCCACAGCCCGCTCGGCAGCTGCAGCCGCGCGAGCGCCTCGCACTGGCTGTTGAGCGTGTTGAGCAGGTGGGCGCGGATGGGGTCGCCGGCGTCGAGGCCCAGCAGCTCCAGGAACTCCGGGATGACAATCGTCACCCAGCTGTTGCCGCGGCCCCAGCGCGCGTCGGCGAAGTTGTGGCCGCCCTCGTTGAAGGTCCACCCGTGGAAGAACAGGCCCGTCTTGGTGTCGAACAGGTACTGGATGTGCAGCAGGAACTGGCGCTTGGCCTCGGCCACGTAGTGCGGGCGGTCGAGCAGCACGCCGATCTTGGCCAGCGGCAGCACCGTCATCATCAGCGTGTCGTCCCACAGCTGCTGGTCGTTGACCTCGAGGTAGGTAATGTGCTGCATGCCGCCGTACTTGGTGCGCGGCAGGTCGTGGTACGCCCACTCGGCCCAGCTGTCGAGCCAGGGCAGGTAGGTCGGGTTGCGCGTCTTCTCGTAGACAAAGGCCAGCGTCAGGAACACGGCCATGGTGTTGATGTTCTTGCCCTTGTGGCCCTCCTTGAAGCGCGCCTGGAACCACGCCTCGATGATGCCCAGGTACTCGTCCTCACCCGTCAGCTCGTAGTACTTCCAGATGCCGTACAGCCCGATGCCGTGCGTCCACTCCCAGTCGTTCCAGCCCTTGGTGTCGATGACCTGGCCGTCGGCGAGCGTCATCAGGAACTCGCCCGTCGTGTCCTTGATGTTGACGAGCTCGTGGATGAGGAGCCGGACCTGGCTGTGGATGTGGTCCGACGCGATGCCGTGGACGTGAGTCGGCATGGTGGAGGACGGTGGCTTTCCTCGGTCGAAGAGAATACCCAAAGGAACCCAGGGGTCGTGTGCGTGAGGGGTCTGACCGGTTCTGGGGAGACTCGAACAAGAGCAGAGCAGAGCAAAGCAGCCAGGCTCACTTAAAAGAGGTCATAATGGGGCTTGTCACCTGGCCACTCTCGGTGACTGATGGCATTTGTTTCGGTCCGAAGTCGACCGAGAAGTGACACTTCTGCTTGTTCTTCGCTCCACCAAGCTTCTCCGCACCCTTTTTTGTCGCAACTTGTGGGGGTGGGGGTGGGGGCGGGGAGACGAGCCAGATGGAGAAGGCCTTCCCGCTATACTTATTACATAGATTACCTAGTTCAGTGGATCAGGTTTACGGGGGAAGAGGGACGGAGTAGTACCGCGCCTATGGAAGTTGTGGAGGTGGAGGAGGGGAGAGGAGAGGCTGGAGGGATGTTACGCTTCACAATGGCAAGAGGAAATAAGAGGAAAGCGGGTGAGTGAGGAGTGACACCGAGGTGGAAGCTGGAAGTATGGGTGAAGAGCAAAGAGTAGACTGAACAGCAACCATCTCGGATGATGGCTAATAGCCCGTCCTTTCTCCCCTCACTCCCATCCCCTACGTCTCCTCAGTATCCCACCATCAGTCGACATCACGCTGACCAGGCTTCAGCCTGTGGGCATGTCGTATTGCATTTCTCGCTTATTGCCCTGGCCTGTCCTTGTCCACCGCCCTACGTATTAACTATCCAGATAGTCTACTCTCACACTCTCAGACCGCGTGTCTCTCCGTTCCCGCTGCTCTCCCATCCCCATCCGCCCAGCTGGGATCCCACCCGATGGAACCAGGCTTAACTGCTGCCGTGCAACCAACCCCCATTATCCATGTTCCGCCCACGATGACATCTCCCCATGCTGGAGCCACACTGTTGGGGTTTCCTCCCCCCATCGGCCGTTCGGGCAAAACGCCCGCGAGAGCCTGCCACCCCGTGCCGCTCACACATCCTCGTCGGCTCCGATCTTTGCCCAATCCATGCGCTGGCCTTCATGGGTTCGGCCTGGGGTCTGGGGAAAAAAGGATCCTCGCCTCTCCCGTCTGCGGCTAGCGGCATGGGGCTCGGCCTCCCCGCCCTTCTTCCCCCATCTACCCCGGCCGGGGCAAAGAATTGGGTAGGTAGATGATAAAGACAGCGTGCTGTCCCGACCGCCTCTTGTTCCTTTCTTTGCTGCAGCCCAGTGCAGTCCAGCAAAGTCAGGCCGGGCCTAGTTCACGGTGTCGATAGAAAAGGGAAGATATAAAACTCCCAGGGCCTCGCACTCTGCCTCCTGCTGCCAGCGTTGCAACCCTTCATCTTCCTTCTCCGCCTCGCCTCCCCTTCCTTTCCATCCTCCCCATCTCCAGCCATGGCGTCCACCCACATCGCCAGCTCCAAGGACATCTCGTCGGCCAACGACGATGGCATGCAGAAGCGCTCCGTCGCTGAGGTCGAGCGCACCTCGGTCGACTTGGAGAAGCCCACGCACCACTCGGAGCGAGTCGACAAGGAGGTCGCCGAGTACACCTCGGACGTGCGCATCCACATCTCGCCCGAGCGCAACGACGAGCTTCGTCGCAAGATCGATAAGCGCGTGCTGCTCGTCATGATCTTCACCTACTTCCTCCAGGCCATCGACAAGGGAACCCTCTCATTCTCCTCCATCATGGGTCTTCCCGCCGATACGGGCATGACCAACGCGGATGGCACTGTCTCTCAGTTGGTAAGCTCTGACGAATTACGCCGTGTTGCGTTGAGAGTCGTCATTTCACACATCATACTAACAACTCTCTCTCACAGTACTCATGGTTGACGACCTGTATCTACATCGCCATCTTGGTCGTCGAATACCCACAAAACTACATAATTGCCCGAGTGCCCATCGCCAAGTACCTCGCTTTCTCCATCATCGCTTGGGGAGCGGTTCTGGCCTGCCATGCCGCCTGCACCGACTTCAAGGGCCTCGTCATTGTGCGAACGCTGCTCGGTATCTTTGAGTCTGCCTGCCAGCCCGGCTTCGTCATTCTCTCTGCCATGTGGTACCGACGAGAGGAGCAGGCTTCTCGGGTTACCTACTGGTATGTCTCAGTCACTACAAGACCGACCCAAACACCAGCTTACTGACTCTGTTTCTGTAGGTACATGATGAACGGAGCCCAGCAGATCGTCGGAGGTCTCCTGGCATACTGCTTCTCGCTGATCAAGACTGGACCCCTCAAGTCGTGGCAGTGGCTCTTCCTCTCCTACGGCATCATCTCCATCGTCTTCGGCTTCTTCGTGCTCTGGTGGATGCCCGACAGCCCCATGCGTGCCCACTGCTTCACCGAGGAGGAGAAGCACGAGATGGTCGAGCGAGTCCGCGACAACCAGACTGGCATGCAGAACCGCACCTTCAAGAAGGAGCAATTCATCGAGGGCCTCTGCGATCCTCAGGTCTGGGGATACGCCATCGTCGCCCTGTGCACTACCCTGCCGACGTCGGGCCTGGGAGCTTTCGCCAACATCATCATCAAGAGCTTCGGATTCAGCACCCTTGAGACGCAGCTCCTCGCCATGGTCCTGGGCTTCTACATCATCATCGTGTTGCTCTCTTCCGTCTGGCTCGTGAAGAAGACGAACCAGAACCTCCTCGTCATGCTGGGATTCTGTATTCCGTAAGTTCAAGTGTGACATCTCCGTCATGTACACGGTGCTAACAGCCACAGGTCTTTCATCGGTACCATTCTTCTCATGACGATCCCGAGCGAGACCTTTTCGCAGCACGTCGGTCTCCTCATCTCCTACTACATCACCCTGTCTTTCTGGTCTGCACAGACCCTGGCGCTCTCCATGATCTCGCGAAACATTGCTGGCCAGACCAAGAAGACAGTGGCTGTCGCCCTCAACTTTATTATCTGGGCTGCCGGAAATGCAATTGGTAAGGAGCCTGTCCCGCCATTAAGCTTATATCCTTGCTGACCTGACTACTACAGGACCCCAAGTGTTCCTCTCCAACGATGGCCCCAGGTACTTCATCGCCTTTGCCACCCATCTTGGATGCTACGGTCTCCTTGTTGTCGTCATTCTGTTCTTGAGGTGGCACCTCACTAGGGAGAACAAGAAGAGAGATGCGCTGGCTGCTCAGGGAGTCGCTGAAGCCAGAGTAGATTCCACCACCAGGGCTTGGGAGGATCTTACCGACAAGGAGAATCTGAGCTTCAGATATGTCTACTAAGTAGGAATATGCCGGGAAAAGGGTTATATGTACATGTCACTCAGAAAGACTAGGATTTAATACCAGATCTTTGATATCACTCACGGGGTTCATTCAACGAGGACGAAGCGGGGTCAAAGTAATCTATTATGTTTCTCTACTTAGTTGGCTCCTATTTTTGGTGTCCAATCTAAGCTCTTTACTTATTAGTAAAGCCAAGATGAGATTTTGTGATGTTGTGTTGTGCAACTCGTTCCTTGCTAACCCCGTCTCCGGTGCTATAAAGGTGGGCCTTCAATAGCATGAAGACGGGACTCATTCATGTAAGCCATCGAAAAGTTAGGCATTGTACTCCCACCACTCAGTGCGGTTGGCATCAACTTTGGCAAGCGTACCAATCGTCGCGCCGTATTTGTTGAGAGCCTCGCTGCCCTTGCACCGAGGGAAACAGCAGATCTTGCAGATGTTCTGGGTCATGGAGTTGCCGGCCAGACAAGTGGTGGACGGGTCCTCGACCAGGGGCTTACCACAGGCCCAGTGACTGTGATCTTCACGGACAACGGTGGTAGACATGGTTGAGTTGGTTGGTTTGTAGATAGGGAGATGATTGGTTGAGGTGTTGTTGGTGGTGCTGGGAGGGAACTGAAAGTTGTTGGTTAATGGTTGCTGTTGTTATTGCAGAATGCTTGTGGGTGACGAGAAAAAGTGAAGTAGATCGTGAGCTGAAGCCCAGAAGATATAGAAATGCTGGAATTTGTGTCCTGCGATCAAGCTTCTGCATTCTAGGACTGAATAGGTGCTCATTCAAAGGTGAATGTCTGTGAATACGACCATTGTTGAGCTGATCAGTGATATTACTATGGGAATGAAGGAACCCAAATAGTGATTGTTGTTTGCTCCATCGTGTTCTAGTGTCTTATCTAGACAATAGGGCGCGTTGTTCACTAAACGCTCGGGAACGGAAATGACTACTGTGATCGTGACCAGATTGGCAATGTTCTTTGACATACTTTGTATCCAAGTTCATTTGGGAGAAAAAGTTTTCCCTGCTGCGGATTGCTCTTTCTTGACCAGGAAGTGTTTATCTCAATGACGCTTCTTTCAATAACAAGTCTAGGGGATGCGGTATTATTGAGTCGCTGTACTCGCACAACCTGTTGACTCTGCTCACTCACAGTGACTGAAACTTCACCTCAATCTTGCCCATGTCAGTCACAACGTCTCAAGCAAGAATACTGCAGTTATTAAGTGCAGTGTGTTTGTGGCTATGGACTTTTAGGGTATAATGACAGTAATCAGCCATCAGCTAGGCTGCGTTCTTAAGCAGCCGTCTGCCCAGCTTAGCTGGAAGGGCATGCTTTTTCTGTTTCATCGAGTTAATATGCTTGTTTTTTCCTACACTCATTTTGCTCCTTTAGCTTTACTAACCAAGCTGTCCCAGCAGCCTCTTTCCTTGATACCTTATCTTTATGACTATTGAAAGCACAATCTCTTGATCCCTTCACTGATATTTCCCTTCTTGCGACTTTACCCCTAGTAAAACTACAATTACTATTCCCAACCTAATTTCCAAGAATTTAGGGTAAGTGTTGTCTGGGTTGGCGTGTTCACGCTGAAGTGAGCCTACCACCGACAAAGCAGGTAGTACCTAGGCAGGATGGCCAATCAAGTAAACTGAATATAGCTAAAGGCTGTGGACGTATAATGATGGACGATAAAGGCTATAGCTGTGGCCTCTTGCGTACACGCATGAGCAAGGGCAGGGTTAGTTGTCGGTCATGTGAGATGCTGATGAGTTCCTTGGATGTGAATAATTGTTCGCACAGAGCACTGCAGGGAAATTACAGTTAATCGTGATTTTAATGGACTACGGTTTATGGTCGTGTGAACGATTAATTGTTGTTCACTGAGATATCGCACTTATTTGCTGGCCTAAAATAGTTTCATTGAAGTTTCTTGTCTAGTCTAACTCTCTAGGCCTGGTTAGTTATCCACTGGTTTGCAGTGATCTGGATGCTCTGAGTTAACCCCCCCGCTCTTTAAAGGACATCGTACAGCCACAACTCATCGTGGTTGCTGTCGACAGACACGAGCTGGCCGATTTCTTCGCCGCTGCTATTTAGTGCCTTGACGTTGACCCGCCGCCTCGTGGCGCACTCGTCGCATAATCTGTCGTCGACTATGTTGATCGTTCCACAATATGTCTTCAAACACGAACTATTGCATTCCCAGTGGGTGTGATCGTCACGGATCTTGTCCGACAATACGGTAGGCATGTTTGCTGACTTGAGTGTAGAGGTATACTGGTGTGGGATTGGTTATAGAGGTATGGTGGTTGCTGAATGGTTGTGCTAGTAGTTGTGAAATGTGTTGGTTGCGGTGTACGGAAAGGGATTGATTTCTGACGGGGAAGGCGCCCTTTAATAGGCGAGAGAGCAGCCCGAATCACAGAACACGCTGTCTGTCCCACACGAACTCTGTGTCAGTGTTTGTTGACATGTTCATCGTGTCACTCTCCAGACGCTTGCACAAGGCCGGCTGTTCTGTTCCTCGAATGACGGGCTTAGCCGGCACTCTGAACGTTTGGGGCTACACCGCTTTGTTTGCATGATTCATGTTGAAGAGTTCACGGCTCCTGCGACACGGGGAACTCCAAATTGGGAATGGCGTTGTGCGAGTGGCGAAGCCCTGCGGTGTTTCCGTTACCCGCGTCTGGCCTGTGATGTTGGTGATACAAGAACATGGCCTTGCTATTTGTCGGAAGAAAGCTCTGACTACTTGGGCATTGGGGCGCGAGAGGAAGGCAGGATTATCGCAAAAGCTTTGTACAGTCTTTGAGTTCTTCAAAGACCACGAATACTGATCAGTCCTTTGTTGTCACGAACTTGAGGGAGCATCGTTAATCTGAAGGCACCCAAGAATCACGTGCGACTTGAATATTACACAGAGTGAATTGCTGACCATGTCGCCTTCCGAGAACACCGCACTCTTTCTTGACTTGATTCTTTTGATGAGTAGGCTAGGGTGCTGTGTTGCCAAAGTGGTTCTTTTAGGACATGTAAATGACCGGAATCGTTGCATCCAACACACCATTTTCTTCAGCCAGGTTGTAGCGCTCGGCTTTTCCTGGGTGTAATGCAGACCTTCTCTGTCTCCACGATTCTTTCTTCTCTTCTACGCTTTTTACGCCCCATGAGAGCTACCGCAAATTCTCAGCGGCACATGTAGACAAGCCTGGGACTTAATGAATTCTTCTTCCGCAAGATTATAGGAATCCGAAGACAGTAGGACACAAAGCCATGCGCAGTTGTGATGACTCATCTCGGTCAAAAACTGCTATATATGTGTTGGTGGGTGACCGCCTATTATGGGAGATATGACCTGCCCAAGAGCAAGGTGCCTTGACTTTTGGTGTAGCGGTCATTAGCAGTATGCTGATGATGTCGATCCTGACTTCTAAGGCGTGGCTGGCCGGCATCCTATTTGTTTCCCGGCCATATTTGAGAAATCACCCTCGAGGAACAGGACGTCTCTAACGCCAGGATCAGCACCAGGTCCAGCCGACGACCAAATCGACTGCATTAGACATTCTTGTGCAAAGTTGTCCTAAGATACTAACAGATCAACACTGTCAGTAGGTGCCGTCGATGTTACTCGAGAAATGTCACATACTCTGGAGGATACCCTTGCTCAAATTGCCGCTATATAGGCAAATAAAGGCTAGCCAAAGGTCAGTCAGGTTTCTCTTATACCAAGTAATCAGTGAGAATTAGCGGTAGGCAGTTACTTTAGCATTTGCTTCTGTATAAGCACTGAAATCTCTCAGTCTTTTTACTCTTTGGCCCTGAAAACAGCCCATCATCAAAGCTTCACGATACGGATGCTCGAGAACATCGAAGAACAGTGTTTTGGACAACGTGGATTGTTGACTGAATATAGGCATCCAAGCTCAGCCAACTGCCGGCAATACAAGACGACGACATTGAGGTGGAGCTGCCTTCCGGCACAATTAGCAGCGAGTTCGGGGATCCGGCGTACTACATTGCCCATGTACAGCTGGCTAGCCTAGTGACGATAGTAGTTCGCTCTGTATACAGTAGAAAGGATAAGAACGCGACACCCCCAACCAGAGTTCAGAATTTCTTCGAGCTTGGTTCGAGGACTTGCCGGCTCACCTACACATCTATGCGTCTAGGGCCATTAGCACAAAACTTAACGTAACTTAGCCTGATTATTAAACCAAGAGGCGGCTACGCATGCATCAATTGAATGCACTTGCGGGTGAGTGATCGTGGTACAGAAGAAGAATCGGGAGGCTCTCTTAACATTTTCCATCCAACCCATCGCTGACCCAGGGCCCGTGACGTGAAACAACTTTGCCTCTCTTCCAAGCGTGTGCTGCTAGAACTACACCGTATGACCACTCCGATCGATAACCAGTCTTCTTGAAACCACACGCATGTCCTAGTCGTCCCGAGAAGGGTGATTCTGTCAATAGAAGCAAGTTATGAACTCTGATCCTCGGGTTTCTGGCCATACACGACGCACCTAGGTTACTATAAGGTGGGGTTCCGACAATAGATGTAGCAAAGGAAGCAGTATTTAGAACGTACAAATCGTGGTAAGATTGGACATTCGGGTCCAGCAGCTCCTTTCGCATTCTAGCAAGGAGCACTTGCGCTTCCTCGTAAGACCACTGATCAGTAACTACTTAGCACGGCTACTTGCAAGTTCTGTCATTTGGAAGGAAGCAAACATACTCCAAGCATATCAATCAGTCCGCGAATCGAAAAGCCCTCTAGGCCTTGCATAAGAAATTGGCGGTTCCATGCTCCCAAGTGTTTCAAGTGTTTATCCTTAGGCCATGTGCCAATAGGGAGCTGATCCGACGCTCATGCACATTGACGAAGCCAGCATCCTTCATCGCATCGCACACCTTCTCACAGGTAAGGAATGTCTTGCCAAGTGCCTGGCCCATCTTCTCGAATACGTCTATCCAAGCCACCAGTGGGGAGTCTGGCTTGATGGTCGCGTCGTCAGACTTTGCGACACATGACATTTCAATTTGTTGAATCCAACCTCCAGGTTTGAGTTGTCTGGATGATCTTAGCTTGAGTCGAGGCTTGGTGTGGATGTAGTCAATACCGAAGGGCCTTCCTGTGGAACTCAACCCAGTCTGGCACACATCCAGCCATGGATCGGACGTGGATAAAGTCGAAGTTCGCCTCGGGATAAGTCCAGTCATCGTTGACATCGTCAACTTCAAAGCGACAATTAGGCGGGACAAGTCCAGGCTGAATAGGCGAAAGATCAACGCCTATGACTTCGGCACATGGATGCTGGTCGGCAAAATCACTGTAGGGACTCAGTCAAGCAGACACATGGACTTGCAATATTAAAACTTACATGGCCCAGACACCCGTACCGCAACCGACGTCGAGTACGCTCTAATCTATTTAGTACCCTGTCAAAGTCCAGAGGAGATGGCGACAGAGCATACTTGCACGTCTTCCCGAATAGGGGCCTCGTAAAGGTGTCCGTCGAGAATGATCCGGAACATTTTGTTTCTAAGGCTAGAGTCAGGGACAGGACGCAAAATCCGAGAAACTACAGTGTGATTCCATACACGAGGTCTTCTGCCTCTTGCTGCTGCTCATCATTTGGGCCTACTCGCGGTGTTAGATGTTCAGCTACGCTGAGTTCGAGCTACGCGGTAAGCAGAACTTCACCACTTACCAGTATGCGCCGTCTTGGAAAGAGTGGTAGCGACGCCCGTTCTCCCACTTATAGTTCAAGATGGAAGACCGCAGCGAGCTGGTGTCGCTCAAACGAGTTCTGCGAATGGTTACTCATTTGGGATTCCCCGGTCAGACCACATCGTCTTACGATTCGGGATACGACGAGTCACCGTCATTATCCTGTAAGAGAATAAGCACAAGGCAGACGCGGTGGCGGATGGCCCGTGGAGAAACATGATGCCTTACAACTTCAATGGCCCCAGTGGTCGGCTCATCAGTGGAGGTCGGGCTCGGTGGGCGACTATCCTCTTGATGAAGGACTCTTCGGTGACCGCGCTGAGGGCGAAACCGTCGGTTTTGGAGAAGACATATTGCAACCTCAAGAACACGTACAAGAGTCCCGCAAAGGATGTTCAGAAGAAAGAAAAGCAGTCAACGAGAGAGACGAGAGAGCGGGGAAGGCCTCCTCGGGGGGAGAGGGCCTTTTTGGAAACTACGTACACAAGGGCTCGAAGACTTGACCGTTCTTTCTCCGCACGTAGCAGGGGTTGAGCCAATCTCCTTGTAAACAGACGTGTGTTAGTATGCAGTTGTGCATATACCGCTCGCCAAGCCAACAGCTATCTTGTTCTCTGTGGGGTTATGTTGGTTCCGGGCCTGTCCTTTCATTGTGCGGTGTGACGAGGATGCGATTGAGAACACCGCATGGCCAGAAAACTCGGGTTTGTCCAGGCCAGGCCATTGAAAGAATCGGTCGAGCTTGTTCTGGTTTGAAGCTACAATGTTGCCTTCAAAAAGACATGATGACCAACATTCGCGGCACAAATCATCATGGCTGGTCTGCCAAGCAAAGTAATTGAACTCCTGACACGTTTTGAACCCTCAAAAATTCTTCTCGTCCACTGGGAAATTGATTTACTGTATCACTGGGGCTACCCCTCGTGTCAAATGGGGTCAGTCAATCCGCAGCGCGCACTGCATCTTGGCGTCATTATCTGACACTTTAGCAGGACTTGTTCTTTCTCATTCCAGACGACCAACTGCAGACGGCCCAAGATCTCACCGCCGAGATGGGATTCCATTCCGCAGACAAACAGCAGCTGCGTCCAGTCTATGCGTCCGAGTTTTGCGGCCTCGGTTCTCGCTACCTCATCTACGAACACGACGAGAAAAAGCTCAGGAGCGGGCCTCGACAAAACTAGTTCTTTTCATGAACTTGTACTTGCCTCGAAATTCTGGACGGAACTACTATGCACTGTCTGGACGGCTCCTCTTCTAGTTGCGTGTACTGCTTTCTCACGTCTTGTAGCCTGTGAGAAACGTGGAATTTCGTGCCGCTCGAACTTCCTTCACGCACTAACCAGTATCATCGCGTATTCACTTTTCTATATGAGTTACGAAGGGAATTACATGGAGTTTCTGGAGGATAATGAGCCGCTTTCGGAAAAGGAGTTGTCAGAAATGGAGAAAGCAGTGAGGGAAATTAAAGGCTGGGTGTTCCAACTTGATGAGGAGTCGATGAAGGACGCATTAATTCAAGGTGTAACGGGGAAGGATAGTTACGGTTATCCTCATTGCTGAATGCAGGTTTGAGTGACTGGCCATTACTAAAGTTATAGTTGATGAAGCTTCGTGGTTACCAGTCCAGTATCACGCATTGGCGGGTTGCGTAATCACTTTTACTGTAACCGAAAATGTGGTAATGGTGGCCAACGGCAAAGCCACCGATTACAGCATTCTCGATTTCAAGCTTTTCGAGAATGACTGATATGGAAGCTGCGGCGAGTTCCTGGAATTATCGGACCGACGTTTTCAGTTACAGGATCTATTCACGGTCAGTAGCGTGTTAGGGGTTAGTTTAGGACGGTAGGCGCTAGGGGGTAGGCCAGACAGTAAGGTTGAGGGTCAGCCCAGGACACGGAAACTTTCCCGTATGAGAAGCGACAAATCATGATTCTGGAGGCTGCAGGTGAGACAGATTCACACACGACAAAGGAACTTGGAGTATTGAAGTAGACTTCGGGAGACACGGCGATGATGTGTCTTGGTCTGAGAGTGGGCAACAACGAAGATAAGGAAGAAGGGTTTGAGATATTTGGGTTAGTATAGTAAAGACTCCGGAATCCAGTTCCGACAAAAGAAGTGCAAGGATAATTCCGTATGGAGATAGACATCGTCTGTTGAGGTTCACCAGCCGCATGGCCTAACCTGCTCACTTTTGCCCTTTTATCTTAACAGAAGGGCTATTGATAATGGATTTTGCATCTTTGATTCAAAACCCGAATTATAACAACATCTGCAATCTCGCCTGTTAAGTTGTCTTACAATAGTGAGACTTACCGAGTCACTGCTAGCTAGAAAGAAGAAAGGCTCTGCTCCTTGGGCTTCACGCAATCAGTTAAACGGAGATTGGCTAAGAAAAATCACCATCTCACTAGATATATATTAACGCTGGATACGCCGTTACTCTGTCTGGTCAGCAACCAGCAACAACGCAATTGGATGGATCTCTCAGGCGTTGGGGTTAAGCGTAAACGTTGAAGCTGCAAGCTACATCGACTGCTTATCAACATCGTCCTCTGCCGTTGTTTTCCTCTTGAGGAAGCGGAAGACAGGATGGATGAATCATTGCCATGATTATCCTCGGCGTTTTCCTGCTAGCCGACTTGCCGCCTAGGAGAAGCTATTCTCGCCTGTACACACCCTTCAAATTTCCCGAGGCCCGGACTATTCTTGTCTTTTGCCTTGCTTGCGGCATGATGTTCTGCCCCATCTTGTGAGCATATACCAGCTAGCTTAGTCTGATGTATTTGCAGCTGTCTTCGTGTTAACGATGCGCCAATTGGCTATTGGGATTCCTACTACTTTTTCTATCTCCATGTCGTTCATAACCTCGACACTGTCAGTGCTGGCTACGTTATAAACTCATTATAGCTTAGGTCGTCCTTGATTGGACCTTTTGGGGTGTGAGTTATCATCCCACCCTCACTGGTGGGCGTGTTCTGACATCTCAAAGTGCCATACGCTATATCAGATCCTTCCAAGTGGCCTTCGATTGCCATGTTGCATTTTGCCGTTGTCGATACTTCTCCGCTCATCCACTTCCGAACCCCCGACACGACCACAGGCTACCTCGCCATGTGCCAGCTGTTTAACGGCATCCATAGCGGTTTCTGGGCTCTGCCTCCCCAGCTCGCCATCATGTCTCGCGTGATTTACCAGATGATCGCTGTCTCCATTGGCGCTGCAGTCGCTTGTGCTACGGTGAGTGCCCTGTGGACTAGAGATTTTACTGGCGAGGTTCTTGCTAGGCTGCCCGATGTCAGCAAGGATCACACGACCTTGAACTATCCCGGCATTACCGTGCAGCTGTCCTATTCTCCGGGGAGCGAAATTCGAGACGCTATGAACGAAGCTTACTCAGATGTACAGAAACATGGTCATCACTGGTGCTGCCATGGTTCAGCTCTGCATTGGTCGCCTCTTCACGTAGAAGAACATCAACTTCAGGAAGCTGAAGAAGATTAGAGGCAGACAGACCAATGGCACTGCATGGTAACGAGTCGGTGCCAGTGGAAGCGGGAAAGTAGGCAACCAGTCAGTATGGATTCATGTTCTCAGTTTCCCGCCCTTCAACCTTTACCTGTTGTTATTTGGACACTATCGGCTGACTGAGTTCTTGTCACTGACGAGGGACTATTTTCAAGATAAACCACACAATGCGAAACAAGTCTGGTATTCCTACTCCGTAGAGTCCTTCTCCTTCTACTTGAGTCGCTTGGATCAGAAGTCAACGACCCACTAAGTGTGTCGCTCTAGTGCTAAGCTTGAGGAGGTAACTGAATGGAGAACAGCAAAAATGGATGCAAAAATTAAAAAAGACATACAACAGTGAGGATTCCCCGGTCGTCACCGACCCGAGTACTAATTCACCGCTTCTCAGCTTGACTAAGGGAGAGCGGACGGGATCCCGTATTTTCTAAGAGCTATGGTCGTATGTACCAGAGACGGCCACAATTCGGCTCATGCGGAGAAGAGATGGAGCAATCAACTTGGAGGTCTAAGGAAGTCTTTCAGCTAATTGTCAATTGTTAGAGCGCTTTATAGACTCAGTAACAGAATCGATAGAGTTTCTTTTGATAGTTGTCCCCTGGGCAAGATGCTGGTCGCTCTCGCATACAATCTTCACAACTAGAGAACTACTTGACGGTATTACCGTAATCAGCTCTGGACTTCCTTCATAAAGAGAATCTCTCTGCTTCCATATCGTTTCTATAGCTTAAACCTATCGGCTAGAAATCCACCGAGAATCGTTACGGAGAGATAACGGGTTGGTATCAGCGCTACCCCAATCCCATCCCCAATCCCATCCATCCCGGATTAGCTCCCCGTCACACAACTAGTCGGCATTGGGCAGGAAATACCAGTACCAGTCCCAGGATCGAAATTTGACTCGAATGATGGACACAGAGCTCAAGAGACGTGTGTCTGGTCGAGAATATAATGTCCCCATCAAAAATCCTGCTTCAGGCAGAAAAAGGCGGCCTGCAGGACGCGCCGCAAGTTTTACATTGCTTCAGGGGCAGGGCCTACCGCTGTCCTTAGACCTGTGTGACTCTTAGTATGTGCAGTTGTGTGTTGTACTGTATGGGTAACTAGCGAGAGACGGGACACAGCACATGTCCGATGTCGTGCAACATTGTGCCTTACAAATAGGTGTGGGCTGGGATGTCGGCCGATGTTATAGCCGACAGCCCCGGCTCATCTAGAGTAACACAAAAAAATTGACAAACAATTACGTCTGAAATCACCGCATAGATTTCCGTTCTCCCTCAGCACTTCCACCCCTACAGCGGAAAACTATCCCACAAATTCGCTAAGTAGTGGTATCCAACCTTTGTCAACCATTGGCTACTATTCCAGCGTTCTGGATATAGTCCTCGAGTTCAACGATCCCTCTGTCACATGCCCATTACAAGCCATCGTCTTATTGTGCTCGTTGTAGCTACGGATTGGAGCTAAGATGGTTGCTCAGTCGTTCTTGACTTGGCGCCCCGTTACGCGAGTACGACCATACACTGTTAAGCTACCGGTAAGTAACAAAACACACCCGCAATGGGAGTAATGAGACTACGTGTCGTCACTGCTAGTATTGGCAATATTGACAATACATCAGTTCCAGGTCTTTTGCCTTGGCAGTCCTCGCTTCTTCATACGCAGTCATGGCTTGCTTCGACGACGGGGAGAGAAGCCTTCATTTACCCCATCCGAAGAGCAACAGGAGGTTGTAAGACTCTGCTCTATGCAGAATGTTGTCGTGTCAGCGCGGCCAGGGTCGGGCAAAACGGCTACGGCAGAAGCCATTGTGGCCGCCCACCCAGACAAGCGAGTAGCCGTACTCACTTACTCGAAGAACCTTCAACGAGAGACCTCACGCCGGCTTCATGCTTACTCCAACTGCGTGGTTCTCACTTTCCACGCGATGGCGGGCTCGCTTTTTGGAGTTGTTGTCAGCGACGATGATATATTACGGGAGCAGAGAAGCAAGGTCTCTTGTAGCAATGAGCTTCCTCAATGGAGTTCTGCACCCTTCGATATCATTGTGCTGGACGAGTTTCAGGATTGCACCGACCTTATCTTTTGGCTGATCAACTGCTTCATCCTGGCTAACAAGCGGAAGAATGGCGGTCAGTCTGCCCGGCTCGTCGTGCTCGGTGACGAGCGGCAATCCATCCACCAATTCCGTGGTGCCCATCATCGCTACCTTACTCTAGCTCCTGAGCTACTAGGCCCCATTAGCCCCTACCCCTTCGTCAAGGCTTCGTTGAGCCAAAGCTTTCGACTTTCGGATTCGACAGTTCAGTTTATCAACCGTGTTTTTCTCGGTGGTGAACCGTACATCACTAGCTCAAAGCCCGGTCCGAAACCCATCGTCCTGAGATACTACCCTTATGATAGCTATGGGTTGGCCAAACAGCTAAGAGCCTTGATCGAGGGCCACGGAGCTAAGAATAGCGCAATTCTAGCACCAACGGTACGCAAAAGGGGACCATTGCAGGATTTGGTCAACACATTGTCCAAGAAATACCACGTTCCGATTGCTGTATCAATCGATGACGAGGCCTCTCTGGATGGCAAGGTGATTGACGGAAAGCTGTGTGTTTCCAGCATCCATCAGTTCAAGGGCAGCGAGCGTGATCTGATCATTCTCTTCGGCATGGACTCCTCTTTTTTCAAGTATTTTGGCCGCGGGCTTCCGGACGACAGGTGCCCCAACCAAGTTTTTGTGGCTCTTACGCGTGCCGCGAAACAGCTTGTCTTGGTCCATGATGAGGGTAAGAAACTCATGCCTTTTTGTTCTGTGGAAGCTCTGTACGAAACAGCCGAAGTTGTCAATATGCCAAACAAGCGAGCAAAAATTGCACCGCCAGACGCACCTGGCCGGCCTTTGGAGCTTAGACTTAATCTCCCGTCCTCAAACGGCGTCCGAGACATGACCCGACACATACAGGCCGAACATCTCAACAAAATCGTCAAGAGTTACCTGTGTGTCCGACAGCTCTCACTGCCTCTGCCCGAGAAGGAGCACATTGACATACTGAATGTCGTGCCTTCGGACCTAAAAAGGGGATTCCACGAAGCTGTGAGCGACATAAATGGCCTCGTCGTTGTCGCAGCCTTCGAGCACGATGTCACTGGAACGTTGAAAACGCTCGGCCTCGACCAGGGTACCATTGACGCAACACATCCAGTCTGTCCACAGCGGCGTATCTCTTGGCTTTGTCAACACGCGTGTGAATATGAAGCTTCCCTCTCGGGCTATCTGCCGCGCGCTATTCAGATGAAGAACCACAAATTCAACTGGATAAAGCCCGCAGACCTCGCCCTCGCCCGGAGTCGACTTCAAGGGGAGCTAAGGGAAGTAACTGGAAATCTTCGGTTTGAAGTCGAAGTCGAGGAAAAGTTCAGCATTGGTAATCAGAAAACCCGACTTCAAGGTCGAGCCGACATCGTCGCGATTTCCTCCACTTCAGACTACAACGATGGTGGAAGCATTGAGGCTATCTGGGAGATTAAGTTTGTCTCGCAACTCTCCAACGAGCACATCGTTCAAGCATGCACGTATGCCTACTTATTGGCCTCACAGTCTGAGGAGTTACCTCGTATCATACTCTATAACGTGCGGGATGGAGAGAAACGGGAAATTACACCGCGCGATGGGCGAGAAGGGCTGCGGCACATGATTGAAAGTGCTCTGAGACTCAGGTACACGACTGCAAGAGAAATGAAGTATGAAGAGTTTATTGAGATGGGTGCAAAGACAATGCTGGAGGTGTTGAACATAGGTGGTTCACAAAAGTAAACGAGGGATTGGTTCTGTTGGCAAAGGAGGGGGGTGGATAGAAAAGGCCTTGTTGTGCATCGACAATGTTGACGGGGAGTTAATGGATCATCTAGGCAGCACACCGCTGTTTTGAGCTGTTATCGGGGGCCCACGGGTCTGTTTTCAAGCTTCTCATAGGATCAGAAGAACGTAGAGACCGAATCGAGGGGCTACCATGGCCTTATGTCGCTGCCATGAGCTGTCTCAGGGTGTCATGATGCTATCGTTGAACTTCCTCTAGAGTCGAGCAATGTTGTGTTAGATTTGAGGGATCGCTCTGATCATACTGCCGCTATCATGAGCAGCGGCAGGGTGCTACCGCACCACTACCGAGCCTGTGAGATTATAAGGGGGAAGGATCGTATGTTGTAAAGGCTACTTGTTATTGATATGGTCGCTGTCCCCTATCATTGTGACCTTTGCGATGTACCTCAATATCAGACAAGCCGAGTGGTGAGGGGCTCGTAGAAGCTGGAACCGATGCGAGGCTGTGCCGCGAAAGGGTCGTCCTTGTCAGCATCCTTCGATATCCTGGTGCAGGGTGCAAAGCTAGAGTCTGCCGACTGATAGGGACATCCTAAGCCGGCCCCAGGGTGTTTGCAAGGTCCGCAGGGTAAAGTCTAGTCGCACCGAATTTCCCGACACCGAATTTCCCGACGGTGATGTTGCTCACAGGCCGTGACGGGCGCCGACGTTTGGGCAGCCCGTAATCCTCAATGGGTTATCTGTTATCTGCTCCAACGTATAAGAGCTTTCCGTTCCTAGCTACAGACAATCCCTAGGTGATGAATGGACAACCAACCACGGGTCACGTTGCTGCAAGTGAGGAAGCTCCGGCTTGGTGGTGTTCCAGTCCTCGGGGAATTCAACGACCCGGACACGGGGATACTTAAAAGGATCTGCAAACTCCCGTGATTACCCCCGAACTTATAGAGCCATTGTCATTGGTGAGCACTAAGACCGAGTTGTGTACACCGAGCTTCGGGCACGAAATTCGGCTTCGGCATTGCAGGACAGCAGTATAAATGTGATGTCGAGTCAGGCCTTCAATTCGTTCTACTCCCACCAGTAACTCTCAGAACCCAACCGCGGCTTGTTCATCATGGCTGTCAGCACTTCGCTTCAGAGCTCCCAGATGGCGGACAGGCTAGAATATTGGGCCCAGCAACTTAAGGAGATGGCCGGAGACATCAGAAGTTCTGGTTCTTTGCATCTTTCACGCGAACAACACTCTAAGCTTACTGGAACCACCAACGACATTCTCAAGACCGTTAAACAGCCCCAAGAGCGAGTGGTAGAGTCTATGATAGTCATGGCCGAACTTGCTGCGTTGCGACTATTCATTAAGTGGAAGGTTTTCGAGATCATCCCAGCGGACGGTACGATTTCCTACGACAACCTTGCGATCCAACTCGGTGCCGAAACATCCCTCATCAGTAAGCACCCTCCCTTATACAGTCAATGGTAGTGACTAATACCGAATGCGAAGCTCGTTTATCTTGGATGCTCGTATCCACCGGTGTTTTGAAGCAGGTCGGCACAGACCAACTTGCTCATACAGAAGCATCTCAGCTATTCGTAGCCACTAGCCCAATAAGCTCTTTGGTGGTGAGCGGGTAAGTGTCTCCCATTCCGACGACTTGAAAATTTGTCCCACGATTACCGCTAACCTTCTGGGCAGGTTTGACAACCACCTCCGTTCTCTAGTCGCTATGCCTGACTACTTCGACAAGTACACCCTTAGAGAGCCTATCGGAAGATATCAAACCATCCATGCTTTTGCTTCTGGGAATCCCGAGCTGACGGTGTGGGAACACATGCACCGAGACCAACCCAGACTGGCCAGTTTCATGGCCAGTATGGTTGCCATGGCCAACAGCCTACCAGTCTTCGGTTCTTACGACTTTAGCTGGATTATTTCGAAAGCGGAGGAATCGAAGAACAGGACACTTATCGTTGATGTTGGGGGCGGCCAAGGTCATGCCCTCGAAGCCATTCTCCAAGCTACGCCAGGTCTTCCCGCGAGCCGTTGTGTCGTTGAAGACCTTTCGGATGTCGTCGAGGCAGCAAAAGCTGCAGCCAAAGGCGACTTAGCTGAGGCTCGATTTGTGGCAATGGACTTTCACATCGAACAGCCCGTGAAGGGTAAGTTAGATGTTAATCCCGCATTCCAAAATAAGTGTCCATGGATGATCATAACTAACGTTACATCTCTTACCCAAGATGCATTGGTGTACTACATCCGACGCTGCCTCCACGACTATAGTGATGGTGATGCTGAGAAAATGCTGCAGCAGATCCGGCTCGCCATGGCCGTTGACAGCCGGCTCCTCATTGTGGAGGAGGTTTTGACCAACCCGCCGTCTCCAATCGCTTCTGCCACGGATATACTCATGGCAACTCTAGGAGGAAAAGAGCGGACACTCCAGAGCTTCCAAGCGATTACGTTGGAAGCTGGGTTAAAGATTGTTGAAACGCATCCATGCAAAGGTTCTGGTATAGTGGTCATTGAATGTATGAAGCTATAGCCTGGAGCGTTCACGTCGTGTTGAGGTCAGGCATCCAGACTTGAGACAGTGCCTTTGGTGCCTTGACGAATGGAACGAAGGCTGTAGGCGCTTTAGCAAACCGAGAGCAAGCCGCCATGCGGAGTCCTTTGGTCTCTCTCCATTAAATATCTCTCAACTCACCTACCTTACTTATTCCAACGCCTCATTAAGTTCATTGTGATTTGATCAAGTCGTCTCGTAAGCTTGTCCTACCTTTTTCTCTACGTGTCGAACCGCGATGTTTGTCGTATTATTTCCAGACCGGGTGCATCCTTTGATTGAGACTATCAACTCACATACGATATGCAGACAACTTAGAAAGGTATAATAACTCTGCACATGTGTTTGCTATCTAATAATTTTTATCAAAAGGATTGAAGAATCCTACCCGTGAGTAGGGAGCACACTAAATGCATTGTTAAAAGCTTGAAATACCGAGCTTGCTTCAAAGTCATCAAGGGTGTGTTTGGAATGTTAGACCAATATTTGACTACCATCTTAGGAACAACCAGCTTGCCACCAGCTTGACACCAGCGTCAACATGACCCTTTCTACTCTACTGCGACCGCGGTAGTGGTGTGTTGTCTACCGTTTGTGAGCGAGAATTCCATGGATACGTGATCCATACCACTTGTCCAGAGGTACGTAATCGTCGTCTTTTTCAAATGCTCAGCAACTCACTGAATCACATTGCTTCTAAATTACGCTGCCGCGTTGCACACAGTAACCTCAGTCTCAACCGCGAGGATCCTCTGTTTAACGCCGAGGAGATCGGTATCAGAGATAAGCCAATCCATAGACGGAAGCCCGGGAACCGGGTGCTTTGCTTTGAGCATTGCTATTGTATTTTCCAGTCATAGCAAAATGTAATGCGCATTACGCTAATGCTAAGTGCTAAGCTGGCCTAAATACTAAATGTGATAATTGCGGTGCTCTCATTCCTAATTCCAGCCCACAACATATTCGAACTGAACTCGGTGAGATGTGCTTGTGACACCACGAAAGTTTTGAGTCGCTGCCCGGGGGAAACGTTCTCTTACCTCCGAAATCCCTTCAAGTCAGATGGACAATCTAGATTTAGTGTGATTTGTTCTATGGCGTAGTCCTCTAAAACGGCTTCAAGATTCTGGGACAAGGTGTTGCAGATACTTTGGATCTGGTGTGTGTGGGTGAGGTAAGCATCAAATGTCTAGGCTCCGTAGACAGAATGGTTCTCTGAGGGGCGGACGGTGTATGGCAGGTTGCTGGACGGATCGAAGACGACGGTAACCCAGGAATCAAAATCACGGACTGAACCGAACTTTGAGGAGTCTCGCTCAAGCATGCTACCTAGAAAAACCATGTACTCTGTGAGAGCGGCTGCAAATCAATGAACCTCGTAATCAATTGAAGGGGAGTGGATCCAAATATTCGACATACCGTCCATATATCCAGATGCGAGATTCGAGCGAGGGAAGCCGGATCTGGTTGTTTCCGCGAACAGAGCATGCGAAACCATCAAATGGGCTCAGTGTAGGGGATAGCCTAACCCAGTCATATATGTGCTCATCAGTTCCTATCAGTACGGTCTTCTGCAGCCGACTCACATGAGGGCAAAAATCATCTCTCGATACGATGCTACATATCATCATAGGTAGAATTGAATGAAATATTCTGGTGCCCCGAGTGCGTATGTCAATTCATAGCTTTGGATAAGACTTCTGGAAAGCAGGAGCTGCCAGAGGTAAGAACGTAAACAGTATCTTTAGGACAATCATTGGTGCTTTGGGGAATGGGACCCATCGAGGTTGCAGAGAGAAGACTCGCCACCGAGAGCATTTAAGGCGGAGTCAAGAACTGCTTCCGCGGAACGCCCTATCTGCCAAAGTGACAGAAGCTGCCAATGCGGTGAAGGGGAGGGTCCCATCAACTTAGAGAGCGCCATAATGAAGGTTATTGGAAAGACAAGAGTGACTGAGTTATAGAGTTGTGAAGGGATATGTGAGGGTACGTGAAAGTTGATCTCCGACGCTCGTACACGATGCATAAGCACTGCGCTGAGGCAGTGACGAGGTGGAGATATTCAATAATAGACATCATATACGGTGAACAAGATGGTTCATATCCAAGCAAGATATTAGGACACGTTACCTTATAATCTATCTTAGCCTAGACGTGCCAACGCTCTACAACGAGCACGAATTTGCCCGGTTTTGCCCTCCGTACATAATACTGGCAATGTCATTAGAAAGGAGCTACCCATTACGGGTCAAATTAAATGCACGGGAGCCATCGCCCAGTGCGCCGTATCCGCACAGATTCTCATGCTTGTTGCTTAACCTCCATGTCGAAGTGCTTCGAACAGCACCACTCATCACGTACACGAGGATAACCGACGCTATAATCGTCTTAATCAAGGCCTAGAATACGTCTCAGCACAGGCACTATGGGCTCTTCATATCCCTGTGGCTTCCATTGTATTTGAGTTTGGTCGGATGGTATGCCGATGGCATCTCGCCGTTGCAGACTTTCTCGTGGCCGCCACCACGGCCGTCAGCTTACTGACGTCGCAGGCCCCTTTAATGAGCCTTCGGTGCGTATATGGAAGAAGACCCCAGCAGGTATACGGTCAGTGGCAATGAAGACCTAAGCTATCTTGTAGTTCCTGGTGGCCTCCGTACGCTCTAAGCGAGCTGGCCATGCAAGGTCTAGCATCAACGTCTAGCTCGATCTGGGAAGCTTTTTACTTGGGGATGTATATTTCGGTTCTTTGGACGGAGCATACGTTTCAAGTCCCATGAATGATACTCCGTATTCCAGTTAAAATTGAAAGGTCGCCCGTACACGTCACGACATAGCTAACCGATACACCCTATCCTACCAGGTCTGTTCGCCGATATTGCTACCTTGACTGACACTTGGGCCATCCATGGTGGTTAGGAGTCCTACGTAGTAATATCAGGATCTTCTTAATACATACATGGATCGTCATTGAAGGGTGGTAGCAGCGGTGTTGGTGGGGAAGTGCAAGGTTCATACACCATCTTTCATTCCCCTGCAAACCCAAAATATATGTGGTTAGACACTCATCTCGACGGCAGGCATACCCAAACCGCAACGAATGGCAGTCCGCGAGCAGAAAACCTGGGAGTCTATAGCACGAGCTCAACTATGCCTTCTCCTGCGAGAGTCTGCCTCCGGTAAACCTTCGCCGCCCGTATCATCCCGTTCTGCACTTGCCATGAACGACCGTAAGCCCGCGCTCACTGGAATGTCCTCGGGCGCCGGCGGATCTTACGGGGGGGGTAGAACGCCGCCTCGTTCAGCGCTAGAGCACGCGAGAGCGACAAGGGCGAGGGCCGCGGTGATTTCGTCCTCTCCCCGTATGTGCTAATTGAAGGACGAAAGATCTACCGAAGATAAGGTAAAGCGTATTCAGGGCGGAGGTTTCCTGATAGAGCCAAGTCCAGAGCCAACAGCCCAACGCCATGGATGCCCCCATCCCCTGTCTCGGGCGTCCAGGAGGAACCGGGAGTGCAGTTCCGGTTCCAGGGCCGTGTCGGGCGCACAGCCTGATCCGAGCCTAGCAGCAGGCATCTGCTATCATATGACAGGAAGCTGCTATAGGTGCTTTATCCTCAGGATTGATCATTTCCTCGTCGATGAATCGCATCGTGCCTTGAAATCGGATCTGAGATCTGCTTTATCGAGTCTCACATCATCGCTCGCGAGGGCTGTACTTGGGTCAAGAGTGGAACATGTGGTCAGCAGCGGAGTTGGTGACCGGGATGGTCTCCTGATCAACATGAAAATGGTCTGCTTCGGATTAGCCAAGCGATCTAGTCAAGTAGCATTGACCTACAGGCCATGTCGCAGCCTTGTATCACGAGCGGTGCCAATTTTTGGGTTGATACATTCGTGGAAAAAAGGCACACGCGACATTGTTGCAGGCAATTGTCGATCCCTGGCTTGCAGGTTTGGGCCACTGGTCTTGAAAGGCTTCGATCTACGTGGCGGTCTCATACCTGGCGCTTGGCAGGATCTGACGAACTAGAAAGTATTCCAGTTGATCTATATCATGCGAAGGCTATTTCTCGGTTAGCGAAGGGCATTCAAGTCGTTGCGTACTCAACCGCTTACTTCGTTGGCCTCTTTTCTATCCAACGCGAGAGCCTTGAGTTCCTTGTGGTATCGTCTTCGATTGAACATAATCTAGATACGCCCGAATGGCTTTAGAACAAAAGCAATGCCCCTTGGGGATCCGAAACATCTGCATCGGCATCAAACGACAGTCCTTTAGTCTAGAACCTATCGTCAATATAGCGGGCCATTTCGCCATCTCGCCTCGTGAAAATGCGAGGGTGTTGCAGTCCCAGGCCCTGCTGAGGGTGGAAGAGGACCTAGATAGTCCTTGGTGAGCAGAACACATTTGGCGTGGAAGTCTAGAGATGAAATAGATGCTGGCTTGTTCGTTCATACCCAGCCGCAACGTCAGCACACAAGTCCGGTACTAGCAGGAGGGTCTACTCTACGACACCAAGGAGGTCGAGGTGCTGGTCTAGACAGACTAATTTCGTGCAAACAGAATGAAGCAATATAGAGCTCTTCTCTTAGGTGGAAAAATGCAGGCGGTTTGAGATACGGACCATTACTTCCAGTCACATATTCGCAGTCAAAGAGAAACTGTAATAGAAGAGGCTTTGTCGCCTGGTTAATATCTTTAGGGACGTAACAGACTATCCCCATGGCCGCGGGTGTTTCCACTGATCGCCGGGGACAATCTTATACAGGAGTCATGTACGTGTAAGACACTATGAACGGTTCTGGTGCTGAGTTCGAGTATTCCAACCAGGTTGCACCTTGGTGTGTCTACAGGGTAGGGTATTTGCAACGGAGAGCTTACCATGGACTATGTAACACATGGGGATAACTCCCTCGAGTGCTGTAGATGGTGTCTCGGCTCATCAGTCTCAAGATGCTCAACCGTGGATACATGGACGGTTCTTGTCCTCATCATCGCCCCCTCCATCATCACCACCATGATGCTCGGCGTGCTTTCCTCCGTCTCGTTTGCCGAAAATAAGTAGCGGCAGTCTAAAGAGATCTACGGCATGGATCGTCATCGTGTTACACTGTGCACCATGGAAAAGCCGCTAGAGCATATCGAGTAAACAAGCCGATCTGGCAGCTAACCGAGACGCTGGGGCGTTTGGGTCGCCAATCTCCCAGGCATCATCCAGTGGCGCGATGCGTCATCTCGTGGAGTGATTCCGGTGTAATTAATACCAAGATGAAGAAATAAATCCTCGCCTGCCCCCCGTCTGATCCGCGCCCGATCAGCGAAGTGGCCATTTCCTTGAGACTATCGAGTAAACCGGGTCCAGAACGGAGCTGGAGCCGAGGTTTCTTATCTTGCTCCCAGCTGTTGCAGCCTAGGACAAGTTTTGGATGCGGATGGCTCGCTCTGCTGTGAGCAAAAAGAGTGAATGAATGCCTACGGAGAGTACATTGTACGAGTCCATCTTTGAATCCTTTGGCATCGTTGCCGCCATCCCTTGCAGTCTCATCATGCCACACACACCCAGCCACGCCCGAGATTGTGGAATGTCACCAGCAACGGGTGTTCCCAGACGGCCCGGGACAAATCAGCGTCTGGATCAGCAGCGGCCCGAATGCCTTTGCTGGCGACCGCCATGTTTCTGAACCTGCTGTAATTAATCTTGAGTTTTCGGGACTGGCCGTACCCGTACCCGTCCCGGTGGTGGTGGGTGTCTCTCATCTACGAAGTACAAGTTGATCGCCACGACGCAGTTCAGGGAGGGAGGCTCTAGCGCGCCGCAGCCTGCAGGCCATGTCTAAGGCATCTGATGATCCCCCTGTCCTACGTTTCGCCAGCACCCTATTCGCGATGGGAGGAGGGCTGCCGTGCGCGCTGGTGACCGCTCTGACCCCGGCATCTTGTAAATAGGAGCTGGTGTGCGTCCGAGCTGAGAGCCCCGTGCGTGTGCGAGCGGTTGGTCCCGAGTCTTTGGACGGTTGGCTACGAGCTGAGGCGGGTGAGACGGAGAGAGAGAGTCGAGCGGGACTTGATGGTGCGAAAGGGAGACGATTGTGACGGTGATGGAGATGGAGAGGTGAATGACGGGAACGAGAGGCTGGGCATTGGGGTACTGCGACGGGAAAACGGCTGAAATGTGGCAAAAACTGATATGTGACCTGCAGGAAGACGACTGGACAAGGGCAAGGGAGTGAATGAGATGGTGGCAGGGTCGCAAGCAATCGTCTTACATATCCTTGATGCAGGGTGCGGTGCTGTGTCCCAAACGTAACCCAGCCCGCCGTAGCGGCGTAGGCAGCCCTGTGGCCGAGTCTGTGATGCTGTGGGACGCTGACCAGAATGAACTGTGATGATGACTGCTCTGCAGCAGTTCCCGTCAGCTCTCTGCCCGGATCCGCATGGACGCAGGGAGGGGGAGGCCGTCCGCCTGCGTGCGAAGGGGGCCTGCAGCCGAGAGACGATATCGTCGTACGTACGCACAGGGCCGACATGGACAGACAGAGAGGTTACGAATGGAAACTTGGTTCTCGCACCCTTCTTTCCTTTTTTCGCGATGCAGCGTCGTACGGGAAATGGAGAGAGAGATGGATGGCGGCCCCGGAAACCGGAAGCCGTCTCCCCCCCCGCTCTCTCCCCCAGACCAACTGCGGCGAAGCAAGGAATGACGGCGAGGGAGCAAGCAAACGCCTCAAAAACATACATGCCCCGATGGGCTCACAACGCCAACGAACCCCCCAAAAGAAAAGTGATTTGCCACTGCTGGGAACGAGGCTCCTCGCATGGAGTGAATCTTGTAAGACGCAAATCACCACTGTAGAGACTCTGCTTCCGGCGTCCGAGGCAATGGGAATGGGGGATGGGAATGGGGAACCGGGTATCTACTAATCTACATGGTTGGGCCGGACCGCGATGGCTTTCGTTGGACTGAACTTTCTTTCAGCACGCTCTTTTGCTGCTAACGTAAAGCTCGGAGGCTTGAAGCGCGGAGGAGGAAGAGACACAGTGTTGGTGGGACGGGTTCAGCAAGCCCCAGCCGCGCTACCCAAAAAGTGTGTACACGAAGTATGGCGTGGGTTCCGATGGGAGACGCCCCCGGGAGACGGTTCATGTGGGGGGACTGGCCTCGCGCTGATGGATCTTGGAGGGGGACGCTTAAGTGACAGATGATGGATCATTTCACGTTTGTCGGGGTCAGAAAAAGGAAGCAAAGAAGAAAAAGCAAATGTAGTCTTAGGTGATGAGATGGACCAGCTCTCCTCGTGGCTTGACTGCGACCCAAAGTCTTGGCCGCAGTCCACGTGCGGCGGATACGACTCCCCGGTAACGACACCCACCCAGATACGATACTGATTAGTTATTGTTGTAACCATCTATATACTTCGTAGTAGTGTACGGCTTGCCGAGAATGTCTCTCCTCTGGCCTGCGTAGACTATTCACCACTACGTACGAAGTCCTACCCATTCGGTAATTACTGTAATACCGCGGATATGGATGGGCAACGAGATGGCAAATCTGCCCATTTCGCATTGCGTAACGGAGCGTGTGACAACGTCCCTGGCCTCGTCGTTCCAGAGTCCGCCCGGGGACTGCCAGAAACTCCGCGGGGCGAGGAGGCCACCAAGGCGCACGCACGCACTTACTTACGCCCGCCGGTGCTTGATCCGGAGCGGACTTGGGGCGAAGACGCAAGTCGGTCTATATTAGTTACGGAGAGTGGGGTGGGCCGTCTAGACCGCGGTCGTTCAGGTGCTGGCTGGCTGGCTGGCCGGGCAGCTTCTTCCCCTTGCATACATGTACCTACTCCAGGCCCGGCTTCCCGCTGCATCCTCCACGTGGCGAGGGGGCGGATCCAGAGAGAGGGCCAGTGGAAAAGGGCGGCGCAGGCGGTGGCGTCTGCGAATGCTCGTCCATCTCCACCACCGAGTCAGAACAAGATTACGCAGATGGGTTTGCTGACCGAGGCGTAGGGCGGACGGACTAGGTTAGCCGGCTGGCTGTTTTTCTTTCTGAGTATGTGTGTGTGTGTGTGTGAGGCAGCAGTCAAGTCTAGTCCAGTCGATCCTCTCGCTGTTGACCGATGGTTTTCGGCATCTTTCGTCTTTGCAGCAGCCTCGCGTCTGTGTCCCACCGCAGAGGCTAGTTTCTAATACTTTGATTGATTTGTCAACCTGTCATTGCCTTTTCTTCACCGGGTGCTGGATGGCCACGCCCGGTTCTTGTCCAGCTGGCCCAGAAGGGATTGAGATGGACCTTGCTGATGTCTAGCTTTAGTTAACGGCTGATGCTGGAGAAGATGCTGGAGCCCGCTGCAGACAGGACAGCAGCCATCGGCCCCGGGGCTCAACCATTCACACGGTAATTAATGTTACTTGTTAGGCACCTGGGCCTCAGAACGGCATTGGACAACCTCGCCGGGCATGGAACTCAAGGATGATCCTCGTCACAAATGACACTTTCCCCCCGCCATCGTCCCACGGCGTCACTTCGAATTTGTGACTTGTAATTTACCCTAAATTTCGCTGGGTCACGCCCCCGACTCGCGCCGTCTGCTGTCAGACTTGTCAGAAGTCTCCGGGAACGGCCCCTGGACCTGGTGTCATGCCCCAAAACGAGCAGGACCTGTACGAAGCACACAGTATTGGGGTGCTAATGGGTTAGGGGGCGGTCTTGGCTTGCCCTTGGAATGACGGTGTCTCACTAGCCCCGGCAGCTCGATTGGCTCACCATCGCTGACGCCTGGTCTTCTCTTCCTCTACAGTTAGGGGTTGTGGTGGAGTGGGACTTTCGGATAGTGGCTCTTTTGGAGTTTGCTTTCCCCCCTTGCCCTTCCCCTTCGCCTTCTCTAGTTCTACGCTTTGCTTTTTATGTTTTGTTTTCGAAGCCTTTTAGCCCTTTGCTGTTTTAGCCGGTGCCTAGTCTTCGGCCCCGAAGTTAAGCTGTTTAGTGCTTCACTTGTCGTTAGGTCTCGGGCTGGCCCATTTCGCAAAAAGTGACTGGTCGCAAGTCCCGATGGGAAAGCTGATAAAAAGAAAAAAATCCGAGGTGCGATTCCGACGATGCTTAGTTCGAGCTGCGAAGCCCGCTTTCGGCTTTTTCCATGCACAATTTGCGGGTTGGCCGATCTGGGCCAGTCGATTTCATCACACTCGTCGACGCCTCCTCGTCCGATGGCATGGCAGAGGTGATTCCAGCTAGCCAGCCAGCCAGCCACTGTCTCTTCTTTTCTTTTGCTTTTTCGACGTCTGCATGTCTCTGTTCTCGCGTGCGTAACATGCAAAGTTCCAGTCCACTGTGGGAGGCCGAGGGTGAGACCTACAGGACGGTGCCCCGTGCCAGTGAGACATACCTGCGACTCGCTGCGAGAGTGTTTTGTCATTTGTCTTGCTGCACTCGGGGCATCCCAGTTAGCGCCTTTGCCATGGAGCTTTTGCCATACCAGACCCGACCAGCAGCAGCAGCTCCATCTCAAGAGCAGCACAGGCAGTCAACTTTGTCAATGAAAGGCTTGCCGGCCGTGATCCATACACACCCGCTGCCGACATCCATCCCACTTCCACGGCGGCTAACCTCGTTGCACCAAGCTTTTGCATCGTGTTCCTCCTCGACGCCGTCCTCGACTATGTCCGGACTAGGCTCTCTGTCCTCTCCCAAGCAAGGCATGTCCCTCCTGCTCACCCTCCCACCGTCCTCACCTCCGGTAGCGTCCCCCCCCTTCGCTACCTACACCTTAGTGCCCAGAGCGCTTCGTGCACGAGCTGGGCCACCAAGAGACGCTTGCCCTTGCTCGGGCTCTTGCGCCGGCGGTGGTTGCATCGGAAGCAAAGCCTGCGTACCTTGCCACATCCCAGCTATTGCCTACGAATAGAAACTGGGTTTGCCCACGATACCGGCGCCCAACCTGCCTGTTGATCTCGGGACCCTCCCCCACCCCACCTGTGACGGGTCTGACCTGCGCTGACTCCAGGGGCATCGTGGCCCACGTCAAAGCGTACATGCTCTAGCGTGTGCCATGTAAGTGTTTTAGTTGTCCAATTGTCCAGTTGCGTCCAGCCTCTATCTAGCTACCTTAGCACGGGAGGGAACGCGCTGACGCAGGTGACAGACAGACGGAAAGACAGCTTGGACGCCCCCCCCCCCTCGAGTCCCGTCCCTCTCGACCAAGGACGATCCCTTTGAAGCCCGCCAAGTGGGTTCCTGATCTTGGGAACTAATCTAGTAGATAATCAACTAGGATAAACTACTTCGCAACAACACTGTCATATTGGCTTGGCGCCCTCCTCCCCCTCCCCGGCAGATCCGTAGCGCATGCTCCACCCCGCCTGTCAAAGCGCGGACGGACACCCCTCCTCAAGCTTTAGGTAGAGTATCCAGGTACCGTGTAGAACAGGCGCTGAAGGGATCCCCAAGCTGCGTACGACGGAGTCGGCATATCCAAGAGCCCACCCCGTAACGAAGCCAGCCAGACAGCAAGTAACCAAGTGGATTGCAGTCTGGCAGCCGGAGGCACCAGACCTGGACCGGGCTGAGGCTTGAGCGCCATAAAGTCTCCTGTTCCCGCAGCTGAAGATGCTCTAAAGAGGAAGCCTCGTCCACTTCCATCCCCCACGCCAGCTTGGTTCTTCCTGTCTCTTCCCACCAGCATGAACGCGCATCACCTGGTTGTGGGAACAGAGAGCAGCAGAGCCGCACCGGACAAGGAATACTCCTTCATCGAAGCCCTCTCTCTCGGCCCCCGAGAGTCTCTGTCCCTGGTCTCCAAGGAAGCCCTCGGCCTCTCCCTCACTCCCAGCTCGCCAACCTTGCCCGTCACTCACCACACCCTTCCCATCGCGCCCCCGTCACCCGCCCTGCCACCGCCGTCTCCTGCCCGGAGCATCCACCGGAGCCCCCCGAGCACCGCCGCGCCGCCGCCGCAGCTGCCCCGGTCCGTCGCCGCCAAGAAGAGCGCCCCGGCCATCATGGCCACCTCGCAGAAGGCGCAGACGGCGTGCCTCGACCTCTGCCACAAGACCACATCGGTCGGCGACCGCGTGTCGATCCGCATGCTCGAGTACCTCAGCGCTGTGACCAAGCAGCCGCACGGGCTGGACGTGCTCGCGCACGACTTCCTCGACACGTGCGAGATCCTCTTCTCCATCGAGGCCGGGCTCGGCGAGTGCATCCGCACGGCACAGACGTTCCCCGGCGACGTCATCTCGGAGCTGAGCAAGAAGTTCCGCGTCACCCAGGCCGACTTCCAGCTACTGGACCAGATGCTGGGCAAGCTGCTGGAGAACGAGCGCAAGGGCACCATGGGCCGCATGCGCCGCGGCTGGGGCAAGATCTTCGGCGACCACGACATCGACAAGATGATCAGCGCCCTGGGCCGCACCCGCGAGAGCCTGCGCATGAGCGCGCTGATGTTCCAGTGGAGCCTGGGCAACGAGAAGATCGAGCAGGAGATGGGCATCGGCTACACGGGGCTGGCCGCCGCGCTGGACCGCATCGACAGCCGCGCCGGCGTGTCCCGGGCCAAGGTGACGGACCACACGGGCTTGCAGTACCGGCCGTCGTCGGCGTCGCAGCACCACGGCGGCGACGGCCACAGCCACAGCCTGGCGCACTCGTCGGCGCACTCGCAGCACCGCGGCCTCGAGGGCCACGGCCAGATGCAGCCTCAGACGTCCCAGCAGCCTCCCCTGCCGCCGCTGCCCTGGACGGACCGCTCCTCGTCGCACCACCAGCACCAGGAGTCGGCCTCGAGCCATCCCGCCATCGACCCGCGCAACTTCAACGGCAACAACGGCCACTCGGCGAGCTCCATCAGCTCCAACGAGCGCTACCACTCGGGCACCACGGCCACCTTCGACCGCATGAGCACCTTTGACGAGAGCCACGAGGTGCGGTCGCACTCGGGCCAGTCCGACTCGGCCGACGCCAGCCTCGAGGACATTGCCGGCCTGGACCTCAACGGCAAGACGGTGGTGCGGCTCAAGGCCGACCCGGCCGCCATGCCCCGGTGGACGCCCCGGAGCGCCGCCGGCCCGGACGCCTCCAACCTGAAGAGCGCGCTGCTGTCGGCCGTCCGCGGCAAGAACCACAAGCTCGTCGAGCAGCTGCTGGACCGCGGCGTGTCGCCCAACACCGGGGCCGACCACCTCGTGCTCAAGGAGGCCGTCATGAACGGCGACGCCGAGAGCGTGCGCCTGCTGCTGCTCTTCGGCGCCGACCCCAACGCCACGGACCGCGACGGCATGGGCCCGCTCCTCGCGGCCGTGGAGCGCGGCTCGCTCGCGTCGGCGGTCCCGCTGCTCAAGTACGGCGCCGACCCCAACCACCAGGACGGCGACCTGCACGAGACGCCGCTCGCCGAGGCGGCCATCGGCAACAAGGTCAACCTGGTGCACCTCATGCTGATCTACGGCGGCGACCCCGACCACCTGGCCACGACGGGCGACACGCTCGTCATCGCCGCCACCAACAAGAAGACGCCCAAGAAGCTCATCGACCTGATGCTCGACTACGGCTCCGACCCCAACCTCAAGAGCCGCGAGGGCAAGACGGCGCTGTTCGAGGCCATCCAGAACTCGCGCGTCGACATCGTCAACAGCCTGCTGGACCACGGCGCCAACCCCAACCTGCCGGGCCCCAAGCACATGCTGTGGCCGGCCACGTACCAGACGGCCTGCCTCCAGGTGCTGCTCGCCCACGGCGCCGACCCCCGCAAGTGCCCCGGCATCATGGAGCTGGCCACCAGCGTCAACAACCTCGAGTCGGTGCGCGTGCTGCTCAAGGCCGGCGTCGACCCCAACGCCAAGAAGGACGGCGTCTACACGCCGCTGTGCACGTCGATCCGCGACAACCGCCACGACATCTTCCAGCTGCTCCTGGCCAGCGGCGCCGACCCCAACGCCCCGGCCAGCGAGTATCCCACCTTCAAGTGCATCACGCACAACCGCCTGCACTTCCTCGCGCCGCTGGTGGCCGCCGGCGCCACGCTGGGCGCGCCCAAGGGCATCGTCGAGACGGCCGTGGCCACCAACAACACCGAGGCGCTCAACTGGCTGCTGGACCAGGGCATGAGCCCCAACGACAAGACGCCCAAGGGCCACTCGCCGCTGACGACGGCCATCCGCGAGAACCGCGTCGAGATGGTCGACCTGCTGCTGGCCCGCGGCGCCGACCCCAACATCCGCGGCCAGGACTGGCCCGTCTGCATGGCGGTGCGCAACCCGGCCATCCTCAAGCGCATCCTCTCGGTGCTCGCCGAGCCGCGCGCCTTCAAGGGCGTCATGGAGATGGCCGTCGTGGCCGGCCAGCTGGAGTCGGTCAAGCTGCTCATCGCCGCCGGCGTGTCCGTCGAGGACAAGAACGGCGGCGTCTTCTCGCCCCTGACGTCGGCCATCCGCGAGGACCGCCGCGACATCCTCGACTTCCTGGTCAAGGAGGGCGGCGCCGACATCAACGCCCCCGGCGAGCACCTGCCCGTCGTCAAGGCGCTGCGCCGGTACCGCGACGACACCGAGGTGCTCGAGTTCCTGCTGGACAACGGCGGCGACCCCAACAAGCTGTACCGCGGCTGGAACGCCATCATGCAGGCCGTCGAGAACGGAGACGAGGCCGTGCTGCGTCTGATCAGCGACAAGTCCGGCGTTGACCTGGAGGTCCGCGACGAGATGGGCCGCACCGTCACCGAGATTGCTGCCTCCCGCGGCTGGGACGAGGCTGTCGATATTCTCTACGAGGGCCGCCTGAAGCGGTAGACTCGATGGACGGATGGACGGACGGACGGACGGATGGACGGATGGACGGACAGACAGACTGACAGACAGACTGACAGACAGACTGTGCGAGGCGTTAATGTCGGATGGTATGCGTGTGTATACGAGGAGGAGGAAGCTGGGATTTACTGTCATGATTGCCCACGGGCACATACGGAGTAGGGTGATTGTGACCGACTGACTGGATTGGATTGGGATCGGGTTCAGGTTCGACTTACTAACCGGAGTCTCGGGGGTTGAACAGTTTACCTCGTCTGGCTAGACGTGTCCACATATTTACTTTGTATACCGCGCGATAGAAGACTTGGTGGAAGCAAGACGCATCTGATGGGTGGTGTTTTCTTTGTCGAACAATAATAATGTTACTTATTTACCCACCTGTTGCGATTGTTCCGTCTGTCTTCTGTCTTGCAATTCAGTCGCCACGTCGCCACGCCCCAATCCTATATATTCCTACAGCTTGTTCCCCATGTTCACGTGAACCGCCTTGATCTGCGAGTACGCCTCTAACCCTGCCTCGCCCAGCTCCCGCCCGATACCACTCTGCTTGACGCCTCCGAACGGCACCCGGGGATCGCAGTCCTGGCTGCTGTTGATCCAGACCATGCCGGCCTCGATCTCGGCAGCAACGCGGTGGGCCCGTTCCAGATCCGTCGTAAAGGCCGCGGCGCCGAGGCCGTAGGCGGAGTCGTTGGCGAGGGCGACGGCCTCGTCCTCGGTCTGAAAGCGCACGATGGCCACGACGGGCCCGAAGATCTCCTCGCGGAAGATGCGCATCGAGGGCTGCACGTCGGTGAAGACGGTCGGTGCCACGAAGAAGCCCTTGCCCTTGCCGCCGACCTGCACCGGGTGGCCGCCGGCCGCGAGCGTCGCGCCCTCCTTCTTGCCGATCTCGACGTACGACAGCACTCGCTCGTACTGCGCCCGCGACACCTGGGGGCCCTGGTAGGCTTCCTTGTCCCACTGGGTCCCCACGCGGCTGACCGTCTTGACCGTGTCGAGGAACCGGGCGAGGAACTCGTCGTAGATGCCGTCTTGGACGAGGATCCGCGACGTGGCGGTGCAGATCTGGCCCTGGTTCGACATGATGCCGAGGTGCGACCACTTGACGGCCTGCTCCAGGTTGGCGTCGTCGAAGACAAGCAGGGGCGACTTGCCGCCCGTCTCGAGCGTAATGTTCTTGAGCGTCTTGGCCGCGATGCCCATGATGCTACTGGCCGTGGCCGTGGAGCCGGTAAAGGCAATCTTGTCCACAAGGGGGTGCTGCACCATGGCGGCGCCCGTGTCCCGGCCCAGCCCGTTGACGATGTTGACGACGCCGGGCGGGAAGCCGGCCTTCTTGACGAGCTCGGCGAAGACGAGCACGCTCAGGGGCGTCTGCTCGGCGGCCTTGAGCACCACGGTGTTGCCGCAGGCCAGCGCGGGGCCGAGCTTCCACGTCGCCATGGACAGCGGGTAGTTCCAGGGGATGATCTGGGCGACGACGCCGACGGGCTGGCGGATCGTGTAGGCGAGCTTCTGCGGCGTGGTGCTGATGGTCTGGCCGTAGGTCTTGTCGGCCCATCCGGCGTAGTACCGGATGACGCCGACGGCCTCGACGAGGTCCGTCTCCAGGGCCTCCTGGTACGTCTTGCCTGGAATGAGGCATTAATATCACTGTTATCCCGCGGATCTGTGCGAGCCGCATACCGTTGTCCCAGGCATCCACCGTCGCGAATATCTCCTTGCTCTCCTCCATGAGATCGGCGAGCTTAGCCATCAGCCGGCCGCGGTCCGAAGCCGGGAGCAGCTTCCACGAGGGATGCCGCAGAGCAGCGTGCGCCGCCCGGACGGCCTTGTCGACATCATCGGCGTCGGCGGCCTGCACCGTCGCGATGACTTCCTCGGTGCTGCGCAATCCCAAGTCAGCGAAGCGGATGCAGAAGTGAGCGTGTGGCTTACGCACGCGGGGTCGATGGAGGTGAGCGTCTTGCCGCTGGAGGACTCGACGAACTCGTTGTTGATGAAGAGGCCCGTGGGCTGGGTGTACTTGACGCCGTTGGGGGCTTGCAGCTCGATAAAGGCGGGGGCCATTGTGGACGCGGAGAGGAGGTGATGGGGGGTGAGGTGAGATGGTTTGAGGAGTGAGGACGGTACAGAGAGAGTGTGTAAAGAGGGATGGATGCCGCTTAGAATATAGAAACCACAGGGACTAGATAATTCCTCTCTGGCGAGACCGGGCCGAGACGAGATGCCAGAGTAGATGAGCGTGTTCTGGTTTCAACCCGAATAGGTGAATGTCAATCAAGTCCAGCGGAGCTGCGTGCATTACCGCTATCTGTCTCTTCTATTCTTTTCTAGTCTAGTCTAGTCTCTGCCCCCGTGTCCCTCTGGCTTATCGATATCTTATGACGACTCACGATGGATGGTGGGGTAGTAACTGAGGGGCAAAGATCGAGGGGCTCAGTTGGGTTCAGTTGGTGGGGATGCGGAAACCCTCCATGTCAGTTATGCCCGGCTCCGGATGTTTCTGGTGAGGGGAAGCCCCGAGAAGGATTATTTACGCCTTCTCGCTACGTTGATTAGAATCCCACGCGGATTGGATCTGGCATTGATGCCTATTTGAGGAATTTACTACTCTGATAGCTCCGGCATGGAGAGTTGCCCCGACTCGACTATCCCCGCCGCTCCACTTCCTCTGCCAAAGCCCTCGGAATCTCCGCGTCTAGGTCCTCCTCGGTCGGCGTCCACCCGAGAAGCTCGGCGGCCCGGCGTGCCCTGCTTCTGGCGTTACTCCCGAACAAGACCGCTGCGGCCGGGAGCACCGCGTCCGCTACCGGCTTGTCCAGCCGCTCCACTTCCGCAGTGGCGATGAGGTCCTTGCTATGAGCCTCCTTGGCAATCTTTTCGGCAATCTCCCCCCGAGTCTGTAGAAAGTCTGTAGAAAAGATGTCAGTCTAGATCCAGTGGTTATACTTTAATGCCAGGGGTGCAACCAAGAAGAGCTCTTACCAGCTCCCCAACGCCAGTTAGGTAGATGCCGTTGTCTCCCCACAGCGCGTGAGTACATGACCGGAAAAGCCATTGATGCCATACAGGATTCCATACAAGGAGACGATCGTTTTGCGAGACCACGATGAATAGCCTGGAAGCTACCTAGGTGGTTGTTCGAAGCAAGGTCTAAGCCTACGGTCACCACCCGCTCAAGTCGCCGATGCAGTGGTATACATGCGTAAAACAACAGATGCTTTAGGAGCCTCCTGCTCGACAAGCTCCGAGTTTTCGAGGTCGCCCACGACTGCAAGAACGTTGGGGAACATCTCTGTGATGCGCTTGGCTACTCCGCCGTCACGGATCAAGGCCGCGATGGTGTAATCGGGGTGGTTACGGACGAGCTCTCGCAGCGCCTGTCCGCCGACGTATCCAGATCCGCCGGTCCTGGAATAGATTAGCTGCCAATTCACTACCGTGGGAGATGCGAATCTTACAGGAAGATGGATGCCATGATTTGTTTCTTGCGGGACTACTGAATAAAGGCGATGCCCTTCCTGTAGTGCGTTGGAATGGGGACTTATATCCTCTTGCGACGGCATTACTAATCTGATGTACAAACGGATGGCGTTATTTGGGGCAAATGAGTGAACTGCTTGAGCGGGGATGATCTTTCCGTCAGAATACGCGAAACAGTCAAGACATAGCGGAGTCGATGTTAGCTAAAGTAGATATTGTCTACGGTGCGATACTCCAGCAGCGACTGTTGGAGACGCAAGGTTCTGGGACCCTGCCTCTGGAGGGAGTTTGAGGGTTTGATTCTTTTTTTAGCCCGAGAGGAAAACAATGACAATGCGGATCATGTTTCGCACACAGCTGAAAAGCTCGATGCCGCGAGGGTTGGAAGCTACCAACAGACCTACCTGAAGCTGTTTGGAGTGGTTCAGAGGATAGAGATACATCTTGTTCGAAGTCATGCTCATGTATTGAGAGGGATAGTGCGGCCCGGAGGTTTAGGAAGGGGATTGGATAATAAGCTGGTGGATCTGGACTTTAAGCGTATAATGCTGGAGAAGCTTGCTTTTTCCTTTCATTGGATTGAGATGCCTATTTTAGCCCACGCTCATTTCTGCCTCTTGAACCGACCAATCTGTCGCAGCAGCTCCTCCTTTGCTTGAGACTACTTTCGAAGTCTTTAGGACTGTAAGCTTTGATTCTATTTGTCGATGTTTACCTTCATCCGATTTTCCCTTTCAAGCCCGAGCAATCCTAATTTCCAATCCCTCTTTTCAGCCTACCGGGTAGATAAATGTTATTGTCTGCAAGGTCACATACTACAGAAAAAGAGCAATTACCGCCTAGAGAGTAATTAATACCTTACACGTCAAAGAGCAGGACTCTTTAAATATAGATTAGAGGGTAAAATCTTTTCCAAAGCAATAGAGGGAGAGGGATGCTAAAGAAAATAGCAAAAAGAATACAGACAGCGAGATTCGAACTCGCGATATCTCTCGATAATGGTGATAAAGTTGATAACTTAAGACCATCGCCTTAGACCACTCGGCCATGTCTGCTTTAACTGAAGCCGTTAGATACTCATCCTCAATGACAAGCCCTATATAGATATGTCTCATTCACTGCTATAGTTGCCCTCTATTTGCTTAAGAAGCTCGTCCGATCAAGCAGTCGCCCCCAATATTGTACGACGCATCTGTGTGCGAGGGCAGCCGATACTCAGCGGATACACTCAACCGAATGGACCTCTCGAGAAGTCTTGTTTTACAGAGGCCGGATGGTTTGATACCGTTGACCTTGGCTATCTTGATGAAGGCTACTACGGTCGGGTTCATGGCTATGGTGATCTGTCCACCACCCGAACCATTCCCACATAATAGACTCGGTGCTGTGGATGAAGAGGCCATGCGAGCCACGGTCGACAGGGACAGAATGATGGAAGTGACTGACGGTGCGATAAAAGGGCGTGCCAGCCGGGTCTTTGAGTGACAAACGAAGTTGTGAGAGCCATCTCTCCGCGTGTCCGTGCAAAACGACGTTGCGAGGTAAGTATTCTGCGGGTGTATAGACAATCCCCGCGTCCTTCAGTTTGGCTTGGAAAGAACAAGTAGCCGTCGACTGTCCAACTATGTTTTTTAATTTACCTGGTGATTACAGCTCATTCGCGAGGTCCGTACTCCCATCTCTCCTAGCTTTCGCTCAAACCGCGTGGGCCTACCAGGTTGGCTTCATCCCCGTCACTGTACTGTACATTATATGTGCGTTTCAGCGCAATTCCTCCGTGATTCGGCGGCTTGACGGATTCTTCCCGGGAGGGCAGCTCCACCAGCGCGTGATTTCGGCCCCTGATCTCCAACTTTCGCCCAGAGGTATCTTCGTAACCTTGAAACTTCGAGTCGTGCGTCGAACCCCCGATCAGTGGGAATAGTCGTACTAGTAGGATGCGAAGGGCTGGCATACATGCGCATATAATGCCGATGTTCATCTCTACCGTCGACCAGATGGAGATGTCCGTTCGATTGTATGTGAGGTTATATGATGGCCCTAGGTCCACGATATAACGAAGACGGACTATACTGAGAATGGTGACACTGAGCGACATAAAAGGTTAGCTTCGACACTCAAGAATCAGGAGGACTACATGGCAACTGCTCACAAGGTACCAACGACAAACATAAGACATATACCAATCTTCCTCCTCCAGTGTATTCGCAGCTTTCGAAGTTCGTGCAAAGGGATTGCGAGCATCCACAGGTCTAGAATTACGCTACAAGCAGCGTTTGCCCATCCAACGGCGTTCATGTTAAGACTGCAGTAATCAGCTTTAGTGTATGTTACACCTGCCAGGGTATACTTGAACCACAACGTGCCATTTTCCTTTGTACTCGCCATCCCAGCCCTTCCAAAAGAAATCTACGGGTTTGCATTGGAAGGATTGTAAGAACACGAAAGCAACCCCGACTACGGCGTTGAGAATCACCGTGCCCCATAGAAGCCTCTGCGCAGGACCTAGGAAGATTCGGAGGTAGAAGAATAGGAGCGACATCTTTAAGAGCGAGACCTGGGCGAAATAGAGGATCCCGAGCAAGTAAAAGTAGAAACTGCAGGTGGTGATGTCGTCGAACTCGACAGTCCAGATATCCTTGCCCTCTCCATGGCCGGCTGTTCCGAGGATGTTCATCACGGTCGCCGGGAGTGCACACAGAAGAGTCAGGAGGATGAAGAGATCATCCATGCCAAAGTGGGAGTCGGTGAGAAAAACCCTAGATGCAATTCGAAGAAGCACGAATACTGCAGCTAGGGCGTTGAGAGCAATGGTAACATCGATAGAGAGTTGGGTCTTGTCGCGTACTGGCACTCCACAGTAGGTTTTCGTTCCATTGATCGCGGCTATTCGGGTCAGTGTCCGCTGAGATCAGTAGGCAGGGCAAGAAACGGGCATACAGAGGTGTTCTTTGACTGAGCAACCTTTAGAGATACGCAAGGAAGCTCCAGGCAAGACCTTTTCGTCGGTGCAGATGCAGGTGGCATTGTCGGCATCGCAGTCGGAGTTCGCTATGGTCTCGCTGAGGCACGACCTCTACTTGGGAGTCAGCACGCGCGTATGCAGCCGGCATCAGAAACGTACTGGACATGGTGGCAAGCTGGATAGCAGCGCCGCCGTCCTATTCTCTGCCGCCACGCAGCCGTATGGCAGCAGGGCAAACAGCAGAGAAACAGCCCACCTCATGGTGGCTCGCAATGATCTAGGCGTGGAAGATTGTGCAACTTATTCTACATCCAAGTGTGGGGTATGCCGTGGGCTATGGATAGTTATGTGAATCGCCAAGCTGTGGTTTAGCTCATGCTTTGGGGTTAGACAACATGGCTTGCATGTCTACCCCACTGGGATAGGGTAAGGGTGTCATCATGTCGCCCCTAGGCCGGAGACCGGCAACGAAATACTCGGTGGATACAGTTACGGGAGGCCTAGACTCTTTTGACTTTTCAATTTTCATGGCGGACCAGTTGCAAGACGTTGGTGACGAGCCCTATACTGTCATAGATAGTTCAACGGCGTCGATACCGTCCGAGGAATCTCGGCAGATTCCGTCTCCTGGGCCAATACAAGACTGCTCCCTCCAGCTACAATAGCTGTCTCTATGATTGACTCAGTGAGATTGGAATAGCTGCGCAGATACAGTTTACCTCTAGTTAGAACGAATTGCAAGTAGCACCAAACCTAGCGGTAGTTTTCATAACTGATAACCCTGGGGACGCTACCCTAATGCCGGTCAGGCTACACAAGCCCGAGGTATGCTCGCAACCTAGTCATAACGTGAAGCCACCTAGACTATCTCAAACTCTACATCTCGCCTCCCTTTCTGCACCTTCATAGCTCGCCCAGACATAATACCGTGCATGTAACATTCTCCTACCAGCGAGTACTGGCCGCCAGCCTCCTTTCTCAACACGAACGGCACGCTAGATCCATAGAATATCACGACCAAGTCTCCTTTCGTGGCTCTCATTGGAACATATCCTGCCAGTCCCCCATCCGTCGCTGCAAATCGGCGCGATTGCGCGGCTGCGGAGACCGCCTCGAGCGCGATTTTGGCCGGAGGAAGATATGTTCTCACCAACGGCTTATTGGTGTAGGGACCCAATAGAGTGAGGCGAACGTACGCCGCGACCATAGGTACGAAAGATGTTGGAGCTTCCTGGCCAAAGTTGGTCCGGTCGCAAACTAGGGCTCGAAAGAAGTGTGCCCACTCGGGAATAATGTCGTTGGACTGGATCACTTTCCCATCTTTGAACGTCATGCCAAAAATACTGCTAGCCCTAGGGACTTGACGCTGCCCCTTAAACAGTCTTTCTGTCGCCGCCAGCCAGATGTCCCTTGCCTCTTCTATCATTTCTTTATTAGGTCGCAGCTCGTCGTACCATGCTGTCCGCCGTTCTCTCTGTGCATCTGCCCGACCGTGCGCGTCGAACAAGGCATATGGATCACTAAGCGACTTTTTCGCAACTGTATGAAGTTCATCGATGATCCTGCCCGTCAGACATAGCACGTTGCCGCCATTAGATACCTGTGCCTGGATAGAGGACTCCCCGCTAGTGTGGAAACTCGCGCGGTTCTCCGTTCGAGTCAGACTGAGATAGGGGTCGAGTCTGGTAAAGTCGGGAACCCAAGACGGAGATGAGTGCTGGCTGCCGGCCTTGTCCGAGCTACAGCCAAGCGCCCGAAGACTGTTGTTGTGGGAGATATCCCAGAGTACAAAGTTCCGGAAGACATCCCCTGGAGAGAGAGTATAGTTGGGCATGAGGTACTCGCTATGGGTATCCTGGGTCGTCACGCCGAGCATGCCGTAGATTTTGTCACACGGGTTCGTGCACGCAAAAGTCCGGCTATCTTGGATAAGATCGAGGAGCTTGGAGTACTCATGGAGATTCGCCGAGGACCCCATTAATAAGAAGAAGAGCTGGCGGTAAAGCCGGAAATCAGGCATCAGGGTGTGAGTATAGCGATCCCGCCGCGCAGATCGCATCATATGAATGCCCCTAACCACATCATCTATTAGCCGGTAGCCAGCGAGATGGCCGATTGAGCCTTTGTAGATATTCATGGCGATTGCAACCCTCTCCAGCATGGTCCACGGAATGGACTGGTTGCCACAGATAACCTGAGCCCGTTTTGCGAGGATAGCCTCCTGCACGACCCAGGTACGCTGGAACCAAGGGCGTTGCAGCAGGTTGACGACCGAATCCCAGCTAAAGTTGGCTTCTTGGATAGGCTTCATCTTCGGCAGAGCCTCTATCAAGGCGTTTCCAACGGGCCCAAAGACGGCAAGTCTCGAAGCGTAACGTCCAACATGGATAGGCATGAATTTCCAATCGAGCCAGCGAATAGTCTTCATCGCCTCATTGACACCAGTGTCTATCTTGCCGAGGTAGATAAGCACCTGCCGGGCTTGTGAGTAGATATCGCCCATGAGCAAGACTTGCTTGGCCTTCTCGGTATTGTCCATCTGGTTGATGCAGATAGCATCTACCCAGAGGATTCGCTGATGTTTTCGGTGCCGCAGGTCTGACAAGGCATCATGAAGACTGACGGTAATGTTGACAGTATGGCCAGAGCAGCTCAACGGGCGGGTGATGGCGGCATCCCCCCAAGTGTAGGACAAGGCTTCGTATTTAGTCCTCCAGGCCAGCTGGGCGTGGACCAAGTGGCATTTCAGGTCATCGCCTGGCGCGCCCGGCTCGAGGACTAATAATCGAATCTCCTTGTCTTTCTGAATCGGCTTGTAGAGACCTGCATCCGCTGCATCTGGAGGCTTCACACGCTTTGGTGGCACGATGCGGAAGATGGTCAGACTGGCAATTGAGTCAAACAGGCCGTAATCTCTTAGCGGCTCATACCCAAATATGATGATAAGTTGAGCTGTAGTAGAAAGAAGGGAGAAGACCATGAATTTGTCTTTGAATGTCATGCGTTGGCGCAGGGGCTCTCGAGGCCTAGGAGCCTCATACTGCCACTCAGCGGATTGTTTTGCACATGACTGGTGGTAGGCACGTCGTGGTTTAGGTAGCAATCGCTGCTGGGAATAGGAGGAGCTTCGACAGATGTCCCGTAGGAGACATGCTCTGTAGGCGAACATGCTATCTCTATATCCTAGAGAGAGATGGACGAAGAAGTGATGCATCTAATGATCAGTTAGTAGATCAGATCGTGTGCCCAACGGAAGTGGGAAATTCTTGTGTTAGGAGTCTACACGAAGTACCAAGAAAGAAAATGCCGCAGTACATTATGTCACGCCCGAAACAGGGTCCATGTGTTCTAGGCCGTCTTTTCAGCCTCCCAGGTACCTAAGTGTTGGTTGCTGTCTGGGCTAAGTTGGCTAGAAAGGCGTTCATTCAGCTTGTCAGCTTAGCGGCTCACTTTCCAGTTGCGGGAGGGGCAAGACGCAATTGCCTCACAGAATCATGAGCAATATTGCCTCGATTGGGAGGTGATACGGAAGGATGCAGCAGTGGGTAATGAGGTAGGTAGCCGAATGGCAGACATGGATGCTATGCCACCGGGGTCAGGGGCAGCGGGCCAGCGCATTAGTTGGATAATACTTGTAGCTGAGAACTTCCAGCTTGCTTCGGCTGCTGATCTTGCCCTCGTGGCGGCGTGGCTAGCGAGGAGGTTCAAGCTACTTCCATATCCGCCCAGGTGCGTCCGCGCATCGGCATCGTTGGGCCAGCTGTCATAGTGAACTCGGGTACGCCCAATTACGAACAGCATCGAAGATTCCCGTCTCCTCAAGCCTTTTACAGAGCTAGTTCCAGTGTCCCGGATGAGATTCCCCGCCGCCAAGAAGCTGGTGCTGTGCGACGCTGACCGACCGTTCTCTTCCCCTGGCGGTGACATCCCAAGAAAGAGCTCTCCTTCTGTTGGCGGAGGTGATAACAGCTGGAAGCCTCGCTACGGTAAGCTACACCGAAAATTGCATAGATATTGCTAGCCGGAATCCTGCGACTTTGGTGGGCTTCGTTGCGACACGATCTTTACCACTGGCGTCAACCAGACGGCCAAAGGCGATGACCTGTGACAACAGTATCAAATACGCGCTGCCGCTGTCAACTGCGGGTCTGATTTCATTATAATTGAACCACTATATCTACTTCGCTTCCTCTCGACAATCTTATATACGCCCACAAAGCGCGTAACTAGTTTGAGCTGCCAGCTTCTGCATTGCGCTACTCTCCCTCGACCGTATTGACGAAGTTCTAGACGACGCACCAATAGTCGACTCTTCCTTCGTCCGCTTTACCCCCATCACCCTCCAACTCCAACTCATCCAAATTTTCCCTGTCCCACCCTCAGTGCCATTTCCCTCTTCGGCGTAGATAACCAGTAATCTCGATGAATCACCACTTAGTGCGCAGGCTCCTATCACAAAGAAGCCTCGCCACGACTAATAGGGCACAGTCATATATGTCCCAGTATATACAATCATGTGCCGATACTTCCCTGGCGTCCCATTCTTGATGATGGCTTCATCAATTGGGGTACCCATGAAAACACCAATGGCACTCCAAGTTGAGAAGACGCCGAGGCGGGCACCAATCTTTTCTCGAGGGAGATACCAGACACAACTGATGGCATCACGCTAATGAATATACCGAAGCAAAATCCTAGTTCCGTTAGCACTCTGCGCAAATGATCAAGTGAGAGACTGTGAACACCCTACAATACAGGCTCGCAAAGCTCATGATAATGCCCACGCCTGTTAGCTAGGAGCCATATTGTCAAGCAAAAGACATCGCTTAGCATAGTCAATGGCTATAACAGGTTCAGCCCCCTAGTGTAATCTGCAACGAGACCACCACTATAAGACAAATAGTCGAAGAGTGTGAGCGTTCATATCCCGACTACCATGCCACTGCTGGAACACGTGTGCCACGGTTGCCTAAACATACCTTTATTAGTCCCAGTGAGCCAATTTTCACTTCCTAGATGAAACAGGAAGAACTAAGACTAGGCAACGCTCACACCTATTATGACTGATCTCTTTATGGGCTCATTCGTGCCTCTATCCACGAAGGATTTCTCTTCTCTGCGTCTCGCACCTGACTCAAGCGGCACCTGACTTCATAGGATTTGTGTCGGTATCACCACGGAGCTTTCCCCATCAACAGCCGAAGTGCAGTCAGTATACAGTCTTGAGGCAAAAGCGGCCCCAGAAAACCCCCTCACATGTCCAATGAAGAAAACCCTCGCTACTTCAGCGCTCTGGCGCCTGAGCTCATCGACAATATTTTATTCGAGATGGACTCAGTGCGCGCCCTCAGCAATTTGATCATCGCCTCCCGCTACGTTTATCGGCGCTTCCAGGAGCGAAAACATGGTGTCATCTGGCGCGTCCTGCAGAACGAGCTGGGACCGGTTTTGACGGATGCTAAGTTCCTAGCATGGCTGCAGTGTACAGGGACATGTTGGGTAGCGGCCGCGATAGGCCAGGAGATGTGAATGTCTCAAGCTTTGCAGAACTGACTCTACTCTGCCACACGCTCCACAAGATGAACTTCCTCGCCAGAACTTACATCACGACGCAGCTTCGCTCGTTCAGCGGCGTGGAACTGGCCACTGCACCGCCATCGCGCGCGGAGCGGCTGCAGGTGTTGCGGGCCTTCTACCGGCGCCAGATCGTCTGCAACGCCTGGGCGCCGACGAACCGAGAACCCAGGTGGATGGACCAGGACACGGCCGCCATCGGTAACACTAGCGAACACCAGGGCGAGCGTCTGGGACTCTTTGCCGCGTTCGAGCCCTGGGAGCTGCAGCAGATTGACCACGCCGACTGGCTCGTCACGCGGCTGTGTATAGCGCCCTGAGGTGCCGGAGAGGAGGCAGCGCAGCCGATCAGCAAGGCCAAGTTTGGCGATGCTTTCTCGCATGTAGACCACCTAGTGCAGTACGTGCGAGAGCACCCTGTTATCACCACCGCAGCTGGGAAACGGGAGAAGCCAAGAGGTTTCCGATGCCGAGCCCGCGTGCAAGCAATATATGAATCGGTATTCTCTGCTTTGCCTTGACTTCGCCTGGCAGACCCACCGCTTGGAGAGTTTCCCGGACCCGGCGAGAGACCAAGATGGCGAGCAGCAGCAGCAGCAGGAAGATGGCAGCAGAGTATCAGTCAACTTTGTCGGGGACGCGGTGGACCTGGCCCCGTTCGGCTGGGTGGACGCGCTGGATGGGCGCTATGTGAACTGTTTCGGAAACGCTCTTGTCGATTTCATCTTCCAGACGCTGTCGGTGCCGGACGAGGAGGATATGTATTTCGCGCGCCATTTTTCTTTAGAGCTGTGGAGAGGCGCCGGGTTTGCGTTGTGGGATCAGAGGCAAGTCAAGGCTATTAGGGAGCTGAACCTGTAGGGGACTCTGCGGACAGGGTGACTTGCGTACTAATGGTGTTGTGGGATACGGTGATCTTAAGGCTAGAGAGTGAGTTGATATTGAGTAGCAACGAGCCTGGAACAAAATTAAAATTGATTTTCTAGCTGAAGAGAAATATAAAAGTATAAAAAACAGATTAAAGAGCCTATCTTAAGGCTTCTACCCTATTTCGCGTCTGGTCCATCGTCATATCGGTGTCTTCCTCCTCCCCCTCCTGGGGGTCCGTAGCAACAGGTTCTAGAGTGGTCACGGCGGTGAACAGCTTCCCGGTAGTAGCCATGCGGTCTTTGAGGATTTCCCTTAGCACCTTGTCAACCTCTTCCTCGACAGTCTCCTCCTCGAACTCTGCGAGGCTATCGTCGGGAAAATCTTCGCTGACCATCTCCTCGATGATGCCCGCCTTCATAAGCAAGGTAGGATGATGGCATACGATGCTGCTGAAAGTGACGAAGCCTGTAGGGCAGGCCTACCTGTGTTTGAGGGTCAGGCTTTAAGAATATCGCTCTGAGATTCTCCATCGCGACGACGGATGACGGGTGACTCTGGGATATTATAGAGTCCTTGGGGCTATCGTCGGCGGATCTCGTTTGTCGTAGATGTTAACTATTCGGCAGATCAAGCCTCTCGTGAGGACGAGACGATGTTGGCCCTGGGTGGACAGGTAGGTAAGCAACCTCGCCGGCGCATGTATCCACAGCGTGTTTAGCGGCGCCGTTATCCTTGGGGATGGATGCCTCCAACGATGGCTGCCTAGATCTCGATTGCGAAACCATCTTCCGCCTCTCAGGCGCAGCACTTGCTGGATGACGCCAGCCAACAACAGAACCAGGATTCCACGAGCTGCAGGTACCCTTCCCTGCAGCATGTTCACGAAATCACCAGCGGCGGTCCAGGCAGCCGCTCTCATGCGCTGGTCCTCGCCCCTTGCCTTGGTCCTCTCGCAGTAGGCATGCGTGCGGCGTCGTCTCCTTTGCCACCAGAGCTTGATCCAAATCGACCGCTTGTCGTCGACTGCGCGGCATTCGTCTCCTCGTTGGCGCGTGACTCTTTTGCTCTCGTGTCGGCAAGCAGACAATAACATTCCTACTTTCGGTCCGCACGAAGAAGCATCAACTTGGTTTGCTCGGGGGGGCCGGGCCGGTAGGATATTGATTTGGACAAGAAGTTGCTTATTCTTTCTTGCAGGGGGCGAGATGATTAGAGGTCCATGTTTTGGGGATGCAGGTATCAAGACCTGGCGTACCACCCGCACAACCTGTTGCTTGGTAGGTGGATAATCGAGATGGATATCAGTCTATCTCTCATGCTGTCTGGGGCGGTCGTCCTGTACAGTTTAACGTTAAGCAGAGAGAGAAACTTGAACAACTCACCCTTAATGTTAAGTCGGAACTTCTGTTTAAGTCAAACACCTGTAGAATGCCGGCTTGAACCAGATTTTTCAATGGTTTCGCTGTTCGCCCTCATTTGCGGCTGGGGTGTTAAACCGTGCACCAACAATAAGAACTAGAACTACGCACAGCCGTGTTCCTTCATCCAACCATATCTCGCAGCGAGACTCCCCCATACAGAACCCAGACTCAGAGTACAATTGGAATAATATATCAAGTATTGGCAGATTCGAATCAAATAAAGGACCGTCGCAAGTTCGGCAGATATGATGAGTGTCTAGGCAGCTTGCTGGTTAGTATCTCGCTGGACAAATGAAACGAGCTCTCTAGTTGGCAAGAATAAGAATAGAACACCGACCATGACGGAAACATCGGGATATCTCCAATCTCCAATCCTGTTGAGTGTGTCGTTCTTGCGCCGCCAGATGCACGGGCTGTCCTGCGTAAGCTGCCACTCTAATGTCGGTGGTACCGGTTAGATGCGAAGCTCATAGGATTATATTTCGGCCACAGAGTCTCGAGGTAGAGAAAACGAGGTCCAATTTATTTTCGAGTCTTAGATCGCCAAACTCCACGTTGGCAATCATAATGAAGAACTCTTGCGCTTCTACGATCACCTCGATCAGAGCCAATTTACAAGCAAACGATGTTTCCAGCATTAACCATTGTAGCGACTCTATTCTATGGGTCAGCATCGATTCGGAGGATGATATGATAGATGTCGGAAATAAAAGTAAGATGCAAAAATAGACCATCAATTAATACCAAAAACTTCCGTGCTTGGACGTGATGGCAAGGTAGGTATGAAGACCGCGCTGAGAGATTTATGATAAAGATTTATGCTTTCCTTCTGAAAATTGTTGTTGGAAGCCATGGTGGCTCTGGAGAACTGAGTTTGAGAAGGAGACATTGGAGATAGCTTCGGGGATCCGCACGTTTTTCCGTCCACTGCTCAGCTTGAGCTATTCTTACAAAAGTAAAGCGATGGAAGACTATGATCGGCAAACAAAGGGGTGGCTTGAACGTTGAAGCAGCGAGGCTTTCGTGGGTGGTCGATTTTGGTACTGCACACCGTTGAAAGTCGTTGTAAAAAAAGGTAGCTCGCCTTCCTTTACAGTACCTAAATAGACGACTTGTTCCGTAGAGAGACTAAACAAATCAAAAATCCTCGTTAAAAATCCTCGAGTGTCGATACTCCATCTTAGTATTGGAGTTGCTTCTTATCCCCTCCTCACCAAACGAATGTTGTGACCATATAACGGGCGCCAGCATTAGAGCAACTAGACCAAGAAGTGCATTTCCCCAGCCCAAGTCTCACCTTCTTTAAAGCTTCAAGCCGCATAGAGGTAAGAAGACGCCCTGTAGATCCCGTAGGACGGTACTGGTGGCAGTTACTGAAGCCGCATGCACGGTGAAGCTGTCCACAAGGTATATTTGAGAGTGATTAATATCTGAACCATACCTAAACCCAGTAGATTATCCCAATGTGCAGGTTAGCATTCATCTAGCACCTCGAGGCCTGTCTTTATAACCTGTGTGGGGGCCTTTCTATAACCTTGATGACTTTCAGGCAAAGCTTATATCTCATGCGCAGTAAATATAAAAGCCATCTCCCAGGAGTCGACGTGATAATCCCAGCCAACTTCCTCTTCAACACCTTCCTAAACGCCATCTATCACACGCCCGAAGTAGCATCGTGACCACGATGAAAGTCACTCGCTTCGCCTTCGAGGCAAACCAGACACTAGGAACTATCAACTGCCAGGTCAAGCACTTAAATCAGGCCGCCAAGTCAGTCCTCATCATCATCTGCCAAGTCCTGAGCCAGCACACCCGGTGCTTTCGGAATTGGATAAGCGTCGGAGCGGATTTGATCCTCACGTCCCTTGAGATTGTCTTCTGGTCTGCTGTCGCCTTCATGGCGCTTCAAGCGGATGCGAAATCGTATCAGGGAGTTGCTTATGCCCTGGAATGGGTTACCTTAGCGCTGGGCATCATCGTGTGGCTAGTGCCTAGCCTTGTCACAGCGATGGATTTTTGCAGGTGCTTTTGGGTGGAACTTCGTGGCGTATTAGAGGAAGACGAGTGACTTTCTTGTTTCCAAGCGGGGGTTTTTTTCTTTTTTTTTCTTTTGATATAACTACAAAGCTGCAATTAGTAATGCGATAGAGGCCATGTCGGGTACTCCCTCTATAGCATGAGACGAGCGGACAGGCCGCAGCGAGTTTAATAGAGTCTAGAGCGATCCTATAGAGGCAGAAATTCAAAAACCGTTCGCTTCTTGAGCCTACCTTTGCCGGTCCCTACTGTAGGGTTCCTTACATTTTTGCCGTCCCTCATAGTCTATTTTACTTAACGCCCTCTTACTAGTATATCAGCCCTGCTTTTAATTTAGAACGAGAAGGGGAGCAATGCCGGCATTGCACTCGCGCACAATTACTAGGAGACAAACAGTCTCGAAATCAAAGGCCATGCTTACGGGGGACAGGTAGTTTTTTCCAGCCGCGTTTCTCAAGATCGCTCACCGACAAGTTCTTATCCTTGCAACATATAGATGCTGGAAATAACATTCTTTCTGGCTATACATGAGTGTATTGTGACAGGATACCTGATGACCACAAACTACAGTCACAGGTTCCAGAGCCTTCGCTAGTCTAAATTTAAGATACTAGAATAACATGATTCATCGCAACTCAATCTCGCCGTATTTGTTGGTGCTTACTGTGGCCCAGATCGAACACAGCAAGACACAGGACTTCGTAGTGCCATTCACACGTCGGTGCTGACTTGTAACAGGAGTGCTGTTCACGTCGTCAAATTCTACGACCGACATCTTGCATATTGCATAAGGTTGCTTTTTACTCCTTATTGATCCGTCGGACTAGGCAGCTATTATGTGTAGAGACTTATTCTCTGTCTACCACCTTGATAGCGGAAAGCTTGACATCCCTTACCTAATCTTGAGAACAGCCTTTCCAAAGTTGTTCCCGGTCAGCACGCCAATGAGACCCTCGGCGGCGTTGTCAATCCCCTCAGTTACATGCAGCTTCGCCTTCACACTGCCGTCGGCAAGCCACTTCTGCATCTTTTCCTGGTGCTCCTTGGCGTAGTCCGGGCCGTAGCCGGGCTTTCCAACTATGAAACCTTGGAGGGTAAGCTGCTTCGTAAGAACCTGAGACAGGCCCTTGGTGCCCTTTTGCTCTGCGAGGGGCGTGTTGTAGACATCAATCTAGGCGAGGCCGGCGTCAGTGTAGGTCAAGGACAGCGGGGAATAAAGCACTTACCATGCCGCAGACGGGGATTCTTCCGTTGACCTTCATGTTGGCCAGGGCTGCGTCGAGGTGGTCGCCGCCGACGTTTTCGAAGTAGATGTCGATTCCATCGGGTGCTAGACGAGGCAGCGCATCGCTAGGCTTCTCCTTCTTGTAGTTGAATCCGCCATCGAAGCCCAGCTCCTTGGTGATGAAGTCGAGCTTCTCGTCGGATCCGACTGAACCGATGACGGTCAGGCCCTCGCGCTTAGCAACCTGTCCGACGACCTGGCCAACGGCACCCGCCGCGGAGCTGACGAAGAGGGTCTCGCCCTTCTTGGGCTTTCCGATCTTGTGAAGTCCGGACCATGCCGTGAGCCCTGGCATTCCCAGGGCTCCCAGGAACAGACCGAGGTCCAGGTTGTGGGGGTTCTCAATCTTCCTGGTCATCGCCAGCACTTCCTTGGGTACGCGGGCGTACTCCGCAATGGGGACGTAGGTGACGACGAGATCGCCCTCCTTGAAGCCCGAGGCGTCGGACTTTAGGACTTTGCTGATGGTGCCGCTTGTGATGGGGCCCCCCAGGTCGAAAGCTGGCGAGTATGACTGGATGGAGGCATCACGCATCTTGCCGCGCAGATACGGGTCGAAGGAGGCGTTGATGACCTCCACCACGAGGCCGCCCTGGGGAGGGGCCTGATCGAGATCAATGGGTCGGTCCTCGACAGTGAGGTGTTCGCCGGCCACCGGCAGGCCGGTAGGGATCTTCTTGAAGATGAGCGTCTTGTTGGCAGTCATGATGAATGTGAGCGACTGTAAACGAGTTGAGAGTGGTAGATTGATTTCCCGAGAACAGGACTATCGCAGTTTATATGGAAAGCAGGAATTGGGAGAAGTGGGACGGACAGTATGTTTCATGCGGGGGAGGCGAGGAATGGCGATCCACTGAACACAATAACGTCATTGCTTGTTGATACGGATACAGAGACAACCCGAGACGCCCGTGCCAGCTAGTGAATGCAGTGCACTGCGGACGCAGTGGAACGAGGCTCAAGCACAGTGTGGTGAGAGAGTGTGGACTGAGAACCGAGAGGCCGTAGACTAGGTACATGGCCCAATCTAGACTAAACCAGACAGCTTAGCTTCTAGAGTAAGCAGTTAATCTAGTACTTAGAACTACTTATAGATGCCGAGGCCCAATGCAGCAGCATTGATAATCAACCACGAAAACTTGGCTCGAGCTGGAAGACGAAAGAAACGGTTCGTGGCGGAATCGCGTGGTTCGCTTGCCACGCTTGGGAACATCGCCGTGCTCCTCGGCGCTATTGTCGACGCAAACTCCACCTTTGCCGAGGTACGACAGAAGACGGCTGACTAACGACGCCGGCGATGTGTACAGATGTGTTTAGCGCGGAAACCTGATTTCTCATCGTAGACTTATCATCACAGTGGGCACTCTCCCTGCAGGCTGTGAGCAGGCAGGTAGACTTATCATCACAGCCTCCGGGAACAGCGGTCGAACAGCTCTGCACAGCTCGGGCCCTGCTGGAGGTGGTGGTGTGGGAATAGCTTCTATTGGGAGATGTGCCTCAATTTCATGGCACTGTACTCCGCATGTACTGTACGTAGATGGTAGCAATGTGAAGGACTCGTTGCAAGGTTGGTGATCGGGAGTACCCTCCGCATTTGGAAGCAACCAATCCGAGCTACAGCTTGAATCACATCATTCTGCAAAGATGGGTTGGTCGTGAAAGACTGATGTCATCCAAGGATTATAATTCCCTGTTAATACAACACTGCTCCTGGGAGAGAACAAGCAATTGGTAGGCAATTACACGGCCTGCACACCCAGTAGAGACTCTGTTTCTGAAGTTGGTTGCAGGAATTTCTGGATAGTAATCACCATTGGCAGACTCGACACGAGTGATCAACCTCTTGACGATTCCTGCTCCGTAGTCTATTCTTCGGGCTGGATTTGCATCAAGACCCGGGTCTTGGATAGTATGTATGTAAATGCGACGCTTCTCTTATGTACTACGTGTTATAAAACACTTGAAGATCAACAGCCCAGTCAATAGTTCCACCAAAATTCAGGCCTTGCGCCCACGTTTTCCGACTCTTCTTCGTGCTGTCGCTCATGTAAGCAACCCAGTCCGTCTGGCCGTTGCCCAGCGTCCCAAACGTCACAATGTCCGAGTCCGATGCCTTGTCGTACCGGGTCGTAGCCGAGACGCCCGTCTTGCCGGCCTTGGCGTCGGCGACGATCTTGTTGATCTCCGCGTTGGCCAGGTAGCCCGCGCTGCCGGTGCAGAGGCCCGGCTCGGCCAGCGACGTATTGAAGCTGCCGGTGAACTTGCACAGCGGCCCCGTGCACGTCGGGTCCTGCATCCGGAAGCTGCGGCCGTAGCTGGACACGCCCACGACCACCTTGGCGGCGGGCACGCCGGCCTTGGTGATCATGGCCAGGGCGTCGATGGTCTCCGTCTTGTTGACGTGGGACCGCAGGCAGTTGCCGGTTGGACAGGCGGGGCTGGCGTACTGGTTGCCGTAGTCTGCCGTCAGAGTTAGCATAGTTGCATCTTGGACAGGCACGTAGCGTGGTGGACGTACCCCATTGGCCGTGGAGATCGTATGTCATGTAGACGAGATAGTCGAGCTGCGGCGCCATCTTGTCCACGGGGAACGGCTTGAGGTACCAGTAGGCCGCAGGCAGCGCAGCTGACATTGTCTTGCCACCGGTGCCGAGCTTCTTCCTCATCAGGGTCAAGAACGCGAGGTAGTTGGCAGCATCGTCACTCGAATCCGACGATCCGGCCGCGGCCGTCGAGCCCGGGTACTCCCAGTCGAAGTCGACGCCGTCGAGCTTGTACTTGTTGAGGAACGTCACCACGTTGGTAGCAAACTTCTCTCGGTTCGCCGCCTTCACCGCGTCTCGGTATCGCTGGAAGGTGGCGGCGTCGGTGGAATCGGCCCAGCCGCCAAACGAGAGGATCTTCTTCCAGGACGCCTCCATGGCTGCAAACTTCTTGAACTGCGCGCCCTGGTCGCCTAGAGTGACGCTGAACCCCGTTGTCAGCGAAGCAAAGGCGAAATGCATGTGCGTGTACGTGTCCTTGAGCAGCGTTAGATTCGACACGTCCATGGTCAGACACGGCCGGCCGAGGTTGTAGCCCTGGAAGTATCCCACGCTGAGGAACTTGGCGGGCTTCGCCGTGTTGCCGGTGATGTTGTTGCCGCAGTTCTGAATGCAGCCAGCAGTGCCGGCTTTGTAAGTCCCTGGCGCGCCGCCCGTGGCAGTTGTGTTGGTGCAGAACTCGCCCGTGATGCCGCAGAAGCCAAAGCCAGAGCAGCAGGCATTTAGGGGACAAGGGTTCAAGTTGACGAGATCCCAGCCGTTCTTGGCACTGGTCGGCTTGCCCGTTCCCGGCTTCTGAGGCCCGCACACGGCTCCCGTGATGGCCTTGGGCATGGGCGCCTTTCCCTTGCTCAAGCAGATGCGCTGCCCGATCTCGAGGCGATAGCAGCCCGCCCAGCCCCACGTGAGCTTGTTGACGTCTCTGATGTAGTTTTCGGTGATGCTGTTGGCTTGGGCAATGGTATAGCAGGAATCGCCAGACTTGATGGCGTAGATGTAACAAGTTCCGTCCTTTTGAGGCTGGGGCGTCCTGTCGGGGAGCGTCCCGGTGCTGCAGCACACGTACTGGTTGACGACGAGCTTGGAGCAGAAGTTGGTGCCAGGGTTGTACTTGTTGAAGTTGGCGGTGGTGACGCCGCATCGCGTCGCGAGAGAGGCGCAGCTGTCGCCGGACTTGACCTGGATGGTCTTGCAGTCGGCTCGGGCCTCGAGATGGCCGTGATGGCCATGGAACCTCGACCGCAGCTCAACGCCGCGCTTCTCAACCTTGGGGGCAACGAGAACGCCGAGGTTCACATCTTCCTTCGATGCCTGGCCTTCGATGGTGATGCAGCCGCCATCCGACCATGCCTTGACGGCTTTTTGAGCCTTGGGCAAGTCCTTGACGGCTCCGACTGCGAAGAGGCCGACAGTCTGCGTCTTCTTGTCGTTGGGGTCGCATACTTGGAGAACCTGAACGCCCTTGTTCAAGCGGTCAACTGCGAGAGTTGTTAGTTAGTTGCGACTACATAGTTTACAACTAGCCGTCGAGGTTATTGGACAAGCTTCTCTCCGTATACGCGGAGCATCACCTGGGAACTAGATGTCGGAGAGAAATACGAACTAACACAGGTACGTTAGAGGGCTTTCCGCAAGTAAGCAACACCAACACTCACCCTGACTGGGTAATGAAGCTTGAAGCACTGGACTTCTGGACTTCAGCACCGACGTAAACACCGACGACTGACGCGCCAGACTTGGCAAACATGATGGTAGGTCCGCAAGAAGCCCCATTCGCCAGATACTGAGCAAGGATCTGCGCACCAGCAGCAACATCGCTGCCTCCCTTGAGAGCCCCCGCAGGACCGATCGAGTTCGAGAGCTTGATTGTGGCCTTGTCAGCACCGCAGTTATCTTCGATCAACACGGAGCCTTCGGCGGCTCGTGGCTCGACAGGGCTGGCTTCGTCCCTGCGCGTCTTGGTCGATGAGCCGGCAGGCTTGGCGCAGGTCTGCATGGTTGCGAACTCGCTGGCGGGGTTCTGGATGTTCAAGCTGAATAGAAGCGGTTGCGAGCACCCAGTGAGCTCGCCCCAGCTGTGCAGCTCGGTCCATTTGGTCGGATCGGACCCAACATCCCGGCAGAGCTGAGGGCAGCCTTCGGTGGTCAAGGGGTTTGAGACGGAGTCCTCGGGGTTGGTCGGGGCAACTCCAGCGGAAGAAGAGAGCGAGACGGAAGAAAGCAAAGCAAGGAGAACCCGAGAGAGCGACGGACGAACACTTCCAGACCCCATCTTGGATGAGAATCAGACGTGTTGTGGAAACGGGCGTGAGAGGTTTGGAGGTGAGGGAGCGTGGCGGCGGTAGGCTGGCGGAAGGAAGGGTACTATGTAGCAGCTGCCAACATTTAAAGGGCGTTGAGCCCAAGCCGCACCAGCGCCATCCCTGACTCAGTTGCTCGTAAGGCTGGCATGTGTTCCTGACGATGGATTGGTGATCGGAGCGACTCGGCCGCGGACGAGGCCCACCCGTGGATCAATGGTTTGTGCCTCTAGTCCCAAAGTAATGCAGGTCCAGGCAGGGAAGGGCAGCCTTATTAACGCAATCTCCTTTTTTGGCGTCCAATGAAGTCGAGGGCGGCGAGCTAGAGTCTCACCTGTCGTCTGATGGCCGGCGAGCCGAAGGGGCAGTTGGGTCACCAAGAGTCGGACGCTCACCCGAACCCTGCAGGTGAGCATCAACCAACTAGACAACTAACTCACTATGTAGCGAGAGGATCGTCATCCTTGTCGTTTCCAGGCCCGGCGATTTCCCCATGTGTCTAGACGAGGGCTCTTAGCGATGGGACCGACAGTTGCCTCTAGCCCCGTTGGCTGCTAGGCCGGAAAATCTGAAAATCATGAACTCACCAACGAACCAAGGTCGAGCCCATTGGCCCTAGTGCAACGATTAACGGTCGCGCTAGTTGGAAAGCAGAGATCGAAGAAAGGGAGCAGGGGGAGGCGCAGTCTTGTCGAGTCCGAGGAACAACGGGCAATTGTTAAATGAGCTACAGATCTGGAAGTCGCCGACGGTCCAGGAAATTTCCGTTCCGGAATGCGGGCCGGCTTGTGCGTTACCGAATATCATGCATATCAGCATCCGTAGATTGGTGAAGAAAGAATCGACATAAAAGATCGACAGTTTCTCGGGACTTGACATACCCTGCAGAGCAGCATCACTCGACCCTGTCAAAGATCTCTCAAAACGATAATTTAGCATTAAAAAGTAAGCTTGTAATTTATCACCTTTGTCAGATCATTCAGTGAGACCATTGCCGTCATCTGGGAGATAGGCACGTAAGGAATAAACTCATAGCTATCGCTTACGAACACTGATGTTCAAACCACCTTTAACATCACCAGAGTCGTTAACCAGATCATCAGGTTCACAGTCAAGGATGATTATCATTTTCTTCCACGACCTCCCAGTGCAACACAAACGATATCATGTTCGTAGCGACGCAGTACGACACAAAGGGACCTCCACTGTGCAACGCTCGTTTGATATGTAACGTTAGCAGTAGTATAATGTGGTCTGGTGGTCCTACACACACCGTCACGTCCTACATGGGAGTGTTTCTCGGAGTGAGAGGTAGCCAACAGTCTGGGGAATGGAATGGTGCGCTTTTGCCACTCTCCTCTTGCTGCTGCTGCTGCGTCTACTGTCCCTCGCATCTCGCCTGCCGGTATATTTATCCCACCTCTATCATACACACTCACGTAGGTGTATAGTATTAACATTGTACTAACTTTATTATAGATATTGACACCAATGTCGAATGAATAACTTTGGTCCAAGGTCCAAGGTTGTCAGGAAGAAGCAACTTTCGAGAGGCAACAAGAAATAGACGACTTCTGGTACTCAGAACAACAATGATACTCCAATTTCTCCACAACAGGCACTATCGAGGCCCCCTGCAGTATCTACAAAAGACCTTTCGCCCAAATATCTAGGAAGTGAAATACAACCATCTCAACAAAGCATTTCCTTCTCTACGGTTTTAGGGGTTGTGGTTGATCTGCTCACTTACGTCTCATTTACCTACAACCTTCGCGAACTCTTTAAGGCAACACAGAGTACACGGCCAACAGTGGTCGTCGGGGCAATGCCCCCTTCAGCCTTTTTCAAGAGTTCTACACCTAGACCAGGTGCAAAGACAGCTAGCTGCAGTAAGTGTGATGGGAACTTTGACATCTCACCCGACGAGCCTGAAATAGAAATGATTCGCGAGGGCTCATGCAGCCTATGCTAGGAAAGTTGGCGGCGACCTTGCGCTTGGACTCCCAGCGATCTCAACCGGGCTGAAGGTGGGACTTGGGAGCCTCGTTCCTTCAAGGTCCCCGCTCAGTACGATGGTCTTTCTGTCTTCCGCTTATGAGAGACAAGAGCGATTATCCTCTAGGCCATACGGGCGGAACCTCCGCCTCTCAGATAGTATGACGCGGCGCAAAGTCTCGACACATGGGTGGTGGAAGATGAGGATATGCTCAGGAACATCCTTGCGACGCCCTAAAAGCCGCAGCGTTGGAAGGGCTTCAAACGCTCGCCGACTCGGACACGCTCCCGCTGCGTGCCATCGGATACGGCGCGGCGACATGGCGATGACAACGACGACGACGACGATGTTGATGACCGCAACGACAGCAGCCCTTCCCCAACACCAAACCGATCCGGCCGCCACAGCGCAGAGGCGACCGTGCCAGACGATGCGAGCTCGGCCGGGCAACATAAACAACGCGACGCAGCATAACAACAGCAGACTCAGAAAATACGGCAGAATACAATGTAGGCCATACTACACTCACAAATACCTCCATGACCTAGCGTTCGGCGGCCCTACAGACGAGAGTTGCACCAGCATCCTCGATCACAGGAGCATACGCATCCACTGACGAGAGTTTCGTCGTTTTATTCGTGACCAGCTTGCCGTAGATCGTGGGCGCGACGCTAATGATATGCCGCTCAGTCTTTCTAGATCACACAGATTTCTCTTTAAAATACAGCTATCATCCCATGACTACACGTTCATCACTAAAGGTGTAGATGAGATAGATGTGGCGCTGTTGTGACACGAGAATAGTATACAATAGATTGTATGCCCTTTAGGGGAGGCGCATCCCTGTCTACGTCAATAGGGTAAATCTGATCCTCCTATGCTATTACGACGGTGGTGTGTTTGTGCACCTCAGGTTTCTCAGCTGGGGTGGGCAGCCTTTGTTCGACTGCGTCAAACAGGTCAAGGAAGGAGTCGTCAACGCGACAGCAGTAGCATTTCATGGAGTTGCACAAACAGGGCGTCCTCCTTTACGGCGCGGAGCCGCGCAATTTATTGCACGACACATACAGCGGCACTCCCATGATTGTGGACTTTAAGCGGCCAAAGTTCCACGGACGTCAGCACCTTAGCCCTATTAGCCCGAGCGGACAGAACCGGAAGAGGAAGCAAGAGACGTCGCAAAAGCAGGGAAAGGGTGCCTTTGCGCAAGAGTTGCAATCCGTACTGGCGAGCGTGTTGCGGTGTGCCAGATAATGGGAGTCGCGAAGGAAGCCAGTCATGTTTGTTGCAATTTCTTACAGCAGAGTCGTATTTGGCTTATGTTTTTCAGTAGATATGGTGTCCCTTCGCTAGAAAGTAATAGACATCATATCTTACGCCTGGGTCTAGCCATTTTCTGGGTTTTGCGTTCGCCGATGGCCCGTCTACATCCGGATTTCTTCCACATTCATTGTGTCGTATCGGTAAACCCCCATTCTCAATTCTGCCCGGAAACGAGTTCAACGCCCTAGGGGTGGAATAGGCCTAGGGGGATGTCATTTAGAACTGCTATTCAGACTATACTGTGTCATCGTTTAACGTCTGGCTAATATTGTAAGTGCAAGGATAACCTGATAATGAGCCTGGACAAATCTCACGCGTGCCGTTCGGCCACTCTAAAATATGGTAAACCTCGGGATCTGCAGGCGGCATGTTCTTATATGGTACGGAAGAGAGTGACGGTGCATCGGAGGATATCACATCTTCTTATCTACACACATGTGCCAATCCTTTGCATCAAGTACCTGGTGTCAGCCTCCCAGAAACTCTCACTCTGCAACCTCAACAACCAACTTCGTACAACTCACCCCCTGGAGTAGCACATCCAACCCAGCATTAATAGCCCCCAAACCCTTTCCCACGACCCTCGGGTCCGGACTCGGCCTGATGGTCCCGTTGGCCAGGTTCTCCCTCAGCCACGTCCCCATCCAATATCGGAACTGAGCCAACCTCTCCCCGTCGTCCGTCGACGGCAGCACAAAGATGGTTTCCACCCCGTTCACTCCCTCCGCATCTAGAGGAATAATCGGCGCCGACCCGATCTTCGCCTTCTGGTTCTCTCTCCCTTGATCATCCCCGAAGAAAGCCTTAAGCACGGCCTGGCACGGCGCCAGCTGCCCCGTGGCAAGAAAGCAGTGCCGAATCACTAGGCCGTCCGCTCTGGCCGCCGAAACAATCGCATCCACAACCTGCGGCTCTTTGTAATCGAAGACGCGATCCGCGCCTAGGGAACCTACGTACTCCCGATTCGTCGCACCCGCCGTGGCGTACACGGCGGCGAAAGAAGAGCCGCGATCTTCCCGCAGCAGCCGGGCGGTTTGCACGCCCATCGTGCCCACGCTAGAAGAAGCGCCCCAGATCAATAGGGCGTCTCTCTTTTGCTTCTTATTTTCCCGAGTTCTTCCGCTGGTATCGGTGCCGACGGGGACAGCGGAGACGGCAGAAGAAGCGGTGGCTTCTCCCACCCGCGAAATCCCCATGACATCCCACGCGTTAAGGGGCACCTCAACGGCGACGGGCAAGGTCGCCGCTTGGTTCCAAGAAATACCCTCATCCGGAAGAGGCACGGCGTGCTGCCAGGGGACGAGGCACCGCTCCTGAAAGGCGCCGTAGTCAGGGTTGCAGGACTTCCAGAAGGAGGCGGCGTAGGCGGCGACGCGGGTGATGCCCGGTCTGTAAAAGGGGCCCGGACCTTCATCGGTAGCACCGACGGGGACGTTGTCGCCGACCTCGAGGACTAGCCCCGAGATGTCGAAGCCGATGACCGTGGGGTAGGCGGGTATGAAGAGGCCTTGATCACGCATGTAGCCGTCTGCCGGGTTGAGGGCTACGGATTTGACCTCGATGAGGAGCTCGTCTGGGCCTGGTTTCGGCGTGGGGCGGGTTTGGAGCTCGAAGGGCTCACCTTTTGCGAGGGAGACGGCGGCGAGGTGGGTGGCCATTCTGGACTGCTTGTAAGAGGAGCTTAAAGGCTTTCGAGGCGAGTCTGGTATTCAAGCTAAAGTTTTATACTTCGGATGCCATTGACAGTGGCCTTTCTTCGTAGGATATCGAGGAATACCCTCCTTCTTATACATTAAGCCATCATTCCAAATTAATTGTTCTTTGGTGCGATGATGCGCCCGTCCAACGCGATCTCGTGTTGATTATACATAGTAGATGGCGGACGGCTTCAGGGCAGAACTCGCAGCCAATCAGAGACTTCTGCACCCGAGGAACAGCTAGCGTGAAAGGTGGAATATCCGAACGAGGGTTAGCCTATGCGTGCCTGTGGCGATGTGAAACTACTTCGTGTCGTTTGGGGGATCATGACCGCCTCCACCTGTTCCGGATCCCTCCGGCATTGAATTCCCATCGAACTCGGGAAAATCCCTCACCGCCAAGCTGCGCAAGGCATCGAATAACTAACCTAGCATGGCTTCGCCTTGTCCACGAGAGGTGCGGGAGGGTAGGACTCTGCGGAGGTCGAGATTTGGCTGCCGAAATTGCAAGCTTCGAAAACTCAAGGTGGGCGGCCCTCGGCTTTCAATAATCTAGTGCTTGGCTGACCGAAGTTCCTTGGCCTACTAGTGCGATGAAGGCAAACCACAGTGCAAGAGATGTAGTTCATTCGGGGTATTGTGCAACTTCATGTCCAACATCCCCGACCTCCAGCCCGTCGTCGATGGAGGAAAAGCAGAGCTTCAGCCCCCTCTCACAAATGCTGTCTGGACATCTGACGCATCGACATCCTATCAGTTGAACGCAAAGTGCCAAGATTTTATAACCCGGTATCTTGGACGAAGTCTCATTACCCCAGACGACCCTAATATGATACAAGTCAATCGCGAGCTCCTGAAACTGGCATTCGCTGTAAGTTTATCATATCAATTCTGTCCCATCAGACAGAATGAAAGCCGGATATCCATAATGGGCCTGAGCTCTGCTAACATATGGTTTGCAGTACCCTTTCTTAATGCACGCCTCTCTAGCTGTGGCGCTTACATATGACCGCCATCTGAATGGCTCCTTAGGCTTTCGTCGCACTCTAGAAGAGTGTTATCACTGGTATCAAAGCACAGTTCTCTTGAACAAGCGGCTGAGGGAACCTATTGGAGCGAAAGATAAGGATCCAATCTGGGGTACTGCGGCTGCTCTGGTTATCTTAACCTTCTCGTCTCCCGATGCATGTACACCGGAACAAGCGTGGCCTCTAAAGTCCTCCGACTCCTCCGACTTGGACTGGTTGCGTATGAGCAAGGGTAAAATGTCATTGTGGCACATAGTTAACCCGCTGCGACCGGACAGCCTTTTCCGCGTCATGGCGCCGACCTTTGCTCATATGCATTCACCATTGCCAGAGGGAGGCATAGATGGTATACCAAGGGCCTTGGCTGCTGTGTGTAACCTCAAAGACTCATCTACGGCGGGAACCAATCCGTATTTCCATGCCGCCCACGCGGTATCCCAGTACCTGGACCTCCCGGAAAGCGAGGTCACAACAGGTCAGACTCAAATCTTCATGCGGAGTATCCATGGCCCTTTCAAAGACTTGCTCCGGAAAAGGGACCCTGCAGCGCTATTGTTGCTTTATCTATGGTGCCGCAAAGCAAGTCGCAGTATATGGTGGATTGAACTTAGGGCTAGAGTGGAATGTCCTTCTATTTGCTTGTACCTGCGACTATATCATAAAGAGAATGGTGCTATACAGGCATTCCTTCCGGGGGGAGCTCTCGCCGATAGGTGGAATTAGTGAGGCTTCGGAAGCCTCAAATCACCCCTAGAATTGCTAATACGAAGCACTGCAGCAGTAGTTTTACATTCCTTTCTTTATCTCGAAGCTTGTTTGCGAAGCTAATTTCTGGAGGCCGTTGAAGGCTATTGGAAGCTGACTATGTCCAACCCCGATTTTTCATATCTACACCTATTATAGATACAGGACCTTACATTAATTAATAAAGTAGTGCAACAAGCACTCAGCTTCTAGCTGGCAGTCCGTCACTGGCTCTTAGCACATCTTTTTTTAAATTCACCTAAAGTTCCGTTCCAAACCGAGAATACTGCGGCGCTGTGACTCTATCGCATGAGTATCGCACTACGTATGGGCTGGAGGTTACGTCGTTGCTAACAATGACCTGACCGGACGGGGTGGTGACCTCAAACCGAAATCCGCCACCATACTGTGCCTGGCCGTAAACGAAGCGAATCGGCGTGTACACGTTGGCAGGCAGGTTGAAGCTGAAGCTGGCTCGGCCGGCAATGTGATCGGGCTGGTTGTACCGGGCCTTGGCATCGGCGTTCTCGTCGGTCCAGCCAGCGTAGGCCTTGGCCCCGATCCAGAGGTAAACGGCGTCGTTGGCGTAGGGGATGTTGATGCGGTAGGTGCCCGCCTCGCAGGCGTAGAGATAGGCGTGGTGGTTCAGGGCGAAGAAGTCGAGGTTGAGGTCTGTCGTGGAGCCGTAGATGGAACCCGATGTTCCCTGAGGACTTGACTGGTAAAGGCCGCCAACATAGGATGTGGTGCCGACGTAACTGGGGCGGACGTCCTTGAATGAGTCGGGATGGAAGGTAGAGTAGGTGGTGTCGGTGTTGCGCGCTGGGTTGCTGTAGTAGGCCCAATCGAAACCCTGGTTCCCACACGAAGGGGGCGCGGAACAGCTTGCCGGGATGGAAGTTGATGCTGCAGTGGCAGTGGGGGAAGTCGCTGATTCAGTCTCGGTCGTGGTGAGAGCCGTCGACGTAGTCTCACTTGTGTCGGTAGAGGTCAACTCGGTTGTAGAAGTGGCAGACGAGGTAAGAGTGAAGGACGCCGACTCAGTTGTCGAAGTGACTGTTGCGTCGTTGGTTTGAGAGGCGATGGGTTTACAGGGACCAGCATGAACGCCTGTCACGCTGAGACCCGCCAGTACGGCTACGAAAGTCTTGGTGTTGACTGTAATCATTTTGGCGTAACAAGTGACAAACAATAGCTTGCGGTTGAAGAAAGGAGTATAATTCTCTGAACGAGAGGGATGATTGTGTGCGTTAGCAACAAAAGATACACATAAAACGACAATGACGGCGTCTTTTATTGCAACGGGGTTGGATGGGCTCGCTAGTCTTCTCTAGAGTACAGGACTCCGTAGCTTCCGACGCAATTTAACTTGCCTGACGCCACCGATTCTTTTCTTGTGCTGATTGGAGAACCCCCTGCGTCATGTATCGATAGTCTTGATGCGGGCATTAAAACTGGGTGATGATCTGAACCCCGGCTCTCAGCTGTGCCTTGAGCCGCCACCGGCTAGCTAGGTTGCATAAGGCAGATAGATGTCTGTGCCGCCGGCGAGCAACAATTGGGCCAATTCCGGTTGTCTTGACTGCGTAGCTAACTCGACAACACTACCACATGGAAACAGGACCCGCTCCCATCCTTGGTTCATCTCAATCAGCTTCCAACTTAGGTTATAGTAGCCGACTTTAGCATCCGCGCCGTGCGAGAGTAGTAACCGAGCCAGGTCCACGTTACCCTGTTTAACTGCCCGGGCGAGTGGGAATATGAACTCTTCCGGTTCCGATATGTCATGGAAGAAGCAGCCGTTGTCAAGGGGATGTTGAGGACGAGGCCGATCCGCTTCTTCGAAATCGCAGCGGACGCCGATTATCGGCAGGAGTCCGACCATCGCAATATCCCGTCGATCTACGGCGAGTGCTAGAGCTCTCGTTAAGGCCACCCGGTCAGTTTTCCGCGCCAGGGCCTCGGTAAGTTCCTGATTCCCTTTCTCCACGGCCTTGTTAAATGCGGGCTCTCTTTCATGTTTGTGGCGCACAGCGAAATCTTGGGAAATTCGCATTAGCGCCCTTATCGAGGAAAGGTCTCACCAGACCGACGTCTTCGTGCTCTGCAGCCCATTGCAGTGGGCTTATTCGATTGGTGCCAAAGATCGATATATTCAAGTCCACGCCATACTCCAATAGTTGTGAGACAATATGATCATGTCTGGCTTGTATAACCGCCTCAAGTGTGTCTTGATTCTGGCTTCGACTGGGGACAGCGGGATCAACACTATCGTAGATCACAGCATCGCCAGGCGCATAAGGATGCACAAGTCGGACTGATTGATTTGCCCCTGTGATGCAATTGTAGAAATGGAACTCCTTCGAAGGAGCCTCTTCCCATACTAGCTCCTAACCATCATCTTCTTGAACGGTTTCTCCCCGGGTTTCCGAGCCCAAAGCATTGTCAGTTCCAGTGTTGCTCTTCGGCCTTGTTAAGACTGGTCAGTCGTATGGAAATCCATGCTACTCTTGATCAAGGGCATTATTCACTATATTCCTGGAAGCACCCGGCGACACAGTTGGGTTCAAAAACAGGTTCATACTCTCGCTGGAGGATCTTATGCTAACCAACTCAATCAAAGAACAGATGGGCTTTAATTTCAGAGGCTCCTCCGTAGGCCCCTAGACGCTGCGTGGGGCCTCTGTCAAGAAGCTTGGTTATAATGTCCTTGGCAACTAGGGGAAGGGCCTCGGGGAACTGGACGGGTTGGTTGAGGATCTTGCGGCTCATCTCATCGGAATCATCGTCGAAGAATGCAGGTAGCCTTATTAACATCTTATTAAGGAAGACCCTTAATGTCCACCAGTCTGCCATCCTAAATTCGTCTTGAGCGAAGTGCGATTCCGGTGCTCACGCTCCGGCGTTTCATGGATACTGCGATTCCCGTTCATCATCTCCGAGATGACGGGATGGTTGATCTGGGAACGTTGAGTGTGTGCCGCTTCAGACTGGCAAATAAGCTCGGCTGTTCGGATTTTCTTTTCAGCGTAGGTTCGTCGGGTGTCTTTCTTTCTAACCTAGGTAATGTATCCCGAGCTACCCTTCCCAATGTTATGCAGATACTCGAAATCCGCCGTTTCTATTATCCTGTTCTCGACATTTATGTATTCAAGGCCGATATGAATCTTGCCAGTGCCATTCGACATGTCAGCCATTGTGCTTTGGATTTTCCCGATCTATCAAGAGATTCACGCGTGCTAAGTCGAGAAATATATCTCGACTTCTCCTAGATCCGTTTGGATCCCTGAGGTAAAACGTATGGTCAACTCGGTAAAGCAGGAAACATCAAATTTGCATGTAACAAGGTGTCCCTTCCACACGGGAATTTCTGTGGTTCCGAAATGGTTCCCCATGTGAGCCGGGCGACCGTCAAATGTTTGTGGATCTGGGGAAACCCTGGCAAGCTGATGATGAGTTGAGCTTTTGTCGGGCCGACAGGGATGATGGGGATCGAGTTGTGAGTTGCGGAGTTCCGTTGGGGCTCTAGAAATCAAGATGACGAAGTCACGATGCTCTCATAGCATATAGAGCCCTGTGATAATAATAAAAAAGGCCGGGTTCTTTCAGCCTGATCAATAAGTTGAGCTGCAACATCTCATACAGAAAGATTTCGCCACTGATCGCCGCTACCCCGAGCTCACATCAGCGAGGTGATTCCCAGATGACACCTTCTTCAATTATTTATCCAACAATCCTCCAAAGACAACCCTCTCAGGCTGTGCCAGACCGACCACTTGTCCTCGTTCGATCGATCCCCTGCGCCTCCGAGACTGGTGATGATCCCCAGTTGCTTGGTTGCAGCAGCCCATCCCGTCTTGTTGATGTCATCAAGCAGAAGCCTCAATGCTTCCCTTGTAAGACTTTGGCCTTTACCTAAGACGACTCCAAACCAACCCCCGCTTCAGATCCCCGGACGGCTTGGCGTTTCTTTGTCTCGGCCCGACAACTCTCCAATTACGATTGAAGAATCAACGTCGGTCCGACACAGACCCAATCGCTTTCACCGTAGGGGCGCATTCCGCATTCTCCGCGGTCGTCGGGCGGAGTGTCCGCTGGCTTCGGGTACTCTGCATCCTTCTCGAGGCCTCATGCAACGCTGGGTAAGATGTCGGTCCGACGGCAACACACACTTGCATGGCCCGTTATCTGTTTCCCCTCTTCGGACCTGGGGATTTAAGAACGATCCGTGATGCTTCCGCTTTGGCCAACTCAACTACACGAAAGGGCGTAGTCGTCACATAACTTGGTCAACTTCAATTCCCACCTCAATTTCACTTCGTCCTCCTCAGGACAGAAAGACAACCGCTGCACCCATTTGTCCCGCATCCCCATTCACAATGACTGTCAGCAGTCGTACCAAGCTCAGGTGGAAACACGCCGTCGTCTACCAGATTTACCCACCGTCGTTTTGCGATTCCAACGGCGACGGCGTGGGCGACCTTCCCGGCATCACCTCCAAGCTAGACTACATATCCAGCTTGGGCGTCGATGTCATCTGGATCTGCCCCATGTACGACAGCCCGCAGGTGGACATGGGCTACGACATCGCCAACTACGAAGACATCTACGCGCCTTACGGCACGCTGCAGGACATGGAGACGCTCGTCCGCGAGGCTCATGCCCGAGGAATCCGCGTCATGCTGGACCTGGTCATCAACCACACCTCGGACAAGCACGCCTGGTTCCAAGAGTCTCCCGCTAGCAAGGACAGCGCCAAGAGAGACTGGTACGCCTGGCGCTCCGGCAAGTGTTCTCCCAGAGGAGAGCGACTGCCGCCCAACAACTGGCGGTGAAACTTTGGCGGCGGCAGCGTGTGGGAATGGGATGAGCACACGGGCGAGTACTACCTGCATCTGTTTGCCAAGGAGCAGCCCGACATCAATTGGGAGAACGCCGAGACTCTCCAGGCCATCTACGCCTCGGCGATGGAGTTCTGGCTGGAGCGCGGTGTCGATGGCTTCCGGGTCGACACAGTCAACATGTATAGCAAGCCCATCGACTTTCCAGATGCCCCCATCGCGAACCCCAAGGCGCCCTTCCAACTGGCTGGCATGTTGTATCGCAACGGCCCGCGGATGCATGAGCTTCTCGACGAGATGAACGCCATCCTGGCCAAGTACGGAGCCATCACCGTAGGAGAGCTCCCCAACACTCCAGACATGGCTCGGGTCTTGCGCTATGTGAGTGCCGAGGCGAAACAACTGGACATGGTCTTCCAGTTCGACGTGGTTGACGTGGGCTTCGGTCGCACCCATAAATACGAGACGACGTTCAAGAACTATACGCTTTGCGACATCATAGAAGCCATCGGCCGGACACAAGGCCTTATCCACGGCACCGACGCCTGGACCACGGTTTTCATGGAGAACCACGATCAGGCTCGCTCTGTTTCCAGGTTCACCGACGACCGTCCGGAGTTTCGGGTTGCAGGTGCAAAGATGCTGGCTTTACTCCAAGGCTGCCTCAGCGGAACCCAATATGTCTACCAGGGCCAAGAGATTGGCACGATCAACGCACCCAAAGAAACGTACCCTCTCGAGAACTACCTCGACATCGATAGCTATCTTTTTGTGCAGTTGGTCAAGGATCGATGTGGCGATGACACGGCGCAGCTTGACAAAGCATTCACTGCTCTGCAACACTTGGCCCGAGACCACTCGCGAATCCCGATAGCCTGGAATGGACAGGCCAAGTTTGGAGGCTTCTCCTCGGAGGCCGAAAAGGCTGGCAAGGACGTCAATGAGCCGTGGATGAAGCCGCATCCGTTGGCTTTCGAGATCAACGTGGCCAGCCAACTAGACGACCCGTCCAGTGTCTTGGCATTCTGGCGCAAGATGTTGCACTTCCGCCGCGAGCACCCGGACCTCCTGGTGTATGGAGATTACCGGGCGCTGCAACTAGAGGATGGCGATTTTTACACTTTTGTCAAGGAGGAACAGCATGGAAGTGGCAAGGCGGTGGTTGTACTCAACTTCTCGAGTGAGGAGAAGGCGTGGACACGGCCGGGTGCACAGGAGCTGGGCTTGTCTGACGCGGCGTTGGTTTCAGTTTTATCAAGTTACCCCGGAGAGAATAGAGGCCAAGTGCTGGCGACGTTTGAAGGCCGCGTATACCTTGCCACTGTGTGAGCGTGTGAGCGATGGAGACTGGAAAACAAAAAGAACCCGAGTTTATTCCCTCTAGGCAATGGTGGACGCGAGAAATGACCAGGAGGTCGCAAATGGCTGCTGTAAGTCATTGCGCATCTCAATCAACTTATACACCAGACCTTCCAGTCTTCTAGACGCCCGTTGAAATGCATAATTTAATGACCCTAAATCAAATCACTCGTCCATCTCGACCCCACCTGACGCGTGATGAGTCTTCATTGGTGGCCTCATCTAGTGTATGCACATTATCTAAATGCCCCCGTCGCCTCCGCATTTCCACGCATCCACCACTCACTCACCAGGGATGCTTCTTGCATTGCAATGCAAGAGCACTCGGAGCTCTGAAGGATAAGCTAGACGAGCCGATGCTGAACCTGCGCCTCCCTGCTTGCTGTACTATAGGCTATAAACCGCCATGGCCGGCCGAACAACACGCGCCTGCGATGGCTGCCGCTTCCGAAAGGTGAGGTGCAACGGCGTCCATCCCTGCTCCCAATGTGAGCATCTGCATCTCGCCTGCGAGTTCTCCACGCTGCCCTCCAAGCGCAAGCCCGGCGTCCGCGGACGGCTGGTGGCCCAGTTGCGCGACAGGGCCAAGACATCTCCCTCGACGTCTTTGGCGCCAGCACCAGCGAATCCTCCAGACGTGCCCACGGGCTCTGTTTCGTCGCCAAGCAGCGCCGACTATACCGTGGACTTCTTCCTGGATCTCCTCCCCGAGTTCGAGCGCGTCGTTTACCCCGTGAACCCCATCATCTCGCCGGTTGAAATGCGTCTCGCCATTGGGAACATGCACCAGAGCCACGAGGACGCGGCCTTGGTCTACGCCTACGCCACAGTCACCATCAACCTGACGCAAACTTCGTGGACCCTGCACGGTGACATCGCCACGCAGATGACGGACCTCATGCACCATAGCCTGGCATCGCATCGCCAGGCTGACCTAGCCGCGGCTGCGCACGAGGGCCGCCTGGGGGAGCTCCCAATCACCGTCAAGCGGGCCATGACGTGCATCTTCCTCGAGATCTCCATGATGGCATTCAAGTGCATCCAGCGCAGCTTCGTCATCCTCCGGGAGGCCATTTCCATGATCCAGACGCTGAGAGTGCATTCGTTCAGTGCAAATGGCCCCCTCGACAAGTTCGACATTGCCCGTCGCCAGCGGCTCTACTGGGAGGCCTTCATCCACGAGCGCTTCATGGCTGTCATGGCCGGACAGGCAAGCATCTTGCCGCCGCTCAGCACCGGCGTCCCCATCACCGATACAAGCATCCCGCCACACGTGGACCTCGGCTTCAACCGCCTCATCCACCTATTCCTCATCATGGACGACGCCTTCATCAGCTACTGGACCGCGCAGCAAGACGGCGGACAGCCCGTGTCCGGGATGACGGCCCAGTGGATCGAAAGCAAGCAAGCACAGCTGGACCAGGACGAAGCCAGCGCTGCTGAGGCTGAAAGATCCCTTCGTGCAAGTGGCCAAGGCGGTCTCACCGAACTGCAGCACGCCGACCTCTTCGTAACCAGGCTATGGCTGCGCACCCTCGTCTGGCAGCTCGCGCTCTCCCAGGGCCTTCTCCGCTCCGCGCCCCCGCGGAACACTCACGAGGGGCTCTCGCTCCACTTCCCCGTGCAGCGGCTGTCCACTCAGCTCCGCAGCCTCGTCAGCCGGCTAGGAAGTGACGCATCCATCGGCACCCATGGGAGTGGGATCCTGCAGAAGCTCTTCGAGATCACGAGCACCATTGCCGACGTGTTGGCGCTGCCGCAAGGGCCGACCCAGAGCCAAGAAGACGCCAGGGCGAGGATGGAGGATTTCATTTTTCTCGTCAAGTTCTTGTTTAGCTTCGAGAGGACTCAAAAGGAGCAGAGGAGTTATCTGAGGGAGAAGCTGGAGGTCTTGCAGCCTCTGTATACAGTGGTGAATTTTGCTGAGCTGGCTGGGAGTCCGACTTGACGACCGACGATGATGGGTCGAGGAAAAAACACGCAATTGTTATAAATAATGCATGGTATCTTTCTGAGCGATGAACCCAATAGGCTGAGTCATTTACTTCACCATGGTTGCTAACGGGTCTCGTTTCAGATTGAGTGAAGTTTCCGCCTTGTCAGCTGAACCTCGGTATAGAATAAGTCGGGCGCGCCAACCATTGCCTGACTTAGCGAGGCACACAGACGCCGAGAACTCTAAGAAGTTGGCAGGATTAGAGCCTTGGTAGTAGGGCTGATACACTGTCCTAGTTTGAAAGACTTTGATCCTGCGCGGCGTGCACATGGAGAGCCAGCTTTGCCATCCTCCGTACGCTGTGTTGATCTACCATCAGCCACGGAATCCCCAAATCAGGTCCTAACATTAGTTCCAGATCAGATCAGGGTTCAAGGCCAATGATGTAACTAACGAGTCCTATGCTCTTGGGTCTGCATATCTAGATCACACAGAGCTCATGTCATGGACAGACAGGAAGCTTGCTAGGAAGAATAATTAGCGGCCGCTCCTGATGATCCTCAGTCGGTGCGAGACACTTGGATTTTAACTAAGTTCATAGGGATCAAATTGCTCAAACTTTAAGGTTCGATTTATCATAAGGGGAGTAAAATAAAGAACTTGTCTTGGGAAACTTGCTGAAGAAGCAGAGTTTATAACCTTAGCTAGGGGCTATATTACTGCTGTTAACAGCAAAGAACTGACTTTGTGATGGGCTGTCCTCTTCTCCAAGCCCCAAGTATTCCACTCGTCTTATATCTGAACCGCATTTCCTACAATGACTTTCCAGCTGTTTTCGATGTGTCCTACGCCTTTCAAAGTGCCAATAGTCACGCAGAATAGAGGCGAAGCTCATACTATCTCGCCTGTGCAGGTGTGCTTTATGTGTAATGTTTCCAGCATGGGCAGCGGCGAGGTATCCAAAGCTAGATGAGACCGTGATAGGACCAAGTGAACCATCCCATGCCAGTCAGATAGGTTGGGGATGGCAGCAGAACTTCAGAACCGGATCCCAAGAACTAGCAACGCTAGATTGAGAATAGGTAAGTAAAATTCCTCGAATACCACCACGTCTGTTCCGCGGATCTCGCCATGCCGTTGTAATGCGACTCGAAACTCCTTTGCAGTATGCCAGGGAGCGCAGAAGCCCACTCCCCACAAACGCTTCTTCTCCTTTTGCTAATGCTGATATTTAATTAGTCTAAGCACTGAGCTGAGGTTGGGAATGCAGGGGAGACTTGGACTGGCATCTGATGCTGGGGCAGATCGCATACGGGGGTTGCTTGTAGGGATAAAGAAATACATGTGATTGACTAAGCTTGACTTCATAACTTCTCGAGAGTAACAGCTGAATAGAGCAAGTTTGCACATGCAAGAGTTGGGACGAGATGGCTAGCACGAACTACAATCTGACTCACATCGAAGAAGCGATCTTGGTGAGGATGGCGGACATACCCGTGGACTATAAACCCGGAGTCTCCGATCTTGATAGTAGATTCTTCCACCTTCATGACGCCGCGTTGCGAATCCCTCACCACTGTGGAGGTTCAGGTCAGACGGCCAAGTCTCCACATTGGCCGAACGGCATTTCGGCATCAACCTTCTTCGTGTCCAGTATCCACACATGCCGATATTGCCGACCTGTGATAAGTTTAGCACGGACAAACAAACATGCCAAGGCCTAGCGTTCTTGGCAACGAGGGAAAAACCCTTGGCACATTGGCATGTTCTGGCCTGACTCCTGAACAACTTTCATTCAGACCAGGCCAGTGACAAACAGGACGTCTGTCCCATTTCCGCTCCTGTTGTTACCAAACCCTCTCTCTCTCCTTCTTTCCCTTCACTCGTTTCCGTGTTAGGCCTACTAGCGGGCTGGTAGCTGTGCTCACTTTACGTGGCGGGGAGACGGACACTCAGGAGTCGATCCATCCAGCGGTGAGATTACTTGCGTGCGCCCCTTGCCAATATCGAGATGCTAGCGCAAGACGCGGCCGTTGAAACGGCCAGCGGGAACATCGCCATCGCCTCGGATGCCGCTACCAAGGAGGAAGAAGAAGCACCAGGAAATGTCACCACTACTCCTACTTGCCCCGACTTTTATGCCCCGGGCCTGGATCAAGTCACGCTCAGCAAGGGAAGACGAAAATGGTCCTATCCTCACGGCCTCCGGTTCGAACACAACCTACACTGGGCCGTTGGCCTGCTCGAACTTGCCAATGCCGGGGATTTCGCTGCCAACATCTGGAACGACACTCCGGTGCCTGTATATGCCATTGTGTTCATGGCCATTGGAGGGACTGCTGCCGCAGTGCTGTCCATCTTTGCTCTCCGGGATGCGGGCCGGGCTTGGCACAACGTGAAGTTCCTCCGAGACCAACGTCGTCTTTTCAAGGACCACAAAGCAATGGATCTGGGAGACGGCCAGCTTGCCCAACAACTCGACGTCCTGCTCGACATCACCACCCGAGAGCTGTACACAGAAGTCATCAACCGCTGGGGCATGGACATCCTGATGGGCGGAGGCGCAGTCCTCATCGCCGCGGGAACCTATCTGGCGATGGGCGGTGCCAATCACCAGGTATGGCTGGCTAGCAACATCCTCTCAGGCTATCTCGGAAACGCCCCCATTGCTCTTTATGGATTGGTCAACTTCCTCTGGGCGATTTTGGTGTGGAGGAAGAAACAGTTCCACAAGATCGCCGCCGAGAAAAAGCTGCAGGGCACTGTGGCACTGTTCCTGGTCAAGAATTACTGTTTCGACGTGCAGCTTTATTTCGCAGTCAACGGAACTGCGACCATCGTGGGGGGCGTAGGATCCATGCTCACCACGACTAGATGGTGGGCCTACGTTATCCTCATCCCCGTCATCATCTCGTCGTTCTTCTGCAACCATTGGTGGCGGAAACGGGTAGGCTATGATCGACCGTCCCTCGGCCTGCCCATTGAAATGAGCACAAGGGGTCTCATCCAAGCACTTGAGTTCGCCGCCGAGACTCGACGCGGGATAGAAAAAGACCAAGGCGATGCGTTGCGGCACCTGGTAATTGATTCTACGTCCCTGCCAAGCGCGCTCGCTTTCCTGGTAGACCATGGGCTGTTCGAGGCTTTTGCGATACGGCTTATTAAGGACTCTCATCTACGTCGAGTAATCTGTCCGAGTTCGGTTCAGGTCGAAATCGGGGTGGCAAGCCTGCTAGACCTGCCCGATCCGCATCAGACCGCTGTCCTCGACATGGCTGGGCAGTTCCTCCGAGACGAGGGACCAAGGCACTTTGAACACCGAGAGAGATTCATCGCTGAAGCTTTAGGCACACATCTGTACGAGTCACACGATAGAAGTGGTGATGTAGAGCTAAGCGCGATTCGAGGCATCCCGTCGCGAGGGAAATGAGGTCGATGGCTCGAGCAAAAAAAGGACTTGTGGGCAGCAGCCTAAATGTTTGAATGATTTAAACTCTATGGAACTAGTTCGCGGGGAGTTCGGAAGTTAAGCAAGCTACAAGGAGATTCGAGCAAGCCTATGAAAGTAGCAGAACGATGCTAAAGAACGTACTTGATATATTATAGTTTAATAACTAGACAGTGGGTTGCTTTCGTTCTTCACATTAGAACTCCTCCTTCTTCTCCTAGTCTCCTTTCAGTCTTGAATTTCATATATTGCTAGGCCAAGCAATGTTGATTTGAGCTTACCCACTCTAGGATAATTGTAGTCTGTCATCACTGTTTCGCCAGTTAGCTGTAGCATCCCAGGCTCATCCGGCGCCAATCATGTATCAGCATACCGGCGAAGATCGAAAGTCTCCATGACACCACCTGGCAGAAGACCGATAGTGACGTAACATCTAATCCCTCCGCAGTCACTCTTGTCATGCTGGTGGAACGCGGAACTGGCTTGTCTACAGTGTTGCTTTGAATGCCCTTCAACCCAAGTTAGCTGTCCGTTGGTGTTAATGAAAATACAGATAGCTCTATCACTCCTATTTCTCAACTAGCACTCGTGGTCCGGCATGCCTGCTAGTAATCAGGTACAATTTGCTATTTGCGTCTTCTGTTATCAGCTGATCGACGCTTCTCGACTTATCTAGGTTCTGTCCACTCTTAGTACAGCAGCACTAAGTCTGTGTGGTCATGGCTGGCGGGGAAGTCAGTGGGCAGCAACGGGAGAGAGAGACTGTGGTGTGTTTACCCCCACCCGGAAATTGATATGATATGATAATGGGTGCTGGTGTTTCCTTACGGTGTACAAAGTAGGAAGCTGATGCTAGAGAGTATGATAGACTAGTGTGTCGTCTGACCTCAGACTGATATCAATGGATGGAAATTACGCGAGTAGGAGGCTTTCTCCCTGCATCCCATGGGAATCGATCACATTGGGTCATCGGGTTGTCGCTTCCGCAGCCATTTCAGCTAGTTGGCCGTGTGGCAAGCTGCAAGGTAACCCTACGGCCCGACCAGAATACCACTGAAGCATACTAGCGGCATCAGCATATTCAGAAACCGCTGTTGGCGCGGGTAATGTGTACTATCAGATAGGCTCAAACTCCTAAATTTAACCTTACCTTGCCACATCGTATTTGATTAACCCTGCTTCGATAGATAGCTCCGGACCCCGAATCCCACGACTTAGGTTCATCCCCGCACGTGGAAGAAAATTGAACTTCCGGGTTGAGTCACCCGACTGCGTGAGAAGAGCTCGCTTGCAGCTTGCGTCGACAAGGGTTAATTGCTGACAGCCTACGACTGCTCGGTTGAGGGGACAGGTCTTGACTGCATTTCTATCAAACAATTCGTTAGAGACTCTATCTAGCGTACTTTCTCGTCTATGTCGAGGTGGTCGATGTTCTTATTAGGATCTCGGAGACTCGGACCCTCGAGGATACAAACACGGGGCCACTGGCATCGGCATTTCACGAATATATTTCCATCAATCATTGTTCGAGACGGAAGCAAGTGCTAGAGGGGGTTTTTTTGCAGCGTGCTGTGCAGGCGGTGGTAAGTGCATATATATAACACGATCTCCCCTTGAACCTTGGCATCCCCATTTCCCTATCGGCAACTTACAAGCCTCGGGTTCTCAGTACTGTAGATTATATTGCTACTCATCTGTTCACACAACTCTGAGCTTCGAACAAGATGGTATTTGTTGCACAGCTCGGTCTCGTGGCCATGGGCCTTGCCCCAGCTGTCATGGCCTGCTTGGGGTACGAAGGTGGCGTTCCAACGGCGACTTCTACCAAGACCAACTCGGCAGTCATCAAAGTTGCTGCTGGAGAGGTTTACGACGGCGGCTGGGCTCGGTTCGACCGTGGCTCTGGCGCTTGCGGCGACGGGGAGGGCGGTACGTAGCTTGGATATAATTTGACGACTCGAAGACGCTAATGCCGATGATGCAGGCGACTCTGATGCCGTTTTCCTTCTTGGTGCCGGTGCAACTCTCCAGAACGTCATCATTGGCAAGAACCAGATGGAGGGCGTCCACTGCAGCGGCCCCTGCACCCTGGAGTTCGTTTGGTTCGAGGATGTCTGCGAGGACGCCATCACCATCGTCAGTTTCCTAAACAGGCCACACCGCAGTCCCAGCTTACTCACGAAAATACTAGAAAAACGACGTCAAGGGAGAAGAGACGTGGATCATCGGCGGCGGCGCGTACCACGCCTCAGACAAGATCGTGCAGCATAACGGATGCGGCACCGTCAACATCATCAACTTCTACGCTGAAGACTACGGCAAGGTGTACCGGTCGTGCGGCAACTGCAGCAAGCAGTGCCAGCGGAACGTCTATGTCGAGGGCACGACCGCCTACGACGGCGGTGAAGTCGTCGGCATCAACTCCAACTACGGCGATACTGCTACACTGAACAACGTTTGTACTGATGCTGATCACCCGTGCGTCCTATACGAAGGATGCGCTGGTGGATGCGAGCCGGAAAAGGTTGGCTACTGCTCTGGTTAGGAGCAGCCAGTGTGATAGCATGCACTCTTTAGATCAAGGGAGGATATTGTTGAGATGTTGCTTTGGAACCATGTTCCGTTTCCTCTTCTTCTTGTACTTATTGGCCCTCCGTTCCTTTCGATGAATAGCGCAGGCTCGTATTTTGAACCTATAATTGTTACGAATTGCTTCTCACTAGTCCGTTGAACTGTTTCCAAAACTCGAAGCAATAGGGAAATGCGACTTAACATCCTCCCAGCTCGCTTCGCCTCGTCTTTTCCGATACATCAAACCAACATGCCCTCCAGGACTATCTGGGAGCAAAACCTGAATGTCTCGGATTCGGTAAGATTCTGGTAGGCTTGGTTCAGGATTACTGTGTTTATCTAGGCATTCTTCTAGACAGTGGTAGTTTGCGTTTGCAAAGTCTTGATAGAAGTCTGCCTCTTCGATAATCACCACATTTCGAGCAATACCCGCGGCCGTGTCGGTATCCCAGATGCCCTCCCGATGCGGCAACGAAGCCAATAGCTCAATAGCCTTACCCCGGATCCGGCGAACTCGACACTTTATTGCCGTGTAATAAAGCGGCGGGATCCAACCCATATCAGCAATGGACTGAGGCGATTCTTCGTGCTGAGCTTGAAAATTCTCAACATCGCTGTTGGCCAGAACTGCTCGACGTAGTCCTTCGGACTGGGTTATAATAGAAGCGAAGTCGTCAGTGTGGTTGTCGAAAATGGCCTCAGACGCTGGATCAAGAAGAGATCCCGCCATCACCACTGCCATGGTGTAGTATGTATGAAGCATCCGATAGGCAAACGCGTCCCTGAAGCGTATTTCTGTCTCAATAGCGACCGTTGAAAGTGTCCAAGTGCTTTTCCAAGCCACAAGTCCGGCTCGAATACGCTGATGGCGGCAGAGTAGTTGTGTTTGAGAAGCACCACTTTGCCCAGAGTCGTCCAGGCGACAACCTTCAGTCAGTTGCATGATCTCGTTGAGCAGTCTGTCGAGATGCTCTCTGGCCTGCTCGACTGACTTGAAAGTGCTCATCATCATCATGGCTTCTGGTTCTCGTGTAAGCAAAATTGTGTCAGGAGCGTAGTTCAATGGTGTAAGAAGCGCCACTTGCACTTGAACTCTCGTAAATGCCTCAATTATGCCGTCGTCAATTGGCCCAGCTTCGGTAATGAGTTTAAGTCCGTTATCGAGATGAGCCTGGGCAGTCTTGTAGTGGCCTCGAAGAAACTCCAGGAATACGAAGACCAGGCAGGTTAAGAGGACGGCCTGGACGGATGGCTGATGATGATGCTGGCCCTGCAACTGTGGCACAAGATAGCTGATAGCCTTGCCGTACTGGCGAAGCATGAACTGCTCCTGTTCATCTGGAGCCCTGTTTCTGGTCGATATGTCCCCCCTTTCAGATATCTGGCATCTTTGTGCGGACCCGAGGGCGAGGCTCGCGTGCAACACAGCAGGCTCATCGAAACTTGCCTGGAAGACAAGAGTATCCCAGAACGTAGAGCTAAAGACACCTCGGAGCTTCCGCGCGGTCTTGAAGACAAACCACTCAAAGCAGTCCCTTTCGTCGGCATTCAAAATGCGGCCAGAGACGGCAGTTGGCAATGACGGCACGCGGGTATCAGCCGTGTCCTGTTGACGAACACCGTGACTGACACACCCCTGCAATCTGGCATGGCCTCCTCCGCCCCAGATCCCGTAGCCGTCGCATGCGCGGCCGGTCGAAATGCACCGGTTGCATGCGGGTCGCTTCTCGTCGCACTTGACCTTGCGAATCCTTGGTGTTGAGCTTTAGTTCGAGCCGACGTAACAGACAGCCAGGGAGATACGGTCAAGGGCACTCACTTGCAGGTACGGCAGCCTGATTTGGCCTTTGTCCGTTTTGGGCGACAGATCATGCTTGCGACCAATGGAGTACGACCTTGACCCTTCAGGCTGCGGTCTAGAGATGACTGCTGTAGCTACGTTGTCTCGCTGTCTAGTTGTTCTCGACTTCTTCTTAAATCCTTGATGATATCATGGCCTCTGACTCTCCGCCGGATGTTGCAGAATGGCTGGGATTCTGATCCTACGTAAGCGGACCTGAATCTCCTCTGTGATTGGGTTTCTCGGACCTTGTACCTGCTGATTGGCTACGCCTGAGTTCGGGCGAAACTAGTGCTACTAGTCCTTGACCTTTGCTCCATTTAGTAAGAAGTAAGAATGCCAGTCGAGTGATATATACTGATGTGTTCCTGTTGAAGAGACGGGCGCTTGGTGCTGGAGTACATGGAAGTGGGACTTGATAAGTGACTAAATAGAGGCGGACTTCGAGATGGTTGAAAATCCGTTCCCTCGTAGAAAAGAGCATTGAAAGGGCCGTGGTAAGGATGAGACAAAGCAGGAGTGATTTTCCATGTGACTTAGAACCGTCTAATTTAGCTATCATTATTACTATTTTTAACTGTTAGTTCAGAGTGAACAGGCTGCGTGATTATTAACAGAAATCTATCGGAGACGCCTATGGTGTTGACTCCTTTCCATGTCCACTTGTCCAAGGTGAAAGACCCGAGACCATTCTACTATCAGTCACCCCATCGAGTTCTGCCTCATTCCTAATCGTTTAGTCTACAATAAGGGGATGTTTATTGCCAGGTTGTCTCCGTAATCAGTGCAATACAGAATGTAACATGTCGTAAGAAGCAAGGAGAGTGTGCTGGTAGCACAGTAAGACACGAGTGAGACAGCAACAGGAAAGCCAACCGTCCCCAACAGCCCGCTAACTATTCTACTTTGCAGTGGTATTCAAGCCTATCCCTGCAAGGCGCTACGCTTCCGTTGTTGAGCCGATGAACTGAAGTGTACGAAGTAGACTACAAGGAGATAGTCAGGTTGGGTGGGGGACATTAGGATGGTTTTTGTCAGCAATGCTCAGCCCCCCCCCCCCCCCGGTCTTTCGGACGTTAGGTCAGAGCGTACAAGGCCACATTTCTACTCTCGAATTCCCTCCATAGTACTCCGTACAGGGTCAGCTGAATCTACTCAATGGCACCGAATCTTGATATCCCACCTTGCATCAGCTCCCCCGCTCGCCCTCTACACCTCCCGTCGCTACAGCAACCTCTGCGGATTCAGATCGAGGGTCCGTTGGTCTCTGTCGAGAAACTTCTTCCCGGCATTACGTGGCACCTCAAGGGCCCCTTTCGACCGTTTCTGCAGCCCGCTGGCCCAGAACTCGCAAGAGTAGCGTTTCGAAAGATTTACGGCCAAGATGTTCGTGCTGAGGTGATTGGCGATATGGTCGTGAGGGATGAGTATTTGGGCTGGGTCATGGTTGACCCAAGGCCGTGGACGTACGTGCCTTGCAATCTAAATTTTCTTGCCTCAACTCTCATTACGAATAATGGCTCATTATCCGCCAGTACAATTGACTACTATGGTGTCACTTTTGACCACCTCGTCCCAGCAGACGACTTGAACCCCGAGGTGCTGCAGATCAATATCATTGAGAGGGATGACGATGGAGGGGCATATGCAAACGAGTATCTGCCGTTCCAAGTAGATCCGGCAGAGTATACAGGGAAGAAGGTGTTGGCAGTGCCAAGATGCTGCCAGAAGAGAAAGAACTACCCTCTCGAAGGTTAACTATGTGATGATCACACATAATTATTCGATACTAACATTGCAGGATGTGGAAAGCATCTCCCGGGTAACTTCATCTTCGCGTGATGCTGCTCGCATCGCTTATCAAGTCGTTTTCTTCGGCTCCCTTTTTATATTTCCAGTTATCGTGCCGTATCTCTCGCTTTGCTCGTAGGCTTCGGTACCTGTTCCCACTCACCCTGCAATTGGCAAGCCAAATAAGTATCAGGAGGACCATCCAACTCCCCACGCTCCTTCTACAGACCAAGACAATACTCCACCTCCGCTGATTGTGAAAAAATGCTTCGACCCGGTTCAGGGTCAAGGGATCCCAGTCTTATTTGCTGGTCCTCGAAACCCATCTCTCCGTGTGGGAAGAAGCGTCTCAGCATCACCCCGAAGGTCTTGGTGTATGAACCGCTTAGTGAGGGTGGCTTTATCCTGGTCTTGAAACTCGTCAAGCCTATACAGAGCTCTCAGCGTCTGAGCCTTCTCAAGCGGACTAGCTTCCCTACCTTCATGACGAGAGATCCTACACCCTATCCAATCGCTAGACCGACACAGCGAAGAAGCGAACTCTGACCTGCAACGGCATATAGAAGACAAGGAACAGGCGGGAATGAAGTTGACAAGCTTCCCCGTTGTACCTATACTAAGCCCTTGCCGCTTATAGCAAACCGCGACCTTTTTATCTGCGTTACTGTCAGTTCAATCGCCTCGGAATCTCTACAGACATTGAGTACCTGATGTACTGACTGGGCGTCAACGTTGATGGCGGCGCCCTTGTAGCCGTTATTCTCGAGGGGTTCTGGATCTCCCAAAAGTCCAGTATGAGTAGGCTACCCGTCCATATGAGCAGCCACCGAGATGCTCCCACTATGGACGAATTTCCTACTTGTTCAGATGCTCCAACGGATGAGGAAGACAACGCAGTCACTATTTAGATTGGATTATAAAGTAATATCAGGGACCCAAACTAAAGTACAATAGTAAGACGTACAATAGTGGTCGTGTCCTTTACTAAGTAGTCCTAACTTATGGAATTGAACATCTCCTTCTAAGTCTTGACTTTGAGAAGGTTCAAGATATTCTGCCCCCGGTGTAACGTGCTGATTGGGCACGTCGAGTACAAGGATGTCATTAATCCCAAATGGGGTCGCCCCGAGATTACGTAGGTAATGTCGCATTTAGTATTTAGGCCAGCTTAGCACTTAGCATCAGCGTAGTGCGCATTACATTTTGCTATGACTGGAAAATGCAATAGGTAAGCTATGTGATAAGTGATGACTGCAATGCTGGGCCGTGAGATGCTGGATAATGATTGGTGGAAGTTGCAAAAGACGCTCTAGACCGCCATTAGGAATGGTTAGAGGCTAAGTGAAGAATGGCGCTGTTAATTTGAGTAGCACCGCTGTGTCTCGAGACAAGTATATGTGACAAGATCTAGATTACTTTGGCGAAGTTTGATGCGTTAAAGACGTAAACGAGGCCAATATTGAAGAACACGACCTTGCCGGATGCTGTATCTGAAATAGCTCATCCCTGACAATATTCTACGCACCGAGCTTGTGTTTTAGACCTTCCATGCTTGACTCTTGGCAATTCAGTTGGGTTTTATTGGCACTCACAATATAATACGAATGTGTTGCAGTTGTACGCGGGGGAGATCCAAGGGCTAGGAAATTTCCACGGCCCTTGAATTTATAGCTCAATTTCAGCGACAAGACAAGGTAACAAACTATGTCAATCACCAGCAATGCACACCGCTTCATCTGCGATGTGCCTTTAGCCGGCCTTGCCTACACCTAACTTTGTCAGTGCATAATGGAATGAGAAGGATGAACGAAAATCTCGTAGGATAGTACATGCAGACGAGCACTTTCGCTGGCATATGCGGCTTCATCTTTCCAAAACGGGACTATCTATAGTAACCAAGGTACCCCAGGCACGGCAAGTCTTTCTTTTAGATGCTATTGATGGGATTTTATCACTCCTCTGCTAGGCCATTGCGACTGCCGATTGCTATTGACGGAATTAATTATTCCCTACCCAGTAGTATGTAGACACGACTGTTACCCCCCACCGTCTAAAGACGGGATGATAAGTGCGGGGATCGAGGGTCAATCTGGGGTAGTGACTTACACGTCTCGCGTCCTGCCGATAGCCGATGAACCTCCTACTCAGTTGCTGATCTCTACGAATAAGTGAGCATATATAAGGAGCCTGGGCATTCATAGAAATGTTTCTCGTGAAGATCTTTTGCGTTCTACAAAGCAGTCATCAATTTAAGAGCAATGACTGCCTTGCTTCTCCTCGCCCGATTGGTCGTTTTCGCGGCAGCGGCACTATGTGCGTCAACAACCGATAACTCTCCCAGTCCAACAGCTAAGACCTTGAATGGCACTTATGTCGGCGCTCATCTCTCTACCTGGAACCAAGATGTATTTCTAGGAATTCCTTTTGCTCAGCCACCGACTGGTTCTTTGCGCTTCAAACGGCCCCAGACCTACAACGAGTCTTTCGAGGGACAACGCGATGCCACAAAGTATGGCCCAAGCTGCATGCAGTATGGCCAGAGCTTTACTCTATCCGAGGACTGTCTCACCATCAACGTAATACGTCCCGAAGGGGCTCCCGAGAAGCCACTCCCTGTTCTGTACGTAGCAATTGACCACGAACTTTGAGGACACGGCTTACTCCTTCCTAGTGTTTGGGTATACGGTGGCGGACTGTACGCTGGTAGTTCAGCAGATCCACGATACAACCTTTCTGGCATCGTCAAGGTCAGCCAAGACATTGGTCAGCCTGTGATAGCAGTTAGCTTCAACTACCGTCTTGGCATGTGGGGATTCCTCCAGAACTTCCAGATTTTGGAGGAAAGCTCAAGCAATGCTGGACTTCTGGATCAACGTCTGGCACTGCGTTGGATTCAGGAGAATATCGCAGCCTTCGGGGGCGACCCTGACCAAGTAGTTGTCTGGGGCGAAAGTGCGGGAGCCCAGAGCATTGCGTATCACATGTTCAGCTATGATGGTCGAGATGACAACCTCTATCGTGGTGCCATCCTCGAGAGCGGTAGCGTGACAGGGGCGCAGGTATGCGAGAACCAAATTTCGATGTCGTTTTTTTTTTGGCTGATGCTTAGCTCAACAGGTCCACGATCTCAGCTACTACAATGTGGCGTTTGAGAACCTCACCCGATCGGTCGGATGTTGGGGTGCTAAAGACCAGCTTGGGTGCTTGCGCGGCGTCGACCAAGACAGCCTTTACGCAGTGCACCCGTCGCTAACATGGAACCCATTGATCGATGGTGATTTCTTGACCGGATATCCGAGCCAGCTCATTCGCGACGACAAGTTCTTCGCCGTTCCTATGATCATTGGCGCCAACACTGATGAGGGCTTTACAATTGGCGCGCCCAATTCGGATGAAGAGCTATTTTACGAGGCATTCAGATGGCGAAACTATGCTCTGAGCGCACCTACATTCCGCAAGCTAATGGACCTCTATCCGAACGACCCCTGCAACGAGCCTCCATATGCCATCACGGATTGCTCTGTCAACGAGAGCAAAGGCTTGCAAGGGCGTCGAGCCAACGCGATTGGTAGCGACATCACCATGATCAGTGGAAGACGCAAGATGGCCGAGCTTTTCACGTCTGCAGAAATAGCAGTTTACAGTTACCGTTTCGATCAGCTTGCGTATGGTAGAGATATCTGGGACGGGGTCAAGCACTTCGACAACGTGGCATACAGTTTCCAGAACATTTCAGGAGCTTTAGGTCCCAGCCCCCAGTACGACGCCCATGCTGTCTTAGCTAGGGCTATTGGAGAAGCCTACGTCAGGTTTGTATATGATCTACACCCGAATTACAGTGCAAAGTATGGCAAGCAAGAGAAACTACTACCAACTTGGCCCAAGTATGACAACCAGAACCCGAAGAACATGGTCCTCAATGCAACGGGGAATTGGGTTGAGAAGGACACGTGGAGGAAGGAAGGAATCAAGTTCATCAACAGCTATGAAGTTGCTCGGGAGTTGTATGCTTGAAATTTCTAGCAGCCGATGTCTTCCTCCCATATTGCAGAAACAAAAGAGGCAAGACAGTGAACAGTTCTTATAATTGCATGGCATGAAAAGGCTATAGAAAGTTTCTGGTGTTAGGATTACCTCACATATAGAGCAAATCGCGAAATTCTATGAAGCCTGGAAGAGGTTTGAGGTAGGCTCCATTTTTGGAGTGACACATTGCAGAAACCGAGAACTGTTCCAAGAGCCCAGATTCGATACAGGCGACAAACAACTCTTGTAATGAGACATTTGAATTGATTTTTAATGTGTTTCCTTTTAGGACTTCACTGTTTAGATTAAGTTGCAGTACGCCGACTAAAGTGAAGTCCGCTACTACTGCTAAACCAAAAATAGGTGTTCGAAGAGAGGTTTTTAACATGGACAGTGGAGTTCTACAGTTGAGTTTTAGTAGCCAGACCAGGTGAAATATTCTCGGGCAGTTGAACCGGCAATTCTCACGAAAGTAGAGAACTTAGAAGAACAGCGTTGCCCAAAACACGACGTGAAATTGCAGTCGCTAGCTTTACCAGCCACCTGATAGCAGAGGCCGAAATCACGGAGCTAACCGAGTAACAACGGAAAACTACCAGGATTTTCGGCCGTTGAGTAGAAACTTGGTGAGAATAATTCTACGCGAAAAGGTCAGCATTCTGGCAAGAAGGCATACGGTGTGAACGCTGGGTTGCGGGAGGGGAGAAACCGATTGACCCAAGCCTCGGACTTGGAGATGGTGAATGAGGAATTATGGTAGGCATCAATACCAAAAGAATCCCACAGTGCCTAGAATTTAGGCTCGTAATGATTTATCGTCATTTCAGTGTCATTTCAGGGATGACGGCTTCCGTAGTTGCAAAGCGGCTTGTTTCTGTACTACAGTCTCTATCATCCGTACTCTAAATGCTAAGACGATGATCCTGCAGACCTCCAGTGACTGCATTTTACTATTTCTTAATTGAGTCGCAGATGGTTTGGGCTCAAGGGTGTCTTATCACTATAAAATTGCCTGATCCCGTCTTTGCTATTTAGCCTTCATATCTAAGGCAATGGAGCAAGATGAGAAATTCCTACTCTCATTGTTGACTTCGTATCCGGTATTCAGATATTCTGCGCCTTATCCTAATCAGCGTGGCTGTGCATGCTTTACTAATTACATTGCTGTGGTACTTTTGCTATCCGCCGGCAATATCGGCAGCCTGCGGTCGCAGATAAGGGCTCTATCCCTGCTTAATCTGTTGGCGTGCCGTCTTTCCCGCGGCGTTGCATCATCCATTGGACAACGGCCTGCAGAATACCTGTATTGCCCCTTACAATAAACATAAACAGAACCTTAATTAGGTTAACTGTTGATGCTCGGGCGAGAACTTTTGCTTGAGTACACTGGCTGTATAATAGCGCCTCCATGCCTTATTGTCCTGCCTGGAATTTTCTTAGCGTAATGTACTGTGTAAGGCAGACATCAATTTATCAAGTCTCATCGCCATTCATCATACTATGTAGCTTCTAGCATCATCTTCATTTGTACTTGGCAAATAGTCAATTAGCGCAGTAAGTAATACTGCAGAGCGTGAAACGTAGTGCGAGTACTGCCATGGCATTTGGGCTGTTAAATCAAAAATGTAATAAACGCGGGAAAATCAGAATTACAGATCTAGTAGCTACAGAGTCTTAGCCCTTTCTGCATGTCTCATCTCACTCGCTCTAGCCAACTGTTTCGAAAGCGCACAGAAGCTCTGGGGCTATTAAATCCATCATTGGTCACTTACCCTGACGTAAAATCAGTCAATTAGTAATGATTGGACTCTACCGTTTACCATCTACTACGTAGTAGTGGACTTGAAGTAAAAAGCAGTAACAACGCGCATAGCTGGACAAAGAATAGTTACGAACACTTCGAATTTTCTCATTTAGACCAAAGCTACGTTTGGTACCTGAGCATAGATCGCCTGGAGCTTTTTCCCCCGCTTGATGCCTGGATGAGCGTAAATGTAGTACTCTAATTATACTTGATCAACTATCTACTCGGTAACACTCCAAGGTCTCATTCAACTTCTCGCACATCTTGACCAACGCCTGAATTGTGGAATGATGTCATTGGTGTTTGTAGGTTGGCTTGGCAGCATACCCCTGTCTAGGGTTGCCGAGCCGACATCGCTTGTACATCAACTTCGTACATAGTAAGCCAAGGTCTACTTCGTACTTTGCAGATACTTCGTATTTCGTACAGTACGAGGTACTCACTGTGCCTCGGTATGCCTTGTTTCATTTCTAGTGGCACAAGAGCAGGCAACAATCTCACCTGCGTAACTAACCTCCACTTCCCCGCTCCCATTCTGACGGTGGTATCCTTGTTCACTATCCACACCTCCTTTGTAGGTATGTACTCCTTCAACAAAATAGCGCTGATAATTGCGCAGCCGATGAGTATTCAATGGTAGGTGTCTCTCTGTTTCAATAAAAAAGTAATCCGTAAATAATTCTTTGTTCCACTGGCAAAAGAATAATCACTTTAGTTTCCTTCTGGGTCCACTATCACAACACACGTCAAGGAACATGATGCAAAGAAGAGACTGAAGGCAGGCATTCTCACAGTGAGCTTGACCTTTGACATATGCTAGGATGCATTGCGCTGTTTATACTCCTCAGAATAACTCTGGCGGAAGTTCCGAATAAAGAATCGGGAAATGAGTTCAAGAGTAGGGTTTGAAACTACGTCTACTAGCCAATCGATTACCTCCAGCTATTACATAGTAAGTTCAATTATTCCCGTTAAGCTGGGAGCCCAAACCTAAAGCTACGTCTGGCTGAGTAGGACGAGCAACAGAGTTCGAACTTCGTCGGGTTACTACCAGGGTTCAGGGGTCCAGCGACTATCAACCCTGAGGACCAAAAAGCAACTGACTGGTCAAGCCGTAAAACGGCCCATCAGCTTCGGGGATTCCCGCTTTCGTTGATAATCAGCGTAGTTGACTTGTACGATGATGCCTGAGCCTGTATTACGCTTACATCTGCCTTGTCGATGTTCAGTGTTACGACCGACGCAGAACTTTTGTTTCCCCACTAGGCCTCATGAGGCAGCTAAGGCAGGGATATACCCAGCAGACCCATATCCCTTGCCGATGTTGCCGACATGACCGCCTGCGGAAGGGATGTGAACAGAGATCATCCACTGTTGAAGGTGCATTGATTCGTTGGTCGGTGTGTTATGATCTCAGGCCCCAATGGCGCGAGCTGCAATGCGAGCTTGCGCATTGACATGATCGTCGGCCTTGCCTGCAATAAATACTGCGGACTGCCTGGGCTTTACCAGCTTCGAATGTACGCCAAGAAGTCGCCGCAATGCAGTTCAAGGTGCTCAGTGTTCTTCTGGCCTTCGGGTCTCTGTCTCAAGCAGCCTTCAACCGGGGAGCCCTCAGCGCGTTCAACCACGAGCGTCCCGGCCATTTCAACGAGAAGCGCGATTTCGCTCCTCTCGAGCGCCCCCAGCTGGACAAGAGAGGACATACCAAGCATTCCAAATTCCTCAACAAGAAGACCGAGAAGTTCGTTGTCAACGGCACCGGCATCCCGGATGTTCCCTTCGACATCGGCGAGTCGTACGCCGGCTTGCTCCCCATCTCCCAGTCGCCGCACGAGAAGAGAGAGCTGTACTTTTGGTTTTTCCCTAGCACCAACCCTCACGATGCTGGTGACGAGATCGTCATCTGGTGAGTCTTGATTTTGCCACACTCGAAGGACTGCGCTGACAATGCTCTATTAGGCTGAATGGAGGACCGGGCTGCAGCTCCCTTAGCGGTCTGTTGACCGAGAACGGTCCCTTTTTGTGGCAACAGGGCACTCTTTCTCCCGTGCCAAACTCATATAGCTGGACAAACCTGTAAGCTATCTTGATACTGGTGCATTCCTTCGTAGACCCGAATTAACGATGAAAACAGCACCAACGTCATCTGGATCGAGCAGCCAGTCGGAGTAGGCTTTAGCCAGGGTACACCCAACATCACCAACGAGGTAGAGCTCGGCCTTGAGTTTATTGGTTTCTGGCGTAACTTCATCGAAGCGTTTGAACTTCACAACGCAACGACGTACATCACCGGCGAATCTTACGCAGGATACTACGTGCCGTACATTGCCGATGCCTTCATCACCGCAAACGATGACACCTATTACAAACTTGGCGGTGTCGCTATCAACGACCCCATCATTGGAGACGGTACCCTTCAGCAGCAGGCAGTCATCTTCCCGTTCATTGAGTACTGGTCCAATCTCTTCAACCTCAACCAGTCGTACACAGACGCCCTCCGGTGGACTCACGAGCACTGCAACTTCTCATCTTATGTCGAGAAGTATGGAACTTTCCCGCCACCCAAAGGACCATTCCCTGTCCTCCCGGACCCCTACGCGGATACTACCGGCAACTACACCTGCGACATTTTCGACTACGCTTATGCCGCCGCCGTAGAGGCCAACCCGTGCTTCAACATCTACCACATTACGGATACGTGCCCCTTCACCTACTCCCAGCTAGGCATCGTGAATCAGGTAAGGAGTCCCGCTTTGCTCCAGAACACCCCCATATCCAGTTGTGCTGACCGTTTGATTTTCCCTCGCTCAGGGTGACTACTCCCCGCCTAATGCTCAGGTCTATTTCAACCGCACAGATGTCCAAGATGCGATCAACGCCCCTCATGTTGACTGGTACCAATGTACACCAGTGAACGTGTTTGGCGACGGCAAGAACAATTCCGACGCGAGCGACACCTCCAACTCTCCCGCGCAAACTGACGTTGTCCGCCGCGTTATCGAACACACAAACAACACCATTATTGGCGTGGGCCGTCTAGACTTCCTCCTGCCGCCCAACGGCACGCTCTTCGCGCTGCAGAACACAACTTGGCATGGCGCCCAAGGTTTCCAGAAATATCCCCAGGACCGCGAATTCTACGTGCCCTTCCACCCGGAGTACAACGGCGGAAGACTTAGCGAATCTGGAATTGTCGGAAACTGGGGCTATGAGCGTGGACTGACGTATTATGAGGTCCAGCTGGCCGGCCATGAGCTACCTGGGTACAGCGCAGGATCCGGTTACCGAGTGCTGGAGCTTCTTTTGAAGAGAATTAAGAACTTGGGGACGATTGAGGATTTCACAACCCAGAAGGGCGATTTCCAAGGTAATGCCTCTGTTAGGTACCATCCCTCTTTTTAAGTAGGCCCTCACGGGTAATTTAACAACAACCGAGTTTCTCAAGCTACATGTAGTGCCAGAATAGACTAAGGCATGAGATTTGATGATACTAGGTTTCAAGTGTGAAATGCAGTGGACAATGAATTGCTGTAGACCTACGACACTACGTAGTAATACATATAGGTCTTTGCCATTAGATCGTTGGATGTTATGATGTATTATCTGGTCTTAAATTTCCCAAACCCTTTTTCTATTATGCTCCTCGTTGACAGCTGCGTAGGGCTGACTTGAAACCAACAGACAATGGACAAATGGATCATGGAAATCACATTTCGCTGCAGACTAGCGTAATGTTGCTTTGCTGGAATTGGTATAAACGTCTAAATGGAACGAAAAGCTAGAAGAACCCAAAAACTCGCATCCATAGCATCTCCCCAGAACACTTAAAAGCAAGAGAGAAACTGACCAGCTGCGTATAGGACCCCGCGTGTATATGCTTACACTGCTACAACTGGCTTCTGAGCAACAATGCGATATGTCGTTGTGATCAAGCGAAGAGAATCCATCTCGACAAACGCTTGGCCATCCATACATAACCGATCAATTAACGTGGTAAAATGCTTCGGCAAGACGCGCATCCTGACCAATCCATGGATGACACGCCTCAAGGACCGGAAATAGATGTCAACCTTGTCGATGAGCGGGGCCTGCAGACTGTCTATACTCGGATTGTCCGACTTCGTGACGGTGAAACCAGCGTCTGTCAAAGCCTTCTTGAAGCTTGTCGGAGTCGGGGTGCCCACTGCACCGATCAAAGGCTTGACTCTGCGCATCAAGCCCGCGTGCTTTGGATCTTGGGGGTCGTAAGCTGGCAAACTAACCCAGTCGAGCAGGAGAAACTTGGCGCCCGGCTTCAAAGTCCTAAATATGTCTTTGAACAACAGTGAAGGGTCTTTGCACAGACTGAGAGCCTGTATCTCGTAGAAGGCATCGAATGAATTGTCCGAAAATGGCAGTGGCAGCTCGTTCTGGTCGTGTACAACGAACTGGTTATCAAACCCAAGAGTGTCGTTGAATTCCTTGGCTTGCTCAATCTGATCGACGTCGATGTTGAGTCCGACGATCTGTGCTCCGGAATAGTCTGTCATGTGGGCGGCGACTCTCCCACGGCCGCACCCAAGATCCATAACTCTCATGCCCGGCCTCAACCCAATCTCCCGACAAATATCCTCCTCGTTTAGAAGCTGGTTTTCCAGAACGGAGGCCTTCTTATCCATTAGAGGTGGGATGTACATCTTCTCGACTTGCCCGAGACTGCAGAGATGGTTGAGAACTGAATAATATGATCGAAGGCAATCTCCGACGCGCTGCTGATATTTGGGACCAAAGGCGGCAATCATTTGATATTCATTAGCCCAGTCAAGATTGTAGATTTCATACGAGGCCATGAAATCGTCGACTTCCTTTGGGGTGAGATTGTGAATGTGCTTGAAGGCCTTGACGAACGTCTTCCACCTCTGCGGCGAAACATTGCGATCGCCATTGCGCTTGGTCGATGACACCGGGACGACAGGTGCGGCAGCCGCCTTCTCGTTGAAGATCTCGCTTGAAAGAGAGCTTTCCCTGGGAGCACGGAGGCTTTGATGAAGCGTCGAGTCAGCCGACATGTTTGCTGCGGCCAGAGTCATACCACGTCAGTAGTGTGCGCGTGTGAGGAGGTAGCAACGGTGAGAGCTTGCAAGGGAAATCAGGAAGTAGTCATAATGTCACATTTACTTTCAATGACGGAGGCCGTGAAATAAATATTACGTGATTACCTAAAGGTACGGCGTCTGATTTCCGGCCCAACCGAGGAGGGATTGCCTTGATGCAACACTGAACAGAGAGGCAACGGCTGACAAATAGAGGTGCATATTGTTATTCCCGAGTGTTTGCTACCGCTGACCGCACCTCCGTAGGATCCGAATCCTCCATGAAGCGGCATTTCTGCGAGTAGATGTATATGTTTGGCGTAGGGCTTCAAGGGTCGATACGCGAGCAGGTAATTTTCGCCTTACCAGGCGTCATTGCGCTCCATCTAGTGGGTCGGAAACAAAAGGCTCGTACGGGATCTAAGTATCAGCGACCATCGGGTGACTCTGTAGTGTATCAGGAGATGTTAGACACCGATAAATGTCCGGCGTGCCCACAAAGAGGAGCTTGCGGTTTCGGAGTGTTACTGCAGATCCGCTTTCACTTTGAGCATTGTCCTCGCTCATTTAGATGACGATGCTCGAAACCGTTATTTTACTGTGACGACGGGACGAACAATGTCCGTCGGGTTCATGAAAGTAGGCTCTCCACAGTCTGCCGTCTGACCCCAGAAAAGTTCTTCAACGCTCCAGTTGACATGATGAATGAAATGCCTCGCTCTGAATGGTCCATGTTGTTGATGACGCAGCTACCGGGAGATCGAGTCGGGAGATCGAGCGGGATCGATTCCATATAGACTCACCAATCCGAGAATCCCGTCGCCCCGGTTAAGCTTAACGTGACTAGCAGGGCTATATTTCTTGTTTTCGTATATTTTGGTCAAGGACGCGACAGTACTACCACCACCACCACCGGAGTACTAGATGCTCACCTACTTAGAGCAGGATCAATAAACTCCAGCATGGCAGGCAGGGCCCGTCTTCATGGAGATCTCGGGAACCAAGAACTTAACATGGCTAGACAGTGAGATTGAAACCAAGTCTTTTAGTGCAACGTCTTGTGTCATTTATCGTGGCGTAGTCTACCAAATATGATACGTAGCTCTGTATGTGGGAGGCCTGGTGCTTCAGATGGATGACACAGAAGCGTTGCAATGTTGGAAAGATTGATTATTGCAATTTACCACGAATCCGAATTCGCTCCCAGACAGCGACGGCTCCTCCACTCTCAGGACATTAAACTCCCATCAACTGATTGGCATCACTTCCATTCCCTCAGAGCTTAGCCTTGTGCCTCAGACGCACTACAAGTTTCCCATCTATCTCATCAATGCTCCTAAAGTGCTCGTTCAGATCTTCCAGGAATATGTTGACTGTTTTGGGAGTTACAAGGCCTCGCCGGACAAATTCCACGGCCTCAGCAAGATCAGCACGGCTACCCACCATCGATCCGACGATCTTAATTCCGGTATCAATCAAGGCTAGTGGGTGAAATGCAATCTTGGTGACCGGCGGTGTGATGCCAACGCCGACTAGGACCCCGAAATAATCAAGACAGCTTAGAGCCGCCTCATAAGCAGCTGTAGACCCTGCGCACACGATGGCTGCAGAACACAGCTTCCCATTGGTCTCCCTTAGGACGGCGGCTTTAAGATCGGCATCTCTTCCATAGTCGATGTAAACTTCCGCTCCAGCAGCCAAGCAGTTCTGTCTCCGGCTGTGCCCTCCGTCAATGGCAACAACCCGATATCCCATTGCTCTTGCGTACTGAACAGCCAACGCCCCGACACCTCCAGCGGCCCCGGAGATGGCCACCCAGGAGCCGGCAACTGCCTCACTACACTTGAGGGCCTTGTATGCGGTTACTCCCGCGCACATGATGGGAGCCAGCTGTTCCGCGGGCACATCTTCAGGCAAGGGAACAATGTATCGCTCTGGCACGACAGTCAGAGTTGCCAAAGTACCTGCGACTTCCCGCCCACTGAAGGTTTGCTGCTGGCATCGTGTCTCTCCACCCAGCGTGCAGGGGTGGCATGTCCCGCAGGCGTCACGCAGCCAGCCAACGCCGACGCGCTGGCCTATCGCTGCACTGGCCGTAGTAGAGCCGACAGCGATGATGCGTCCGATGCCTTCATGCCCGATGATGGATTGCGGCTTGCCCAAGTATCCCCTGGCAAGGGCAAGGTCTGTGCCGCAGATGCCGGTTACTTCAATCTCAACGAGGACGTCCTGGGGCCCAAGAGCTGGAGGGTCCAGGGAGCGAGTCTCAAACGAGAACCCAAGGCCTTCCTACAGTGCCGTTAGTGCTGAGTGGCTCATGCTGTGCGTGCCGACGTACATTCAAGAGCACGGCCGCTCTTTGATCAGGGATAGACGCTTGTTCGGAAGAGGCTATGGCCATGGTTGAGGATGAGTAGGCCGAACGGTATGCTTGCAATAAACGAGCTTGAGACCCCGCCAAAAAGAAAAAGGGCTGTCTTAAACGACTGTCAAATATCAGTTCCTCCCCTGTCCAAACAGCTGCGGGGACATGTAGACTAAAGCCATGGCGGGGAATGCGGAGGAGGGCGAAGCTCCGAGGCCCCGTGTGGAGGATTTCCCGCGCGGGGGAGAGCGGGCAATCCCTGCTCATGTGTTCATCTTCCTGCGTATCTCGGTAGTTACGACTTTCTACTGGGCGGGGTGGCAGTCAAATTGCCGCTACCTTATGTCTCACCATCCGGCCGATGTGGGTTTGTTCCGGCTTGCCTCCAGCTATCGTCGAACTAGAGATTCGGCATCTCAATCGCTTCTACAAGCCCCGAGCCTCCCTTCGTATTTCCAACATATATCCTACCAGCTCACAGGACTGTTTTCCATAGCACTCAGACCTGGGCACAGAATCATTGAACAACACACCTTCTTCACCTCCATTTGCGAAACACGTTCTACAATGACATCCCGTCGATCCACTATTCCCGCCATCTTGCGCACCTCGGATGCGGACTCTGTGGCAACCTACAAGCCACTCACTCTGCCACCCCAAGTCGACCTGAATGCTTTCAACAAGTTCATAACTGGAATCGTCGGCTTGATTGGCGCCGATAACGTCGACGTCATCTCGTCCAAAGATCAGATAGATGATGGCTCGTACATGGAGCCGACGTACACCCACGATCCTCACCACGTGCTTCCGCAGGACCACTTCCTAGCTTCAGCTGTCGTCGCTCCTCGCAATGTTTCCGATATTCAGTAGGGCAATCCTCGCCGAACAACATCTGCACCTACGTACTAAAACTCGCTAGGGCCATCGTACTCGCTGCAAACGAGCTGTCGTTTCCCTTGTGGCCGATTTCCATTGGAAGGAACTCTGGCTACGGCGGTGCTGCACCTCGCGTGAGCGGGAGCTTGGTGTTGAACCTGGGGAAAAACATGAACAAGATTATCGAGGTGAACGTCGAAGGAGCGTACTGCTTGGTTGAGCCTGGTGAGAGGTCCTGAGCCGAAGAAAGGCGTCGTTCAAAGCTAACGTATAGAAACAAAGGCGTCACGTTTGCTGACATGCACGAGTATCTTGTCAAGAACAATCTCCGCGACAAGCTCTGGCTAGACGTCCCTGACCTTGGAGGAGGCTCCATTCTTGGAAACACGTTGGAGCGTGGCGTTGGGTACACTCCGTATGGAGGTAAGTGCTCCTTGAAGAGTCATCGCCCCCAGCGACTTGAGCTGAGCTGGCTTTGTAGATCATTGGATGATGCATTGTGGCATGGAAGTTGTGCTGCCAAACGGCAAACTCCTACGTACTGGAATGGGAGCGTTGCCTGACCCAAAGCACCCCAAATCCATGGGTCTGCGACCAGAAGACCAGCCAATGAACAAGACAGCCCAATTGTTCCCATATGGCTTTGGTCCTTACATTGACGGTCTGTTTAGCCAGTCGAACTTGGGCATTGTCACCAAGCTCGGGATGTGGCTGTTCCCCAACCCTGGAGGCTACCAGTCATACCTCATCACAATTCCCAAGGATGATGACTTGAAGCAGGCTGTTGACATCATTAGACCGCTTCGTCTCTCCATGGCAATTCAGAATGTGCCGACTATTCGTCACATCCTTCTAGATGCAGCGGTCATGGGAACAAAAACCGACTACACGTCAAAGACGGAACCACTCAGCGACGAAGAACTAGATGAAATTGCCAAGAAACTGAACCTGGGCCGGTGGAACTTCTATGGTGCACTTTACGTGAGGGCTAAGCAGACCATTGTAGATGTTGCACGAACAGGTTGCTGACAAGGCCCAACAGGGACCCGAACCGGTTCGCAATGCTCTTTGGGGTGGCATCAAGGAGGCATTCTCGGCGATTCCGGGAGCCAAATTTTACTTTCCGGAAGACGTTCCGGCCAACTCCGTTCTTCATACTCGACACAAGACATTGCAGGGCATTCCCACTTATGACGAGTTGAAGTGGATCGATTGGGTTCCAAACGGTGCACATCTCTTCTTCTCACCCATCGCCAAAGTGGGAGGAGACGATGCAATGCTACAGTACGCTGTGACCAAGAGGAGGTGCAAGGAGGCAGGGCTAGACTTCATTGGAACCTTTACTGTCGGCATGAGAGAAATGCGTAAGTTGCTTCATTCTTGGCACGCCAACGGCAAGGATCACACAGCACGGACTCTAGCTAACGTTTGAGAAATAGATCACATTGTCTGCATAGTCTTCGACAAGAAGTCAGATGAGGACAAGAAGAAGGCTCATTGGCTGGTCAAGACTTTGATTGACGACTGTGCCGCGAATGGCTGGGGGGAGTATCGCACGCACTTGGCTGTCATGGACCAAATCATGGGCACGTACTCGTGGAATGACAACATCTTGCTGAAGTTCAACGAGATGATCAAGAACGCGGTTGATCCCAAGGGAATCATTGCGCCTGGGAAATCGGGAGTCTGGCCAAGACAGTACAACAAGAACGAGTGGAAGCTATGAACTGCCTTCGGAGGGTATACGAGGGATTGGAAACGGTTTACTTGGATTATGCAATCACTTTGACACTGCGAGTCATCAAGTGCAAGTAGCCCATGTCGTGTAATAATGCATGTCTACGAACCTTAAAGTCAATACAATTATATCGGTGTATTTCTTTTCACTCGGGTAACCATGTGGCTTATGAGGTAATATCACGAATACGTGCAATCCGGGATTTCCTGCCATGATCAGTCCGTCAATTCCGAGGACCTAATTAATCCAAACCAACCATTTACAAACAACGTATGCCTATCTATCCATGATGTCACTGATTTTCCCCAATTCTCACACCGACTCAGCTGCGCAATTCCCTGGCTAGCACGAAGCACTAACTCGCATGGGGTTATTCTACCTTGGCCTACGTACTAGATCCAAGTCCCCGCACACCAATCCCGAGGCAATACACACTCAATTTCCCGGCACTCTGGCATCGGCATTTGGATACTCACGTGGGTGTGCTAAGCCCTTCGTTAGGGGGACTTTATAAGGGATGGCTAGCCACTACATACCTGGCGTTGGGCACGCGACAGCTAGCCACCCAGTCCTATCACCACAATGGAGTTCTTCAACATCATCAACTCGGAAAGAAGGCGCGGCGACAAGGTCATGAGCTCCATGGACCCCAGAACCAAGAAAAAGCTTTGGAATGCGCCCGTTGCTGGAGAGGCAGATCTGAATGATGCTGTCCTGGCGGCGAGACAAGCCTTCACGACGTGGAAACTAGTCGGAGTGGAAGAACGACAGGCGAGTCTATCGAAGCTTGCTACGCATTTGGAAGCGTGCCGAGGACAAGTCCACGAAATTCTCGCCAAGGAAACGGGCAAGTCGGTATGTGTGGGCCGGGTACTGTTGAGCTTTGGCTAGACAGCTGACTAGCTGACAGGACCTCCTCACAAATATTGAGATCGACGACACCTTGAGATTCATTCGCTTCAATGGTATTTAATCACATCTCATCTCCGGAAATGCACCCTTAGGTGATTGACATTAGATAGCGTCCCACTCCGTCCCCGACAACACCGAGTATGAAGATGGAACAGTCAAAATAATCTCTACCCACCCGCCTATAGGAGTAGTCGGCGCCATTTGTCCCTGGAACTTCCCCCTCGTTCTGGCCATGGCAAAGGTCTCGGCTGCTCTGGCCATGGGTAACTGCATCATCTTGAAACCTTCGCCATTCACTCCGTATGCAACCCTGAAAGTGGCAGAGCTAGCTATTGGTATATTCCCACCAGGGGTCTTCCAGGTGATCAACGGCGATAGCGACGTCGGCGGGCTCATGACGCTCCATCATGGAATCGACAAAATCACATTCACGGGCTCAACAGCGACGGGCAAGAAAGTAGCCGAAAACGCCATCAAAACGTTCAAAAGAATGACACTGGAGTTGGGCGGAAATGATGCTAGTATCGTGTGCCCAGACGTTGATGTACAGGCTGTCGCTGAAAAGGTTGCATCCGGGTGCCTGTTTCATTCCGGTCAAATGTGCGTTGCGACCAAGAGAGTATACGTTCACAAGGACATCTTCGAAGAGTTCCGCGACGCCTTTGTCAAGGCTGTGAGGGCAACAGAAATCGACGTCTCGGGTCGCCAGCCCACCTTGTTCAGCCCTATTCAGAACCAGATGCAGTATCAAATCATCAAGGACCTGATCGCAGACAGCAAATCCAAGGGTCACGTATTTGCCTGTGGAGGTGACTCGGAGGAACAACCCGGCCTCTTCATACGCCCGACTGTTATCGACCGGCCTCCAGACGACTCGAAAATTATCACGATGGAGCAGTTTGGGCCCATTATTCCCTTGATGGAATGGAGCTCCGAAGCCGAGGTCATTGAACGAGTGAATGACAGTGAGAGCGGGCTGGGATCTTGTGTGTGGGCTCGAGACGCCGCGACTGCTGAACGGCTTGCACGGAAGCTTGAGGCTGGCTCGGTATGGATAAATAGTTTTGAGATTCCCAACCCATATGGATACTTCTCAGGGTGGAAGCAGAGCGGTGTCGGCGGTGAATGGGGTCGACAGGGGCTGCTGGCATATTGCCAAACGCAGACTCTGCAGATATATAAGAGTAAGATCTAGTGGACAGGAGTAGAAATTACCAAGTCTGTTGCCTTTCTGCCTGCATATATTTGTTTCAGTGTTACGTAGGTTAGCTGGCGCGTAACCTGTCTTTGCCGTCTCTTTGCTGCGAGATGCTTGTTACGAGAATGCTCCTCTTGAACGCCAACATACAGGCTGTCTCCAGTATATTCAGCTACGGCCACAGCACTGGGACACAGTGCAATTGGCACTCTCAAATTGTTGAGCCTTGATTCAAGGGACCCTTTAAGGATGGCAGTCGCTCGATGTGCCGACTCTCCACTTCAGAAATCGCAACAGACTGGTGATTCACGGGCCACGATCCTGACTGCCGGGCTCAACTGCCGTTATCCCACCCACACACGGCTCCCGACTGATTAGTTTACCTCGGCCTGTAGCACTAAAGTTGACACTAACTCCAAGTTGCGGGGTTGAAGACTTGGAGTAAACACGTATCTAGGTAGCAGACGCCGGCGGAGAATTCCCCACACGTGAAGCGTCATCACGGTGTAGACGCTATACTACTTCAAATTTAGCGGGTGCTTCTTCCCCATGGGGAAATTTTAGGCCTCTTGGTTGTGACTTGATTGACCTGGTGACCATGACAGCGGAGTTCGTCCACAGAGATGACGGAGGTAGCCACTGACCTACTCATCGGAACAAACCCACCGGTCAATTTGACAACGCTTGAGACAATCTTGACTCTTTGGGTATCCCAACATGGCTCGTCTTTTAGATATAAACACGGTACTGGCATAAAGTCAATGGAGCCAAGATGGTCAACCATTTCTCGTTTCTAGTAACAAACCCTCCTCATATTGCCACCATTGAAATAATTCAAGATGCTACGGGACGCTGCACTACCGTTTGAACTCCATCTCCCCTGGTATACAGTAGGCTTGGTGGGCCTCATCCTATATTGGGTCTCGTGGATCGTCTACTCGCGTTATTTCCATCCGCTCGCCAAGTACCCTGGGCCTTTCCTGGCCTCCGTCTCTCGGTCGTGGATGTTGACGCAGATCATGCTTGGTAACGCGGAAAAAACACAGCGAAAGCTGCATCGGCGTCTCGGTAAGTTATGCTCCATGACTCTCAGCTGAGATGTTTACCTACCCTCTGAAGGTCCTATAATTAGGATTGCGCCGAACGAAGTAGCGATTGCGGATCCAGAAGCTCTTAAGACAATCTATTCGATTAATTCCGGGTTTACAAAGGTATTTTCACATACCTTATGGTACTGCTTTCCATCATATGCTCATCGATTTGAAGACAGATTTCTATCTCCCTTTCCGACCAGATTTTGGTAATTGATCTCCCACCATACCGGAGGTGTGCAAGGTTGACAGTTGGCAGCCAAATACCCGGATGCATTCACCTGTTTGGATGAACGAGTCCATTCAAGCCGCCGAAAGATTGTCAATAATTTGTACTCAATGTCAAATATCGTCCGAGCCGAAGAAGGGATCGATCTATGCACAGACATGTTCCTGGCAAGAATGACGGAAGTGGCCAACACAGGCGAAATCATCGACATTGCTAAATGGGTTCAAATGTGAGAAACTAAGTACCGCAGTGCTAGGAATACTCCCTAGACACTAACGTAATCCTATAGGTATGCATTTGATGCCATCGGCCAGCTGTTTTTCAGTCGCATGTTCGGGTTCATGAAGGGTCGAGGTGACTATCGCGGTTACATTCGGGCCCTTGACTTGCTTCTGCCTGTCATAACCCTTTCATGTGTCCTGCCCACTTACATTCGACCTTTGTTCTTGCTTGGAGGAGTGATGATCCCAGGAATTTACAAAGCTCTCGGTAGCCTAAATGAGATCCAACAGGCGGCAAAATCGTGCGTTGCTGAGAGGCAGAGCCAGATTCAGAAAGGAAAGACGTCTGAAAAGACAGATATTCTCTCAAGCCTCTTCGAAATTGTCCAAAACAAAGGGGAAAAGGTCGATTTTGGAGTGACAGAGGTCCAAGTTGAAGTATACGTTGCTTTGTGAGTCTGGGTGCCTTTCTTGTATGTGGGTAGATGCTGACTGCGCATAGGTTTGCTGGGTCGGACACGACGGCAGCTGCGATTTCGTCGATCTTGTATCATCTCATGAAAAGCCCAGCCGCGTATCATAAGTTGAAAGCAGAGATTGATGAAGCCACGCAGTCTGGCCAGCTCAGCTTCCCAAATGTGCGATACAGCGAGGCGATGAAGTTGCCATACTTGGCCGCGTGTTGCAAGGAAGGGATGAGACTGCACCCTAGCGTGGGATTGACCCTGCCACGAAACGTGCCCCAAGGCGGGCGCAAGATTGCGGGCGAGTGGTTCGCCGGTGGCACTAGAGTGGGAGTCAACGCTGCAGTGGTTCATCGCGACAAGAAGATATTTGGCGATGACGCCGACTTCTTCAACCCAGACCGATGGCTTCATGGAGATGCAGTGAATATGGACCGATACATGTTCCAGGTAAGATTCCATGTAAATGCTTATCGGGACTGGATGCTAATACGATGAACGTAGTTTGGCGGCGGGTCAAGAACGTGCATTGGGAAGAACGTGAGTTGCTCTGCTCTAACCATGAGAAAGTTGGAATCTTGCTAACGGTACAGATATCATTATGTGAAATGCACAAGTTAATACCCTCGCTCCTTCGATCCTTCGACCTCGAACTCACAGAACAAGAATGGGAGACTCACAACTATTGGTTCAACAAGCCCAGCAACGTCAATGTCAGACTGAGACGTACCAATGCCGGAGGCCAGGACGCAGCTGTCGAGCTTGGCAAGAGCAGCCTTTAATGACTGCGTATATTAGTTTTTACCAAAAGTTAGGTTTCAAGTATGCTGAAAAACCTACCTGTCTCGCGACAAGTGCTGCCGTCATCTGAGAAAAAGATGTGCCTGTTGTGAGGTTATTTCCGCTGATATTACCTGACTACAGGACGAGCGATTTATAAGTTGGTACTCCAATAGGTGCACGGCAACTGAGATTTAGACGCAAGTGTAGCACATCACAAACAGATGCAAATGCCTAGAGACAGATTCAGGTGGCGTCAGCCGTCTATGCTATCTAGCTATGGTAACCTGGAGCTAGGCGATATAATCCAAGACATTAACTAGCTTTTCACTATATCTACGAGGTAGAAAGTAGACTAAAGCCCAAGACATAGCAAGAAGTGACCCACGGAATCAACAGAGACGCTTCCCTTATCAACTACTACATACTTACTCTAAGAACTCCGCCCTTGCGCGTCACCGCGTTAGCTACCGAGGTTGTCTGATTGGGTAATAGTAGTGAATGCGGGGAAGTTTGTGGGGAAGTCGACTATAGCTAAACTTGGCAAAGCGTATGGAGCTGCGGATTCTCCATATTAATACAGCCCATATCGTTCTCCCCAGCTAACGTGGAGTTCCCCTCTACGCCTCCGTAGCTTCCTGAACATCGTGAAACAGGACTCTTCAGTCTGCGATCACTGCAGTTGATCCTCAGCTCACTACGAAATGGCGTCACCCCCCACATCCAGCTTCTCGTGCTATACCTGCCTCACGTCTTTCAGTCGCCAGGATCATCTGGAGCGCCATCTACTATCACGTATGTAGCGCACTCCAGAACTCACTCGCCCATGCTGGGCCATCTCTGTCTCCCCTCCTTCCTTCTTCGTTGTTTCTGCCTTGTCCTCCAGGACGTTGTGACAGGCCCCGGCTCACAGCTTCCAGACAGCTCAGACCGCCGCTTCCATTGCGCCTTTTGCGAACAATCATTCCGTCGCCGGTACGTGTGCCATCCCTTCGGCATCAAAGATGCCACAGAAGCATTAACCCGTGCTAGAGACGTTCTAAAGCGCCATTGGAAGACATGCAGGCCACGGATAGACCAGAACATCGACATTCCCGTCCTTTCCCAGCAGATTCGAGGCAAGAAACGAAAGGCGTGTGACCGCTGTGTCCGCTTGAAGAGGGCTTGTAGCCAACAAAGACCTTGCCTGACCTGCGCTGCAAAGAACGAAGCATGTGTCTACGGCAGGGTAGCACAGAAAGAGCCGGATCTGAACCCCGACGCAACTCGCTCGTTGCCCTCTACGTCTTCTCAGGATCTGGGTCTACAGCAACACCAAGACGGACTCAACGCCCAACTCGAAAGAACCAGCTTGGCGCCCAAAATGAATGGGTCCACACATAACATACGGCAAGCACCATGGATTCCATTTGGCTTATTTCCAATGCCAACAGGACCCTCTTCGCCCACTGCCTTCGCGTCGATGGATCTCAATATTCTAGACCAGCTCTACGATGGCAGTATGGTCCATAGTCTTCAGTCTCCAGGAGATATTGCCTTTCCTTCTGGTCCGACTTTCCCTTTCCTGAACAGGTTTACACCATCCAGTGGTCTTGCCAGTTGTTTCGAGTGTGGGAGCCCATCTGAGAGGCAACAGCTCCTCGAAGACCATATCAATCTCCATGGCCAGTCTTTTGAGAGTTCTGTTGTCTTTGGTGTAGAGACTGGGTGTCAGCAGACGGAATGGAGTGTGCCTATGCTACTGCGCAACTCTCAGGCTCCCTCACAGTTTAGTAGGAGTCTTCACCACTTTGACCATACTGGTCCCTGGGTGCCCAGCGTCCACCAAGGTCTGCTTCGACAAACACACGACATAGTACAGATGATCAAAAACATCACGACATCCAATCCAAGGGGATCCAAAATAGTGATAGAATGGTCCCCCGTCATTGAGAAGCTATGTCTCGAATTCTTCTCACCTGCAAACCTAGACAAGTTCTTGCTGCTGTTCTGGGCTTGCTGGTATCCTAACTGTCCCATCATCCACAAACCAACCTTTGTGGTAGAAAGCACCTCGCCAACTTTGGTCGGTTCAATGGCCCTGATTGGTGCCTGCTTGTCTCCCGACTCTAGTGACCGTACACGTGCGAATGTATGGCTCAAGAGTATGGAGGAGGCAATCTTCGCACAGGATGTCCTTCATGAAGGACCTGCCATTCTCTCTGAGCTCACCTTTAATGACAAGAGGGTTCGTGACAAGCGGGAGGCTATCCAGGCTGCATATATGGTTTGTCTTCTGCAAAACTGGGAAGGCTCTAGAGAATGCAGACAGCGCATCCGACGTCACCGCTACACTACTTTGATTGCTGTGAGTCATCTCATTCATAATTTTCCGATGAAGTGCAGCGCCCTGTATCTAACTCTTGTGCGCTGAGTAGACTGCGAGAGACTTCGACTTTAGCAGGGTTACGTTGGCGAAGATTCACATGGAAGACATTTCGGACTTCAACTGGCACGAGTTTATCTTCCGGGAAACTATGATACGGTAAGTCAGCCTGAGGCCGATTGACTCCGCAGTTATATTGATGATAGAAATATAGTGTGGGAACATACATTTTCCTCCTGGACTCTGCTTTTGTCGTCTTTAACAATTCCCCACCACGAATGATGATGCCAGAGCTAAACATAGACTTAACCTGCCCGGACGCTTGCTTCGAGGCAAATTCCTCTGAAGAGTGCTTCATTCTTCTGTTTGACTACAACAAAAGGAACAGTATTCGATCGAGACTCAAAATATCGACTACTCTCGAAATGCTCTGTCGAACTGACGGAGTCGACTGCGAGACTTTCAAGCACCTAAGCATCCTCAACATGTTCACAGTAGTCACAGGTACGCTATATTTCCTCCACTTCTCATCCTTTCTACAGCATTTTCGTCGGGTGCCTTGCTGATGCTTCGTAGCGCTGCATTATCTCATCTTTCACTTTAAAACCTCTCTAGCAGATCTATCTCAATCGACCCTTGTGGAGGCTGGGTTGAGTCGTTGGTCCTCTGTGTGGCAGCAAGGAGAGTGCTTGAATGAGCTAGAACTCCGCAAATTTCCATGTTGCAAAGACATGTGGAAGCGGGTGGGATTCATGCAGCATGCTCCCGAGTACCTTCTCCTGGCTCGTGTTACACTCGAGCGATGGAAGTCACAGCACGACGGGTGCAACAATTCGCTGGCAATGTGGGTGGGTACGGCCACAAACCGGCCGGCATGCACAGAGTACGACGAGAGCGAAATGAAACAATTTCGAGAGTTGATTAGAAGTTTGTAGTAGCACAGATTCCTGGCAGTTCGGACAGAGGTGGTTGAAAGGCTGATGGGTGCAGAGAGAAAGAGTTCTCCAAGATGCCAACACTGAGTCGTCTGGCAGATTAGCGAGGATGTTCTAGGCACTCTGTGGCGAACAAGGGTTCGCCCCTACAAACTTGTTTGGAAAGCCATCCCTGTAGTTTCTGTCAGAGCTTCGAGGTGAAACAAGCAACATAGGCAGATAGTTGCGCAGCTGACGAATGAGCGAGGCTTAGCAACAGGGTCTATTCGGGACGACGTCAACAAATTTCCACACCAGCTGAGTCAAAACGTAACAAGAGCTGATGCAACGGGTCCTTGATGAATTGCGCCTTATTAAGATTTGAGAGGCGACGACGACAAAGCACAACAATAGACGGTGGATCTCGTCACTCTTGAACATTGATTGGCTATTTCTGGCCGGGACCTCCGGCGCCTACATCCTCACGGCCTAGTCAGATACCCACCATCGGCAGACTCTTTGGCCAAGTGGGTTTCTCTGCCGTAATTGGTTGCGATGGCGCAATCGGAGCCTTGAAATTTTCAGATGCGACTTGAGGACTTCTTTATTAATATCAATTTCTGTCGAGTTTTGTTTTGTTCTTGTCTTCCACGTAAGCACACAGTCTACTCTCTTCTTCAAGTTGAGATGACCGGAGAAACCATGCACGCAAACTCGTCTGACGTGCGTGGCAGCCACGTCCTGCACCAAAAAGCGCCACCGCATGATGCAGACGCGATCCAGGACGTTGAAAAGAACGGCCATGGGGATGATGCCAGGGGAGAAAACGACAGCCTCAAGCAAATGCCGGAGCTGAATGTTGGCGGCCACGGCGCAACACAACGCCGACTACGAAACTACCAAGTCACCATGATTGGTTTTTGCAGCGGGATTGGCACGGGTTTGTTCGTGGGAACTGGATCTGCTTACGCCACGGCCGGACCGGCTGGTTTGTTCTTGGCATATGCCGTTGTGGGAGCGGTCCTCTGGTGTGTTATGCAGAGCATATGCGAACTGGCAACGGTTGTAAGTGCACATCGTCCTAACAAGCTGACTTCTGCCCATCGTTGATCCATCGACGCTAACAACAAATCAGATTCCTACCGCCGGGTCTTTTCCTCATTGGGCCACTCGCTTCATTGATCCAGCGGTTGGCTTCTCCTTGGCCATTTCCTACGGCTACTGCTACACCATCGCCATCGCTTCCGAATGCTCTGCCGCAGCCGTGTTAGTCGGCTACTGGTCAGATATTTCTCCTGCAGTCGTCATCAGTATATCGCTTGCCCTCATCTTGGCCATCAACCTTTGCAACGTCCGATTCTACGGAGAGACCGAGGTTGCTGCAGGAGCCATCAAAGTCCTCTGTTTCGTGGGCCTGGTTATTGTCGCCATCGTCATCACTGCTGGGGGAGGACCCAATCATGATGCCATAGGATTCCGCTACTGGAACAACCCTGGCGCATGGGTCGATTACAATGGCATCACCGGATCGACGGGGCACTTCCTCGGCTTCCTCTCGGCCTTTGTCAACGCTTCCTTCTCCTTCGTCGGAATTGAAACCGTGGTTATTAGTGCTGCCGAGTCAGTGGACCCTCATCGCGCGATTCCACGAGCTGCAGGCCGAGTGACTTACAGAGTAAGCCCGCCCCCTCTCTCATATGGCTTTCTTTGATCACGTCTAACGCGCTCATTCAGATAGGGTTCTTCTACATCTTGGGAGCCTTCTTGATCGGGCTCATTGTCGATCCTCGTAATACGGACCTTGTGTCCGGATCTGGCAACGCCAACAGTTCTCCGTGGGTCATTGCGATCAAGCAATCCGGCATCCACGTCTTGCCATCCATTGTCAACGCTTGCATCCTCATCTCCGCATGGTCTGCTGGCAACTCTTACTGCTGGGTTGGCTCTCGAATGATTGTGGCTATGACCACCGACAAACAACTTCCCCAGGTCTTCGGTCGCACAACGAAGAACGGCGTCCCCTGGCTGGCTGTCATTGTTGCGTGGCTTTTTGGACCTCTTGCATACCTGAGTAAGTCGACACGTTTGATGAATCAACAGCTCATGATAGAGAAGATACTAACCATCACCACAGGTCTTGGGTCCGGCGGTGCCTCGCAAGCCTTCACTTGGCTGTTGAACCTCAGCACCGTTGCTGGACTCATTGCTTGGGCTACCCTCTGCGTCTGCTACATCCGCTTCCATCGTGCGCTCCAAGTTCAAGGCATAAGCCGGGACTCTTTACCTTGGAAGTCACCTTGGCAGCCCTACACAGCGTGGTTCGGATTTATTGGCTCCACCATCATCACACTCGTCGCCGGATTTCCTGTCTTCCTTAAAGGCAACTGGTCTACATCCGACTTTATTGCATCTTATATTGGAATACCCATCTTTATTGTGCCCATCATCGCTTGGAAATTCGCATATGGAACAAAGGTACGCCCCTGTATAACGTGCCGGACCTTGCTTTAGACTTGCTTGCTAACCTTGGGTTCCCATAGTTTGCTCGGGCCAGTACCATGGATGTTTGGTCTGGTCGCTACTACCAGCACGAAAAGGAAGTGGAGAGAGAGCACAAACCGGCGTCTCGTGCTGTTAGACGCCTTTTTGATTGGCTGATATGAAGTAAGGTGTGATTTTAACAGCACTGTCTATTATAGCTACCAAGAATTAGAAGATGAGAAATCCTTAGATGCCCGAGTTGAAAGCGTAAAGGGCTTGCTTTCCAGGCTATCGAGAAGTTGCTCAGGCATTTCGAGCTCCGTTGCGTTGCGTTGCGTTGCGTTGCGTGAGGATTCTCATGCGGGCGAGTCCGTACTCCATATCCTGTTCCTGTTCCTTGCGCTTTCAACTGATCTTCGTCGGTCTGGAAATGCATCGCTCATTGTGGTCCTGTGAGAGTAATAAACGGATTTGGTCGATGTAATTAGGTCCACAAGCGTGACTAGAATGCCCTGAAGTACTCCTGCAAGGTGGTGACAAATAGTGTACAAACATTCCAAGGCATGAGTACTCCTAGTAGCCTAGTATCAGCGAAGTTGATTGCATTACATTTAGCATTTAGGTCAACTTAGCACTTAGCATCAGTGTAGTGCGCATTACATTTTGCTATGACTGCAAAGTGCAATAGATTGGACACAGTACTTGGCAAGGCGAAAACTCCGCCATTCCTAACTTGGAATCGCCGATTGGGCTTGCTTTAGCAGTCGGCGACGTTTGTATGATCCTTTTCCTTTAGATAGGCGTATGGGCTCACCGGGTAGACTGGTAAGCCTATGTTCCGATACCGTCGACCCCCCAAGGCGAATATGACTGCCTAGTTGCCTCGTTATCTCTCCAGTTGCTTACTAAATATCAATACTCCTGGAATTTGACCGGCGCCATGTTCGCCTCAGTATAAAGCCATCGCCATATCTTCATAATTAAGACTCAATTCTTCATACGTAAAGAAGCAGATAAAAGGCTTGCGTACATCACCTAGTGACACGCACGTTCTGTTGTCTTCCCAAAGACAAGGTTCGGCAAGTATGTGCAAGACATCCGGGTATTTGGAAGCAAGTTCGTTGTATACCTTCTAGGCGCTTGGCAAGTAATGCTCGCCCCCCTCAGCGGCTTTCCACCGGCAGTAGAGCAAGACATTGTCGCCGATGTCTGAGTAGAATCCTTGTATCATGGTCAGATAAATATCTCAGGCATAGTAGCGTTAGCCCCAAAGCTTACCACGGCGATGGACTCGTTTCCTGGAGCGAGGAGCACATCTTCCTGGATATTTTCGGCCTCCTGCTTGACATTAGACATGCACAATGGACTCGGCGGCAGTGTACCAGCGAGCTAGCTTGAAGACGGAGCTGGAGAGAGGGAGGGGGCTCACGAAGGGCCCCTGACTGAGGGCCGCCTGATTCCGATATGTGAGGTAATGCCAACATGGATCATCATGTTCTCGGTAGGTGTAAACTTGTATGGCTCTAAGCTTCCAATAATGAAGAAGCCATGGCCTTGATGCAAGGCTTTGGCGAATGAGCGCAGACGGCCCCCTAAAGTCGGCAATGGAAAGGCCACTGGGGATAGAGCGAGCATCTCGAACCCCGAATCTAAAAAGGCTGAGTAAGTGCATATTCCACAGGACAATGTGGTCTCATAATTCGAAACGCAGCAAGGGCGCGCTGAACCTCACTGACTTCATTAGGATTCAAGTTCAGTCTCGTCCCTTCACAATCTGCAGAGAGAACGTCGGCGGGTCCCTAGGCGAGGAGAGGATCCAGACTTCGAGGAAATCCAGACGGAGGATCATCCTGGCTGCGTCTGTTTGAGTCAGCCTTGAGACCACCGAACAAAGGCGTTTGTGGTGGGGCAGCTTGAGCATGAGCAATCGTGTTGATTGAAAAGTCGAAAGTGCTTCTCCTTCGACAAGTAAGGAGAACCAGGGCAAGAGAGATTGCTGACTGATGAAGGTGGGTGAGAGAGTGAGCAAGAAAGCCAAGATGATTTCGAGCTTCAAGATGGGTTTTTTTGAAGTCTCTCGGGGCAGCAGCTTGTTTGAGAAATGGGCCGCGAATACCAGCTCCAGTAGTCCACGACTACGCCGGCGGGGAGAGTCGACGTGTCCGCCGTGTGCTGCCCCCTCTCATTTCACCGCCACATTCTGCTCGGCAATGCGATGGGACCGTTTCATGTTTTCTCGGCCGGTCGTACTGTTATCCTTCGATTATGTTGGTCAATCATAGTGCAGATCGGGGTCACATGAAGCTGGCTCGAGGAGACAAAGTCGTGATGAGGTGCGCATGGCTGTCTTGCTTGATGTGAGTCGACTAAGGACGATTGGCTGAGCATCTCATCATCTGCCGTGCACACTTGCGGTGATTAGCTGTAAACCTCCTAACTCTCCTCGACTCCTTCATTCATTGGCGATGGTAAGCGAAGCCGTCGCGATATGGTATGCCTGAGGTAGATGCCGAGCTCTCGCGGACTCTGCCGTTTGGCTTGGGAATGCCCACGTCACGGTTGTGACATCCGGGAAGCGATTCCTAAGAGGCTTTGAATCTTATGATGTAGTTAGTGACCCCACGGGTCAATGGGGATGAAGGGGTCACGTGTGTAGAGAGAGTGTCTAAAGCTCGAATAGCAATACTTTAAATGAGCTCGCTCAACTTCAACTTGGTCCTCCATCTTCTCGCTACACCAACTCTTTATGAGAACCATGGCTGTCAGACTATCCAAGGCTTCCAATCTCGCTACCACCTCGCACATCGCGTTCCGTAGCTTCGGCCTTTCCCCGTAGAACGCATTCTACCGCCCTTTCTCGCAGCTTTCCCGCAAGACGTCGAGAACTCTTATCTCCGCGAACAGCAAGAGGCTCCGGGCAACCGAAAGAAGCTCTTCACTGTCCTCTAATGAGCCTATCGAGCTGGAGTGGTCCGTTTCTTCTCCGCGTGCCCCCGACGACGTCAACTCGAGTTCTCGTGATGCCTCATTTAGCCAGTCACAGCTCTCAGAAGGTAGCAGAGAGGGAGTTTGCCTGCGATGCCGCCTTAAAAATCCAGAGTAAGTACAGCCTGCTCCGTATCGTTTAAGTTACCTTAGCTAAAGGCTCAACCCTAGTGCGATGGTGAGACACCCTGTTCCGAGTGTCATTGGGCTCGCGGAAAGGAACGGGTGTGTAAGACAATGTTTGAAAGGCTCAACACCCGTGATTCCATCGCTTTCAGAATCGGTCTGTCCCTTTCATCGCCACTGCTGGTCAGAGGATTGAACATACTGACAATGGATACCCAGGAAACTCAAAGTTTAACTAAGAGGCCGCAGTGGTTCGGCCGTACCCGGCCTAGGTGCCTTCTTCGGTCCCCCAAACAGTCACCCTCGTGCGACCAGGATACGCCTCGTCCACCTGGCCAAAGGGTAACAGGGTGCCAGAACTCCAAATCCTCGTCAGCGAGTTCATACCCAGCGCGTCCGACATCGCGGCGGAGCGGTGGAGAAGCGGCTAGCAAGAAGTCACCTTGGAGCTACTGGCATTCTCGGCCATCGATAACCAAGCCACTACCTCTGCCCTCCTTGCCTGGGTCGACGACAATTCTCAGTATTATGCCAAAGACATGACTGCTCAGGCAGGTGACTTCTTGATCGGCGCGACTTTTGACGAGGCACTAAGATACGCGTCAAGAAACCCTGTACGTTCGTGTGCAATTTGCAAGTAATCGTAGCTCCGTTGTTGGCTGAATTTGGCGGCCTTGTAGGATAGCATGGTCAAACCTGCTCTGAATATCTGGATCGGAGCCCACATGGCCGAATAGTTATTTTGCATTTCTGAAGACAACGACCTTGGAATCAACGTGGTCAACTACCAAAACTCGCGGCCAATGCCCTGTGCCTCCGGTCCTTGATAACCAGCTGGACGACTTCACGATTCAGGAGATGATTCGCATGAAGGAAGGGATCTTCACAGAGATTGAAAACATATTAAAGGCAAACAACAGCCTGAGCAGGTGGTACGAGGTCTACCTGACCGTATTTGTACTGCTGGCCAATCTCCAGTACGTGTCCAAGTCCCAGCAGAGGTGGTGGAAGATGCATTTCAACACGGTAAGTATCGTCGGCAAGCACGCAGAAGTGTACGCTAATGATCAGCAGGGTGAAGGGAACGCCATTAGTGAAGCTTACAGAGCTCTATCATACAGGTTTATGCAAAGGTATGTCTTTTCTGCCCAGAATCTGTTGTCTCACTTCCGATACGGGCTAAAGGGCCCTATGCCTTTTACGCTCGACTGGGACAAAGAAGACGTGAGAAAGCTCTGCGACTTAGATGAGGACGCTGTCAAATACGTGAAGTATGTGTCTGGTATAGTGAGGAGAAGGAGTAAGTCGAGCGTCACTTTGGTCACTATTCCATACTATTGAGAACTCGAGTGGGCGAGTTCCTGCAAAACGCGAACCGACTCGAAAAGGGCGAGTACGAAGGCGATATGTTCTGGATTTCGCAGCTGTTTGTTGATCCGAGCTTGGATGATAGCAGCGAATAAAGGCCATTGAAAGACTTTAGACATGGTCGAGGAGGCCATCAGCACGCCGAGGCTACAATCTCAGCTCCATTTCCTCTAAGTCTAAAGCCCCGTTCTCGAATGAGGGAGAATTTTGAGAACTCGTGGTGTTTCCCGTGAATTGAAAAAAGCCTGCTTTACTACTCCGTACTACGTAGTATGTTAAAAAACGCCGACACCCGCGGGTCTCCGCTTATCCCTGGTCGTAGTCTATTCCAAACCCTGCTTTATACGGAGTATACCTATCGTTATCTCTAACTTCTTTCATGTGGGCTGATACTTCGGGGAACGTTCTTTTTTAAGCCGACAAAACCCAATAATACCGATCAGCGCCGATCAGCGCCCACGCCCGCATAAAACTCCACTTGCCCTGACGGATTGACTTCCGAAATAGGTCCTTGCCGTGGATGCATTTCGCTAACACCGTCTATCACCCTTCCACATATCGTATCCGGCAGGTGTACATACAGCTCATCCGTTATACCCACCCTCCGGACCCACGGGATACTATCCCCTAACTAACATTTGAAATCACTGTGGGCTGCATATAATTACGGACAGGTCACCGCTTAGCCCCATTCTCTTGCTCTGCGACCTGAGTTCCGTTCACCCTTTGACCACTCTTCGACGGTGAACACAATCATGGGAATTGTAAGACTTACATGGGCCTTGCTCCATGTTGCGGCAGTCGGTTCGACGACATCCACAGAGAGAGCAGCCGATGCAGTCGAGGGGTATAACGCTCTGCCATATTATCCAGCACCCTACGGTGGCTGGGTAGACGAATGGACAAAGAGCTACGAAAAGGCCAAGAAGCTCGTAGACTCAATGACATTAGCCGAGAAGACCAACATCACGGCCGGAACTGGCTTGTTTATGGGTATGAGCACACTCGATCGAAGTTACGATTCCTCAATTGACTAGAATCTAGGGTATGTCTTGGGAAGCCTTGTGTGAAAGCCGCATATTAACAACCGGCAAGACCTTGCAATGGGAACACTGGCTCTGCTGACCGAGTTGGCTTTCCCCAAATTTGCCTGAACGATGCTGCCAACGGCGTTCGGCAGACTGACAACGTAACGGTGTTTCCCGATGGAATAACCGCCGGTGCTACCTTCGACAAGAACTTGCTGTACAAACGTGGTGCAGCTATGGGTAAAGAAGCGCGTGGGAAAGGCGTCAACGTATTGCTTGGCCCCTCGGTGGGCCCTCTAGGCCGGAAGCCCAAAGGCGGTCGGAACTGGGAAGGCTTTGGAGCTGATCCCGTACTGCAGGCAATTGGAGCCCGCGAGACAATCAAGGGAATCCAAGAGCAAGGCGTTATTGCTACTATCAAGCACCTGATAGGAAACGAGCAAGAGATGTATCGGCGACAGACGACAGACGTCGTTTCCCCTGCATACTCTGCAAATATTGGTAATGCCCGCACCTTATGCTGGTGTCATTGCGAGTGCTAATGCGATATTCAGACGACCGAACACTCCATGAACTGTATCTTTGGCCATTCGCCGAGGCTGTCCGGGCCGGCGTCGGCGCTGCAATGACTGCCTACAATCGAGTAAGTTGCTTGGCTAAGACGATCGGTATTGAAATAGCTCATGAGACCTAATCCCTCTAGGTAAATGGTACCATGTCTAGTGAAAACTCGTATCTCATCAGCGGTCTTTTGAAAGACGAGCTTGGCTTTCAAGGATTTGTCATGACTGACTGGCTCTCGCAAATCACCGGCGTCGGGTCGGCGCTCGCAGGCATGGATATGAGCATGCCCGGCGATCCGTTGATCCCCCTTTTGGGAAACTCACTGTGGATGAACGAACTGACTCGCGCGACTCTCAACGGCTCAGTTCCAATGGAAAGACTGAACGACATGGCCACTCGCATTGTTGCATCCTGGTATCAGTTTGGACAAGATCAGGACTACCCCCCGGTCAATTACGATACAAACACAAAGGATGCCATCGGGCCGCTGTATCCAGGGGCTTGGCCAAACTCCCCCAAAGGAATTGTCAATAAATTTGTCCCGGTTCAAGAGGACCACGACAAGGTTGCGCGACAAATCGCCCAAGACGCCATCACCATGCTCAAAAACAAGGATGAGTTGCTACCTATCTCCGGGGATCGCCCGTTGAAAGTATTCGGGACCGGAGCTCAGGTGAATGCCGACGGACCCAACGCCTGTTCTGACCGTCAGTGCAACAAGGGCACATTGGGGCAGGGCTGGGGATCCGGTACTGTCGATTACATGTATTTCGACGACCCCATCGGCGCAATCAAGGATGAGGCTGGGAATGTTACCTTCTACAATACCGACAAATTCCCCTCGGTCCCAGAGCCTACAGACGACGACGTCGCCGTTGTTTTCATCACGTCAGACTCCGGCGAGAACCAATACACCGTTGAAGGGAACCACGGTGACCGGGATGCATCGCGTCTGAACGCGTGGCATGACGGGGATGACCTTGTCAAGGCGGCGGCGGCCAAGTACAAGAATGTCGTTGTTGTGGCACACACCGTCGGCCCTCTTGCGCTCGAAGAATGGATTGATCTGCCATCGGTCAAGTCTGTGCTCATTGCCCACTTACCGGGCCAGGAAGCCGGCAAGTCTCTTACCAACGTGTTGTTTGGATACGTGTCGCCCAGTGGGCACTTGCCGTACAGCATTACTTATGCCGAGGATGATATGCCTGCGAGTGTCGTGGATCTGATTGACTCTGGCTTTGTTGATCCGCCGCAGGATACCTATTCAGAGGGCCTGTACATCGACTACCGTTGGCTCAACAAAGCGCACATTCGTCCCCGTTATGCCTTTGGCCACGGACTCAGCTACACAAACTTCTCATACACTAACGCGACCATGGAGAAAATCACTCAACTCGACAAGTACCCGCCAAAGCGGCCAGCCAAGGAAGGAGTATTGGACTACTCTCAAGATATCCCAGACTACCACGAGGCTATCATGCCAAAGGGCTTTGAGACTATCTGGCGCTACCTCTATTCTTGGCTTTCCGAATGGGACGCCAAAGCTGCAGCTGAGAAAGCCAACACGACCAAGCACGACTATCCTGACGGCTACTCGGCCGTCCAGAAAAGTCAGTCTCCTCGCGGAGGCGGCGCCCAGGGTGGCAACGCCGCTCTCTGGGATAAAGCCTACCGCCTCTCTGTCGTTGTCACCAACACGGGTGCAGTCTTTGCCGGCAAGGCCTCGCTGCAGGTGTACGTACAATTTCCTGATGGTGTTCGGTACGACACACCTGTTATCCAGTTACGCGACTTCGAGAAGACGGCAGAGCTAGCACCGGGAGACGGGGAGCAAGTAGACATATTTCTGACAAGGAAGGATATGAGTGTTTGGGATGTCGAAGTGCAGGACTGGGTCATACCGGAAGTAGACGGAGGATACAGAGTTTGGTTAGGAGGGGCAAGTGATGATCTGAGGCTGGTGTGCTACGTGGATGAGTTGATCTGTGAAGAAACTGTCAACGGACCAGTCTTGTATAACGCAAAGCTGTAACTGCTTACTTACTGTTCTGAGAATCCTATGTAAAATGTCAGATATATCATTTAAATCAAGGATACTAATGCGAGTCACTGTTTCACCTCTCGTCCCAAAGACTCAAGGAAGCTTAATGGAGTACTGAAGCTGAAGCGACTGGTACTTGCTTCTGTAGCGTAAGTCTTCAAGGTAGCTGTACGCTAACAAAGGCAGTACCATCATTGCCTTCGGTAGTGAGTTCGGTAGTGCCAGAGTAATAACCGCAACTGTCGCCTGGTCTGAAACAGATAATCTCGCACCCGGGGTACAGGCTGCATGATTGGAACTGGAAGTTGGGAAATGTGCTGGCTATGTAGCTACGAGACACTGCAAACGTAAAATGCGCTTCGAAAGAACTAATATTAGAATAGTGGAAGGTGGAATTAGCGCTGGACACTTTCCGACTCTCATGAAGTTGTAGGTGGCCAGCTGAAGCGATACAGCGCATTCCCTTATTGGTTCCCTTGTTCATCACCGTTAACACGCTCACGACTGCTGTTGCCCTGAATATTTACCATGGGAAACTCATATGGAAGCTCGCCAAGCCTGCGATCTATTCACGTTCAGCAGCCTTTCATTTCTGGCCCTAGGCAGATCCGCAATCGCTTTGCGTGACAAGTGCCACATGGTATCCGCCCGTCTCTTTGTGGCCGCCGCCGACTCGCCTCTCCCCCATAGGGAATACAATAATTAGGGCGCTCGGTCCGAGGCCAACGAAGCTGTGGTACGCGTTGGAGTTGACCAGGGCGATTTGCATGCGGCCGGCCGTTGCCAACTGTGTCTGGTCGAACCTGAGCGTTTTAAGGCTGATGGCATGCGGCTGCGCTCTACAGAGTCCGGAGGCCGGGGTGCAGACTGATGAGGTTGGAACGCAAAGACGAGCGCTGCAGGGAAGTTGAAGCAGCACGTCCGACTTACCCCTTCAATCACTCATTGGATTTCCGCTTTCAATATCGACACTAGGAAACTAGCAGAGCGCACTTTTGCTTTGCTACACAGCGGTCAATTTCCACCATTTCAATCTAGCTCTATGTAGAGAATCTAAGACTCTGACCAGGGATTAACTGAGGCTGAGTCACTCCTATGACGGCTTCCTCCTCTGCTTTTACTATCATCCTTACGTGGACGCTTCTTGTATTTCCTGCGGCGACGATGGTGGATCGGTGTAGCATCATGTCGAGCTCCTTCCCCTCCGGGCGTGTGATGGCCAGCGTCTGATACAACATCTGTGGCATCATAAGGAGCACCACCATCGCTGTCTTCACTGTTCACATCGACTCGTTCATCGTCATCATCTTTGTGATGATGTTGGCTAGTCCCCAAGACCCTCGGCGCGCATAACACAGGCGGCTCTTCCGCCATGCCAACTTTCGACATGCTCCAGTCCCACCAACCTTGAGTGGGAGGAATCCATTGCCCAATGCCCACGACATAGTGTCTCTGTTCCTCGGGCAAGTTCAGCCAGACCAGCTCCGTATTACTGTTGACCCGACCCTCCATAACAAAGTCTCCAATTTCCTCCGGGATCTGGAGCGCTTCAAGGATGAGGATTGGTTGGTATGCCGGGACAATGAGATGTAGTTTGACTGGTCGTCGTTGTCGTCCCTTTTCTTTGGCCCGACACTCTTTCTCCAGAATGCGTCGTCTAGCTGCCAGCATGAAGACGAATATTGTATCGATCTGGTTGGTATACCCACAGAACCGAGGGTTTCTCGGCCCTTTTTGAAGGAGTTGATAGAATTTAGGATACCAGTCGTCGTCCGGATGATAAAGGAAGAACAGGTGGTCGCAGGCCGGATCATCGGAGGTTTGCCCGAGTCGCTCTTGGATCATTTCGTACACATACTGGGGAAACTCCTTTTGTGCGAAAAGTGCGGTTTGGGCGGCAAGGCTCGTTGAGATGTCCTTTAGCCTGGCTGCTATAAGTTGGAGAACTTGGACGCCCTGGTAGGTCGGAACTATGTTCGCGCCGATCCCAACAGCTATTGCTGCCGCATTGAAGTATGTGAATATCTTTGCACTGTCGCAGATTGACTGGCCCATCACTTGCATGGAAGGAATGAAGTGATTCAAATTCGCCGCTGCGGAATTAACATTGTGTACTGCTTCTCCGGCTTCGAGAAGCTGATATCCTGCCTGGATGGTCTTGACAAGTGGCACAGCCGTCCCAACGATCTCGGTGACCTTCTTGAGAGCTTTCTCCCGAATGTTCTTGTTGCCGAGTATCCACTCAGACAACTCTTTGACGCTCATGTTGATCTGGGATGTGGAAACTGATTAAAGAGATGTGAATCGACCAAGCTCGAAAATAGAGAAAACGGCCGAGCTAAAGAGCGTGATACTGGTTGAGAAGCAAGAAAATGGTTAAAGATTAGGCAGGAATTCGACAGCTGCAAGATGCTTTACTCCGCTTCACCGCCTTTCATGACGTGGCACTGTATTTTGGTGGCCAACCATTGATGGTGTCTAAGGTGGAGCTGTACTGGGCGTACTGATTGGGCCATGGGCTTGTTTGGTTTCTTATTGAATCACTAAGTAGAAAGGTACAGTAGTAATCTATAGATAATAAGACGACTATATTATACAACGAAAAGGTAGTAAAATCCGTCACTAATTAACTAATACAATAGATAGCTTTTCTAGCCACAATATAAATCTAATGCTAATCATTAAAGTGAATCTATCAGTTAAGGAGTATTTGCAGTAGAACACCAAGTCTTGTTTTGACCTAGCGCGCTCAGGCTCAGATGCCAAGTCGCATCGGCCGTAGTGATGCGTTTGCGCTTTGGATTTGTTGAAGTAGAAGATTCAACGGAGGGTGAGCTTTTCTCATTCATCTCAAAAGCCGCCTCGATTATTGTGGCTGTGGAGGGCAGGCGGTCACTAGGCGTGCGGTTGAGGAAGGAATTCATGGCAAACAAACAATGGGCATCACAGCTTTCTAATGGCTGGGGAAAAATGGCACAATATCAGTAATCAAATTGGAATTTCATCATCATGATAGAGAACGGCGGCCTGAGCTCTTTTAAATACCATTGCCGATAGAGGCATCCAGGATCAATAATGAAATCGAGCAAGAGAACTAATGACTGTACTCTGGCTATGCAGCATCTATGATAAGAGCAATGTCTTCCACCATGTTGATATCCTTCATGAAATCGACATTACCTCCGCTACGAAAGTCCTTCTCAAGATATCTAGCATCACTCTCCTCCCACGGATCATCAATCTCAGTGCGTCGAACTAAGCACGCATGCCTGTCGCTTCTTGGCTTGATACTGTAGGGAAAAGCTATCGGATGGCTAATCAGCCCAGCTGTCACTTCCACCTCGACGTCGATTTCCTTGCCTTGCTCGTCGACAGCTTTCCCAATGTCGAATGTCGTCAATAATCTTGAAATGAGCAAAAAGAGATTGTCATCTGCCAAGTGGCGGCCTGGGCAGATCCTACGACCATAGCCAAATGCGTGGTTCGCTGGGTCAGGCTCATTCCGCGGTTCCAAGAATCGGTTAGGATCAAAAGCGGACGGGTTCAGGTAGACGTGAGGGTCGTGAAGAAACCACCAGATTGATGGAAGCAAGTACGCGCCCTTTGGGATTGTATAACCGGCGTATGCTATTTCTTCTTCGGTAGCATGAGTCGTACCTATCGGTGTAACTGGAAGCCACCGGAGAGTTTCTTTGACGAGGGCGTTGACGTATGGCAAATGCTCACGATCTTCAAACTCGGGCAACCTGTCGATACCAACAACCTTGTCAATCTCTTTTTGGGCATTCTGTTGAGTTTCTGGAAACAGCAACATTGCCAGAACAAAGCTGCTCATAGCTGCAACGGTGGTATCCGCCCCTCCGCCGTAGATGATGGCCGCAGAGTTCTTAATAGCCTCCTCGCTGATTTTGCTGGGATTCCAGGCCTCGGTTGCTGCGTTGCTGTGTTTCTCAACGAGAGAGGCAACATACGACGGCCTAAAAGTCCCCTTCGCCATTTGTCGTACAACAAACGAATAAGGAACTTCTATTGCCTGACGAGTGATTTCTCTCCATTGCTGGCCAGTCTTTCGGAAAGATGTACCGGGAAGTCTAATTGGAAGATACTTTAACCATGGAATTATGTCAACTGACCAAGTCAAAGGCACAAGGGCTTGCGAGAAGCCATCCATCATGCGTTCGACCAAGCTAACCAACGGGTCAATCATATGTGGCTCGATAGAGTAGCCATATGTTATCCTCAGGATGCTGGCACTAGCTTCGCTGTGATGATAATTAGTGACTCGGATGCGAATTGAGACTTGGTAAGAAAGCGATTTTTTGCCTCCCTCCATGGCTTTTGTGGGAGATGGGTTGAACAAACGTTTTGATATGTGCGATCAGGTTGGCAGGATCATCAAGAACCCTAAGAAGGAACCGCCTCGATTCCAGACCTAGGATATCATAAAACCTCCTCGTGATTCTCTTTGTTCCCATCTCTTGGTGCATCAACTTGCGATGCAGGCGATGTTCCGAGTTAGGACTCAAATTAGACGTGAATCCTCCAAAGCCACACAACTCATTGGCAAAGTACAGATTGGGCCGTCCAGAGGTTTTGGTGGGTTTCTTTACCAAAATCTCATATGCCGCCTGATCGCAATGAAGGATAACAAGTGTTGTTCCAAGTACTGTTATAGAACTAATAGGGCCGTAAATGTCTTTGAACTTGATCCAGTGCTGGTACTCCGGTGTTCCTGGTGGAGGCAGATCTCTAATGTTGCCAATGATGGGGAGGGGCTTGGGCCCGGGAGGCAGATTATTGGTGACTGTGCATTGCGAGTAAAGGTAATACCCCAGAACGACGAGAAGAATAATGGTCATCTGCAGCCATGTTGAGAGCATGATGATCAGGTGTGCATTGATGAAGAATTCGGTGAAATATATTGTCCCCGTGATGTGGCTGGAGTTGTCAAGATGTTTGTCAACAAGGCGCATGGCGGTTGCACATGCCTTTATATAAATTATCTGGATATTCTTCCCTCAAAATCCTTTCAAGCATATACATTATCTACTTCCCAATCCAGAACCTCGCATTATCTTGCAACTGCCGCAACGGCAATGACGTGGCGTTGCACTGCGTACTATTCCATGCAAGCCCCTCCCGCTCCGAGGCAAAGCTTCAAGCCTTGAGCCTATCGCAAGCCAATTAGTATGCAGAAAAGTGCCTGCCGATGTCCACGGGCACTCAAAGTAACGTTGGGACAAGTGAGGGGTCGTGGGGGTCCATGGTTCTCCTGCAAAGTTGAGTCATGTCTGGGCGGATCGGCTCGTGCCAAGTCCCTTGCCAGCCGTATTATGTCTCAGGCTGCGTCCAACTACGTAATGTAGGCAGGTTCTCCTGTGCTGGGAAACAAAGATTTATGAAGAGAAGGAGAACCGGGGGATAGATTTGATTATGTGGGTTGAAACAATAATATCTTTCGAGTTCAGTTGCAAATCTGAGCGGGCGACGACTAACGATTTCTTCTAGGGTCTAAACGATGATAGGAATATGTCGGACGTAAGCTAGCGATTGCTAAAGAAGCGTCGAGAGCTTGGGCTTGCTTCCACCTTGGTATCCAACTTCATCAAGCAATTTGGAATCTCCTGGGGCCCAAGGATTCTCAGCCTCGACAGCACGTACGAGCCTTTCCGACTTCGCGTTACGTGCACGCACAGATATTTCATAGTCCACAGGGTGACTAATAATACCTGGTTCGAAATCGGCGGTAAGGTCTATCTCTTTGCCGTTCTTGGTAGCCTTCGTAATGTTGAAGACAGAGATGGTCTTGGCTATAGTGAGGAACAAGGTCGCTTCAGCGAGGAAACGGCCAGGACAGATTCGCCGCCCAAATCCGAATACGAATTTTCTAGGGTCTTGCTCAGGCACATGCCCCTCAGAATCCAAGAATCGAGCGGGGTTAAATGTCATTGGATCGTGGTACGTGTCGGGGTCGTGTGTGAGTCCCCTGACAAAAGGAATGTTAGTAGCTAGTCCGAGTTCCGGAACGGCGCAATGGAAATTCTACTTACCAGATATTAGGTATTAAAATGGCACCTTTTGGGATGCGATATCCATTATAAGTGTCTTCTTCAGTTGTCATATGGGGAAGGCCGAGAGGCGCTACCGGATGCCATCGTAACACTTCTTTGTGAAGAGCATTGATATATGGTAGATGCTCTTGATCTTCGATTGTCGGAAGTCTGACTGTTGCCACCACTCGGTCAATGTCTTCTTGAGCCTTGCGCTGGATATCTTGGTATAAGGCCATGGCTAGGAAGAACGTGCGGATCGCCGAGACTGTCTATAACTCGAGTTACCTCTGTTAAATTATCATCGGGATTGATAGCTTTCGCGACCAGAACATACAGTATCCGCACCAGCGCCATACATCGTCGCCGCGGTCCACTTAATGGTGAATTCCTCTGATGGGCTTGGGTTGTCGCCCAGTAGATCGAGATGACTGGAGACATAAGATCCTTTGTGGTTGTCCTGAGATCTCTGGTGTAGGGTAAACCCATATGGCTTTTCCAATAGTGTTGTGAGCACCTGCTTCCATTCTCGTGCTTTGCGCTGTACAATGGCACCGGGGAGCCATGGTGGAAGATATTTCACTTATTGTGTCAGCATTAAGGATGCTAAGGGGAGAAGAGGCAGAAATCTCATGACTGACGAATAGGAATAACATCAACTACCCATTTGCCTGGCTCAGCGGCCATGGAAAACTGGGCGGAAGACAGGTCCGCAATCCTGACTAGAGAATCTTCCCCGAAAGGCTCTACTCTGTATCCGTACACGAGCTTCAGTATGGTAGCACCTGATTGACTTTGGCATGCATTAATGGCTAGTCAATTCTCAAAGGGATAAATGGTGTTACTTACCGGCGAATGTGCTCGACCAGCTGGGATGGTTGGTCAAGTAACCGTAACAACAGCAGTCTCGCCTCAAAGTCTAGCTGAGAGGATAGCTTGGATATCTTTTTCGAAGAACCGAGAAGCTGAGCAATATATTTCCGATGCGTGCGCACGTAGGTCGCGTCTCCGTTGACGGAGAGCATGCGGTTCCATCCCGTCCTGGTCAATTTACTTATATTAACCTCTTAGGCGGATGATCACAAAGATAACTAGAACTCACAGGTCATTCATTACCACGCTTTGTGGCCGTGATGACGATAAAGAGGTCCGCTTGTCTAGCAGCTCTAAAGTCACAGCTGCGTCATTCATCACGATAATCGTCTGTCCCATGGTAGTGATGGAACTTATTGGACCTAGGAAACATAAACGGAAGCGTTGAAATTGAAATGAGAGTTATATACCGTATGTGTCTTTGAATTTGACCCAGTGTTCCCATTCCTTACAGCCGTCAGGGGGTCGATCTGTCCAGTTGCCTAGGAAAGGAATTCCTCGGGGCCCGGGTGGAAGAGGTTGAAATGTCCCAATGTTTTTCAGGGAATAAAAGCCTATAACTACGACAAGGAATGTAATAAAACAATAAAAAAGAAACATGATGAGAAACCAATGCTTTCTGTAGCTCTCAAACGTACCGCTAAGAAAGAGCAATTGAGTGAGGAACATGGAGAGAAGTCTGAATAGATGAAGAAAAACGTGAGAGAATACTCGTAATCTAAATCCAGAAGAGAACGACTGGATGACGTCATCCGCGCCTCATGTGAAGATCACTTTTGTTGATAATGTAACATCAACTGAGGCATTAAGCAGACAGGAGTTTATAGAGGCCTACAACTGGTCATTCATGCATAATAAGGTCTGATGACGTGTGGCGTGACGCATAATTATCTACGAATTGCTAGCTTAAACAGCATTTTTTACACTCCGGCCAGGTCCTCGGGCATGAAGGTATTGGTATCGTAGGCCCAGATGTGGAATCTTTCCGTGTTGGAGACCGCGTCGGGTTTGCCTATATTCGAAAGACGTGTGGCTCTTGCGATAACTGTTCTTGAGGTCTGTTTTGGTCTAACACCTTTTCTTCAGTATATATTGGCTCAATTCACTAATCATTAATCATTCTGACGTGTCACCTCTAGACTATGATCAGTATTGCAGGGAAGCCCGTATCCACGGCGAATGCGACTTCAGTTACGGCGCAGTGTAGTACGTCAGCTGCCCCTTTCCCATTGCAGAGACGTACAGATCCGAGGACTCTTCTCCGCTTCTTTGTGCCGAGGCTACAGTGTAGCAATGTCTTCAAGAGTCCGGCATAAGGCCGACTGAGCGCGTTGGTAGTCTTGGGTGTATCCCCAAACACGCAGGGATCCCGGCCTTTGAAGCATCTCTTACTCTGTAGGAGCTCTAGTGTTGACTTTGCTGCGTAAGTGTCCAAACCGTCTAAGCACGAATCTCAACCCCTCTCGTTTACTTTCAAGATGAGCAGTGACCTGACATTCAATTTGATAGGTTAATGCCTCTGATGGATACCAAGGGTATTATATATCCCTTGACCGTACCCCAAAGGTGGTCAAATTCCCTCTGACAAAAGAGGGTGTTGAGACTGCGATGAGCAAGTCCAGAGACGAGGAAATCAAGTACCGAGCTGTGCTCGTGCGCGATTTTCCTGTCGAAGCGGGAGCTTAGGCTAAACACTTACTTATACATGGCTCGTTGTAATCCAATGATATATTCCCCTAGTACGCAATATGCATCTTCGGTGTATGGTGTGTTGCAATCAAGCTATCAACGTTCACCCGCGTTGCAGCCATGACCCGCCCACCCATAATGACGGCAGTGCATAGCCTAGCATTGGAGTTACATTGAATCCCACGGCGATGAACAAGCTACTACTTTTATCAACTATGTTCCGTGACATCCGCACATTTGGACCGTTCTCCGTTTAAGGTACTTACCCAGGTCTTCGTCCCTCCATCTCCTACGGGGCCATACTATTGAAACTTCATTTTCGACCGACCGTCATTCAATGTTCGGCACAATGGGAGGCAGCTTGCAAGGCGCCGCTTTCATCACTGGCGCAGCATCAGGTACGCATCGTTCAGATTGCCATCAACGGCAATGGCGCACACACGGAGACACACAGAGTAGATCCTTTGAGGTTTTAAGGCTCATCTAATCTGGGCAAAATAAATAGGAATCGGTGCGGCAGCAGCTCATAAACTCGCTCAAAATGGAGTGTCGGGGTTGAGTTTGGTTGATGTTGATCAACCCGGTCTCGAAGAGGTCCGAAAGAAGCTACAACAGGACCACCCCACCTTGGAGGTGCTGGTCCTGCCACTCGACATCACTGACGAGGCGTCTGTGAACATGGCAGTGCAGAATACTGTTGCACGCTTTACGAGAATTGACATTGCGCTCAATGCAGCAGGTGTCGGAGACGTCCTGCAGCCGACTCATGAGGTATCTGTAAGCAACTGGAAGCGTATTGTGGACATCAACCAGCTCGGAACCTGGCTTTGCGAACGAGCAATCATTCGCCAGATGCTGGAACAAGAGTATGACACAATCTCTTCTTTACTATCATCCTGACACCCACTTACTGAGCACATCCAGGTCTCAAGGCCCTCGCCATGGTCGAGGCGTTATCATTAACGTCGCCTCTGTTCTGGGCCTGAACCCTTCGGCCACTGGGATGCCGTTTCCGTCCTACTCGGCGGCTAAACATGGCAAGTCATCTTGCAGCGCGTTGAGGTCTGGTTATCCTTGCAGTAACTGAACTGACATGCGACCCTTAGCCGTGGTGGGATTCACCAAAACGGTCCGTCGCATTCTGACAATGACTCTATATTGGCGCCATGGCTCACGGTGAAACAAGGATGCCAAGTACTATGCCTCGCATGGCATCCGAATCAATGCGATTTGTCCAGGGTTTGTAGACAAGGCGCGAATCTGTGGATGGAGCTTGTACTGATTATTGCGAGCGGTGTAGGTGGGTGCGAACGCCAATGATCGAGTCGGGGATTGAGGCAGGGACCCTCAAGGACGAGATCCTGTCATCATCGGTCGGACGAGCGGCTGATCTGGAGGAAATAGTAGATCCTATCCTATTTCTCTCCTCCCCTATGAGTAGTTTCATGTACGGCGCCACTCTTGTTGTCGATGGAGGGTATAGCCTGTAGCGGCAAGTGACTGTTCCGACAGACGCAGTTGGCAGGAGCCTTGACGCAGCGTGTTGCTCGCTGAATGCGGTACCCTGATATGTGCTGGGTAGAAAATGGCGTTGAGGACTCTCGGTAGCTCAAACAAATCACCTGCCAATATAAACCACTTGCGCCCGGTTAGCAGACGGCTGGCCCCCGGAACCGTGACAGTAGCTGGTGCATCCAGGAGGTTGAGGAATTACTAGAGGGAAATTCCTCTACCATGGAGAAACCGGTGAGGATTCTAACATTTTATAGGTGCACATTTGCGTAGTGTGCTGCCAGCCTGCTTCTGCCCAGCCCTTGGACGCATCCAGCTCGAGTTCCCTGCGTAGCCCGCCGCCCAGCTGATCCAGAATTGGATTCTAGGCAAAACGTTCACTAACGTTATTGTTATAAGGTCTGTATGGAACATGGAAGGGTATGTAGCTTCCGTACTCATGCCTAGGATGCCATACACTCAGCTCGTTATGCACTGATCTAGGCTGCATCAACAGACGTCTTATTGTAGGGGACCGAGTTGGGGCAAGGCAGGAGGCAGAACACAGTGGCAGCAATGCTATCATTCGCTTGGTTTGGTCCTTGGCTGAGAAAACACAGTGGGTACGCACTGGGGCGAAAGCGTTATAAGGGTTAAGCTAGTTATTACAGTTCTAGTTAGGGCTCAGGACCGAAGCGAGCTCGATATCAGTCCTACCAATCATCTCCCAAAACTGACATATCCCGCCGCCTTTTGCGTTCTAGGTGGCCATCACTGGCTCCATCTTTCTCTAATCCCAGAAGCCGATGCCAACCACTGCAGACTGATAAGTCGAATTTGGTCGCGTCGATTACATGGCTATTTCAAGATGTCCTTATCGTAGTAATCATACGAGATCCAGAGAGTTTCCGGTGGACTCAGTGTCAACAGGAAAAACGAGTGTTCTCCGTCCCTCTTGAAAGATCCCACCATTTACGAGCGATGAGCTATTATTTAGGGGTCCTCTGCCGGCAAGATTCTGCTGTAGACTCTAGAACATATAGAGTCTTCATTCTTTGGTTCGCACAATACCTTGTCCTCCGGCTCTTCGGCTAGTATCTCCCACCAGTCGTCAAACTCGCGGATACTGGGAAAGTCGACGGTCAAGTTCTCACCCCACCGCCAGACCATTCCCTTGGGCTGACAGAAAACTCGAACCGCAGGGACCTTAGTCTCCACTTCAAACCGAATGGGGTTTTCCCAGACGAGATGCTTTGGGTAGGGCGATCTCCAGGGGTGGTGATCGTAGAGATAGTGGAGCGCATCGCTATGAAGCCCTCGCATGGCGTTTTGAAGTGTCGCGGCTGCTGCATGCGCCGTAAAATCCCAGGTGATGGCATCGTCAGGAAGTGCTGGCCTGGAGTGTACCATCTTTCGTAGGTTGGAGTCGTATAGTTCAAAAGAAATCCGGCGTTGAGATGGTTTCACCAAGTAGAAAACTATTCATAAAGGGTAGAAAGGCTAGCTGCAGGGCAAATATTGTCAAGAAATTGGTCCTCATGAGAGCAATAGGTATCTGAATAGAAGTCAGCATCCAGATTTGTAGGCCAAAGTTGCTCGTCGCTACCTAGTCAAACTATCAGCTAATGAAAAGCGCACCAAACTGATTGTTCGTAGTTACCGTTAAGCCAGTAGATACCACCACCAATAGGCCAATCCATTACCCCTGGCGTCATAAGCAAGGTAGCTGCAGGGCCAGCTAGAAAGGCCAATACATCGCTGATAGCAAGAAAGAGGCAAATACGACGGCGTTTGCACCGCTCCTTCCGAGGCTTGCTGCAGCGCAACTCGTCGACAAATTCGGCAGACCATAAATACTTATTCAAGACTGGTGTCAGTTAGTAGCCGGGAAATCAAACTATATGAAGGCTTACTGAATTTATGACAAGTTCCAGCTTGAGACGAGCAGGCCATGGGGAACACCCTCGCCAAATACGAGCTCACGTCGGACTACGTGGAATATGACAGATCTGACGCTTCCTACCACGAGAAGCTCCTAATCATCCATCATGCCAGCCTAGCCAGAAGCCTTTCCACGTTATTTCTGTCTTCCTTTTTTTCCTTTCAATTTTCAGAAAGGGTAAAAGCCATACCTGAACTTTGGCGGAAACCTGCAAGAGCCCCAACTTCATGTCATTGTTGTCCTTGGGGCCTTGTAACTCGGATTCTGTAAAATACCCCACGAGGTTGATTACAACCAAAGCAATGAATACAAGGGCTGGAGTAACGTGGGCCGTAAAATGTGCCAGAGCAACCCAACTTGATACTTGCAACAAAACTTTTGGTGGTTCATCTTTTTTGTCGCGAGGAAAAGTGAGTGCAGACAGACCGTGAGTCCGAAGGGGCTTGCGGAATGGCTCAAGGACTCTGGTGATGCGTAGCGGAAGACGTTTTAGTTTTCCGTTGAGATCTACGATCCTCCCCGTTGTCATGAGGACTTGTTCAGAACATGTCTGTACGTCTTAATCCTGTTGCTCGATCGTCTCTCCATTCGGGACGGACGACATCATGGCGGTTGAAGACAGGAAAATTGCTAAGAAAGGCAGGCAGGATAAGAACATAAGACTTGGAAGAAACAGTTAGCAGGGGTTGCGAAGAACAAGTGCGCCTTTTAACCTGTCAGAATCCCACAGTCTGATTCTTCTCTGAACAATTTAAGCGCAGAATTATTCAACCCCAGAGCTCCAAGAAGTTACTACAGTCGCTAAATATAGGAGTAATCACGGACACGTTGTTGTGATGTAAGCCCACTTGCTACTTCCAACCGCGACGTAATAGTCTCCCCTCCCAGATCCAATGTCTCGTCAGAATGCATGTGTTAGGCAATACATGTCTACGACTTTATGATGTTGACAGGGTGAGAGGGGTAATAACAAGCCGCACACTTTCAGCTAGCTACTCTACATCTGTCTGTCTGTTTACCAAGCGCCATTGAAGTTTGATATCGCCGTGTTCCCCACCACGACTTGATCAGCCGCCCGCGCTTACGCACCTATCTATCAGCGTGTGCTCATATCAGCCGTGCTTACACGACGCAACCCCTAGACTGCGACGGTATTGTTGTGGCTGCAGCCGGCCGGCCTCCTTGCGGCCAATAGGGCCTTCGACAAAGGTCTCCATCAGAACCAAAAATAGACATTGGATCGACGTAATTCTCTTTCCCCAGAAAGGATATGACATAGATGATCCCATTAGGCTGCCTGGAAGACGAGATGTAGAACAAGTGCGATAAAAGGGGTAAGTAGTACGACTTACAAGTGTCATACAGCCGGTATGTAACTGTGCGGTGATAAGGTCTCAAGTTAACCGTACGTGTTCTAGACATAAGGCAGCATAACTCAAGCGCGTGTATTCTTGATTGTGCCGTAGTTCTGTTACGTATTTAACCTAACTAGTGTGTAAAAGCAGAGTTTGACATATATTAGTAAAGAAGTATATCAAGTGACTCTCAAGTGACTCTCAAGTGTGAGAAGGGTCAAGCGCTCGGCCCCTCAAGGTTGAACTAGAGCTCCGGTTTGTGCTGTGTCCTCCACATCCTCCATTCAATCTAGACATGTCTCCTTTCTGCCTATGCTCTTCACTCTCCGTAGACAGAGATCTCGTAGACCCCGGCCTCCCAGTCAGCATTCTTGTTATGGATTACATCGACAACGGCATAGTCGGTGAGTTTGATGTCGCGGAACGTGCCACTGACTACATGGCTCTGGAAGCCCGGCTGTAGGTTCTCGGAGTTATCGGCCAGCACGGTCCATGACTTGCCGCTGTTGTTGCTGCCGCTGAGGATGTAGCGGTTGACGGCGTCGGAGCCGCCGACGCTCTGGAATGACAAACCAACCCACGACAAGTTGTACGACTGCCCGAGGTCAACCTGCCAGAAAAAGGGGATCGAATCAGGCAGGTAGTAGTTGGCGACATCATCGTAGGGGTTGACGTCGAAGTTGATGCCGTTGTTAGCCGCAGCGGCGCTGTAGTTGTACGTGCCAGCCGCCTCCTCCTCGTCCGAGAGCGCCCTTGCCGGTGTAGCCGTGACGGGCTTGTTCAACGACAGCAGCTTCCACTCTGGATCGGCAATTTTACCATTCTCGGTCTGGATGCGCGGCGCCGGGTCGAACTGCAGCGTCATGTTGCCGCTGCCCTCGACACCGGACTGGCCGGCCGTGTCGTCGTCGACGTAGAGCGGCATATAAACGTAGGTGGACAGCTGGAGCGCATTCGTCGACACGGTGGTGTAGCGGTCGCCGATGTAGACGTAGACCGGATCCTCGTCCGTGTTGATGTTCTGGATCCAGGTTGGCTGGCTCCAGAAGGTGCTGGCGTCGCCGAGAGGCTGCATCGCGCTCCATGCCGACCGACCGTCGCGGTATCCCGTCACATTGTCACGGGGCTCGTCGAAGCCGGAGTCCAGGTCATTGGTCCGCTTGTACTGGGCTTGGTTGGGATACCAGCCGGACTGGCTCGAGGTCACCAGGTACACCCAGTCTCCGTCGCTGCCATGGTTCCGCACGAGCGCAGGCGCCTCCCGCGAATCAGCCACCCATACGTTGTACTCCTTGTCCGGGATGACATCGGTCAGCTCGTCGTTGGTCTTCCACAGCCGGCCCCAGACGTTGTCTGCCGCGGTGATGAAGTAGTAGTCGCCCGTCTTGGGGTCCGGCCAGACCGTCATGTCACGACTGCCGTAGCCGATGTTGTCTCCCTCGAGCGCCGGATTGGGATCCAGGCCGTCCATGGTGTAGTACAACTCTGCTCCGTACGTCGGGCTACCGACCCTAATCGACTGCCAACCAAAGGCCGACGACGTCTGGTTGTACGTCCCCGAGGGCCAGTTGATGACGGGCGTGAAGATGGGCACCTGCGACGCATCTTCGGCGATCTCATACGTCTGCTGCACGACCTTGCTCGATTTATCGTCCTTGACTGCCACCGCCTTGATAGTGAGGTTGCTGCCTGGGTTGCCAGACACGGTGATGCGCGAGCCGCTCCAGTAGATGTCCGACGAGTTGGTCACGTCCGGCTGGGACCCATCAGTGGTGTAGTAGATGGTTGCATCCTCGGTGGCCACAGTGATGAAGGCTGCGTCGCCGCTATTGACCAGCACGACCGAGTCCGACTCGGACTCGTCGAGCGTGGGAGCAATGACAGGCTCTACAAGCGCCTGGCGCTCGTCGTCGGCGGGTTCGCCAATGATGAAGGTGGTCTCGGCGACCTTGGAACGCTTGGAAGTGGGATACCGCACAATGTAGCTTGAGGCGCTGATACTGTACTTGTCGGCATACCTGCGGTAGTAGGTGTCATCGAACTGAGTCATGTTCACGGCTCGGGCCTTGAGGGTCAAGTTGAAGCGCACGTTGGTGAGCTGGTACGTCCAGGAGTTACCGGTCTGAGCGGTGCCTAATCCGTCCGACCGAGACACGTACGTGAGGGTGTTTGGGCTGGAGGGATCTGGATCTTCGTACTGGAGAATGTGCGGCGGGTAGGGATCGACAACCGGGGCATAAGGGTGCGAGTCGTCGTCGTCGTCCTTGGCTGCGACGTTGTAGTCGAGCACTAGCTGCCCAACGCGGTCGCCCATGGCATCGTCGTCGCTGTTTCCCGCGCCCGGACGGTGATGGCCCTTCTCCGTGATCGTGTAGGGGCCCTCGATATTGTCGGCAGTGGCCACCACGACCTGCGACGGAGCGTAGCTGATGGCCTCTTCCCAGTGCGCCCAGATGACGTATTTGCCCGTCTTGCTGGACTTGAGTATCTTTGGACGCTGGACTTGGCAGTACGTCAACAGCTGGTTGCCATCCACGTCGAGCGTGTAGACCGAGATGGGAGTCGACACCTTCTCCCAGTTGAGCAAGTCAGTCGACTTGTACAGGTTGACGAGCGCCGGGACTGGCTCCTCGCCTAGGATAGAGGTAGACATGTCGGCGCCGACCCAGTAGTACACGTCTCCCTCCTTGAGCATCGACCCGCCCCAGGCTTGGATCTGGTTACCATCAGTGTCGTACCATATCTTGCCGTTGGGCACCGCCGTGTAGGCTTCCGATCGTGCCGACTTGGGAGCTGCAGTGCGCCCCTTGTCCGTCGTCGGAAACTTGGCCGTGTACGACGACGATTTGTTGGCAATAGAAGGTGACGACAGGCCAAGCACGCTGCCGCACAGAAAGAGCGGCAGCAAGAGCCACAGGAAGCTGTAGCCGGTCATCTGCATAATGACACCAAGAGGAGCTGTGTGCGTTATTGGTGATTTGATTGAATGCGTACTGGGAGATGACTGCTCGCTCGTTCATATCAGACTTTATATACTTTTTAAGCCTGTTATGCCCCTGCTAGATTTTGACCACCTTAGCTCATTAGTCGCTCAGACAGAAAGGCGTTGGAGGGCAAAACCAAACGGCTAAGCTTCCCGTTACACCCGGGGAACCCGGAGCCGTACTTCTCTTATTACAGTCGTTAAGAGACAGGGCATTAAAGGATAAACTAGGTGCAAAAGCCACCCGTTACAATCGGGGAACCCGGAGCCGTCTTATACGAGAAGCGTACGGAGTAGAGGGTGAGCTGATTCCAGCGCGTGTGCAGTCTTACTAGCACTATATGGACGGCCGACCGGGTCAGGCGCACTCTACAACAGACAATTAACGGCTGTTAGCTCATTAACAGAACATCGGCTCCAGTGACTCATTGTAATTGCTATTGCTAATCGGTATCCAAAACGGCAAGTTAAGCAAGATAGGGTCAAGGGCGATGCGGATAAAGACGGCATCAATGACCACATGGCTGACTTGCGGGGCATTGAAGGATACCCGTTACACTCGGGGAGCTCGGGCCCGTCCTTATACAAGAAGCGTAAACTATCAGCAGATTCCAGCATTGCAAAACTTGGCATTGGAAATTAGGGATTCATGGGCGGTCTGCTCGCTGCCATATTGCATTGCCGGAATATGCGAACCTCGTGCTCCGTGAATGCTCCAACAATGGAATGCATAACCCCGTGATTGTTAAACAGAACCAGGTCACCCTCGTCCCAGTCGTGCGGATACACATACTGGGGACTGATGGCTGGCCTTTGCAGACGATACAGCATCTCCCTCACCTCTTTCAAGTCGTCAATAATTGCACCATCTTTTAGATGAATCTTCCGAGCTGGTGTCGGATATGTCATCATGGCCAACTGACCCGTCTCTGGATTCTTCCAAGCCATGGGGTACTTTCTGATCTTATTCGGATTGATCTCAGGCAGACCGCTTTCCGGAAGCTCCAGGTCGTCGCAGATCAAGCCCAGTCCATTTGATCGTGCTTTGGCTCGGCTCATCCAGATGTACGGGTGGGGCGCGTACTCGATGAAGCTGGTCATGACGAGCTCCTTATCCTCGTCTGACAGCAGATCAAACATTCGATATCCACTGATGAAAGCTGTTGTTCCCAGAGGCAATTCAAGCTCCTCTCCCGTTCCATCATCATACCGACAAATCTGGCGCCTTCCCTTGGGTACTTTGCACGCAAAGAGCGACGTGACTAGAGGTGGATCAAGGTCGTACATGGCCGAGTCGATGTGCCATCGGTAGAAGTGCGTATAGCGAAAGTCGTCCTCGGGTGCGACGGGGTGCTTGTGGAATGTCCCGTGATGTGGGTGGTTCAGCTTCAGATTCTTCAAACCCTCGAACTCGTCGACCACGCCGTGACCGATGACCTGCACCTGAGGCTGAGACGGGATTGTCGTCAAGTCTTTATGAAGCACGCTCCTCTTGTCTATCTTTGATCCATGGCTGTATACACTAGCTTCGGGGTCAAAGCGACGAGTCAACTCAAACTGGGCCTTGGCAGAGAGCTTAAGTTGGTTCTTGATAACCACGACGCTGTGTTTGTAGAGAGTCGATCGAAGAACCTCGAAGCTCTGATCTAAAAAGGGATCAGTATGACTGTATAGGTTTTTTGTTTTGAGGGACGTACTATCGAGGTGTTCAATGTCAATACCAGAAAGCTCAACACCGAAATCGACCAAGGATCCTTCAAAGGGTTTCGGGAGAGGGGCGATTTGAATGCTGCTCAACGCCATGGTAATCGAAGTCGAATGTATAACAGTCGGTTGATCTACTCAGGTGCAGATGAGACCTTCTGTATTATTGAAGTTTATATAATATGTTCTTAATCGCAGCACTTTGGCCTTGTGCGGGTGAGTCTGTCAGACTGGCCCGCTCCTTAGTGCCACCTAAAGATAAAGTGCGGGCGAGATTATTAGCTCACCCGCATCTCCCGCAGCTTGTGGCGAATCGATGCATTGAGGATTTGGATTGTCATATCACTCTGCGAACTAGCTTGGCTGATCTACGTGCAAGTGCGGACGAGTTGGTTCTTCTCGCCCGCATCTGACAATATCACATTTGATTGATCCGGGTATAAGTGTCGAGAGTTGCTCGGGGAAAAGAGTGATTAAGAATACGAAATAACACCCTCTTTCAATCCGAACTACTTTACACCATGGCACTTTCTTTTGAGACACTCCCGTCTGATGTGCGCGAGTCCTCCTCGATTGGAGCGGAAATCCACCTTCCAGACTCCATGGAAACTTTGAGCATCAACTCACTGTCGGAAGAAGACAAGTCTACGCTGCGGCAAGCCCTATTTGAGAACCAGGTGGTTGTGATAAGAAACCAGAAGGGTATAGATCCCACAGCCCTGCCTCTGTTGGCCAAGATATTCGACTCTACCGCGTCAGATATCCACTCTGCTGGTGAAAAGGCCGTGAGTGATCCAAAGAACATCCTCTCAGCCTATAAAGCCGGGAGAATTCCAAGAGCACCGCAGGTTGGCATCATTGGGAGCGGGAAGTTCAAGGACTATGAGGGAGTCGAAGAGTTGGAGGTTGTCCACCTGGTATGTCATGGACTCGTTCGTCCTGTGGAGTGCCCAAGAGCGCCCAGACTAAAATGACTCTAGGATCATACATTGTTTCATCAAGAGCCACTATCGCCTGATGAATTAAAGGGCGGATATACTCGCCCCTACAGATGGCATATGGACACTCCTTTTTATGAGCGCTTTCCTGGGGAAGTCACTATTCTTCACGCTGTCAAAGTGCCCAAGCTACCCGACCAGAAGCTCAAGTTTCCAGATGGGAGGGAGAAGGAGATTGCAGCTGGTGCAACGGCGTGTGAGTGTCGCCCAAATTCCCCCATACTGTTTGGGCCAATCGTACTAATCTTCTTGAAGTCTTCTCTGGGGCCCGAGCCTTTCAGCTACTGACGTCAGCTGAGCAAGAGTTTGCCCTGAACACGACGGTTACGTACGCTCCACAAGCATACGAATATATCCGGCAGTGCAAAGCAACCGAAGACGGGCTGTCCATTCCTCACTTGGGTCGTGAAACACCTATCGATCAGCTATCTGAGTGGTCCTGGAATAAGGTTGCTGAACACCCGGTGAGTCCTCCAGAGACAACTGAGCCGAGCAGTGATAGTTATTCTGAGTGGAAATGTGCTAACAATTCCATTCAGATGGTCTGGCGCAACCCTCTCAACCCGGAACGTCCATTTCTTCAGGTCCACGGATGCTGCGTCTACAAACTGACCACTCGAGATCCCGAAACAGGCGAGATGTCGGTGATAGACGATGTCGTCGAGGTACGAAGGATCGTGTATCAGTTTCAGCGACGGATCTGGGCAGCGGAAAACATCTACGCACACCGTTGGACTGAAGGCGATCTCGTCATCTTCCACAACAGGGGCGTCATGCATAGTATTACGGGCCAACTGTCTCAGTATAAGGAAGACGACGACAAGAGGAGACTCATGTGGCAGTGCACCATGACCAGTGGAACTGCCCCAAAGGCTTTCAGGTCTTATCCGGGAGTGAACGAAACTGGTTTTGTAGTGGCAAGCTAGAAGTCGCTTCATTGATTCGATGGATAGATAGAAGACAAATGCGTACTATTCAGTTGACGATTCCTTCCTCGGATGAGGTTCCATGGAAAATCTGTTGGAACCAATCGTCAAAGTCTTCAGAGACGCTTCCGGGCAGAGCATAATATGCACTTAGATCTGGGATATCCTCCGGTCTAATCTCAGTAGCTAAGCCCAGAATTACCCAGTCCGTGGTAAATCTGGTTACGATCTCTTCGAAATTAATGGCTGTAAGTCTAGGCAGCGACCCTGTTGTTCCAGAGAAAGACTCGATGCTGTCGGCTTCTGAGAAGACGGCGTCGATCAAAACAACGCCACGATGCGCCAACACATCATTAGTGCGTCCTGAGAGATGCTGACGTGCATCACGGATCGCATCGATGTAAGCGTGGTGCCTGTTGTTCGAGCCGTTTGTCTGGCAGCACATGACCTCGAAGCTTAGGATCAAAGCAGCGGTGATGCAGAATGCGATGTGAGTCCATAGTGATACTTCGCCGGATTCCACGACGCTTCCATGTTCCCGGAGGATCGTCACTGCCGCTGCAACGCATGTTCGTCTTGTGTGAGAATAGGCAGCCGACTGAAAGGACGTAAAGATAAACGGCCGGTGTATCATGATGATCTGTTTCTTGTCAGCGCCCGAAGCGGACGGAGAGGGGGGGACGAGTCAACCTTTTCCGCTGCCGTGATTGCAAGACTATGGCGCGCAACACCGAGCCAAGGATACTGGGCCTCTAGTGACTGGTCCTGCCGGAGGAGAAACGGAGGAATGGACCGGACTTTCTCCCTCATCTTCTTATCCATCCGAAGAACATGCTCGTACTGTTCATGAGGCGGCTTCCGGGCTCTCAAAGGCCCCATGCCATCCGCCAACTCGGGCATCAACTGCGCGATGCTCCCCAAAACCCGAGTATATGTGCTGACTGTTGGGATTTCATCTGAGACCTCAGCCAAGTCGGCATCGTCGGCATTGATGGGGACTTGTGTTGAGTAATGGGAAGGATGGATGCCATAGGAATCGGTGAACGGTATGGCAAAGTGATCTTGGATGACCATTTGAAGCCAGACTCGTCGGCCGAGCTCCCTCTCCAAAGTATCTTGCCACACTTCGGACGAGGTTTGAAGATCCGGCTTATTATCTCCGATCTTGTGCAGTCCGATGCATTCTGCCATCCTGATTGCCGCGCTGAACAGAGTTGCGTTGAGTTGACTGAGACCAAGGTTGTGAGCTACCTCGGTCGAGATGACGATGGCCTGTATGGAATAAAGCGATATGTTCTGCAGAAAATGGGCTTGGTAAAGAACATCGACCATCATCTTGAACAACTCTTGGGGAGAAGATGCGGGCAAAACAGTTGGATAAGAATTCTGATATTTCCAGCTGTTTTGCAAACACAACAGAGATGTCGCGAGAACTGAGCAGTACAGCGCGATCCATTGAGGCTGGTCGTATTGCCCCGTCTCCCAGAAAGCTCTGCACTGCTCCAAGAATGTAGGACAGTGGAGAGAATTGTGGTGCCATGCGATATGGCTGACATGAAAGGAGATGAGGACCTCGGCCACGCCACGCTCTGGAAGATGGGCGGTGGATATTGTTGGAGAGTTTCCAAAGTCGGGTGATTGTCTTGAAAAGACTCGATTATAGTGACAGGCGCAATTGCGATGAGGATAGCAGTCGCCATAACCTCTGCCCCAGGCCAAATGTTCAAGTGCTGTGACGGTAAGCGAGCTCTGCGCTTGAGATTCCGGCGATGGGTCGGATGTTGTGGATATATGTTGCTCTGAATGGTCTTCAGCATTATTGGCGACTCTCACCAACTCTGCCCGGGAACTCTCAACCTCTGGAGCTTGACCTGACTGAAGATGTTTCGTCCTAGCTGCTATCATCTGGATCGCTCTCTCAACGCGGGCGGGATTCGTGCTCCGGAGCGTTTCCTGTAAAGAGTCGAGAAATCCAATTTCGGCGTTATTTCGAATTACATTCCGCCTCAGGTGAACGACGTCACGCTCGCAACGCAATCCGAGGTGTTGACACCGTGTGCATGGGATTTCCTTACTGCACTTCCTCTTCTTCTTGGTGCATTCTAGTAGTCGTTTAGCTGAGTATACCAAGAGCGATAACTTTTCAGCGGACATACCGCGGCATGCTAAGCCTTGACGTTGCGACAGGCGAGTTTTTGCCTCTGCCTCCATGCTTGGGCTTTAGTAAGATGTCAACGTCTGTAGAATTTCTCTTGCGGTTCGGAGGGCCTGGACAATAAAGGACCAAGCTTACAACTCTTGAACTCAAGTTGGAATTGCGCGTTTCTCCTCTTTTCCTCGTTAGCGGGATGCGCTGCAGCATTACGTAACACTAACGAGGCTTTGTAGAACGTTAGAGAACGATTTCTTATCACAGGAGGGCGTGGGTTCTTATCAATAAACATTGCAATCTTGTTTTTAGCGTGGAGCAAGCTAATAAGAACGTTAGAAATAGGAGCCCACGGGGTTCTCCTTCTTTTTCTTCAAGTACAATGAGTTCACGTCCAAGTTCAGGATCCGTCGTCAATATGTCAATGGTACTTGTGTCTTCTCGCAGCCTTGGTCTGGCCAAGGTCCGAGAGGCAACATATGTCAACAGTCATGTCGCAAGAAGTTATGGTATCCAGACGTATTAAACACTAAAATTTCATCCTGAATCTCATGTCATCCAGTTTGTATTAATCCCAAAGTCCCTGCTCCCCATCCATACTGCCCCTCCCTTCTATCGCGAGCTAACTTTTTGGCTCTCCAGAATGCCTCATCATCGTCATCGTCTGAGCTCTCCTCCTCGGCGGCAGCATTGGCGCTGTATTTTATTTTGCTCGTGTCAATCCGGTTTTTGATGCCAACTGTATCATGTGTCTTGACGTGCCTCTCGGAACCTGCGAGACTGGCGGCTCTGGAAACTGGTCTGTACCGGGCGGGAAGGCCAACATTACTTCTTTCTGACGGGGCGACTGAAGGACTATATCCCATGTCGTATCTATGACTGGACATGGCATAAGTCGACCCTCCGGTGGGACTAACGCCACTCGGCACTTGCTGTTGTGACGAGATGCTCCAGGCGTCGCTACTCCTCTGCTGACCTATGAAAGCCATGGTTTGAAAGAATTCCATTTGCGCTTGTAGGAAGGGAGACATCTGGTGAGCTGTTTGAAGCTGTAACGGAGAGCCTGGGCTTGGTGTCTGCGGACGCGAGTAGGGTTGCGATTGTTGCATCCCAGGCATACCATAAGGAGCATTTACTTGACCCATCTGGTAAGGATTGCCTGCCCAGTCGAAGGAGCTATTCGTATCAGGAATGGCCTGCAAGCCACGGCTGGGACCTCCACGGCGCAATGCTTTGGCTCGTTCTTCACTTGCAATCACACCAACCAAGCCGCCAGGGATAGGCTTCTGAGTGTGCGCTTGCCAGCCGATGTTGTCATACCCAGCGAATGGATCCTGAGGAAGACGGCGCGCGAAAGCCGGTAGTGGTGAACCCAGGCCATGGTTGAGAGCTTGCCCTTGTGCAGAGCCGGGCCTTCTAGGTTGCTCTCGGGCAGTCAATCGTAGATTCGGATGAGATTTTGCGGCAGCTAAACGAGTAGGCGGGCGTCTTTCGCCGGAGAGTCTTTGGGCCTGCAAAATAGCGAGCGGAACATCGTCGTCGTCGTCGTCGTTTTCGCCATGGTTGGGACTATGTGCCGCCCGCGGACCTCGTAGTGAAGATACTGATGGGGCTCGTACGTGGTATATGGGTGGAGGTGAAATAACCTCTTTTGTAGTCTTCATCATTCTTTGTCGATAGCCGGCGATGTGAGCTTCTTGTTGTTTTCGTTGTTCTTTCTGCCGCCTTATGGCCTCCGCCTCGTCCCCGTCGTCATAATCGATATCGTCCTCCTCATCGCCTCTAGAAAATCGCTTCCCAGCATGGGTTTGGTCCGTCTGTCTCTGGTAGATGTCAAACTCGGCCGATGTCATGACCTTCCCGCGAGAAGAGGGAGACGCTTGCATGTCTGCGCTCTCGAACACGAAATCGAAAGGAGGAATGGAGAGTGACGCGAGATCTTCAAGGTCTTCGTCAACCCGATGACAATGCCAAGGTCGAGAGATGGGTGTGCGGGGACTGGGGAAAAATGGTTCTGGCTCGAGAGGGACCGGTATGGTAATGGGGTCATCTCTTATAAAAGGCCAGCGAGAAGTTTGACCAGCTGGGGGTACGAAATCGTGGTCGGATTCTGTTTCGTCGCGACGAATGAACTCGCCATGTCGATCTCCGCTGTTCCACGATCCTGCATATGAATCGATTATGGCGGCGTTCGAAGAGAAAAGTAGCGCAGCATCACAATTCGCGGAGGCGTCGTCCTTTTGTAACTGAACGCTTTCATCGGCCGATTCGTCGAGACTTCCGAGTCTAATAACCGGGCGTATCCTTGCGAAGACTAAATCGAGCGGACTTGTTCTGTTTATAGTTGATGTAGTAACATCCATGCTTCGTATCCCAACGTACCCCTGTCTGCGTGAGGCGGCGGGCGTCATGGCGTTGTCGGCAGTGCTCCGTAACGGCAACACCGTTGTGCTGAACGGGACAATTTAGTACTGATAGGGACATAAAAGCACGGCGACGAGAGGTTTCGGTGATATTAGCTGTACTGCAAATCTAGAGTCGCGAGCGAGAAAAATGTTTAACTAATGGTCCATCTTGCCCTAAAAGGGGGCACGTCTTGCTTATTTCATAGCCATAGCCTGAGCCCTGGGCGGTATGCAATTTCAAGCCATGCCTCGACAGTTACGCCTTTTTCTTTATCTTTACTTGGTGGCGCTCTTTAGTTGGAACAAGGCTTGATAATGTGAGATCTTTGGCTGGGAGCTAAACCTTGGAACCTAAGACAAGTGTTTGCAGCCTCAGCTCCGCCACAGACAGGCGGACAGACAACATGTCCTTTTCAAACAGGGAAGCGGGTATCTTAATTTTGAAAATTCTCATCAACTTTAACACGAACAGGTTTGTGTCCCTGCATTCCCAAACTGGGTTGGACCTCGTATCGATCGGGCATTCCGAGCCCATTTTTAGACACGTCGGGATTAGTGCATCCTATACGAAGACGGTAAAACAAAATTCCGTAGACGAGCCAAGAATGCATTCCACCCCAGCCACAGCATTGCTTATTCACTTATTCAAGGCCAGCCTCGAATCATCTACTTATCCCTTTAAGAGGCGTTCCACATCGCAAGCATAATTTATTCGTCTGTGACAATCAACTAGATATGCCTGGAATTCTAGATTTGCTTGCTCTCCCTTTGCGTGCCTGTTATGACGTTCTAGATGTCAGTTGTTGGGATCACTAAATCACTACTCACACAGCATTCTGTGCATATCTTCCGCTGTCACGAGGCCAGTGAGGGGCATCACACGACGAGGGCAAAGTATACCTAATGAACACCTTACCAGTTTCCATAAGATGGAGCTTCCACTACTAAAGGATGGTCATGAGGAGCCGGCGGAGCAATGACCTAGGACGCCGAAAGAAAACTTAGTTATTGAGTGAGTGTACCGCGAAGTTTTTTATTGTGCTTTTGGTAATGCTTGGCCGTTGGCGCATATATAGCCAGTCCTTCGGATGTTTTGTCTCCAGGTATTTCAGAAAACAGCGGTTCAAATGCCACTAGTCCAGTATTGACTACTCTCTAGGGTATGCGATCTTGCCACCGATAATCTCAACTTCTATTCCTGCCAATACCCGTAACTATCATCACCTCTTGGAAGCTATTCGAGGTTTTCGTGGAAGGCCAGCCCTAAATAATTGTCAAGATAACCTTTGTTCCAGTGATATGGTGCACCCAAGACGCCCCCTCCTGGTCCTGGTATCGAGTGGTCTTTAAACCTCAAGAACGGCAAGGCGCGGAACACCAAGGAGTTCTCGAAATGTCCTACTCACTTGAAGCTGAAAAGATAGAGAACAAAGATAGCTGCTCAAACTTTACCCAGATCCCTAAGGAATCCATCTATTGCTCCCATCGTGGAACACAAAGCTTTCTAAGTCCAATTTTACAGCCCAGAATGCGTTTATTCCCAGAGTTCACTTCAAACACTCTGAAGTGTTAGTACACGGCGATGTATTTATATTTAGACCATACCTCGATACAAAGCCGAATCTTTGGGTGCAGTGAAACATCCTACCGAGGCGCGGCCCATTCATCCGTTGGCAGCGTCATACGGATGCACAGCCGGGAGGAATGTGCGTCTGAGATTTCAGCCGTGCAATTTTCCCATGCTAGAACCACAAACCTTCGCACGTCTTGCGAAACAATCCCTTCGTTTGCGTCCGAGTTTGAGCAGATGAGCATCGAAGGGGCAGTAAGACCCGCTATAGCGATCCTGGTCGATGCAGGCCAAGATTGAGTGCTTGGCGGGGGTGGACGTTTTGGCTGGATTGCTGCTGTCGTCTCCCGACACACTGGTTGGTGTTGGTCACAAGCCTGGCTTAGACAAGGATAACCCATGCTTCTCCCCCTCAGACGCATCGGAGACAGCGGTCGTGATTAAATCTGGGGGCTCGTCTTACCCGGGTCACCGAATATGCTTGCAATCACGACACGTCCAACGATAGCACAAGGCTGGGTCTCCTTAAATGGATGTGGATAAATACATGGATTCGGCACTGTTGCACGGATCAACGCAGTTACGTAGTATTTCCACGGTAGAGCAGGCTTATAGAGCTTATTAACCATAGCCCGCCCACTGAGTGGTGTCGAGCTGGCGCAAATGGCTCGCTGGAATTCCCAGTATGGACCATGAGCGTGTCAGACAACCAGAGCCAGCCACCTGCCTGGTAACACCAATAAAAGAGTCGTGGTAAACCACGAAGTCCAGATGGACAATACCCATCAAATTCCTCACAAATGGAAGAGATGGAGATGTGTCGGACTGTCGATAAAGAGCTCGGCTTGGTGCAGGATCTTTCTAGGTATAGGTTTGGGTGACATCTCGCGTGACTTGAATAATACGACGTGTACTGTCGTCATCTTTGTCTTGCGCACCGTCGCTACTTCCATCCCTTCCAACTCCCACAGTCGTGTTCAGTTCGCAGTCGTACGGGGCTCCGGGTGTTGTTCTGGTTCTCTTGTGTCCTCCTATCGTCACAAGATCGGTGCCCGACGAGGCATGGTCCCTCGTGCTGTGGTCTTTGGAGAGACTCTTGAAGAATTTGCGTAGCGAAGGGAGGGAGCCGGCGAGAATTCCGAGGCTGAGCTCGACGACCGTCCAGAGGATGACGAAGCCGAGTTTGTCTATACATGGGGCAATCATCAAGCGTCAGCGTACATCGCAAGCATAACATCAGCACAAGGTCTGCATTTGTACTCACATAGCTTGTCAGTAGTCGCAGCATAGTTTGAGATGTGTGGCATCCGAATAATAGTGGCGATGGAAGCTCTTTGGTTTCGCCGTCTTGAATCAGTATATGTTCGCTTCACCGCCATGGACGCAAGACCAGGTAGAGTCACTCACAGAACACCCACTCCCAGGATAGCGAAGCACATGATCTTCAACTTTCGACGAAGCTGGAGATGCCACAAGATGAAGATTGGCAGTATGGAAACGGTCCAATCGATAAGGATGTTGACAGCCGAGAAAATGTATGTGGGGATGATGATGACATCGACAGAAATGCATTTCCCTTTGCCGGTCCAGGAGGCCCGGAAGGGGACGCACTGGACGAATACAGCAACGAATGCCATAATGGTCATCGCTATACTGAGTACCGAGACAGCGTACAGCGGGTATGTGTAGCGGCGTTGCACGGCGACTCGGATCAATGTCGCACAAATGCTGATCTTGATGAATGGTGATTCGGCGACGTAGAACAACTGCCAAACCGTGATCATCTATGGTTTCAAAGGAAACACCGCGTCAGCGATTGGGGAAACCGTGGGTAGTGAGTTGACAAACCTTTGTCCCTTCTGTCATCGTAGCCGCGTTAAGTTTACTTTGATGGGTCCCGATGCCCGTGAAGCATCCGTACAAGACAATGGCATTGTGCGCAATGTTGAGTACCTGTAGGACAACCCCTAGGTTAGAATCCTATGCCAACCAACAACCCAGTGCGTGTATAGCGTTTGAGACTTACCCCTCCAATGTACATCAGGTAGTCCTCCGCGCTGTTCAATTTGTTGACGGTTCTGATGTACGCTCTCATCGCGAGGACCACCACGGTGGTGACGGTAAAGATGATGGTAATGACCAGCAGGCCCCGCGCGAGCCCCTCGGGTCGGACTGACTGCCATTCTTGCTGCGAATCATCCATAGCGACCTGCTGCTCGGATAATTAGTCGAATGGTATGCTTTGCATGGCGAGGGTGTCTTGAAATGGACGCGGTGGGGGCATCTGCCGTTTAAGAGTGCAGCAGGTCCGCAGATCCTGACCAGAAATGTGGACAGCGATTCATGGGATTGGGGACGACGACTTTTTGCCAAGGGGCAAGGGGAGGGGGAAAGGAGGAAACAAGAGGCGTATGTAGCAGGGAGAATCGCACACCCTAGTAACCCACGTGAGGAATATACGTCGTCTCTGATGTTGATGCAATGCGAATCTCACTCTGGGCGGACAGGGAATACTTTCGGTACTGTAATATCAGTATAAGAAGCATGAAAATGTCTACTATGTACTACATGGTATGTAGAGTTCTAAGCTTGACAAACGTGGGTTTGTTCAACATGCCGCCCAACAGCCTGGTCAGGGCCCGTCCTCGTGGTTCTCCCACCCAGTGGTTTGGTTATACAGGGACTAGCTAGCTAATTATCTACAGTTGTTTAACAGTTTTACAGGCAGCCCCTCCGTATTGTTAGTATCTGCATACATAGTACGCATTCCATGTTTAGCGCATTTTAACCTGTGGCCGATTCTCTTAGTGGTTAGCTGGTCCATAGCCTGCGACGCGGCTGGCGGGAAGGCTTTAGCCGTGGGTACTAAATGGTAGTTGCTTTTTAGAGCTCAATACCCTGTTGCCCGAACTGCAACAGCTCACGATGAGTGGCTCAAGCCCTGGTCCCTGGTCGCTGCATGGGTTAAAGTCGCGTTACTGCTACGGCAGAGCCCGCGGGAAACGGGACGCGGAAGCTAGAAAGCCTTGACCCAAGTGACATCGATCATGTTCTGAGACTGGACCTGGCTTGAATAATGGATCAGACCGGGCAAGGGTTTTCCGACAGTTCCGGCGTGACAGTGCGTGACCTTACTCTATCTTCTGTATTTCCCAAGAGTCACGGTCGTTGACTCGTCACCCTCATATGCCCACTTACAGTCGTTATACTATGGACGTCTGTCTTATTCAATTACTAGAGTGTTGAAATGAGATGCGACTCGGGCTTGGTGATGCCACTTTCGGCAGTCACTATCATGAACAAAAGCGGGATTGATGACCGTGCAGATAAGAGCAGGCGACGTTTACCCCCTTTTTGCTGCAGCTGCCAGAAGGTGAAGATACTACGTAGAACTTGACGATCACGATTCAGTAACAATACTGGTACGTTATCATAGAAATCCTGCGAAAATTCATTCGTATCAGAGCTAGGTGATTCCCCACTTACTTTCTTCTTTTAATCCTGACGAGTTGCTACATAAGTAGGTACATAGTACATAGTACGTAGGATATTCAAGGCTACCCTTGCGCTTGGCTCCAGTGAAGGATTCAGATGCCGAGGCGCTTGTATGGACAAGTTCGGGCGAGGTAAGCTTAGTCCAAAACTCCTTATATTATCAGGACGCTCAATTAAACGAAGCAAATACCTCCTCTCACTTTCCACGTGTCGTACTGCAGATAACATGTAAATGGGAGTGCTCTCAGAGCTTGCTGAAGATTCGCGCGACGGCCGAAGTACAGTAGGTAGATCATATGAATTGAACTACATAGTAGCTGCCGTTTCATCCGTGATCCGTCAACGTGGTATGATACCCCGCCGCCAATGTGGATGTAACCCGTGGCCCACGCGGATCTTCTACATTTCTGGGCACGGCCCAACGCCCTAAAGGAAGTTTGCCGAAGTTGCATGGTAGCGTTGCAGCCCAAACGCGGTTGTAGCGTTGAATGTTGCAGGGCACAGACGTGGTCAGGGATAAGAAGCTATCACCGCCTCTCAATTCTCATCCATGATAGACGAGCAGATTACCACTATTCCAGTTACATAGTAGCCGGAGTGAACATCTGTCTTGGCACGGAAACTACATTGTGTCCGCCATACCGGTTTACCTTGTACAAGGATTCACAACTAACAGGGATTGGTCTTACCATTTGTTTAATACCAGGCACAAATCCCTTGCTCGATACTCCGTAAACTTTAAAGAATATTCCGCCCCCCCCACCGCTACAGTTAAGCAGTTCACCGCACAGAATACCTCGTCGCTTCCCCATTACCCCAAAGATGGCCACGTGGGAACTGAAGGGCAAGGTTGCGCTTGTGACTGGCGCCGGGTCTGGTAAATGCCCTGTCTGCGTTGTTGCTGCGTTGGTCGCTGACGATGAGCAGGCATCAGCCATGAAGTCACCAAGAGGCTCCTGGCGGCGGGATGCTCCGTCGTCATGGCAGATCTGCAATTGCGGCCCGAGGCCGAGGACACGCTGAAGAAATATCAGCACCCGCCAGCAGAAGCTGGTGCTGCATCGGCAATCTTCCAGAAGACGGACCTCTGTGACTGGTCCCAGATCAACTCACTCTGGGAGGCTTCTCTCAAAACCTTCGGAAAGGTCAACTTGCTCGTGAACGGTGCGGGACTCTACGAGCCTCCCTTCAGCGACTTCTGGAACCCGCCCGGCATCTCGCCTCTTTCCCAAGATCCTGCGGATGCTCAGGTCGGCATGTTCAAGACCTACGCCGTCAACACGATAGCCCCAATCAGGCTCGCTCAGATTGCCATCGAGTACTGGCTTCGTCCTGAGAACCGCAATCTGCAGGGCAACATTCTCTGGCTTGCCAGCATGGCGGGTTACATCCATGGGCTTCTGACTCCCTTCTACTACTCCAGCAAGGCTGCAGTGGTCAGCATCTGCAAATCCCTGGGCTCATTGAACAAGATTGCAGGTATCCGAAATGCAGCTATCTGTCCTGGCGTGGTTGATGTACGTCTGAATCTCCAATACGCGATTATCCCTCTCCGCGTGACTGACTAAATTCATCAACTAGACCCCAATCTTTCACACCAAGTACAGCCGCGACCGTGTCCAAGCTGATGACCTGATGTTGACGGTGGAGGAGCTAGTCGACGTGGCTATTCAGGCTATTCAGGACCCCCAATATGGTGATGGCAATATTATCGAGGTATTCTGTGGGGGTACCAAGGATGCCCATGAGGTCTGTGTTCGTGATGTGCCTATGGAGGCCGTCTACAACATGGAAGGTCTGCAAGGACTGGCTGCGGGTACACATATCATCTCTCAACAGGAGGAGTTTGAGAAGAAGATAAAGGAGAAAGGCCTGGGGTTTAACTAATGACACTGAGGCTACTCGGTTTCAATGGTTTCTTTGCCAGAGGATTAGAACAGTGCACATTATTTTAGTATAATCTAACGTTCCGTCGGGATATTGAGAACGTCGAGCTGTTTCGAGCGCTAGGAGGTCGAACAAACGAGTATACTAATGCAATCAGTGCCACATATGTCGAACTCGGGGCAACACACATTGAGGGAACAGGTCTTGTTAGGGTTCTTGCTCGCCCAGCCCCGGACATGCATCCCCAGTCTGAGAGGGACGTGGCCACGAGCCAAGTATTCGTACCGCGCACGGTATATATCAGTGACGCGAGAGAACCAGCTAGCCGACTCGGGTAGTCGATCACACTCCATATACACAGAGCCGTAAGCAGCCATCGGCTTGGCATGGAAAGGGCCCTTGTGCCCGTTTTGGGCCTAAATCGACCGCGCAGTCTCCAGTAACGGGAATGCAAATTCCGACACGCGTTGTTCGAACAGGTACCACGACGCGTAAAAGAAGAGTCCCGCAGAACCAGTCGGGCGCTTCAAGTATGATGCATCGCGACAACTTGCCTTTAGTCCAAGAAGATGTGGAAGGTACAGTGCGCACGTGGGCCGGAATGCATCCATGCGAACGATGTTATCTTCGTTGACTGGACAGGCCGCCAGCATACTAGCCAGCGCATCATCGAGAAGCTGAGCTTGTTGCTCCTCGCTAAGCTGATGGCATACTGTCACTTAGACTGTTCCATAAATAGCTAGGCTCCGAGGCTTAGCAGCACCGTGACCGGATACAGCGCCAGTCTCCGCCTTGATGATGAGGCCACGGGGTATGAGCCTGTGCATGGTAGTGTGAAATAGGAAGCCGCTCTTGAAGAACATCAATGAAGGGGCGCCGTTATTCTTGGAACCCTCCCAAGGGAGAGTCAGGAACACTACCTGTGTCGAAGTAGGACATGAAACGCAGAAGCTTCAGCGCGTTCTTGCCGAGCTTGATGATGGACACTCTCTACACCGCTGTGAGAGAATATTCATAGAAGACATTTACAGACGAAGTCTCCAAGTCGGAGATGCCCTGATTGGACATGCGCAGAGTGGTAGAGCTCTTGGAATTCTTCAAGCTATGGGTGCAGTCCCACTCCAGGATAAAGTTGGAGATTTGGATAATGGTGAGAGGAAAACAACTTAGCCCACATATCAGCAGATGTAAAGACGCCGGGATTTGAGGGAGCAGAATACCTAGTTTTTTGATGATGTCAGAGAAGCGCTTCTTGTTGTGAGTGTCGACACTGGTGATCCGACCCACGAGAGGTCAAGACGGTGACGAACAACGTTTCTCCCTCTCCTGAAGTCAAAGGTGAGATCAGTATTCCCGCATCTGCAACCCGCCTGGCTGCCGGGTATCGACTAGTGATGATGATGCCCCTGATTCCAGGGGGCCAAAACGGCTTCAAAGCCTTGAGATCATCTGCGTTTGCCGAACACAAGTAGCCAGTCAACATCGCATTCGCTCAGCCATGCCTTCAACACAGTAGCCAGTGCGTCGTAATCGTTTTGAGAATCCTCAGGCTCCAGAGGAAGGCGCTTGGCTGCATTAGTGTACGACTCTGCAAGCTACTGCCGCGTGTCAGCTTGCATCCACAGCACGATGGAATACTCATCCAGGTGGATGTAGATGATACTCAGCGCAACCTGCGTTTTACCCATAACCCCGAGACCAGAAATGGCAAAGGAGGATCGTTTCTTGCACGGCACGACCAGGTGGGCTTTCAACTTGTCCAGAATATCCCGTCGACCGTAGAATAGTGGGATGGCTGCGTAGGAAATGACGTGGTATGGTATTACTGCTTTAGACCGTGATTGGGATTGGAGCTTTAGCTTTTCGAGAATCTCTCTAATCTCAGCGTGGTTCCTGTTCTGGACAACGATGTTGGCAGCTTCGATTTGTTTCTCAACAACCTTCTTCTGGTCCTCAATTTCCCGAGCCGCCCTGAGTAGAGCAGATGGTGCTGGCTCTACACCTAGCCGATGCGTCCCTTGTCGCCTGTCAGCATCCAAAGCCTGAATTCTTCAAAATCAAGCTACATACAAGAAGACGAGTACTTCACTCTATCCGAAGCAGCCAAAAGGAAGGCAATGAACCTGGAGTAAAACTCAACCATGCTGGCCTCGACATCGGTCATCTCTGCAAAGCCGTATTCGTAGGTGCGAAGTGTGGGGCGGCAGAGGAAATACTTCGCATCGCTTGCTCGAAGATGTTCTTTATCTCAGAATTGACATTGCTCCGCTTGTTCTCTTGTTAGCCACCCATGGTCCTAATGCAGTCGACGGGTAATCTATTGGACCAGCACGTTGGCATACAGACCGCGTTGAGAAGGTAGACACTAACTCATTTAGTAGTTGATGATGTCTTCAGGTTAATGGATCTCTCTGTCTTCAACGCTGAGATTTTGTTGATAGTCGGTCACGGCGTTTACCATTGTCACATTCAGCATTTAGGCCAGCTTAGCACTTAGCATCAGCGTAGTGCGCATTACATTTTGCTATGACTGGAAAATGCAATAGCCATGGTATATTTGAGGAGCAGTGCCCGCGCGACTCGTCAATCTTGAACGCCCAGATTACCCTATTGACAAAATGATGTCGGTTATGGGTCTTGTTGGATAAGGTATCAGACCATGTTCAGGTTTCAAAGGTTGAGTGTCGGAGGATTGCTAGTTAGCTACGATAAGCTCGGTGAGATAATCTGTTAATTGCTACGTAAATTAGACTGGACACTTGCGAGAGAGGTCGTTGTTGGTTCGATAACATGCCTAGGTACCTATGTACGGGCTGTAATGTGGCTGAGTCAAGATACGCCCCGGGCAGCATGCTTCTTTCGGCGTGAGTGAAAGTGCACATTTCTGCAGTATTTCACTGTAAGTCGTAAGGGGGCTGCTGACTGCAGAGAATCACACCTAACTAAGACCTATCCATCTATATTATTGGGTTACATTGCAGTTTTAGCCGAGCCTTATTCTTTACAGTACTTATAATTTTCATGGTGTGATGACTGCAGCAATGTGTCTTATGACTGACTATCGACTACCTACATGACTTGGCTGCAAGGCGATAATCCTTCTCTCTAGACGCCTCCGCGAAGTCGACTGGCGGCTGCAAATGGAATACTGCCAGCGTGATGGCCTGTGCCAACCGATCGTGCTTGTCACGCAAGCCGAGTTACCCAATGCAAGCCGATTGCGTCTCGGAGAAAAAGCAGAGTGCGGCAGAGTATCCCGATTAGCCCCCGTTGTGATATTTATCAAGACGTGACCGCGAAGCCCGACCAATAATGTGCTTACACCGAGGTTCGTTGAGGGAGATGATACCCAGCTCTGTAGACGAGATTGTGGCATAGGGAAAGCTGAGGCTGTAGTTATTTATTCCGATGGACGATGTGGTTAGCATGAGGCTCTGCGTGGCTGTGCTCGGGCAGCCTGGCGCAATTTGTCCTTGTCTGGCGCATGCCAAGTGGCTCGAGGATCCTCTGTGTCAGAAATTCGTACTGGGGACGGCCGGCTTATTGTTCAATCTCACACCTGACTCTCCCTTTGGTGGGGTTGTTGAGTGCTTGCTCCCTGTCAACTATCTATGGATAAGATAAATGACTATCATAGACTCGAGCTATGTAGGACCAGTCCATTACAAGAGTTAATTACAAGAGTTACGAACTATACCTGCATTCTTGAAGACTTATTTCCCATTTGTACCCAAGTATAAGGCTTAATTGCTGTTAATTTAAGACTACTGTGTCAACTTGATCGGTTGTCTCTGTGGTTTCTCCATCCATAATTCCATCAACATATGACGAACCAATAAACAGGAAATCCTCTGCAGAACCATTCGTTTTTGGACGGAGGACAAACGGGACCTTGCCGCCATGCAGAATCCAGACCTCATCGCCAACATTCAAGTGAGGGGGACCAACCCCTAGCAAACCCCCTTCAGTAAGGTACATTGTTCGATGACACATAGTAGCGAATAGGCCATAGCACGACGAGTTTCTCTTGCCGGTCCGTATGAAATCTTTCATCATGTCAACATCGACTGAGGTAAGGCGGCCTTCTGGAATGTATTCCGGGTCTAGCTTCAGATTTCCAAGCAATCCCCTCCAAAAAGAATCTGGCCAGGAATCTTGGGTTTTGGATGTTTGAGGCCATTTTCGACCGCAATAAAACTTCTCCGCCATCGTATACCAGACTCTGGTTGTACGAATCATCTCCGAATACGAAATATCTCTACTGCCAGGCATGTCGCTCTGGGGCCTTGGGCAAGTTAGAGCAATCGTGTCAACCTTGTAGCCGGTCAAAGTCAACGAATTTCGTGTAGAGTCGAACTGGAACCGCGTCCAGTCCACGTCTGTTTGACCGGAGGCATTGAATGAATGGTAATTATGCATCATGCACCAGGCAGCATCATCGCCGTCAACGGTACCCATGGACAAGTGATCGCTAACTGCCATATCCAATGCCCAGCTTGGAATGTCCGGCGTGCTCCCTGAAAGGCCCTTGAGGCACCGCAGTGCAATAGGATGCAGGCTTTGATAATGTTCAATCAGGTCTGCAGTGACCATGGCGTAGACGCTGGCTGGTCGCAATCGGTAATTGCAGGTTTCAACCCGAGGCAGAGTCCCAGAAGGGAAAAGTCCTAGCATTCCGTACACTTTGTCAAGTGGGTTTGATGCTTTGCGGAAGCTCCAGCGGAATATGACATCGAGCGGGCCGTGTCTCCCCTGCTTTGCCAGTTCCAACCCCGTAGTTTGGGTGAACAATGTGTCCACGATGTCTCTGTATGGCTCGATGATGTTATCCACAGGCGGAACCGGGTAGGTCCGGCCCGCAGTGACAAGTGTGTCCCACGGGATAGACAAGGGGCCCCAGAGCACGCAGCTCTTAGAAGGAAGAACTGCTTCTTGAAGTGTCCAGATTCGCTGCCACCAAGGATTCTTTCCCAAGCAGATCGACTCCAGTGCCTGCATTGGCCCATGCAGAGTGTGCTCAGAAGCGAGGATCTGCGGTGTGCTTATTTTCGAAGCTTGGCTTTTTCCATACTCGCTCATGAACCGAATGACGTCTAGAGCAGATTGCGCGTTGGATAACAAGATATCGGGGTTGATTTCTCCGAGCCAAATAAGACATTGCGTGGTATTGGAGTATATGTGGCCCATTAAAGGGACTTGGTTTGCCTTTTCATCATCGTCTCCCTGATTTATGCAGAGCTGATCTATCCAAAGGAATCTGGACTTATCGCGAAGCCGTATGCGTTTCAATGCAGCCTCGAGTGTCTTGGTGATTGAAACTTTGTTGCCATCAACACTTATGATTGTCGTGTGCTGCTGATCACCCCAAACGTAGGATAGGGTCTCATAATCGACATAAGTGGAGAGAGGAACTACCCGAGTCTGGAAACGAATTGGAGATTCGGAATTGTTTGCTGGTTGAGCGGGGAGTAACTGTAGAATGCGTATCTCGCTTTTTGATAACATAGCTGGCAAGGGAACCTGTTGGTAGACGGCATCGATCACACCTATGCTCTGCCGAAGAAATATGAATGCTTGTGCACTTGTTAGATATGTATACATATATATCATAGTGTGATATTAATTAAAATTCCAATCTCTTGAGTCAGGCTTTCGAGCATGAATATCCACCCATTGGTCCACGTAATGATCACCTGCATCATGGTGGTGTGGGTGCTACCAGTCATTCTTAGATGCCGCCAAGCTTTTTTGGACACCGTTGGGCATTCTTTGGGATAGAGATAGACCAATTAGCAACCTAGTAACATTAAGGCTGGCTGACAGGCCGTTCATGTTCGCAATGCGTACTACCGCGGCGAGGCCATGTGATGCTGCGGTGTTTTCTGTGGCGTAGTTGTGCACGGCTGCGTGGTTGCCTTTCTACCGCCTCACCTTTGTGACTAGAGCCTGACTCTCCCTCGACGTACCTACTTAACTTGACGCTTTGGACAAGCAAACGTTTGAAGAGCTGTCTCTCATATTGTTCCTTGATCTCCTTTATCACAGTGGTGATACCAGCAAGCACACTTAATCACCCAACCAATACTATTTCTTCATCAATAAGCCATTCAAGATGTAGGTATAAATTTTCGTGCTCATAGCGCTTCCTTGCTAATCAGGCAGGTGTGGTTACCATACGGTACCTGTGCCCGCGGGGCAAGTTGATGGTAAAGGTCAGCCGATCATGCGTCTGGAACAGAGATGGTTTCCCTGCCCTTACCCTAATTGTCCATACCGGGTCTCGATACGCACTAGGAGGAACACACCGGATCCTACCCCAAAGCCGAGTCCTCGGGCTGGAGGGCATCGGCATCATCATTAGTTGACAGATTAAAATTAAGGGGATCTTAGTGATTCACCATTGATTTACTGTTTGCGGTGGCTCGGCTTAGGGCAGTGCTCGGCCTACGAGGGAGGATAGCCAAGTAGATCCAAGGTAGCATCGTTATCCATACAAGACGAAATCTGAAATAGCACTATAAACGTTGGGGCGATTTGTTCTCCCATCACGACTAGAATACATGCATTCCCGGACCAAGCCCCAAGCGCTCATGGACACCCAGCCATCATCACCCTTACGCCTATCTATCCGGGCAATTAGGATCATTGCAAGACCAAGTCTTGACCAGCGCTTTCACTCGAATGCCATTGATACCTGTCTTGTAAACTGCCACAATTATGCAATTGTCGACGGGTTCCTCGAACCCGGCAGAAGCAGAGTTGACGGGTGTACCGGAGGAGGCGTGCCTGGTATTGTCAGTCATCAGATGTGTCCCATTTCCCCCAATGCAGCAAGCTCACATGGCTTAGATGCGACCAAGTAGTTAGTTGGGCAGAGGGAAGGTCTTATTTAGGCTAGTGTGTGCTCTTCAGTGTTTGTGGAAGAGGATGAGGTTTCGAGGTAGATAGATGGAATGGTCGAGATGGTTCTTATAGCCACCACATCGGCTTTAAAGTGGAAAACTGCGCTGAACAGAGCCGTACTCGGTGAGAACTAGCCACACCATTCAAAGTGCAGTCTCAGTTATAGTTTCCTGCCGTGGCATGATTAGCACCCATTTCAGCTATATCACATAGCGGACATAAACCGAGCCTCGTCGGTTGAAGGGGAAAAGGGGTCAGGCTGGAGTCACGCGCTTGAATTTTGTCATTTCTCTTCTCTCTAGAGTCTCCAGGAACGGTGCACATTGTTTTGAGGCCATCCACAAGGTTTGACGGCCCATGCAAGGTGGTCATGCGAGAAGGTTGCACAAAGCAAAGTGCTCCCAGTGACGCAGTTTTATCCGACCCGGGCCCGTATCACCATCAGCCAGCCCAATCGGTCGATTCTCTGTCATTAATCAGTGAGGCTCTAATAACTTGAGCCGCATTTTTCAGGGTCTGGGTCATTTCCCCGCCCACAGATGGTTCCCATTCTCACTAATTTCCGAAGCAGCCCAAAACACACATTTGCACAGTTTTCAGACCCAACCCACTCTACCTTCTCCTTCTTGTGGCTACAGCTTCTACTGCTACCATGAACTATTGCGCAGCTTCTCAGAGATCGTTTTCGGCCAATGAAGTCTGGAAGCACATTGACGGGGAAGATCCCAAGCTCGTCTTTTCGCACACTGCCATCGTAGCTATCGAGGGCGACACGGCCTACCACGGAACCACCACAGTTCGAGAAGACAAGCTAGACAAAGACGCCATCCTCAAGGACCTCTCTCTTATTCCTCGAGAGGACATTTACCCGCCGTTTCCTTCGCGGCTTACCCGAGCTCCGGAGATCTATGTCAAGGTGCCTGATCTCAGCATCTATTCGGTCGAGTGCAAGGATGACATCGCACAGAGGCTCTTGCATGAAGCCGAGATCTACGAAACTCTGCGTGAACATCCCCATCCTGTTCTAGCCAAGTCCCTTGGCTGTATTGTTGGCAAAGATAGACGCATCACAGGGCTCGCCCTCCTCAAGTACGAGCGTACTCTATTCGAGCATGCACATGACCCGGTATCCTTTGACCTCGGCGCGCGCGATCGCTGCGTCAAGCTCATCAGAGCTGGCCTTGAACATCTCCATGGCCTGGGACTGGCACATAACGACCTGAATCCCCTAAACGTGATGTTTACGAGCGAAGGAGAGGCTGTCTTGATAGACTTCGACACGTGCCATCCATTTGGAACGGAGCTGAAGAAGGGTGGCTGTGTGGGCGATTGGGAAGGAGATGCGGTCGCTACCTTTGATAAGTCGTCGATTGAATGCGATCAGAAGGCTTTGGAGCATTTGCATGCCTGGCTGAGAACCACATACGAGGAGGTGAAGAGTCTTTCGTAACCTTGGAAAACATTATACTCGCTACGAGCTGGCCAGAAATACTAGGCACTGACAAAAAAGCATAGATGATCGTCCCAGAGAAAGTGTGAGAATCCGTAATCTTGTATTTGCATGTCAAGTTACAGCTGCCGTGGCGAGATGTCCACTCCCCATGTTTCAGCCACGAGGCCGATGGAACCTTAGCTAAAATACCATGATGGCATAGGGGCGCCTGCGTAGATCCGTGTAGCACCATTGGCCGAGTCGGCGGATTGACCTGATACAGGTGTTCCAAAATACTATCTATGGGTAGCCTAGATTACTATCTAGTTCTCTTTTCCTACGCCGGCATAAGCGAAAATGGTCTACCAGTAGCTAGAGAAAAGAGAAGACGATCTGGGTACATATCGCAGCGTTGTGTATTGTGCGCTAGCCAACTTGATACTCAGGTTTAACCCTAGGACATGCGACCAAGCAGTTGCCAACCCGAAGTATTGTCCCCTCGCTGGGGTACAGCATCGGGTATCGTGCTTACGAACAAGGGCCGTCCCAAATTATGACTTACATCACTTGATCGCGTTGTGCGGAATAATGATCCAGCACACTACACATCAACGATGAGTTATCTTCCCCACCTGCGACTTAGTGAGAAAGGATTGTAAGTGAGGTTTGAGGCAGCTTCTCAGTTTTGACGCGGAAGCACCGAGGCATCTTACAACCCGTTCGTGGCTTCAGTATTTATTGCATTTTCCAGTCATAGCAAAATGCAATGCGCAATACGCTGATGCTAAGTGCTAAGCTGGCCTGAATACTGAATGTGACAATATTGGCAGTCTATACATCTGCAAGACGGGCGAATTATTACCCCTTATATCTTCGGCCCCGACATAGCAACATGGGTTGGCCAGCCATGCTACATTTAGCCAGCGAGACACTTCTCCCAACACAAAAACACTTGCTGCCTCATGCTCCGCGTCGTACATCCGCCGTAACGACTTAGCCGCTTCCCCTACGTCGCAATCGAACTCTACCGTGTAAGAGACACAGGGTCGAGTCTAGGAGCGCCCCTGCTTCGCCGTCTCGTTGCGAGGCGCGTTCCACACCCAGTCGTGGTGATGATAGCATTTCAACTTGTACATCTCGCTTTCTATGCCCTGAGAGGTCACGTAGAACCACCCGTCGTCGTCATGGACGGTGACGTCAATGTGCGATCTCTTGATGCTATTCTAGTATCGGCTGGTGTAGGCCTTGAGCTCCAAAGGCTTGTTACTCTTCTCGCGCTTCTCTTCCAAGGTCGTTTCAAGACGGTTGTCTCTGTCTCGGGCAAAATACAGACGGCTGTGGTGACGCCTGCATGCTGCCGCCATGATACGCGGCCAAGCGAGACGGCGCAGCTTGACCGACTAGTGGCATAGCGGAGACGAGGTATCGTCGAGTGTGAAGTATGCCTTGGCAGCGTTGGTGTTGTTTGGGATGTCTTGGGCCCACGTCTGGGACGTTCCAGGTGGCCCAAACAGGCTCTCCTTGAGGTTTGTGCCCCGACTCTTGCCGGACAACTTCTCGATGGCGCGACCGAGTATGTCGTAGCCAAAGTTGTACAGACAGTCGGTTCTGAAGTCCCGAATGACGGGCTGCAACGTCCAGGTGTGGATGCCGGTAGACTGGGAAAGGAGTACGTTTCCCGCTCGCTGTAGCCAACAGGCCGTCACCGCAAGCAACGCCGGAGCGATGCAACAGGAGGTTTACAATGGTCATCTGGGAGCCATTCCCATCAAAAGCGTCTTCAAGCTCCGGAAAGACGGGTGCGATACGAGTGGTCAATTGGAAGGTTCCCTCTTGGACAAATATGCCGACCAAAGCCGCAACCTTGGCCATGTTAGAGTCGGGTTGGGCTACCATTGCGAGGGATAGATAGTTAGATGGAATTCACGGTGAACACTGAATAGGTAAGTATAAATTCCCAAGTAGACTACTTGCCAGATTTGTAGACTGTCGGTGAAGGTACCTCGAGCACAACACGTACGTCAGACTGCCAGCCTGTTCTCTTAATCAGATGGCTACCTGCCTAACTACCTTACTTGCTTGGTGATGAGGACCGCCAAAAAGCGACTAAGAGCCCGTGGTCTGTGGATTTCTCCTGGAATATCATTCCCGCGGCATGTTGCTCGACAAAATACTATGCTCGTCAGAACAGATCCCCATCACCCTCAAAAACAAGATGAAGTGGATTCGGTAAATAATCCTCACAAGCTCTTGGTGTTCTGTATAAAAAATTTATCCATTCCTCGCAGAGTTTCCAAACGAGGCCGTGAATAGCCCCCCCCCCCCGACCTAACGCGGTCTGGACATGTAAGCAGGCCCTTCTGCTGGGCTGGATGCGTCATGCGCTGCAATAAAGAAGGCCGAGATAATGCACGGGTCTCAGGACTGCCTGTCGCTGGTTAGGATGATGCCGCATATGCGTCGAGCGTGCCAGAGTGGTGACATGTGCGCCATCTCTGATTCACCCGGTGTATGCTTCTTCGCTCATCTAAATCAGTGATGATAGCCTGATCTCGTCTCATTTGCACAGGCACATTAGGGGTAATAAGAAGGTGTTCTATAGGGGTTGCCTGAAGTCATTCGTCACAAGCATAGCGTTGTCTTACAAGAATTAAAATATGTTAGTTGCTCTAGACATATTGCATTGCATATTCTTAGTTTAAAGTAGCTATAATGATCTGCTCGAGTTGTGCATTTCCTCATTATTTTGCTAGTATTCAGTTGATTTTCTCATTGCTTTCTAGATCCGCCAGGTCCTGCTCCTCTACTCCACCTTCTAAATAGCACCTAGTAGACCTACAGCATTAGGGGGCAAGGGGGCAAAACAAGATCACAATGTCCTTTGTTGAAAGGAATTTTCCTGTTCAAATACCGCTTTTCGACCCCAGCACTTACAACGCATAACCTATTCTACAGCATTCTAAGATCGGATCTAACATAATCTCTAGTGAGAAATCACATAGTCTACTCACAGTCATGCTGGATTATTAATCACTAGAAATCCCTAGAACCGGCTGGTATGGAACATAATTACCCCGCAAGCGAAGAAGAAATTTATCACTACGAATATCCGCTAAGAAAAACAAATCAGAAACAGAAAAGCTCACAACACGCCTTAGCTTTCTCGGCATATTCCAGACATGTCGTATGGAACAGTGAAGCCATCGGCTGCAAAGCCAGGTGCCTCCGAGTCACCGGAACCAGTGCTACCCAGCGCAGGCGATGCTGTGCCCACTCCCGTCTCTGGCGGTGATTCAAATGTGGAGGCACGCGGTGATGAGAGTCCAAACGATAAAATTTGGACCAAGCTGAAGACTTTTTACATGAAGAATATTGGCCTTTTCTTTGTATTTCTGGCTCAGATGTTTGCTTCTATTGTAAGTGCGCAGGCTATAAGTCGTCTCCCAGAACGAGCTGTGAGTGTTGACAGGGCAGATGTCCATGACAACAAGACTACTGGAGACGGGCTTCGAGACAAAGTTCCACGCACTGCAGATCATCTTTGTTCGCATGTTGACCACGGCCGTAATCGGATCCCTGTATATGTGGTATAAGCAAGTGCCAGACTTCCCTTTGGGCCAACGCGGCGTCAGAGTTCTGCTCGTCATTCGGGGCATCGCGGGCTCGACGGGACTTTTCGGTCTATACTGTACATCTTCCCACGCATTGCGATAGTTGAACGTGACCTGACACATTGGGACAGACTCGCTTTCATATCTCGAAATATCGGACGCCACAGTTATCACGTTTCTTGTCCCCACGCTGACGGCCTTCGTCTGTTGGGTTGCTCTCAACGTAAGTCGGATTTATGCGTCCAGTAGTGGACCACTTACTGAAGATTCCCAACCAGGAACCATTCACGCTCAAAGAAGCTGCCGCTGGCTTACTCGCATTTGTGGGTGTCTTATTTATTGCTCGACCGAGTTTCCTGTTCGCAAGCCATGATGCTGGCAGTCCATCTTCCCAGTCTCTCAGCACACATGCGTCACGTCTCAGCGCCGACCTTCAAGGAGGTATACTTCCTCCAGTTGAGGCCAACCCTACCGAGCGTTCCATCGCTGTCGCTTGTGCGATATTGGGATCTTTTGCAGCGGCGACTGCCTACGCCACCATCCGCGTAATAGGGAAGCGAGCGCATTCGCTAGTCAGTGTCAATTATTTTGCTACCTTGGCTACCGTCAGCTCATTCTTGATCATCATGATCCATCCGGATCTTCATTTCGAGATACCCCGAACCCCCGTACAATGGTATGAGGCTCTTCACTGGAACAAAACACAGAAGGCTGCTTACAGTTGACTCGTGTAGGGCTCTTCTTGCTTCCATTGGAATCTCAGGCTTCTTGCTCCAGGTACTTTTGACGGAGGGACTGCAGAGGGAAAAAGCAGGCAGAGCAACCAATCTTATCGTAGGTTCCCTGCGGATACCAAAGCAGGTCGTTGCTGTCTACTAACAAGTGAACAGTACACTCAAATGGTCTTCGCCCTGATCATTGAGCGCGTTGTCTGGGGAACTACGCCGCCACTGACAAGCTTTCTTGGAAGTGCGTTGATTATTGGCGCAGCCGTTTGGGTTAGCGTACAGAAGAGGGCGTCAGTGGAGCAAAGGAAACCGATCACAGATGAGGAGAGAAGGCTCTTGGATTCTGACAATGAGGCAGACTAATCCTCGAGCAAACACTTTGTGAAGGCAGGGCTGTCAGGACATGGCCTGGGGGGGTATAGAAACAAGTCAATGGCCAACTGAGTCACAAGGAGAGATTATATTCAACTTCTTCAAACGCATGTCCTTCTCTTCATAGCTCTTCCAGTAGTGCCATCATCGGAGGTGCTCTAGCATTGGTGACGCCTCGTCCTCGTCTGATTCTCCCCTTTCATCTTGTACTGGCCTGGCTGATAGCCTGCTAGGTGAACATCTCCTCAATTATGCCAGTCTCTACGGACCAACTTAAATCCACTGGTCATGCTAACTTGACGGCATCATCAAACCAGAGGGACTATTGGTCATATGTATACAGCTGTTTTTCCTATAAAACACATTTCCACTCTTTCCACGCCAACGGCCTCACTAACTAGGGAAGTCTCTATCGTTAGAGCTTTAGGTATCGTCCTTTATATATAGGGTCCTTCCGGGCAGTGCTGTGACCATGAACGCTCTTGTGACTGTAGGGACAACTGACTAGATGCGGGGAGCTTGACGGTCCCCTCCACGGCGTGTCAATGCGCCTGGCTGATGCAGGTAAGAATTTAGGCGCATTCACAAGCGTCGCTTAGAGCCTTTGGGGGCCTCATTTGACCTTAAAAACAGACTAGTAGAATTCCTTCCACTCCTCCGTGGCTTAGGGAACGAGGCTTCCAATGGCATTGTTGCACAGTTTTCAGCTACATGCCACCATTTTGCAAAGAAATACATTTTCAGACGAGCACCGCCTCCATCGGCCTGGGTTATTATCAACACCTCGTCATAAGTGCGGGGAGCCCGCTGACAGCCTCCATTGCGGCTGACCTGCGTAGTTCCTATTTGTCGGTACTAAGAAGGGAGGCTCTGCGGGCTTTTCCTCGACTCCGCTGGGTTTAGAAAAGTGCTAGCCGGTTACGCAGCCTTGAATTCTAGCAGGGTCCCAAAGGGACCGTTTTCCAAGTTTTCCATCGTGAGTCGTGACTAGTGAGTATAACCTTTCGAATATTATCCCTCCCGTGTTTATCGCAACGATCCAAGTCATTTCCACGCTCATGATGCGCTTCGCTTTGCTTGGCACGCTGGCCAGTCTTGTACTATTTGTACTGACGGATGCCCAAGCTACTGCAGACGAGTTGGCAAGCGCCATCAGTCAATACCCTGCCCTCTCCCTTTTTGGCTCATTGCTTGCCGCGTCTCCATATGCTTTTACTACGGCTCTCTCCAAGAAGTCAACAAATATAACGGTTCTTGTCCCCACGGACGACGCCATTGCCAAGTATCTCTCTTCATCCGGAGTCTCAAGCCTTACAGACCTTAAAGCCGAAGATGTCCAAGTTTTCTTTCAATACCATGTAATGGTAGCCTCACTGAAGGGATCAGACTTTGCGGGCCCTAGAGGCTTGTCAGTCCCGACTTTGCTTCAAGGGGAACAGTTCAACAATCGAAGTGCTGGTCCAGAGCTCAAGCAGCAGTTCGGGCGGAGTGCCGGTGGACAGGTTCTGTTTGCCACGGCGCAGACTAACGATTCGACCAAGGCGAAGAGACAATCTGCTGGGCCGACCGTGAAGCTGAGATCGGGACTCGCCCAAGATGCCGAGATGACTGCTGTCGATGGCTCCTGGGGACCCAAGGAAGTTAACTCCTTCCAAATCGTTGGCAGGTGAGCTTGACTCTGACCCACATACTCAAGAACTTGGAAATGATACTCATATTCTGACAGTGTTCTTGCACCACCGAGGAATTGCTCCACGACTGTTCGTTCCGCAGGGGGCCATACACTCAGCGCCCTCGACACGGCACTGGAGAGGACTGGCATGTGGCCAATCCTTGATGCGTCCTCCAACGTGACATGCCTTGCGCCGTCGACCAAAGCCTTCAAGGAGGCAGGGAATCCTCAGACCACACTCTCCAAGGGCGACCTTACGGGAGCGCTGCTGTAAGATGCCGACTTTACTCTCTCTCCCCACTGCACTTGGGTGTTACAGTGTGCTGACCAGCCTTTCAAAGAACCCATACCTTGAAGGAAGTCACATATACAAACTACCTTGAAGATGGGATGGTATTTGAGACTTTGAACAAATCGACTATCCGCGTCAAAATTAAGAACAACGACATATACTTCAATAACGCCAAGGTCATTGAGGCCAATGTGCTCACCAACAATGGCCTCATTCACATGTTAGTTCTTCCCGATGAGCAGACCTTCTCCCTCCCTCCATTCGAACGTGCTTGTGCTCACATTCCTAGTCTTGATTCCGTCGTTCAGGTCGATGACTCTGAGCAGTCGAGCAGTACGGCTAGTGCATCGAGTAGTAGCACACCAGCTTCGACATCTGCTGCTAGTCCATCCGCGGCCACTGGTGCTGCAAACAGTCTCATAGCCGGGAACCTAGGGTTGGTAGCCTTTGCAGTTCGGTTTTTGATCATGTGATGGTATAGCTGAAGGTTACTGATGGGAGAATGTAAAAGGTTTCCTTGTTTGGTTGGATTGACATTTGCAAACAACGGAGCTTGAAAACTCCTCTCGCGTTTCTATACTTGCACCTAGCCAATCATCAGCCGCTAAATCACATTAGCTATAATCCGCGCCCACAAATGTCCCCTCCACTTCTGACTTCTCACATCTGCCCGCTGCATTCATAATTAATTCCCTATTCTTCCAAACACAAACATATCAGCAAGAAACACAATGCGCCATGTCGTGGAATTATTATTGATGTTTGGGTGTTTGCCTTGTGTGACTTGAGATTGACGAGATGATACAGTGACTAGACCATGAAGCGGTGTTTTTATAGCCATTTTGCAAACAGGTCTATCGTGCTCTGCTGACGATGGGAGACTTGTACTTCCGACTACGTCCGTCTTGTTTGCCTGCCGCTCAACGTAGGTGATGTTGAGTATTGCTTACTCGTCCTGCTAGTAGTACCTGACGTGATTATTCAGTAACAGGAACAAGGTTAAAGAGGCCAGTGATGACGCTAGCATCGACATTTCAACCATCAAGGGCGTCCCCACTAATGTTTCAGTTCGAGAACAGCCATGAGGGCTATTAATCAAAATAAAAGTGATCATGTCCAGGAATTTCTAGCATTTTGTCCCGGCCAAATCTTACCGAAGTCGATGGCTAAGTCTACTTTACTGGCTCCTGCATACGAATTTTCTCTCCCCGTTGCGATGCCCACCACTGAGAGCTCTGCCAAAGCTCGCCTTCTTGACCGCCAACGAGCCACCACCATTTCCGCAAGAACCATTCCTTGGCTTCCCAGCTATGGCTGTCCCATGGCGTGCCGCGGTCCATGCCGAGCTGGTTTGTTGAGCCCCAGCAGACGAGCCCGTCGTTCAGCATCAGGTCGATGCACAGATCGTCTTCGTCTAGCAAAGGGGGGTCTGCAGCTAAGGCCGCCAGAGCCCGGCGTCGGAACATGGGAAACGGCAGCGAGTCTATGTAAGGATGGTGCGGGACAGTGCGCTGTAAGGGCAGGGGACGGAGATGGGATGGGATGCCGTTGTCATTCCCGTAGAGTACAGACTGGCCACAGAACGGAGACGGGCTATTTTCGTCGAGGAACACGGAGAAATCGAAGCCAAGAGAGCTAAAGTTGGCAAAGAGGGCCGCAAAATAGGAGAATCGTGCGATGTGTAGGACGTTACGGTAAGGTGAGTACATAATAGGCTCCTTTGCCAGCTGCATCGGATCAGGATGAGGACTAGACGCTGGTCCCAGTATGGATTGTATGGTATCCACGAAAGTAAAGTCTCCGTCTTTCGCTAGCTCCCGGAGGTTACGTCGCGTAGTCTGAGGGAGAGATGAATAAAGATCTCGAACGAGCCTCGGTGTGCTCGAGAATGACTTGCCACCGGGGCGAAAGATACGGATCGTCTTCGGACCGCGCTCTACCATATTGTGGTACGTTGATACCGCATCCACACCATCTGGAGGATCTTGAATTGTAGGGGGACAAGGTTGTCCAAACATGTCTGACACAGGATCATGCTGGATGCTAGAGGGATTTTCGGATCCAAGGTTGCTGAGAAAGGTGAAAGCACCACGGTTTGGATCCGTTTCTGGCCAAACCAGACCATTTTCACCAGCGTCTGTTTGTGTTGAAGTGATCTCAGGCGAGGTCGGGGGTAGCCACAGGTCAAGAGAGTTCCACTGAAGCTCCTCGTTGAAACGATAAACCCTAGACGATGACGGTGTGTTGGAATGACGTTGAGCCGAGCCTGGAAGTAGAGTCTCATTGGGCGTTGATGAGGATACTGAAAGGTTAGGCTGTGAGTCGTGTGGCACTGCTTGCGCCTGCTCTGACTCGGGAGGGAGTCGCTCCAATGAGGCAACCTTTCGCTCTAGCTCATGCAATTTCTCCCGCCTCCGGTCACCTGGTATCAGGAAAATCAGCAAAGCGAAGCCGGGTCAGTTTGTACGAGGACGTAGGGTATGCTTTCTGGGCCTTGCGATTCTGCACCCGCCGGTCGGCCGAGACAGGCTTCTTTCCGGGCTGAGGTCTCACCCGGGGAAGGACGCTTTCAGCGTTGCTTGATTCCATGCTGAGAGACTGTTGTCTCGCCAAGATCAAACGTCGCGTCGTCTTCCAGGGCTGGTGTGATGACGGTGTTTGATGAATGTGAGGGCTTATGTGAGGATGCTTACGCTACATGACGGTGTGCTTACGCTATCTGCCTCTTATCTCCGAAGCCCGCACAAACCTCGAGGTATTGAACCACGTCTCTCAATGATCATATGAGTTAGTCTGTTAGTTACGCAGCGCACACTGAAAGATAGTGAAGAGGGTGGTTGCTATAATTTGACTACTATTGGATCGTTTCTGAGGTCGTTGTTTGACCCGCCAACCACTGCTGCATTCACAAAGATGGTAGCTCTCTCTTCCTCAGCCTTTGGTGCTTGAAACAACCATCTCAGCTTCGCCCACAGTACGAGAATGGCCATCCAGACAACACTCCCCCAGCCGGCCCACCCAGTCATGACCTCTTCATACCCTCTTTGCACACTATCCAGAACGACGTCTTCGCGCCCGTACGACACGTGGATGTGGCCAAAGACAGCAAGTCGTGGACGCACACGTGAGATCTCTTCCGCCAGGTATGGACATCCTGCTCGGTGGAAGTCTCGCGCGTCGAGATGATGCTTCGGTGGGGAATGGGTGACAACAATGTCTGGCTTCACGTCCAGAGAAGCGAAGCGAGAGGACCAGTGGCTTTCGTCATCAGGCCGGTATTGAAAGGCTGAGACTCCATACTGTGGTGTCCAAGGGCTGCCAAATATTGTGAGTTTCCGAGGACCTGGCGCTTGGCTAGGGTCTTTATTTCGACTGCTTGTGTCTCGCTCGAGAAATTCGAGAGTCACGCAGTTGTCCTCGAGGTAGTTGACGGTGCCCCAATCTAGATCTTCTTTGCTCATCGTCGCACCATACCGTCGCTCCGGATACTTTGCAAGAAAGGCGTCATCAAGCAAGACGTCATGGTTCCCGGCAATGAAGATCTTGTACCGGTGTGGTTGGCTTTCGAGCCAATTCACCTCGGCTTGCATTTCGTCAAAGGATCCGGTCTCGGTCAAATCGCCGGCATGGACCAAGACGTCTCCAATAGGCAAAGTCGGACGCGTGTTGTGCGTGTCTGAGATGCAGACAATCTGGATTGGGTTGGGCGGCGAGGGCAGCACAGTGGGCTCGACTCGGTGTATTGCTTGCAGTTTCTGGGCAATCTGGCGTCTGCGGCGTCCCCGTAGCGAGATTCTAGTGAGAGGCGGCATTCTCCGTGACTGTGATGGCCTTGGGTGTACTTCGTAGTCGCAAGGTGATGGGATGTAATGATGGGAGACAACATATTTGGCGTCCAGGCGGTTACATGAATGAATGGATGCCTGAGGCCACTTCCAAGCATAAAGAAAGCCACATCGAAGTCTTAACGAACCGTGGGCGCCTCCGCTGGCCAATTGCTGTCGCTAAAGGCACAACAAGGGCCAACAGATCTATTTTAAAGACGATGTTGCTTGTATTCTGTTGGTTCCAGCATCACTCCGACTGCCTTGTGCTTAGTATCTAAATTCAGTACAGTGTACTCTGGCTGACACTGTTGGGCAAGTGGCCAGACAAAAATAACCTTGTGCATCACGGATTGCTGGGAAGCGCCAGATACGCAGTCAGCGCTGCAATCAAGTGATACTGGCAGTGATTCGGCCAATGACACAAGAGTCCACGAGGATGGAACGGTTCGTTTTACTGACCGCGCGTGTTGCGACTTGGCTTAGCCCAGCGGATCCAAGCCTCGAAGAGAGACTGGGAAGTACAAATGGTGCCCATCAAATGTCGTGGCAAACAAGATCCAGCTACGATATGAAGTACTCTCATTTTCCCCCTCTTGTATCACCCTACAAACGTCGTGGTTTAGTACTGTTCTCTATCACCGAAAAGCACCAGCCCTACGCAATACACACTATCTCAATTTGCTCAGCCTGGGAAATTGTCGCCATGGGTTGTGGTAGCAGCAAGCCTTCTGGTCGCCAGCCTCAGAAGCGGCAAGCAGGTCCAGTCATCGGAGCCCCCCAAGACGTCCAAATTCACATTCCTCGAAATCCGGCAAACGAGCACGGCGTGCCCGTGCAGCACGTCACAGGAGATATTGACCGCGACGTGCTGCTTGCGCTTTGAGCCACGTTTCTACGTATATAGCTCACCGAAGGCAGCACATATCCGTGACTGCAGTCGGTGGCGCCGTCAACACCCTCTACCTACCATCTCGCTCAACGACTCGCGATGTGGATGTCTTCGGCTCAGACTTCAACAACCAAGCCCGACCTTACGACCTACAAGATGCCATAACGTACATTCATGAGTACATTCGTAGGGATGACCAGAAGTGCTTCCAATGCCGGGGCTTCCTTGGCCCACTCAGGTACAGTCTCGTACCGACGAAGACGGCCAGGCAGCTTCCTGGCTTCTTCGGCTTCCTCCGGGGTGATTAAAGATGGCCTTGGGGGGAAGTGGTGGGAAGATGGGATAATCATCAAGGCAGGGCACATATTCCTCTTGACTCGCTGCTGGTGCAAGGGCTTGGGATTTTTCGTGACGCAGTCGCCATCTGTACCGCAGACCGTACCACCGCTTGCAAATGGCAGACATGGCAGGGTCACGATTCGACGAGGTGGGTATCCGTGGGAATTTAGCCAAAACTTGACATGCGTAGACTAGGTAAGTAAGACAAGCCGGTTGGGATCGTGAAGGCTGATGCCCAGCCGATCACGTGTAGTTGGCCGCTCATTTTAATTCTTACCCGAATATCCTCCGGCCCGCACCAACTTGAAGACCGAGAGAGCACAAGTTAGACGAGACTCTTGATTATTTCCTATGCGGCCATCTGGCGAATCTGCATTCCTTGTTGATGAAAAAGTACCTATCCTACACATCCTGAACCTAGACGCTGTGTCGCCTTGTCACGTAAGCTAACCGTCCACTCATCTCCGAGAGGATCCTGAGGGTGAAAGATGACAGCGCTCTCGGTGTGTGTACGAGTACAGGGAGTATTATTTCCAATGACCACACCTAAACAGCACCGGTACCAGAGGCTCGTCCTTCAGGTCCTTAGCAGATTTGAGCTGAAAGAACCATTGAAGTACTAAACCGAGAAGCGTCCAATAGCTTCCTGTACTAACATTTTAGTCCGGCTCAGAACCCGTTGGCGAGATGTCCCCCTGACCTAGCGCTATGTGGCTATTTGCGGACAGCTTGGCTTCCCTCCAGGAAACATCATCACAAGCCGTAGCGACCTTTCCCTGGACGAGTGCGCCGAGCTGTGCTACCAAACCACGAGCTGCTTGACCTTTAGCTTCCTCGGCGGCAACTGCAACCTCTACACGAACTCTGGGCTCGCACTGAGAAACCTCCCTCGTACCGTTGGACCTCCTTGGTTCGAGTTGGAGTGCTGGGACTGCGATGGTACGCCGTCCACAGCCGCATCAGCCACCGCGACGACTTCTGGAGCGTCCAGTCTTACCACCGACGCGACCACTGCTGAAACTACCGATACCACCACGGCGTCTGAGATGACAACAACATCCACCGGCTGTCCCGTACCCTGCCCGTCAGTCACGCAGGTCCCAGGATTCGCCCCACAGCAGTCCCCCTGTGGTGTCCAGGGCATAAACTTCACCCACGATGATGACTATCGGATCGATGACGGAGATGAGATGGTTCTCAGACTTTCTTGGAGTGCGCCAATGCCTGCAACCAAGTCTGTGGCTGCAAGTCCTTCGCTTGGGACGGGAGCTGCTCCCTTTACTCTGAGACACCGTCCAACATGGTGGGCTGGCAAATGTTCTATTTGGGCACTTATTTTTACTTGATCGATGTATGCTTCGCCTGTGCAACAGCGACAGCAGCGGATCCCACGCCGTAGGGTTAGTTCCACGTGTGAGCGGTATCTCAACTCCTTCATTAAGATCAAGCACACGGTGTTTCCACGGAGAGGGTTAGAGTTGGGGTTGATTGGGGATGTATTGTAGTTTTCTTGCAATTCAACGGACTGCAGCAGGCTGGCTCTAACCCTTGGTTCGACCACCATCTATAAAAAGTAAAGCTCTAGTTATAAAAAAGCATCTGCCACCTCATATATAATAAGTATCATCAGCGATCTCATAAGCCTTGCCCTTTGACCCTATAGGCACAGCGCCGAACAAACGTTCCTTCATCGCTTGAGGAACTCCGTACATGTTGGCTAATTGACCGTGCGTAGTGTTGACCTCGTGTGAATTTTCAGCTTGTTTCAAAAAGGTCCTATTACTGAGGTGGGTATAATAAAGACAGGTTCTCTTTAGCCGATGCTCGAATGCCTCAGCATCGTGGCCAAATAGAATAGCTTTGGCGGAGAGGTTTAAGGTATGCCCAGAACAGCGCCCTCGCCTGCGAGACCTTACGAAGCCGAGCTCTCCATTACTAATCTCCATGGCGGTATCGTAGTTTTTCGCGTTGTCAAGCGTGAAATATCTAATTGTGTCTTGGATCTAATACGATTCAATCACATCGAGGATTTCGACGGCGACGACATTAGGCCCGGTGTGCCTGGCGCTGACTTCGGGAAGCCCAAGCGTAATCTTGCGGCTTGCTGCCCCCGTCCCTAAGAAGCAAAATATACCAATAAGGCGAGTCAGTTTCCAGACCGCCAGCCGTCAAAGGACATGTGGCAAGGCCGAGCGCCTTGCACAAGACCTCTATCACTTTCTGCTTGTGTTGTTCGAACGCGGCGACGATCTTTTCTTGAACTACTATGGCTAATATTTGTATTCCGTGCTAAAACTGACGGGTTCATGTAATTGAACATAGCTTGGAGTTCTCCCTCTTCATCAATAGAAATAGCGCGATTCCTGGCCACGATCCAGTCGATCAGAGGCCTCCGGAGGTGTTACCTGTCGAAGCGCTTGATGGACCCATTCGCAACCGCTTGTTCTTGGAGGTCGTGTAGATCCGGCTTCATGGTCTCCGCGAGAGTCTGCTGCCCCCTAGGCTTTCTGCCCTTAGAATTCGCCTTCTGTTCAGCAGTTCCTTTAGTCATTCCAGGTGGAGCGTGAATCCCGTGGTCGTGGAACAGATGATTGTACGCGTTCTGGATGTCATCAGCCTCGAAATGTCGTAGATGTATCATGTAATGATCTAGTCCTGGTCCAGTGTAGTAGACGCTAGGAGTTTCCGCACTTCTTCCACGAGATGATCCTTGGGAACGAGGAACCCTTGATCCTTTTGCCCTGCATTCTTGTCTCCAACATGCAAACGTTTCACCCGAACCTGGCCAGCCTCCACCTCTTCCTGCCCGAGTATGACGGCGACCGGTGCCCCCTCGGAGGCAATGAATTGCTGGTGCGGCTTTGGCTTGACCTTGGCGGAGAACTCGGCCCGTATGCCGGCGTTCCAAAGCTGGCTGGCGACGCCCATGCGCTCGAGCAGCAACCCTTCAAACTCCTTGCCGCCGAACGCCATAATGTACACGTCGGCCTCACGTGCCAGCTCGGAGGCGCTCTTTTTCTTACGCCGCGCGTCGAGGAGAGTGAAGATGCGGTCCACCCCAAACGATATGCCAACGCACGGCAAGGGACGACGACCGTACATGCCTACTAAGCCGTCGTAACGGCCGCCTACGGCAAGTAGTCCAGGCCCCTCGCAAGTGAGAGGTCGAAGGCCTCGAAGACCTCTGCGATGATGCGCAGGACCTCGGCGTCGGGGATCATGGGGTTGTAGATGCCGCCGATGTCGAAGTCGCACTGGTAGAACTCGCGGAGGCGGCCACGGGATATAGCGGGCTGGTCGCGCCGGTAGACCTTGGCGATCTGGTAACGCTTGATGTGCTTCACATTGGTACGCATAGCGAGCCAACGCGCAAATGGAACCGTCAAGTCGTATCGCAGGGAGCAGGCCTCGCCGCCTTGATCCTCGAGGTCGTAAATTAGACGGGAGTCCTCGCCGTATTTCTCGGAAAGAATGTCTCCAAGTTCGAAGACGGGCGTGTCCTGGGGAATTCCGCCGTGGCGCTCGAGAACAGTGCTGATCGTCTTGCTGGTGACTGGTTAGCCGAGCAGCTACAAAGGTCTCTCTTTAGCACGAACAAGATATTGCGAGAAACCTGTCAATCACTGAACCAGTATTATTTTATTCCTTGTATGGGAGTGAGATGCGCCATTATCACCTTGTGTAGACCTCTCTGATGTTATCATATGTAGCTACGCACAAGTTGATTGTGCAACCAAGTGAGTGAAGCCATCCTTCTGGTCGGAGTGGTGAGCTGGTAGCACTTAAGCTCTAACTTGATTATTGCTGTGAACCAGGTGCACATCGTTTGGATACATTTCCTCGATGATCTGCCAGATCCGTCGCCGATTTTGGAACCCCCGGGGAGCATCTAGGCCTACCCGGCTAAACGGCCTTGGCAACAAGTTCTCCGATGCATGTTTGAACACTTCCACGGGAGTCATGACCTGTCTGGTGATCTTTTCCCAGTTCCACGTACTTGAGCCCTGTTCACGGCCCTCATCAAATTGCATCGTCTTCGAGTTGATCAGGTCAATGTCGAGATCCCAAAGAAATGGAATTTGGAGAAAGAGATCCCTCCAATGGTATTGAGGAATGAGATAGTTGCACTCTGAAGCCATAGGCTGACGTAGAACAAGTGCGAGTATCATGTCCTTGATCTCTGTCGGCAAGTTGTTGAACCTGGTGGTGAATTCGGGAAAGGGCGGACTCAGTTTGAACTGTTCCAAGCTTGAAACAAGGCGAGTAGTCAGATCGGGCATATACTCTGGATCAACCTCCCACTGCACTAGTCAGAACGTGGCGTATGATGACGAAGATATACACTTACCCAAGGATCATCTAGGGGATCGTCGTACTCGTCCCACCAGTCGCCGTAGTCCTCGCCGCATAGCGATCCCGCGACGAAATAACGGCTTAGTCCCAGGTCGACTGGACCGACCAGCGGACGTTCCTCGGGTGGATCTTCTGGTATTAGAGGAAGGAACGGACCATCTTCAATCCTTTCAGATAGTGCGCATCGCCGCTCGAGGGTGCTCCATAGATCGCCAGTTGTTTGGATGCGAGCTTGTAGGGATTTCTTGATAACGAGATCCGCTATCCTCTTACACGCCGAGTGCACTGCAATGTAAAAGCCGCGTGGATGGTCGTCGTGGTTGGGGCAGACGCTTCTGTCGCGAAACCGTACATTCAGACATTTGTGGTGAGGCAGGTAGATGGCAAGTTCACAAGTAACGGCCTCGTCAGGCACTGCCATCGATTCAGGTCCTTGGTAAAGCCAATGCCAGTGAGGGGCCTGATAGAACAACAGTGCTCTGTTTCCAGAGGTCGGTGTACCAGCGAGTAGGAGCGCTCCGAGCTTCCTCATCGCCGTACAATGGTTTATTCAGTTGGATGCCGCATATTGTACACGAGAAGTTGTCGAAGCAAGTGGCCATGGCGTCTTGGTAGAAGGTGTGTTGCTGCGTAGAGACGGGGTCGGAAACAGCGGGTAAAGCCAAAAGCGCTAGGTGGCAAGGGAGTGCTGTGCAGAGACGTGAAAGTCGAGCGTGTTGTGCGAGTAAAGCTGTCAGCTATGCGGTAGGCAACAACAACCGAAGCTTTTGTCTAAGCGAACGGGGAATACATACAGCTTTCACGTCGTGACACGCGCTGAGTTTCCCGCAGCAGCTAAGAATGCTCGCTCTCTTGATCCACGGATATTGCTTTCTATACGGGTACCCAAACATCGGGGGCCGGTTGTGTCTCCGATGCCGATTCCGTGTTGACGGTCGGCCTAGCATCCTAATGCGCCATTATCACCAGGTTCAGGGATCACTCCAGTTCTGATAACATAATTCTTTGGCTTCCTGTAGATAACAATCAGCTACTTAGATCGCAATATAAGTGCTGCGTCATGTAGACAGTGCAGATAGATGGCACTACAGCTTCGTTTGTGTGGCATAACCTCTCTTCCTTTCTACAGTCACTCTTGTTCTGTTCCATGCTATCGCCATGAAACCACTTTTTCTCTTCTCTATCTGGGCGGCTGGCGCTCTTGGAACTCAGTCTCGTCCATCGCCTCCAACTCTTGAGTCTTGTCATGTTCCTGGATCTAGCTTATTCAGATCATTCACCGGCCAGTATGAGACCGTCCCCGTGGAGTCTACGTCTGGCGTTTCCACAACTACCGAGAACTCGGGCTATTACACGCCTCCAGGATCTGGTTCTTCTTGGTCCCTCTTACAGCCCTCTGCATTTGAGAGTGCCTCCTGGTTTCCGGAGAATGTTACAGCTACTCCGGCTGAATCCTCATCCTCAACGCTCCCATTTGAACCTACATAGCTTTCTGGGAACTTTCCCGGTTCCCAGCCGGCTTCTTTCCCTTCATTCAACACTTCACACCTCTCCATGACTGCGCCTTGCCAGCCAGGTAACAACGATACCAGTGCTGGACAGTGCACTGTTGGAGCTGGTTCTCTTTCCTCGTCTGATGGCGTCACGGCATCTACTTCCTTTGGTTTGATCAGCACCTCCGAGGTTACTGTGAGCTCTCAGCCCGGCTCCGCCCTTTCGGAACAGCCGGCATCTGGACAGCCTGTGAAAACGAGCACTCCGACGAATGCCACTTGGTTAGATACCACTGAGCCTGGGAATACGCAGCCGGCCAACAATCAGACTGAAGAGATCTTGGACAGGGAACACACAGATAACAAGTTCTCGGTCTGACAACACTTGGGAGTCAACCGCGACATCTGGCCTCGTCACCCTATCTGAAGGCAGCCCGACAACTGCTCCATCCGGTTCACTCAACACATCTGCAGTTATCTGGAGCTCCCAGTCCATGCTCATATCATCAGGGCAGCTTGGGAACATTTCGCTTGGGAACACTCAATCAAGGGCTGCTCAGGAGTCGACTTCAACTTCCCACTCAGAAACAGTCTCGCTGGGGCAACTCAGCAGCGGTTCAGATGTGGTTCAGACTGCTGCGTCTGATTCCCATGCTGCTTATGGTGGTATCTCGGTAACTGGTTCACCCAAATCGGCCAGTGCATCTGAAAGTGGCTTTATCGTCACGCCACTCACATCCTCCTCCACGCAATCTAGTAACAGTGAAGGAGCTGCGAGCACCAGCACGCCTGCTGCGATTGGTTCGATTGGTTCGACTGCTCTCTCTACAGTGCCATCAGCCACCGTCTCTACACCTCTGCTACAGACCACTGAAATCGATAGCCACAGCCCTGCTTCAACTGCGCTTATTACCTCTATCCATACGGAGAGTGATCAACCAATCACCTCCACAATGACAGAGCCCCCAGCAGGGTTCTCACCCTCCACAGTTTCGAATCACCCCGAATGGACAAGCAATGCTTGGACTACCACTACTTCTAGTGGTTCTAGTGAGCCTACGACTGTTCCAGTCATTGTTGGCTGTCCACAGTGTGGTGGAAGCGGCTCTGGCATTGTCATCTTTGGCTTTCCTGGATTCATCAATACTCTCTTTGCCTTCCCCGGGTTTCCCATGATTTCATTCCCCTGTATTCCACCTAGCTGCAGTACACCACCCAAGACGGAGGAGGAAGACACAGATGACAACGATCATTCTTCCAAGTCTGACGAGGCTTCCTCCAACGTGTCTAGTACATGTACTGAAGAGGTTACCGCCAGTGACTGCCTAGTTGCTTGCACAACCTACACAGGGTCAGGGGATGCTTCCAAGACCCTTGAGTGTAGTACTACATGCACTAGAACCTACACTGGCTGTAGTGCTACTGGGATCACTTCTACCACCTCGGCTCAAGCATGCAGCGCGACAGGAGGGGGGTGTTCATCCTGCAATAAGGGGCTCAGCACCACTATAGATGACAGTGACCCTCTGTATGACAACGACATTGGGGATCCCATCGGCCTTAGAGAACGCACGACGCCTCTAGATGGGAACGGTCTTCATCTGCTCGAAGGAAGGGGAAAGAAAAAGAAGAAGACCACCGATACAGTCTCAGGGCTGGGGAAAACACTCAACCCACCGGGCCAGGAACACTAGGAGGAGAAGGTTCTCTGTGCTTTATCGAAATCCGTGTCGTACCCAGCATACCCCGGAGGAGAAGACTACTTGAAGCAGGATCAAAGCTCAAAACTCCCTGGAGCCTTGCTCCGCCTAGATCGATGGTACATGTTTCAACGAGAAGCCGGTACATGCAACCCTTACATTGAGAAAGTGGACGCGTCTGGTTACCATAGCAGACAACCCAATCGAGTGTTTGCACCTCATCATGTGCCCAGCATCGACCACATCTTGGAAAGAGTTTCATCAGGGATTTCTTTAATGAGATTCTCGATGAGTCTGTCGCAAGCGTTCGGGACGAGAAGACTAAGCCGCGCAGCAAGATTACATACAAAGACCTGGAATACTACACTAACGATACGTCTGTTGATGCTAACCGGCTTGCACCTGTATTCAATGCCTATCCATCGAGAACCCAGTACCTAGATGACTTGATCGGCATGGACCAGAACTTGAATGGTAACGCAAAGGTAACAAAGCTCCCCTCTGAAGTGTACAGGTTGTGTCTAGAGCTGATGTTCTCCTGTAGGCGAAGTTTGCTACACCGATCGGGCGATATAGGGTGAGGCTGCAAACGTCAAACAAGATGAAGCGGGGCACAGCCAACTCTACAATAGATTAGGAAACCTTCGAGGAAACTATGTCTTATGATCTCGAGATTCTCGAGAGACTCTACATCGGTGCGCAGATGTTCCATGAGCCAGCGGCCATTGCCGCTATGCAACGTCAGAATCAGCGCATTTGGTGGGCATTGTAAGACTCCCGAACTTTCCAGCTTCAAGGTTCAGAACTGACGTGCTTTATCTACAGTCAGGACATCGATTCGGCCATTGACTGCTATGATGGCTACGATACTAAAGTATGGTCTTTCGCCGCCAAATACCAAGACTTTCAGAACAACAGATTCGCTGGTACTGCGGCATGGTCGATCAATGCTGCGGCTGAAGACGCAAAAAGCCAAATTGCGCCAAAACTCCAGGCGGCTTTGAACAACCTTCCTCCCTACGCCGAAGACGCAGAGGCCAAGGCCGACCAGAAAGCGCTTGTTCAGAATTGGACGACCAGGCTGGGCCTCGTGAACGAGGCGTCCTTTTCCGTGTCCATCACCTGGGAATGGGCGCCTAACCCAGCCAAAAGCGCCGACAGGGAGGAGAAGAGAGGTGCCTGTATCCGTCCTACGGGATCTCAAACAACTTTTTCTACATCCGTTCTTTCTAGCATGGTTACTTCTTCCAGTGCAAGCTCCATCGACGATCCAAAGATGTGCTTGTGGGATGAGCACTGCAAGGATGTCAAGTGTGAGAAAAGCTCTGTTGCTCGCTGCACGACCTTCCTGGGAGACACATTAATCCTCAGCCTCGACATTTCTGTATCTGCAGTCTTCAGACTTCCACCACAGAAAAGCCGTCCACCACAGTGGATCCTTTCACCACTGAGGAGCCTCTCACTACCGAGGAGCCTCTCACCACCGGGGAGCCGTCTTCCACTGAGAAACCGTCCACCACCGCGGAGCCGTCTTCCATCACCACCGAGGAACCATCTACTACGTCGACGTTTGACCCCAACTACAGGCCTATGGCTGGCGGCACAAGGTCTTGTTATCCAATTGGGGAGGCATGGGGGCACTCTGGGTCCATAAATTCAAAAACTCAACATAAACTCTCAGAGGGGTTCAGCGGTACAGAGCCCAATGACGGTTGGAAATTCAGCTCTGGATCAGCACCCTGGGTATGGGCCAAGGAAAAAAAGAAGTACCGATATGCGTTCGAAGTCCGTTGGATAGAGGACTGCGTTACCGATAAGGACAGACAAGATCTGCGATGGCCTCTAGGCCAGAGTGACGACGTTACAGCTTACGGAATTATGAGGGACAACTTTTTGAAGTGTAAGTTCATGTCATCAATGTTGAGTCAGATAAGAAACATCATGCTAATTCTTATCTATAGGCAACAATCGCGGTGCAGGTGGAACTATTGAGATGGGCTGCTTAACATACGCCTTTGCTGGAAGCCATTTAGCTTAGGTAAAACTGGATAGCCTGTAGCCATCTTCAATAACAGCTTGACTGAATGGCCCTCTGAATTTCTTGATATACGCTGTGGTACTTTGTTCGCACCTGCTTTTGTTGCTACGGTGTCACTTTGATCTGTCTGATGATCTTGAGTGAGTTTAGAAAAGATAGACCGCGCAATGAACATCAACTGGGGGAAAGAGATTGAAAGCAAAGTAAGATGCATTTTACCATCAGCTAAGCCTAGTGTGGTAAGGTAAAGAAGTTCCAAGAAAAAGACTCAGCACATCCACCCAAAGAAACGGACTATTAGAATAGACACCTCAGGCCCTGTTGAGGTCAGCAGCTCGACTATCACTAATGTCCACTGACTTTGTCCCGGGCATATCCTCGTGATGGATCACCTTTCGACAGCAGCAACAGCGCTATCCGCGAGCTCCTTGTCCTCGAACACTGCAAGGTGTTAGTTTTGCATCAAGAAAAAGCCGTGGGTACGCACAAAATGCCAGTTCCTCCAGAGTGCGTCCGGCAGTTTCCGGGAAAAAGAAGTAGATGAAAACTAGCTCAAAGCCTAGCCAGCAGCAATAGTTGACTAGATATTTCCAAGAGGCATTGTCGAGACCAATTGGGTTCACAAAGGTGGTGAAGAATCCGGCCATTCGCCCCCAAAGCTGGAAGATGGATATTCCACGACTTCTTTCGGCGTATGGCCATAACTCTACGAGGTAAGCTTCTAGTTGTTAGAAAATATAAACCGAAAACGTTGAAGCGGCACTTGCTGTATGTGAGGGCATTGTAGCCTATGTTGTAAGCAGGGTTGTAGAGAAAGATGAAGGCGACGACTGCCCATCCTGCGGCTTTGTTTTCTCCGCCGGCCTCCCTTGCCGTGACGGCGCGCTCCATGGATACTGTCCAGCAGATATAGACCGTCAGGAGTGCCCCCGCGCATGTGAGGTACATGGTTCTTCGTTTGAAGCGGCGAACAAGCAATGCGGTGGTGAATCCACAAACCAAGGACCAGCATGCGTTGACAAGGTTGACTTTCTGTTTGACGACGCTTTCAGTCCAGCCAATCATTTCGAGTAGGTCGCCAAGATAGTAGCTCTGAGAAAGGTTAGCTTGGCAAGCCTCATAATATCACCAGAATCACCACGCAGCACCAGAACCCCTACACAGCACCAAAGACGCCAGAAAAGACCAAAGGATTCTCACTATCAGTGTATTTCCCGACCACTGTGTAAAGAGGCCAAGAAACGATGTGATTAATACGCGGCGTCTCATGCCGGACGTCAGCAAAAGGTCTACCCATGATCGCCGTGAAGCCTCGAATTCAAGATGCAAAGTAACACCAATCTGAGCCATCTCGGCAGTCACAAACTCGGAGGTTTCGTCACCTTCTGCGTGATACTTGGTAAGAACAGCATGGGCTTCCTCGGTCATGTCTCGGGAGACCAGCCAACGGGGGCTTTCCGGAAGAAAGCTGTGGATGTAAGCGGTCATCAAGTTGGTGTGCACGAGCCACTCATGGCGACATACAAGACGAATGAGATGTGGAGGATGGAAGGGCAGATCTGTAACAAAGACGGGATGCGCCAGCCCCAGTTGTTTTGAATGCTGTTGGTCCCGAAGCATATACCGGCCGCAGTGATTTGACCTGATAAGTGTCAACATGGGCGTAGCTCAGACGTGAAAAGAAATGCCGTGATTATGTAGAGGAGTGGCCCTAAAGACATGGACATACCGACAAAGTAGGACACGTTAAAGAGTGATGTCATGACGGGACGTTCTTTGGGGTAGGCCAGTTCGCCGATAAGACTGCAACCAGCAACAATGCATATCGGAATACCAAAGCCCAAGATTATTCTCGCAACGATGTACATCGCCACTAACAATGTTAGTTTCAAATAAATCACTCTTCCCCGCGTGACATATTTTCAGCGGCTTACATGTGTGGCGCTACATCCGCCTATTCGCAGAGTCAAAGCAAAGGGAGCAGAGAGCTCACCATGCCTCGAAAAGCCCTGGATGAGGGCGCCAATCACCATAACGGCGCTATCAAGAAAGATGCTCCATCTCCGGCCCATTCGGTCATTGGCGATTGGGACAAGAGGCAGAGAAAGGATGGCGCCCAGTGAGTAAGCAGCAGCGATTATTCCCTGAAGGCTGCCTTGGGGATCCCCAAAATCCGAATACGTTAGCTTAGGAAGTCGTCAAAGCACCAGAGTAGCATCTTGCATTCTTGCCAGTAGTCTGATAGCTACAAAGCATTGATGAGCTGTGAGTCGAATCCAGAAGTCAACTCAACACCCATGCAAGTAGGAAAAAGAAGAAAGTAGAGGATGCGTAAATTGGGCTTCTTGTACCAGGGCACCTTGTCCCTGAGCACAATGTCAATGAGTACAGCGTCTGAGAGTCCAGTCTCCTTGTGGCGGGAAGGGAAGCCCATTGTGTCTGCTTGATAGGCTGGAGGTTATCAAATGTAAGCTTCACGTCGCTGAATCATGGGGAATCAATTACGTTTTATAAGTGACTGGGCTCAAGACACAACCCTGCGTGTTGACCGGGCCACAAGCTTTTGATTTCCTCCATGTCGAACAGAGTAGCCCACGGAGTAAGCTTCCGTCAGAGGACAATTTAGCCGTCCAGTCGGGACAACGTTGGATAAAGAAACAGGGAGGGCATTTTGAGATGCGGGGTGAGAGAGGCCTTGATATAACCTCGCTTGAAGAAGGATAAAGAGATTCGAGGGATTCTTGGTGGCGATGATCTAACATTAGCCACTGGGGAGGTCAGCCAACCGGCAGAATGCATCGTCTAGCTAGGCTTACTTGGCGTAAGAAGGATCAAGAGGTATAAGCAAATAAGGTCAGACTATGGACGAGATTGGCAGGTGACATTAGTATTCGTAAGCTATCTATGTTTGGGCATAACGGCACGTCCAGCTTAGGAAGCGACTGTTAAGCTGGTTAATCGGTGCATCTGCTGATGAGTGGACTCTCTGACGTTTGATTGGGCTTCAAGTGAGGGAGTTACGAACCAGTATATTTCTCGACGCGGGTTAGAGGAATACTGAATAGAGAGCAGGGTTGCCAGAAAAACTACTAGTATTAGTACTACTAACTAATAAACTAGTAGTTTAGTTAGTTAGTTAGTAGAAAATTTTTAACTAGCTCACTTTTTAGTTAGTTAAATTATATTATAATTAGTTAGTAGTTAGTTAGTTAGTTAAGATTTTTTCTATTAGTTAGTTAGTTAGTTACTAAATTAACTAGTAGTTAGTTAGTTAGTAGTTTGAAAATTAACTAGCTCATTTTAACTAGTAGTTAATTAACTAGTAGTAATTTAAACTAGCTCACTAACTAGCTCACTAGTTACTAATTTGCAACCCTGATAGAGAGCATCGTTATAGCCTGAGTGACGTTGTGCTCCCACTTCTAGAAACCTTCAACAGAGTAAACATTCGAATTCTTTCACCACACCCAGCCTAACCTCTCACCTTTTTGCAGTCTAATCACTTTATAAGAGCCACGCTGCAGTAAACCAGTATTATAGAGCTGCAGTTTTACAAGGCGCTATCGTCGAATTTATTCACACAGGAGTGTACTACAGTATACCAGAACTGTACATCCCGTGTCTCTACCGAGTTTCGCTTTTTATTTCGTGTCCTATGCTTCTAACTATAGTGCAATATTATTAATGATAGTATTAGAGGCTACTATGGTATTGAGGTATCGGGGTAAGTACACAATTCTCATTAAAGCTATAGAGATAATTTTCTTAGTAAAGGCGGGTTAGAGCGACTTTCAGATGTGGCGGAGGCGACGGTGTTCACTCCTTAGAAACCAGACACAACATAAAGGTATACATAGTATAGCTACTGCTTGAGATATCAGGCACCTAATAGAAGCCTTTCTTGTACCGCCAGCTAGAATGATTTGTTCTAAATGAGTAAGGACTCTGCTAAATCACAGCTCCGTCTTTGCATAATTGAATTATTTATGCAAGAAGTATTCTCGCATAAACGCTAGGAGATTCCTGTTCTCGGCATAGAGAAGTAGATATATAAACCTAGTGTAAATAGACGGCAATTCCCGTTCAATCTTAGAATCAGTGTTCCTATAGACAATCCATATTGTCGTAATACAGACCTGGAAACTAATTTCCAATTGGAGTATTAACAGTTTGTCTACAGTCTAATGATGTAGATTGTGGGCGGCCATCATCCAGTGATGCCTGCCAGCAGGAGGACAAAATAGTTGCCCCAACATGAGCTAGGACATATGGTGTTTGGGCGTGCAGAACTTGGGCAACCGCGGCGTCGACGAAGGTCAATACTAGTCCATTTTTTCGCCACTCAGCTAGAGTATACTATGATGATCTTGAGACGCATGTAGGAGACTGGTCCGCCCGCTGCCTGTTTGAGCGCAGTTCCGCGATACCCATTCCTCCTTTTAAATACTTCGAATTTCTCCGTGTTGACTTAAGGCTACATTCTTAACTAAACCTATGTTAATACTTGCGTCTGATTGCCGCAAGGCGAAGACAATCGGCCACCAAATCCTTTTGAATGTGCTCTAGCTGCATGATACATGGCGATTCGCTTTCGTCTTTGTCAGCCATCTGATCATCGAGCTTCTAAGAAATGTCACTAATATTGACGCGAGGACTGTCATTGCAACTGGTGGGACTGACATCAGAAGTGTCTTCTATCAGCGTGTGATCCAATTAGTTATATAATTGTATGTGATCGGGATCAGGGTTGCCCTGCCCGTCCCTATCAGCGGTGTTAGTCTTGGGCTTGTGGTCCGTCTCTCAATATTTGGAGTAGGGTCAACACCAAGCCTGCTGAAATACATCTCCCACGGAAGCCGCCGAACGGAGGAGATACCTGTTTAGGAGACAGTTGACTTCAGCCCTTAGCACGAGATAATTCACAAAAAGGTGGAAGCTTATCTCAATCACATCCCACCATCTAAATGCAATCATCGCCAGCATCATTATTCAAGAGTGGCAAAGCCAGTATGACAATTGTTGGATGGCTTGGTCATCAAGCAGGACAACTGATGCTTTATCGTGCCGTAGACTATTAGGCCTAGGTACGGCTAAACAGTTCACGGATCGAGGCGCAAACTATTGCTGCAGCTAAGAAACTGTTCACAATCGGCTTATCTTAGTGACTAAGTTGAGCCTAGTGACACGTTCTTGGATGCCTAAGAATCTTTGTGTAGTAGTAGCTGAACAGCGTAATCAACTACAAATTGATACTGCAATCTCGGTGTTGTATGACTTGTTTATATGCGCGTTGTGGTCGCCATTCAACGTTAGCGTTATATAAACCAGATATGTACCAAGTAAACATACAACTAAAGTCTGCCCTATCTGCACAAGAGCCATTCGTTATTCGTCTATACCATTTCTATGTAGCTATTTCCGAATAAGAACTGCCGTATAGCCGTGCTACGATGCTGCTACGATGCTGCTATCCGATAAGAGAAGTGGGAGCCGGTTGACGCCAATTAGAGGCGAATTGCATCATAGGGGCGCGCCGGCACCTGTTGCTTCAGCGTTGCAGTGGCGCGTTGTAAGCTCGTGATCGCAAGCCCAAAAGACGCACACAAAGCCGAATTACCATTTCGAGACAAAGTGCTGCAGTTGGTCCTTGCAAGCAGCCAGCCGAACCATCGACTCCCTTGTATTATCCAATCACCACACGGTGTCTTGTGGTATTCGAGGCAACATATCACTGCAAAACTGTGTGGGGTATGCCGCTGTATTGCATCAACTACGTCGGAAAGTGGGAGGATTCCGTGCCATCTATTGACTTTTCTAGGAGAGTGAGGTCTAGACTGGCGCAAAGATAAGCATTGGTTGAATCGCTCTTTGTCTAAGCCTGGACCCTGGATGAGGAGGTCCAGAAACTATAAGACAAGCTTAGTCGCACATCGCAATAGCATCCTATATATTAGTTGCATTGCGGACTATACCTATTGCAGCTTCATCAGCATCAATAGCTTCCGACTATGAGCTGGGGTTCTGTGTTTGGCCCTTTGGCCATCTTCAAAAAGCATGAGCGAACAGCTGAAGAGCGCTCCTTTGTTCGGCGCTTGGACTTATTTCTTATGACTTTTGGGTGCGTTTCTCAAGGTAAGTGGTACCATTTTCTTCACAGCCTCGTGGTACTTACAGTGCTTCTTCCAGTCATCAAGTTTTTGGACCAGTCGAACATCACAACGGCTTATGTGAGCGGCATGAAGGAGGACTTGGGTCTCTACCAAAACGAGCTAAACTAGTACGTCCAATTATGCTAAGAATCACGTCTATGTGAGCCCAAGCTGATGCACCAAAGCTTTACGATATATTTCAACATCGGCTACTGCATCATGCTCATCCCGTCCCAGATTATCTTGACCTACGTGCGTCCCAGCCTGTGGCTTCCAGGGTTGGAGATTGCATGGGGTGTTATTACTGGTTTAATTGCGCTGGCGCACAATGCTAAACAGATATACGCCCTGCGTTTCTTCTTAGGACTTCTGGAGAGCAGTGCCTGGCCAGGAATGATCACTCTTCTGAGTAGGTTGTCACTCGAGCTCTTAACCCATTGTATACTCAGCGACTTCCACAGGGATGACAAGCTGACCACTGACCAGTGTATTGGTACACGCCCTCAGAACTAGCAAAGCGGTAAGCTCTACATATTTATACCGACGTCTAATACGTTTGCTGTAAGATGCACAGCCACTGATGCCTTTCGACAGAATGGGGTTCTATCACTCTGCCCGGGCTGTTGGTGGTATGATGTCTGGTGCCCTCCAGGTTGCCATTCTAAACACTCTACATGGGAAGAGTGGTCTTGCAGGATGGCGGTAAGCTATAACCTTTCCTGTTAGCTCGGCGGCCACTGACTATTGATCAAGTTGGCTTTTCGTCATCAACTCAATCATGACGGTTGTACTTGGCTTCTTCGGCTTTGTCATGCTCCCCGACACTCCTAATCGCCCAAACCCATGGGCGAAGTGGTGGTTCAATGACAGCCACGCCCGAATCGCAGTCGAGAGACTGAAACGTCATGGCCGAGCGGAAGCAAGGAAGATTACGTGGGCTGCGGCAAAGTGAGTAGCTAACACCATTCTTCCATCGAACTGGTATATTTACTCTAAATAGACGCGCCGCTCGCACGTGGATTACATATTATATCCCGGTCTACTGGGTGGTCAGCGGTCTGAGTGCAGGAGGGCTGGTGTACTTCAGCGTCTTTCTGAAGACTCTGGTCAACGACAGTGGCAGCCCAATTTGGACCACGACCCAAGTCAACACCATTCCCATCGGAGGTGGTGCTATCCAGGCCGTCTTCAGTAAGCGTCGTCTTTGTTGTGTGTAGTGGAAGCAAGGCTAATACCCACCACAGTCTGGGTCTGGTGCATTCTATCTGACCTGCTGCAAGTCCGCTGGCAGCTTATCATCGCTCAAAGTAAGTCGTGGCCCAAAGCTAAAACGCAACAGGTCTTGTCGGTTTTAGCCACATGTTTCTAACAATGTGTTCTACACTTAGGCCTCATTGGTGTCATCCCTGGAATTATTATGGCCATCTGGACGAGGCATCCTGATGTCGTTCCGCTGGCCGCAGCATACGCCAGCTATTTCATCACCTACGGAGTCCAGGCCTCGGGGCTCATCTTGTTAGCATGGTTCACTGATATGTAAGTCTTGGAAAATCAGTTTCGGTATTGATTTACTGACTGCTGTATCAGGTATCCGCAAGATCCCGAGGTCAGATCGTTGGTAGTTGGTATCTCCGTCGTCGCCATCTACGCAGTCGATGCAGGCAGTAATGTGTCTATTTGGCCCACAACCCAGGCGCCACACTGTGAGTCTTTTCTGACCACTTGTACGTGATATACGGAGGGAGCATTTACTAAATTTTCGTCTCTCTCCTTAGATACGACGGGTTGGACTGTCATGCTCTCAATGTGGATTGCAGGCATTGCTCTAATCTTGGGTCTTTGGCAGCTTGACAAACGACTCCTCTTGTAAGTTGTCGCTCCCACTTCCCTAGCACTTCGTTCTTGAAGTTTCTCTTTCCCCTTGTCGATACACAGGTTCAACTAACATTCGAAATAGGCCGAAACGACTTACTCTCCTCGAAGATGGCGCCAGCCCCGTCTTCGATGAGGATCCTGAAACACAGTCTGAGAATATGATACAAAAGGCAGCAAGGGAGTCAATATAAGCCAGGTTGTCTAGTTATCTGGCTCCGCAGGCGAAATATACGAGCACTGGCTGCTACCTGAAGGGTTTCACACATAGGTAGCAAATATGGCTCGCCATCTTGTGCTCTGACTTACATGCGGTTTGGCTACCATGCAGCACATGTTTCTTATAACATCACTTGCTTTCTGTGGTTCTGTCTCTATCATAGCTTACAGCAGTATGCAATCAGTTCGAATGATGGAGGCTGTGTCTCCGTGCTCACACTACCTACACTCAAATCTATGAATTGGCAATTTTCTTTCCTTGTTTCTTGTCGTGACTTGATAATGCAAATGTTATATCATCTATAGTTTTTGCTTCGTACTATTCTACAAATTCTCGACCTTGGAGAGTTTAGCTGGTACCAGTAGTCTTCTTTCAACCGGCAACCGTTCTGGCTGACTTCTCACTGCGGGATTCTCACAACAATCCGACCCACGATGCCCTCCCGCTTCAACTTGTCGAAGATAGCTGGGATGTCCGAAAATTCCAAGACTTCAATAACAGGGCTAATCTTTCCCGCAGCGACTTGACCTAGTAGTTCCTGCATCTGATCCTCGGTTCCGGTGGCGACACCAATGACAGTTAAACCTTGTGAGACTGGTTAGCTTTCTCGAATTGGTATGGCTCTGGATCAATTTTATACCTCGCGCTGAGCATAATGACGCAGGTATAGGGATGTTGAAGTCGTTGGCTGGGAGGCCGACCGTTACAATCGTTCCTGTATTTCGCACCAGACTAGGGGCAGTTCTGAATGCTTCTTCATTGCCCGAGACTACCAAGACTGCATGTGCGCCCTCGCCAGTCAACTCTTTGACCTTCTTTTCGACATCGTCTACGGCAAAGTCAACAAAGGAGTGAGCCCCGCAGCTGAGGCTCAATTCTCGCTTGGACTGCCCCGAGTCAACAGCAATAACTCGAAATCCACTCAATCGGCTCGCGATCTGCACACCCAGGTGGCCAAGCCCCCCACCGGAGCCAGAGACGACCACCCAGTCATTTTTCGCAAGGTGAGCATCGAGCTTTGAGACTGCTCCAGACATGGTGAGGCCGGCGCACAACAGAGGAGCAGCTGCTTCGCTCGAGACCTCGTCCGGGATGCTAGTCACAAACCTCGCATCTGCCACAACATATTGCTGCAGCGTTCCTGGCACGTGCCGGCCTGTGTTGATCTGGTTTGGGCAGTTGTTTGTGAGGCCTTTCAGACAGATAGAGCACTGGCCGCAGGCGCTGAAGAGCCATTTCACGCCAACTCGTTGGCCCAGTAGGGACGGTGCGACTTGTTCGCCAGTCTTGACCACGGTCCCCACGCCTTCGTGGCCCACGATGGGGTCGTATTGGCTCCATCCAAAAAGGGCTCGAACCTCCGATCCGCTGCAATGAAATATGACAGTCAGATCAGTTCTCAAGGACGGATTCTTGGATTATTACCAGATGCCACTGAAGGCAAGTTTGACGAGGATCTCATGGGATCCAGGATCTCCAACCGGTATATCATCCCGGATCTTGAGTTTCGCGGTTTGTCCAGGATTCTCGATGACCGCTGCCTGTTGGACTCGTGGTATTTGCAGGTCCATTCTCATGATAGGGAGAGGAAGGTCGTTTGGAACAACGAAGACGTGGCGGCTGCGTGATACTGCTAGCCAACAGCATATATCAGGACAGTTGCTATAGCTTCTTTTATCTCACTATAAGCCTTGACGCTTTAACACTCACCCGTTGGCTCAAGGGAAATATTAATGCTTACGCTCCGAGGTTCCCCACCTCGGCTTTGAAAACCGGCACTTGGAATGTGGGCTTGATCACTCGGGGCGCGGCGCCACTTTAGCTACGCTTTTAATACCGACCACATTTTCTAGCATCAAGCTCATTCTATCATTCGCAAAGGGGGCTCATGACTTCAATATGAAACGTTTCTTGCTGCCTGCAACTGATTGTGCAACCTTCACGGGAGCCCACAGAACCTCGTGCCATAGAAATGAATACACCGTGATATCGATTAGAGGTATCGTAGCACCCGAGCAGATACTACCCAATTCATCGTCGGCTTTATGACATCATCTACCTTGTAGGCCCTCCACTGACAGTGATGCAGACAAAGCACCCAACTTCTATGCAAGCTCGGAGCTGGAGTATTTCACGGCGTCCCGAGCTCAGTTGGGGGTAGCTATGGTCTAATCACGGCACTATCTGGGCCAGAGCCAGAGAAACAGGGATAGGGAAATAATAAAAGAGTCGATTTTGTAAAATTTCCTCAGTTAATCTGTCAAGACACAGCACTAAATAGTCTTGTCAATCCAGAAGCCCCTGTGCAGAGGCACTTGTGACGCCGTGCTCAAGGTCGCTAAGGAACGTGGGATGCTCCTAGTTCAAGTGCTCATCTCCTGTTGAGTCATCCCACTGGATTCCCCGTCAATCTCCCCAGTCTCCCTCTTCTTGTTGTTCCTCTTCATCCACACCAGGGTCAGTGTGCTGACAACAAGAATGGTATCAGAACTCGCTAGGCTTGACCCGTTTCCAACGCGAGAATTCGGCGCATCCCAAAGGAGAAATTACCAGTTTGCAATCAGTCCGTCTATGCTACCCATCATGACGTTCATGCCGGTGTCTGTATTGCGAGACGTGTCACTCACCACATTGGCTGACTTGAGCCGTGGTGAGTGGCCTAAGGGCAAACACGACGAGGCGATGAGAAACATGGCGCCGTAGCGAACGAATTTGTTCTTTGATCTAAGGAACATGCAATAGCCTGCCATGCACATGGGCGCACACATGATAAAGATGTGCCGCTTGTTAATGTGCCAGAGTCAGAGGCACCAGTACAGTGAAAGATACTCCAATGACGTAAGAAGGGTCAGTATATTGTTACTTTCCAACTGTGCTCTTGTGCCCGTAAATTGTCCTGGCAATGGTTAGAGTAAAAAGGCAAGCCCTTGGATTGTGACATTGTTGAGTAGGAAAATGAAGGCAGTACTGAGCGAGACTGATATTATGTGATACCGGGCATCATCCCAGCTTCGAATATGTCAAGGAGGAAGCGGACTCCGGCTGCCTGGGGGATCGTCTTGACAAAGCCGGTGTCGAGAGAGGTGATGTCGAACAGTAGTGTAGGAATAGGGAGAAACCAACTTGGACCCATCCATTTGCAAAGAAAGTTCACAGGGTTTTGAAAGAGGATGCCAATAAGCCTCATCATCCTAATCTATACAGAGATCCTTTACTACAGTCAAGCTACAGTCCAAGTGCGCAGATCAGGGGAGTGTGGAGGGCACAGCGCCGCTTCCTGAAAGTATCTGGCCTTACCGTCTTTGAACTGTCCAAAATTTCATATCAATTTCTTGAAGACAATGTCGAATAACGCTGCAGCTGAACTAGTACCCAATTCATCATAGACAAATAGATGCGGTACAGCCTAGCAAACCATCACCACCGGAGCCATTTGTTCCATGAAAGAATGGGTGCTTCTGCCAAGCATACAACCTGGATTAGAATAATGACATGCATTAGACTGACCGCTCGCGAAGTGCAGGTGTGTATACTTACATGCGTCGCTGTCGACAGCTTCATCCTCGCCAGTATCACATTTCCAGTTGCAGCAAACGGTAATGCGCACTACGCTGATGCAACGTGCTAAGCTGGCCTAAATGCTGAATGCGACAGCCAGTGTCTCTGTGTGGATGTCTTGCTTAGCCTACCTGGTGAGTGGGGTGGCTGAAGATGTCAAATTAGGGGATATGTACCCCAATTGTTGAGATGCCTAATTGGCAAAATTCAACAGAAGAATTTAGCCCATTATTCCACTGTTACAGAAACCGTGTGTAGCTGGACTTAACGGCGCTATGGATCTAAGCAACCAGGTTAGACCATTGGCAGTCTTTCTTCTTTGAGCGGGGAACGAGCCTGAACGGAGCCGGTTCGGCCAGATTATTGCCGACCATCCTTGGTTAATATCCCGTAGATTATCTTTCTTGGGATCTTTTTTCCTCTGCTTTGTATAGATTGAAGTTGATTGTTGCGGCTCTTTTTTGCATTATCGTCTTATCGTCCAAGTTGACTCAAGTGAAACCCCGGAGACATCTGAACCAGCATATATTTCTCGGATATCTAAGCTGTCTGAGCAAGTCCTCCGGCACTTCGTAACCCCAGGCATGACACGGGGTGAATCAACAAGCCACCAGTCATCGGGGCCGCCTCCTGACGCTTCTGCCTTCCATGACCATGACCGTGCTCCCTCTCTTTACACGGAGAAGTATGAGCTGCCGGCGTCGTCATCGGACCCGGATCTGGCCGACGATAGCTCATCAGAACACACGCAGCGTCCGAGGTTCAGCGTGTCTCGCTCGGCGTCCGGGAGATCGCTCTCGCACACCGTCTCTGAGGTGAGAGACGGCATCCCCAACCAGAGGGACCTCGAGCTCGGAGGCAATGTCGTCGAAAAGGAGCCGACCAGAGACCCCAGCGATCCGAATCTGGTGCAGTGGGACGGGCCTGAAGATCCGCAGAATCCAAAGTATTGGCAATTGAAGAAGAAGTGGGCGGCGGTCATATGCGGTATGTCTCTCTCCTGCACTCTCTCCTGCACTGGGCGCCTTGAACATGGGGGACAAGCATGCCAACGTGATCCAAGTATCTTTCTTCACCCTCATCTCCCCCGTGGCGTCGTCCATGGTGGCGCCCGGCCTCACTGCCATCGGCAAAGACCTCGACATCACCAGCTCCTTCGAGCAAGCCCTCGTGCTGTCCATCTTCGTCGCGGCCTACGCCCTCGGGCCGTTGCTCTGGGGCCCTCTGTCGGAGCTCTACGGGCGCGTCATCATCATCCAGGTCTCCAACGCGTGGTTCCTCCTCTTCAACCTCGCGTGCGGCCTCGCGCAGTCCCGCGACCAGATGATGGCCTTCCGCTTCCTCGCCGGCATAGGCGGCTCCGCGCCCATGGCCATCGGCGGCGGCGTCCTCAGCGACCTCTTCTTCGCCGAGCAGCGCGGCCGCGCCATCAGCATCTACTCCCTCATGCCGCTGCTCGGCCCGGCCATCGGACCCCTGGCCGGCGGCTGGATCGCCGAGCGCACCACCTGGCGCTGGGTCTTCTACAGCACCACCATCGCCTGCGGCGTCATCCAGGCCGCCGGGCTGCTCTTCCTGCAGGAGACGTACGCGCCCGTGCTGCTCCTCCGGAAGAAGAAGCGCCTCATCAAAGAGACGGGCAACAGGACGCTGCGCACCGAGTTCGACGACCCGAACCGCACGCTGCTGCAGGCGCTGGTCACGGCCCTCACGCGGCCCTTCCGCCTGCTGGCCACGCAGGTCATCGTCCAGCTGCTGGCGCTATACATGATGTACCTGTACGGCATCATGTACCTCGTCCTGTCGAGCTTCCCCAGGCTCTGGGCCAGCGAGTACCACGAGTCCCCCGGCATCCAGGGCCTCAACTACCTCTCCCTCGGCATCGGCTTCTTCCTGGGCGCCCAGATCTGCGCCCCGCTGCAGGACCGCATCTACGCGGCGCTGAAGCGGCGCTACGTGCCCGACGGGGGGCCCGGCCGGCCCGAGTTCCGCGTGCCGATGATGATCCCGGGCGCGGTGCTCGTGCCCGTCGGCATGCTCATCTACTCGTGGACGGCCGAGGCGCGCACGCACTGGATCGGGCCCAACGTCGGCGCGGCCGTGTACGCGACGGGCACCATCATCAGCTTCCAGTGCCTGCAGGGGTACATGGTGGACGCGTACTCGCGGTATGCGGCCAGCGCCGTCGGGGCGACGACGGTGCTGCGCAGCCTGGCCGGCTTCGGGTTCCCGCTGTTTGCGCCGGCCATGTACGACCGTCTCGGGTACGGCCGGGGCGGGACGGTGCTGGCCGCGTGTGCCGTCGCCATCGGGCTGCCGAGTCCGTTTCTGCTGTGGAAGTATGGGGAGAGGTTGAGGGCGAGGAGTCGGTTCACGACGTGACTTGGGCGCTGTAACGATGTGAAAGCTTCCTCATCTGCTTGGCCAAGCCCGCCTAAGCAAGTCCAGATGTCACCATCCTAGTCCAAATGACTCTGCCGGTCTCCTCCCGAGGATGGCCGAGGATTTGGAACCGGCCCACGATGACCTGAAACAACGCTGGGGTTGATCACACAAACAAGGCCGCTGCTTTTTGGCAATCATCAGCGTCTGCAGAGAACAAATGGGACCCTCCCAGCTTAGTGTGATGGTCCTTAAGTTTCCATCATGCACTTAAGATATAAACCCCAGGGCAGCCCCGGTGATCGCTCCCGATATCACTAGCTCGAGATAAATCTAAAGGCTTCCCTGGTCTAGCACACACACACCTCATACCACAGTCGTCAAGTCACGCAGGGACACAAACCCTTGATAACATCCAGTCCGTACAGCGCCCTGCTTCCTCGTATAGCTCCCAACCACCCCACATCAGCCCCTCCGGTATCCGCCTTAGCTTAGGCGCCATGAACGACGTACATAAGTCCCTAGTCTAACTACACCGCAACGTACGGACACTACCAATTATTATGAAGCGGAGACACTTCAACGGCAGCTAAAAGATTCTCTCCCCTACGCAAAAAACGGAAGTCCATCTGAGCACTTGCACAATGGCAGACATACAATTTGTTCAATTCGGCGTGGGCCAACAAGATGATGCACCCCCGCCATCTCTCCTCAGGCCCGAACCTCGGCCCATCCCGACTGCCTCTGAACCAATTCAGCTTCCAGGGTACGGCTTGCCGCTAAACTACCTCCCGCCGCGAAAAGACAGATTCCCTGTGCTCATGGGCGACAACAACAAGGATTGGAAGGCGAGGACGCTACTCATCCGAGAGGTGTGCATGCTCAAGTTCATCGAGGACATTACCAACAAGCCCGAATGGTGGCGCAAAGTTCGCGACCCAGAGATTACGGCGAAATGGAAGCAGGAGGTTCTAGGCTTCAATTGGGCGGAATACAGGAACCATGGGGACTTTACGAAGAATATGGCCGAGCTGGTGAGCTACAAACCACTCTTGACTTGCGTCGTATTGCCTATACTGACATTGAAGACTGTAGTGCATTCAGGAGCTTCGTAAAAAAGCCACCTTGTACGAAGAGACCGGCTTGGTTCCTGTCATGGACTACTCCACTTGTGTCGTCAAGTCTGACAAGCTCATCTCCGACGATCTGACGGAGCGCCTGAAAACCGCCGTCAAGTCTCTTGAAGATGTGCCCGACAGCGAGAAAGATTGGCATCCTGGAAGCGACGGCAAAGTTTTCGACTTGGTGCACCCCTCGCTTTTCCCAATGCTGTACGGCCGCTCGCGTATCATGCTGCATCAACGAATCGGTCTGAACGAATGTCTCGACTACTGCGGACGTGGGTTTCTCGTCCCTGCGCCAGACGAGTCCGAGTCTGGGTTAGAGAGGACGTTTGACTGGCGGGGAGCTCCAGTAGAGCTGGTGTCGATCAGGTTCCAGTGGCTGCCGTGTGATGTCGCCATTGATGAGAATGGCCAGGCCGCGATTGAGAGTTACATCAACAACCTGCACCCAAAAGAACATGCAGACTTGTACCCCATTATAGAAGGATTCATACAGAAGTCTTTACCGGCATGGGATCTCATCTATCGCTGGGTGAGGAAGCACCCTATACAGCGTCTTACAGCTCGAAAGGTTGGGGATGGCATCCCACCTCCGGATGTGGTTCCCGAGGGCGGTCGGCCGAGTGACGGTAGGGATGACGAAGAAGATGAATACGGAACATTTGAGGAAGAGGATGATGACGACGACGACGACGACGACGACGACGACGACGACGACGACGACGACGATGATGATGATGATGATGATGATGACGACGGCAGTGAGGACGACGACATCAGCGAGCCCTCTCCCTACTTTATCATCTCTTCCAAACAAATCAAGTCATCCGGATTCTTTAACCGCACCAACCGTATTCAAGTCATCGTCAAACTCGCCAACATCCACCTCACCCCCGACAAACCATCCTACGACGGCGGCTCCTGGCATATCGAGGGTCAACTCAACGAGCATATCTGCGCCACAGCCCTGTTCTACTACGACAGCTCCAACATTACCGAATCACGCCTCGCCTTCCGCTCGCCCGGCGACAAGGAAAACCTAAGCCAGAAACTAAAGTACCAACAGTATGACTACGAGTCCGTCGAGAAAGTCTTCGCAGTCCGTAATGGCTTCGACACCCTACAAGACGTGGGGAGTGTCCTGACGCGCCCCGGACGCGCTCTCTTCTTCCCGAACTTGTTCCAGCACAGAGTGCAGCCTTTCAAACTAGACGACCCGACCAAGCCGGGATATAGGAAGATTCTGGCGCTATTCCTCGTCGATCCTGCTATACCGGTCATGTCGACATCAAATATTCTTCCCCAACAGAGGCATTGGTTCACAAGCCCGAACCAGAGTCAGGCAGCGGCTCAGGTCCTTCGGAATATGGACGCTGTGCTTGGGATGGATGAAGCGAAGGAATTGAGGGAGGAACTCATGGCTGAGCGGACTGTTTTGCAACAGAGCGTGGAGGATGAGCTGAAGCAAGTGGAATGGAGTTTCTGCGAGCACTAGGGAGTATGAGCAGTAACTAGAGAATTGTATATTCAAGCGATGCCTCAAGGGCGAGGTATATCTTGGTTGTGCGAACAGGCTAGTCAAAGCTAACGACGGCCCTCCATGGCATTTTCTGGATTCGTACAACGAAGAGGCAAGCTGCCTCATTGGCATAGTCTCAACGGTAAACATTAATATTGTTGCCGCGAGGAGCACTGATGGGCTATTTAGGGCGTAATTCTCATCATCTCCTTCATCCTCAGAGTCTTGTTCCTCATTTTCAGGTCGTCGGGAGGTCCAGACTCATCCTCAGGGGCTATGCTAACTGTGAGATCTCGTTGCAGCGTAGATGACCTTTAGGATACCTCCCCATCAGAAATGATTCAGCTGCCTTTGATGTAAGGTGGTAATACATTGAGATACCAAAGGGGTGGTATTGACGGGTGACTAGCTGAATCTATACCTAAATACAGTGGCCTAATTCCTGGTTACTCTATTTTCTTCCAATTCCGTCCTACCCTAGGCCTGACGACTCTCTAGGCCCAACAATCATGTTAGCCCGACACGATCTTCAAAAAACATCATCCCCCATATCCAAGTCGAGCCACGCTCACACATTAGCGTATCAGCTAGCTTGCGTAAAGAGAAACAATCCCCCTTCCCGCTGACCACACCATAGTGTCTTCTGGGAATGGCCGAATCCTACGTTTGGATTCTTTTCCTCCCAATCAACCATGTTGAAAAAACCCTTACAACCTGACCCGAGCCGAGTACACCATGGGTTCGCTCCGGTAACAGGGTCCAGTCCAACTTCAACAGCAGCCTTACACCAGGGACATATTCCATATGCCATTCTTGAAAAAGGTGAAATCTCTGGGGGTTTATTTTGTGTTAGCAAATAACCGGTGGATAATCCTTTTCCCAAAGAATTCGGTAGTCACTTGAATTTGCCATGACGCACATAAAACGAGATGCTCTACTCCCAAAGCTGGTAGGGTGTCGGTAAAAGATTCTGAGGGTGGAATGGCGTCGAATCAAGTCAGGGCTAAAGCAAAGTTGGCGGCTTTTGTGCTTGGAAACTTGAAGAGCGAGGTGAAAGGTAGCTGTAAGGATTATAAGCTGTCTTGACGGAACATGTCTGTATTATATAGTTATTGTCCTTTCATGTTCAGATTCGGACTCTGGTGCGCGGGTTGCCTGATGCCTGGGAAAAGCCCCGTGCTAGGTTCTAAATCCTTGTGTATACGGGGTAATCCACACGTTCCCAGGATTTCTATTGTCCAGAATGGATATTAAGGGTCAAGGAACGAAGGCAAGTCTCGAACCCAGCGTTTCTACATTTTGAAGTTACATCTCTAGGATCTATTAGACTCACTTGTTGCCAACTAACAGGTCAAGATAGCATATAATAGGGTATTCTATTGGTGAGGATGAACCCAGCCTTGGCCGAAGGTAGGGCCGTAATGTACATGAGAGTATGGCTCGGCTGAATGGATTCTACAGCCAACAAGCAATTAGAAATAGTAATGCTTTTATGGCATTGATGTTGGCTGTTGGTAGTTAGACCAAAGGGCCATGGGCTCGGACTCTACCAACACAGATCACCTTACTAGTTCTGTCTGAACTGATTGGCACGGCTCTCTCCTAAAGTAGAATTAGTCCATCTTTTGAAATGTCCATCAGTTCAACAGTATGGATCCCTTGACGATTCACAACAGCCTGACATTTATAGCAGTTGGTCATACGGAGGTGTGAATTCCCTACAAAGTAGGCTAAGGGCAACAGGGAGTAGCCTGTGGTCCATACTGACGCTTGCAAACACTCCAATGTGTACTGTATCTAACTTGGCACGGCCACTTCGGCGCCTCCCTGTATGTAGGACGAGGGAGGCTGACTACACAAAACGAGTCGCAATCTCAACTTGCAGACCCACAAGCAAACCAACATGCTCATCTGACGAAGCACTGCCCTTGTTCCACATCACGATATGGCGCACTTGATCCTTCCCCCCTTGCAGATGGCAATGGCAACACTGCTCCATCGGTTGATCTAGTTCACCCCGTGTCTCACAGAAGCCAGTTTGGGCGGCCAAAATATAAATCGGGTAGCTTGCGGGTTCCGACGAGGCGACGACCCAAGAACGGCTGCGGTAGACGGGCGGATGGAAAGCCGAAAGAGCACGGCACTATGACGACCCGAGAAACATGAAAATCGCCTTTCACGGCTTTGAAGTCCTATGCCCTATACTAGACTCCAGTCCATAGACATTTCTTATACTATGTTTGTATTATCATAAGCATCTATTTTCTCTGCCACTCCACCTGGAGCTAAGACTTCCTCCTCGAGCTTGCCACCAGAGTCATGTCTCATTTCCCCCAGGTGCTCTGGGGATCCGCCGGGAGACGGATTGGCGTAGAAGTGATGAATCGCTGGCGGCTAACTTAGCTAGCCCCGAATTGGCCTCCAGATGGCTTGAGGAGTCGTGCAGGCGGTCATTGTGGTCGATCCACTGTCTTGTCTCGCTGGTTTTTCTGTTGAGATAAGCGGAAATATGAGGAGGGAACTGCGAGTTGGTATGCAAGTCACCACAGGCACGTAAGCAATCGTGGGAACCTAGTATCTTCTGCCACTCTCCTTAAACATCTTCTTCCCAAGCACCGCATAGTTACTATGTACTGCGGCAATAGGTAGTTATTGATGTGACTGCGTGTATTGTGTAACTGTACTAAGCTAGGAAAAGGGGCGGAACAGTGAGTCCCTAAGGGGATCGCTGTTGTCGCTAGATGCCTAGTATCTAAGGCAGAAATGTGGATGGTGCCTGATAGCGGGCCTGACTAGTGGTCCTACCACTAACACACCCTCTCAGACTGGCTGCCAGGGGCAGTTAGTCTGACCGACTAATAAGACTATTTGTAACTATCTGATAGTACTAGCTAGCTAATTCCTTAGTGTTTCTAGCTCCTAAAAATAAGAGAATTCTTACTAAGGCTAAAATTAAACCCTAGTCTTAATCTAAAAGTATAGTAGCTTTAGCTAGTACTCTAAGGTAATAGTTAGAGCTACTATATAGGATTCTAGCTTTAAAAAGAAGGTAATAAGAGAAAGAGGTTATTATTATATTTAGTAAAAGTATAAGAATTAACCTTTTTAGGCCTTTAAGTTAGTATTTTATATTAGCTGCTAAGAGGGTCTTAAAATTATATAATATATAGTAGCTTTAACTATTATACTAAACTAACCTTTTTATTATTATAATAATAATATTACTAATTTTAATATATAAGGCTAACCTATTTAATTTATTTAATTTATTTATACCTAATTTAGCTTATAGCTATTTAGTTCTTCTTCTAAGTAACTTAGACTAATTTATAATAGGAGGGAAAAACCCTAATAGTAGGCTATAAGATAAAAAACCTTTTACCACTCTCACCTAAGGGGGAAGCAAGTTAGGCTTAGTATATATATATAGTAATATATATTATAAGCAGGTCTGCTTTATAAGAAAAGCTAATTATATACCTATAATAATAAGTTCTTATAAGGCTTAGCCTAAATTATATACTAAAATTTAATTAATCTTAGGTTAGGTCTAAGTTACTTATACTACTTATTCTTATCCTTCTAGGTATTATCCTTCTTACTAACTAGCCTTAATATACTATCTCTAACTTTTAATAGTATTTACTCTCTTAATTAGTTAATTAGACTAAATACTATAAGAGTTAGACTTAGACCTAGGTCTAGTCTAGCTTAAGGCCACTTTAGGGGCCATTTAGGCCCCCTTTAGGCAGGGTAGTTTAGTACTATAGTTAGTATTAGTATTAATACTATTATATCCTATAGTAAGTATACTATATATTTATACTACTTACTTAGAATACTAAACTGTGTAAGTCTCTCTATATAAGTATTTCTTGCCTATTCTTACTTCTTTTATACTATATAATATATATAAGACCACACTAGGTGTAAGCTGTTATAGTTATAATATACTAAGAGGATCTTACTAGTAAAAGCAGGGTATACTATATCTCTTATATAGTAAGCCCTCTTATAGTAGCTATACCTAGCCTGTTCCTAATAGTACTATATAATATGTCTAAAGTAGAAGCACTTAAAGTACTACCTAGGTTAAATCTCCTCTAAATAGGGCTTAGTCTAATAAACCTTTATAGCTATAATTATACCTTAGTTATAAAGTTTATTTATATCTATTAGTTTAGTTAATAATATAACTAGTAATTAGTAAGATCTAGCTGTGTAGTAGCTTTATAATAGTTTTATAGTATATATCTTAATACTATTTGCTTATTAGATATCTACTATAAGATCCTTAAGTAAGCCTCTTATATAGCTAGTTAAGACTCTCTTAGTAACTACTATAAACTGCCTTAAGACCTAATATACACTTATACTAAAAATAGTAAGAATCTAAGTATTATCCTTTAGGAGATCTATAATTAGTCTATAAAAAAGGACTATAATATCCCTGCTAAGAAGATAATATAAGGCTACTATAAGTAAAAAATAACCTCTTAGGAGGGTATAGTTAATAATTATTATAGTATCTAATAGTATATAAAATATAATATTAAGAGTTATACTAGGCGACCTAATAATAATCTTTCTGCTAAGATAAGAGGGGATTACCTTTAATATTAGTACTATTAGAGATAAAAGTATCCTCTTATTATAAGTGACTTAAGCCTAAGTTAGGGCCTTAATAAGTGTTTTCTAAAGGATAGTTAATACTGCTTTTTTAATAGTAGTTATAATTATTTCTATAAGGGATAGTAAGATTAGGATTTTACTACTTATATATTAGGTATAGCTTATAATAGTATTAGCTAGAGTTACTATTATTTCCTAAACTAAGAGGAAAGTAGCTCTTAAGATAATTACTTTAAGTTTATATTTAGTCTTAATAATAAGATCTTTAAATTAATTATAAGTTATTTTTATACTAGGCTTAGCTTATAGTAAGAGTAGGTTTTATAGTGAAAAATTTTTCTTAAGAAGAGAAGGGGGATAGTTTATAACCTTAATATCCTCTATTTTGCCTAACCTGCCTGTTATATATAATATAGTAATAATATAAGAGTAGAAAGAGAGTAAAAAAGGTTTATAAAGAAAGTTAGTTAGGTTAGAATAGATTTTAGGGGTGTGATTAAGGTATAGTAAGAGTAACTATTAAATGTTTATAAAAGGTTTATTTTAACTTAAAGGCTAACCTATTATATTAATATCTTAATACTTAATAAGACTATAAGACTATAGCTCTTATACTTTATTATACTAGTTAAGCAGCCTAATTAGTATAGCTAATTGTTTAATATTAAATTAAAAGACTAAAAGATGTTAACTATATAGGAAAATTATATCTTAATACTGTTTTTTAAGCTTTTTAGAGGTCTTTCTAGCTGAGTGATATATTAATATTACTCCTAATCTTATTTACCCTTTTTTATATAGACTAAGTTATTTAATATAAAAGTGAATAAGATTATTATAAAGCTAAAAACTAGAGGATCCTTTAAGTGTTTTTCTTTTCTAATTTAATAGTAAGATAATATAGGAAATTATAAGTGTTACTAAGCCTATTATATAGCTCTATCTAAAGCTATATATATTTGTAATTATATAATAAAAGTTATATATTTCTATTTTAAAAGAGGCTTTATAAGGCTATCTGCTAGCATTTAAGCTATAAGCAGCTAAGATATCTTAACTTTACCCTTCTAAATAAGCTTATAAACCTAGTGATAATAGATATTAATATGCTAAAGTGCTATAACTAGCTTAGCTAACTGCTTTATAATTAGCTAGATTATATTAATATTATTATACTAGATTTAGACTGTATTTTAGACTTTAATACTAACCTTCTTAAGAAGTTAACTTAAGGTTAGCTATTTCTTAACTACACTTATAAGAGTAAGTAACTTAGCTTTTATACTAGATATAGTAATTATATTCTACTTTATAGCCTTCTAAGTAATAAGACCCTTATATAGTATAACTACCTAGCCTTATAAGGACTTTCTAGTTATTAGGTAGTCTCTAAAAGCTATATTTATAGCTATAAAGAGATTTTCCTAATTCTTAGCTGCTATATAGTAGATATAAAGCTTTCTAGTGTTATAAAAGTAGCTAATATATTATTCTGCTGCTCTATTATACTTAAGGCTTAGCTAATAACTAAATTAACTAAGCTTTAATAATATATAGAATATATTAGGCCTTATAGTATTAGCAGGATAGCTTATACTACCTACTTTCACTTTATACTTTAAGATAAGGCTAAAACTAGCTTTATATATTATAGGTATAAGAATTTATAAGAGTAGAGAGGTTCTTTTCTTATAGACTTTTAGTCTCTTACTATCTAACTTAAATTTTCTAGCTATAGTTAAAATATATAACTCTTAAGAGAGCTAAAAGTGATTTACTATATAGTCCTTAATAACCTTAATCCTTAGGAACTAGTATAGCTCTCTTAGGTTCTTAACCTAATACTTTATTATTAGGGTATTATAAACCTATTACTATTTACTTTTAAACTTTTTTAGCTATATTATAATAATATTATCTATATAAAAGAAGATAAAAAGCTTTTTATGCTTAAAGATATAAAAGTCTTTCTTATAAGCTTTAAAGCCTTAACTAGTAAAAAAGTAGGTAAGATTCTTATATTATAGTTTTAGTAATATTTATAAGCTGTAAAAGGCTCTTAAGAGCTTTAAAGAGACTCTCTTTTTAAATATTTTTAGTAGTAAGTAATAGTAAACCTCTCTGCTTAGTAGAGCTTTAATAAAAGTGTTAATAATATTATATTAATATATATTAAGGTTTTTCTTATAGTATTTTATATATATCACCTAAAAAGTCTTATACACTAAGGTAGATATATAGGTCTTAGCTTTATTCTTATCCTGCTTATTACTATAAGCTACTAAGTGTGCCTTAAAGTGTGTTATATAGCCCTATTTATTAATCTTATATATAAAAACCTATTTAAGGTTAATAAGCTAAATATTATTATCCAGCTTGTTTATAAGAACCTTCTTATAAGCTCTTTTATCCTTTAGGTTCTTAATCTCTAGAAGAAGGCTTATATACTACTAAGATACCTACAGGGAGGTTATAACCTGCTTATATAACTTTAGGGCAGGTAGTATTATACTAATATAAAGAGAATATCTTTCTATATTTAAAAGAGTTATATTAATAATATGCTTTACTTTAGCGCGCTTTTTAAGTTTCTTTTACTTTTATACCTTAAGAGCTTTCTCTAAGGGCTTCTAACTATAGTGCCTAAAGATTATATTAGCTTCTTAAAGGTGTTAGTTATAATCTCTTTAGGTTCTTTATAATAATTCCTCTAGTAACTAAAGAGAGGTATTATTAGGGTTATTATATAAGGTTAAATTAGCCTTACTATCTGTTTTATCTCTTAATATCTTATTAACCTGTTCTAGTATAATAATTTATATATTAATTAAACTGTTATTATCTAATAAGTCTTATAATTTTAATCCTTTTATAAGATTATTAGGTTCTATAGAGTTATTACTATTTTTAGCTTATATAGCTAATAAGATATTATCTGTGATCTTAGGTGATAAATTATATAATAGTATTACACTTACTACCTTATATAGTAAGCTAAACTAATATAAAGTATTATTAAGAAAAGTGACTTATCTTATAGCTCTTCTAGTAAGAGGGGAAGAGAGTAAAATAGTCTTAGATATAGCTTTAGCACCTCTAATCTTAAAGGTGCTTTTCTTTTCTTATAAAGCCTTAGTTTAAGGTTACTATTACTAAGTGTCTTAGACTTCTTTCTACTATTATATCTCTCTTAGAGATATTATAAGTAGTGCCTAAATTTATAACTTAATAAGGTCTAAAAAAGACTTTATAACTACTATATTAAGACTATTTTTCTTATTAATATCTTTATTATTAAGAACCTCTCTTATATTAATTTAGTCTAGGATTTTATAAGTATATTTCTTATAAGCCTTTATATCTTTCTTATATCTTAGATTAAAGTATTCTTACTTATTAAACTATATATTAGTAGAGATTATAACCTTCTTACCTTAGGTTACTAGTATATAAATTATATATTATAACTCACTCTTATAGCTAATAAGATACCTAATATAAGCTCTCTCTATAAGTAGGCTTAGAGACTTATATAACTTAATATATTTTAAGGTAGCTATAGTTATTAGGTAGGCTAAGCACCTAAAAACCTTAATATATACCTATAAGAGCCTTATATCCTTAGGGATATAACTATATATAGAGATATTATTCTTAACCTAGTCTCACTAAAGCTAGTAGGAGGTTACCTACTAATTTTTCCTTTAATAAGATATATAGTTAAGAAGGTATACTACTATATAATATATCTTAGAGGTAAGCTCTTCTAGAAGCCTTAACTTCTTAATTATAACCTTACTCTTAACCTTAATAATCCTTCCTAATATTTTAGCACTCTTGTTTTATATTAGGGTTAATAAGACAGACTTATAAATAATTATACTGTTATTCTTAAAGATCTCTTTTTCCTCTTTAGTAAAGAGAGCCTTCTTACTATTATACTATAAGAGTAAGATCTTAAGGCTGTATTAAGTTTATAGCTAAGCTTATAGCTTTTTAAATACACTCCTAATATCTAACTTTATCTTTAGAGAGTAAAAAAAGCATATTTTTATTATTATATTTATAAATAAGACCTAATAATAGTAGCTATTATATATAGGTACTAGAAAGTAATAAAGATTATAATTTATCACTTTTTTAGGCCCCTAAGAGATATAGTCTAAGAACTTTCTTAAGACTATTATTATTACCTTTATTATAATATAAACCTAATATTTCTTAAGAAGAGGTCTCTTAACTCTTACTCCTAAACTTAATAAGACTAGCTAATTAAGAGCTTTCTATCTTATATAACTATATTATTAATACTAGAGCTTAGTATCTTCTTTAGGGACTATCCTAAGCTTTAAGGCTATTATAACTAGAGGGCTCTAAATAGATACTCTTATTAAAATAACCTATTAGCCTATATAGAGCTATATAAAGGCTACTATCTTAGATAATCCTTTTATCTAAAGGACTTTCACTTTCTAATCCTAAATAATACTATTACTATATATTTAAAAGCCTAAGATTATATTAAGATATATCTTTAGTATATAATAAGTATACTTAAGTCTAATAAGCCTACCCTTAGGAAACCTAGAGTATTAAACTCTTAGGTTAACTATATCTTAGCCTTTTATAAACATCTTACTATCTCTTATATAAGTAGTTTTTTTAACCCCCTAATTAAAGCCTTCTTTAGAGAACTAGTCTATATAGTTAAAAAAGTAGTATAAGATGCTAAAATTATAAATAGTAATATTCCTAATTATAAGGTTTATAAAGGTTATATTATATATAGCTATATATAGGGTATTTATATAAGGATTAAAGCTTAGAGGAGAGGTTTAATAAGTAATAGTAATTATCTCTGCCTTCTCTTTTAGACTGCTAATTAGTATATAAGTTACCTTCTTTACTAGAGTTTAAGTATTAGCCTTTTTTAGCTCTTCTAGGTACTTATTAAACTGCTTCTTAAGGGTCTTATCCTGCTTAAGGTAAAAGCTTTAGCCCTCTAGGGTGTATTTCTTCTTATATAAGGCTAGAAAGTTAAAGTATTTTTCCCACTATATAGATATTTATATAAGATATCTTCTTTTATAGCTAGAGCACTTCTAACTTATAGTTTTAGTCTACTAGCTTAACTAAGAAGGGTTTAATAACCTAAGAGCTATTATAAAGTAAGCCTAAGAAGGATTTAACTTTTCCTTTCTTATATTATCACAAAAGAGGTGTATAATCTTAAGCAGATTATCTATCTTTTTACTCTTACTCTCCTACCTTATAATAAGCTTATTCTAAGCGTAATAAAACTCTTACTAAGGCTTTATTACCTTTAGAAACTCCCTTCTAGTGTTATAGCCTAGGTTAAGACTAGGCGGTTATAACTGGCAGAACTATAATATACCTACTCTTTTATACTACCTTATATTAGTATAATTAGGGCTCTACTTAGCCTAATTATTAGTGATCTTAAACTAATCACTAGTAATCTAAGATAGATTACTAGTAATTATAATAACTATACCTCTAATTAACTTATAGACTAGATGTATATAAATAGGACCTTAAGTCTCTTAGATAAGAGCTTTAAGCTTCTTAGCTATTAACACACTTAGTTATATTAAATCTACTATTCTACTATTACTAGACTATAACTTATATTACTTACTATAATATTCTAAACTACTTATTTAAATACTCTTATATCTTAGACCTATCTTATACTCTTAGGATAAACCTAGCTATTATATATTAATAGCTCTTATTTAGTGTTTTACTATATTAACCTAAGTAATAATTTAAATTAGTTATTATAGCTCTAGTAACTCTATCTAGCTTAGAAACATCCTAGAGGAAGTAACCCTAAGATAATATATATATACATAATAATACTATCCTAAGTAACCTAAAATTAGATAATAATAATAATAAGATAACTATAGAACTTAAATATATAAACTAATAAATATATAAGAAGATTATTAATCTCTATAAGGCCTTAAAAAACATATTTAATAAGAATATTATATATTTTTAAGACCTTAAATAGTATATTATAATACTTATCACAGCTTAAGCCTAAATAATATAGTTAAGGCCTAATAATAACTATATTATTAGTTCTCTATAAGAGTATATTAAACAACTTAATAATAAATATCTAAACACTCATGAAGAATAATATCACTAAATTAAATAGTTTAACAGTTTTAAGGCTATACTAACTGCACTTTATCTAAGAGATATAAGAGAAACTTTTAAGCCTAAGTAACTACTAACTTTTAATAGTACTTTTAAGGAACTCTAAGAGTATCTTACCTAGCTTAAATTATACTATATATACTATTTAATAATATTTATAAGTAAACCTCTTAAAGTATAATATATAATAGGATTACTTACTAGAAAAGCTCTATAAGAAATAGAACTATACCTAAGAGATTTTATTAAGAAACTTAAAGAACTTTATAAAGCTAAAACTAATAAGCTTTTTAGTAACTTTACCTTATATAAAAAAAAGCTTATTAGTACTTATAAGAAATAAGATAAAAAGCATAATATGCTTTTAGCTATATATAAGTTAAGACAGAATAAGACTACTTTAAAATACTTATTAAACTATAAGTACTTTATAGCTAAGCTTAACCTAAGTAATAAGAACTAGATTAATAGGTTTTATTAAGAATTAAAAGATAAAGTTAAGAATAAGATCTATAAGATTTTTACACTCTCTAATACCTTTAACAAATATGCTAAACTTTATATGCTTATTAATAATTAACTATTTAAAAGATAAATAAAAAGAAGAAAGATAAACCCTAATAGCTAAAAGAAAAAGAAAAATTATTTTAATACTAGCTAATAATAAAATGAAAACACCTCTTATAAGACTTAGCCTAGCCCTATAGAACTAGGAGCTATATAATAAGACCACTCTAAGGTAAAGTGCTAAAATTATAAAAGAATAAGATATTTTAAAAGCAAGTATTAAAAGCCTAAATCAAAATAAAAAATATAAGCTTATACCTAAAGGTAAGTATATCTAATTTACTAACTACTAGTATAAAACTATATAGACTGCTATTTATACTAAGACTATCACTATAGCTAGATAGGGTTATAATAAGATAAGAGTACTAACAAACTTACTCTAGCTACCCTTAAGTAATAAGTATAAAACTAAGAAAGCTACTAAAAACACCTTATATAATAACCTTAGAACTAGCTGCTTTATTAGTAAGCCTGCTAAGCTAACTCTTAAAGAAACCTAAAAGGGAAAAATATAAACTATTTTAAGACTATAAAGACTAGTCCCTAAAGGAAAACCCTAACTAGAATTTAACAGGAAAACTCTAATAATAACTAGAAGGTCCTACTAGTAACTAACTATAAAAATTAAGATTTCTAACTAATAACTAAGATAAAATAAGAGCTCTAAAGTAATTACTACTAGCCTTAATACTATTAAAGACTTTAGTGTTATACTATTATAGTAGTAGATAAAAAATAAACAAATCTGCTAATAGTATTATATATAACAGAAAGGTATTCTTAGCATAAAAGTAAGATATAAAGCTAGATAAGCTAAGCAGCTTAGCTTTCTTATTATAAATAATAATATTTATATACTTATAAATAACTACCCTAGTAGTATTAAGACTAATTTTATAGATAATACTAGTTTAGAGGAGGAAAATAACTTAGCTTATATTAATCTAAATAGCTAATAACCCTAGTGGATAATAAACACCTATAGTAAGATAGGTACTAAATGCTAGAAAACTATAAAAGATAAATACTAATAGCTTATCTATAAGACTATAAATATTTATAAAAGTAATACTATTTATATCTAAGCTCTATTATACTACCTTATATAGTATAACCTTAACTAACTAAAAATAGAAATTAGTAATAATTAATAACTATACCTATTATATAAGAAATATTAATAGATCTCTTAGATATTATACTTTTTCTACTTATATAAAAACTATATAAGAGATAAAATAACTAATAACTATTATCTTATAAAGGTTTAAGAGTATCTAATAGATAACTCTTATTTTACATAAGAAACCTTAGACTACTAAATAATATATTTAATCTTAACTAATAAAATTATAATCTTAGAGGAGAAAGATAATTACTTTATAGAAAAATACCTTAAAAGACTAGCAGACCTAAGAGACTACTCTTATATAAAATATAAGATATATATATATACTAAGATTTAGAAATAGCATAATATAATAACCTGCTTAGCTAACTATATAATAAACTATAAAAATAAGAACTATAAAGAATATATAGCTAAAGTATAAAAAATCTATAATAAGATATATAAGATGTATTAAGAAGGATTCTATTTTCTTATATAAACTAGAGGAAGTAATAAAAACTAAGAATAGTATATAAAAGTCTAATAATATGTAAAAAACAACTAATACTACCTGTAGAAGAGTAATAAGTAAGTAAGAAAAAGAAGAGTAAATCACCTCTAATAAAAGCTCTATATATAATAAAATTAGTAATAAAATAAAAGATACTTAAGCTATAAGTATAAGTTAGAGATATATAGCTTACTATATTAGTAGATAGTAAAGCTAAAGTATTATATATTAACCTTAGTGTAGTTAATAAGCTAAAGCTACTATAAAGAAATAAAAACAACTTATATATAGTATATAACCTTAAAGGTAATATATTTTTATATAATAATAAGTAGATAACTTAACAAATTAATTACCTAAAAGTTCTTATTAATAGATAAAACTAAGATATTACTTTTAATATTATACTTATAATATATTATAATATTATTCTTAGGTATTTATAGCTAAGAAAATATAACCCTAATATTAACTAGAGAACTAGCTAGGTATAAGCTAATTTTAATAATATACTCTTTAGTAATAATAAAAACAACTTAGAAGAAAAGAGATCTCTAATCTTAACTCCTAATAAGATAGAGAGTAAGAATTTATATAAGAATATAATAGAAATCTTAGCACTTCTAAAGGGAATATAATATAAATAACAAAAAGAGAAGAAATAAATACTTTAAAGAACTATTAGAGCTCTAAAAAAATAGTTTATATAGATAAATAGTAATCTTAAGCAAAATAATAAACTACTAGAAGATAAAAAACTTAAGAATATACTAGTAAAATATTATATCTATAAAAAACTATTTATAAAAGAACTTAAGACTAGACTACTAGAATTTAGTTAATAAGACTATAAAATTATCCTAAAAGATAGAATATTACTTATATTTTATAAGATTTTTAATCTTAATAAAATATAGCTATAAACACTTAAGAAATATATTAAAGATATACTATATAAAGAATATATTAGGATCTCTAAGTTATTAGTAGGCTATCTAGTAATATTTATTCTTAAAAAGAATAGAAAACTCTAACTTATTATAAACTATAGATAATTAAATAATATTACACTTAAAGATTAAACCTTATTACCTCTTATTATAAAGCTTAAGAACTAACTTTATAAGATAAAAGTGTTTATAATATTAGATCTTAAGAGAGTATATAATCTTATTTGTATTAAGAAAAGATATAAATAGAAGACTACTTTTAGAATAAAATTCAGACTTTATAAGTATCTTATTATACCTTTTAGACTTATAAACATACTAGTAATATTTTAATATATAATTAATAATATACTATAAGAGTATCTTAATATTTTTATTATATACTATCTAGATAATATTCTAATCTTCTCTAAAAGTGAAGAAGAATACATAAAATATATTTATAAGGTACTATAAGTACTATAAGATACTAATCTTTTAGTTAAACTAGAAAAGAGCTATTTTTATATTAACTAAGTAGAATTTCTTAGATATATAATCTCTTATAATAAAATTAAGATAGATCTAAAGAAAATCACTATAATAAGCAAATAGAAAAAACTAAAAAACCTTAAGAAAGTATAATCTTTTCTAGGTTTTACTAACTATTATAAGAGATTTATTAAAAACTTTAGTAGTTATATTATACTACTTACCTGTCTTACTAGAAAAAAAGAAGTATTTAGATAAGATACTACTATATAAAAAGTATTTAATAATATTAAATAATTAATTCTAAGTAAACTTATTCTTATTATATTTAACCTAAAATAAGAAATTAAACTAAAAACAGATTTATTAGACTTTATATAAGAAGTATAAATTAGATAATAAGATAATAATAGAATATTATATCTTATTACTTTCTTCTCTTATAAAATATATAGTACTAAACTTAATTACCTTATTTATAATAAAAAATTTCTTATAATTATTAATATATTTAAAGAATTCTAATACTACCTCTTAAGAAGTAAACACTAAGTTAAGATCTATATAGACTATAAGAATATCACTTATTTTATAATTACCTAATAACTTATAAGATAGTAACTATATTATGCTAAATACCTTTTAGAATTTAACTATATAATTATTTATAAAAGTAGATCTAAAAATAAATAAGCTAATACTATAAGTTAATAAGCTAACTTTAATAATAAAAAGTAAGAAACTAGTAAATAACTTTTATACTTTATACCTAAAGGATATCTTAAATAGAAGTATATTATAACTAACTAGAAGTTATTACTAAGACTAGAGTATATTATACTACTTAGATAATATTATATTCTTATAGATAAAAAAATATAATCCTTAAGTAATAGATATATCTAATACCTTTTAGGTGAAAAGATTAAACTTAATAATTTTAAGACTAAGTTTATTATAAACACTTTTTATAAATAAGAAGATAAATATAATAATAATAAAAGAAAACTTATCTTTACCTTTAAAAAATACTATAAAAGAGATAACTTAGATAATAATATATATATTATACTTGCTAAATATAATAACTACTCTAAGAAAGATAAACTTAGATAAGGTTAGATCTTACCTAAAGGACACTTAAAGCTCTTAAAGATAACTAAAGAACTATTAATTTAACTAAGTTACTAGTAACTCTCTAAAAATAAGACCTATTAGAATAGATAAAAATAGTAAAATTATTATTCTAAAAAATATAAAAGATTACCTTATATAATATTATTATAATTAAGTATATAATAGAAATATTTATTATATTATAATTTAGATAAAAGTACTTTATACTATAGAAAATATATATAATACTATATAGAACTTAATAGCTAAATACTCTAAGTATCTTAAGAACTAACTTTATATTATAAGAATACTAGCTATAATATATATAGTAAAATAAGAAAACCTACTATTTAAGTAAATCTAAGAGTATAATAATATACTACCTAAAGATAAATATATAGTTAAGTAGTAAGTTCCTAGAGAACTATAATACTAGCTTATATAGGAAATATATAAATACCTATTATATAGATATTAAGAAGTTAATAAAACCCTTAATAAAGTTAGAATAATATACTAATTTCCTAGAATAAAGCAGATTATTAAAAATATTATAACTTAATATAACCTTTATATAAAAACTAAGACTTAATACTATAAACTATATAAAGAACTATAGCTATTACTAGTTACTAAGTGATCTTAAGACTTAGTTATAATAGATTTTATTATAAAACTACTCTTATTAGAAGATCTTATAATAGGAACCTTTTATAATAGTATTTTTATTATTATAAATAGACTTATAAAATTTTCCTATTTTATATCTTATTAAGAAGTGATAAATATAAAATAGTTTACTTATATCTTTTTATGAAATATTATTTATATTTATAGACTTCTTATAGAGATTCTCTCTAATAGAGAAACTTTATTTACTTTAAAGTTTTAGTAATTACTTATAGACTACTTAGAATTAAATTACTAACTTATTATAGTATTCTAAGTATAAGTTAATAGATAGATAGAATAAATAAACTAAATACTAAAATAGTACTTTTAATACTATATTAACTATAAATAAGATAACTAGGTTAAAAAGCTTCTAACTATATAGCTAAGCTATAACACTTCTGTTTATAAAAGTATAAAAACTATACTAGTATATACTAATTTTAGGTTTACTCTTAATACTTATAGAATAAGCTAAGATAGATTAATTATTTTTAAAACTATACTTATATTAGAAAAATTAAAAAATCTATATAAAAAACTAAAAACTAAACTTAAATTTATTAGAAACTAGATAAAAAAATACTATAACCTAAAAAGGTTAAAAAGACTATCCTTCTAGGAGAGAGATATAGTCTACCTTATAATAAAAAATATTAAAACAAAATAATAAAATAAAAAACTAGACTATAAATTTATTAGACCTTATAAAATTATTAAAAAAATCTTAGAAAATAACTACTAGTTAGACTTACTACTAAAAGTTAGACTTTATCTGGTTTTTTATATCTTACTTCTTAAGACTATAAAAGATATAATTTATACTAAGCTTAGTAATAAATATAAAACTAAAGTTAAAAAACTAAAAGAGTATATAATAGAAGCTATTCTTAATATAAGAATAAGAAACAAGTAAACTAAGTATCTTATTAAATAGAAAGACTATTCTAAGAGTGATAATTAATAGGAACTAGCTAAAAATATTACTTATACTTAACACCTCTTAAAGAACTTTCACTAGAAACACTAAAATTAAGTAAAAGATAAGCGCTTAAACCTAAAGAATCCTAACTAGTATTTACTATCTCTATAGAGTAATCCTAAAAGGACCTATTAATATAAGATAATTCCTTTATAATAGCCTTATCTTATTCTGCTTTTTCTAAAGTATTTATAAACTTAAGGCTCTAACAAATTATATTTAGACCCTTTATAATCACCTAATATTTCTAATAATATAATTATATAATACGCGTAAATTATATATTTATCTCTAAATAAACAGTATTTATCTTCTCCTAAAGCTATAATAACTTCTTCTTAGCTTCTTTTTCTTTACACTCTAAACACTCCTTCTTAGTAGTAATCCTTTAGGCTAATAAGAAATATTAGCTAAGAAACACTAATTATATTATTTAAGAAAAATACTTACTAGCAGCCACAGATAAGCTATACCTATTATAAAACTCACTAGCTCTTATGTAAGACTAGTAATAAGCTAAAGATTAGAGAGAAATCTTACACTAAAGCTCTTATTTCTCACAAAAAGAACACAGTATAGCTAAAGTACTAATTAACTCTATAAGTATTTATAAGAAATAACAGTTTTAGGAAATATATTTAGTAGTAAGCTTTTTAGTTTTAGTTATATAACTAGATATCTTATTAGTATTATAACCAGAAAGTATTAAAAAAGGAGAAAAAAGGATTTTACAAACTAACCTTAAAGTAGATAAGAAGGTCTACTTATACAGCCTTAAGGATAAGACTAATAGAGAGAGAGATATTATATTACAGCCTAGGTTAAGACTAGGCAGTTATAACTAGCAGAACTATAATATACCTACTCTTTTATACTACCTTATATTAGCATAATTAGGGCTCTACTTAGCCTAATTATTAGTAATCCTAAACTAATTACTAGTAATCTAGGATAGATCACTAGTGATTATAATAACTACACCTCTAATTAACTCACAGACTAGATATATATAGATAGGACCTTAAGTCTCTTAGATAAGAGTCTTAAGCTTCTTAGTTATTAACACACTTAGTTATATTAAATCTACTATTTTACTATTACTAGACTATAACCTATATTACTTACTATAACATCCTAAACCACTTGTTTAAACACTCTCACATTCTAGACCTACCTTATACCCTTAGGATAGACCCAGCTGTCATATCTAGCCCTCTTCTTATTAATAGTAATTATCTTATATATAATATAATTCTCTTAAGCCTTCTTAAACTAGTTAGCTTAGGCTTTCTAATCTCTTAACTCTTTCTTAGTTACTAAGGCCTAAAACTTTATCTTAACTTTATAGATATTATTCTTATCTTTAGGATTAATAAAAAGCTTAAGGCGGCTAATAATCTCCTTAAGATCTTATATTTTCCTAATATGTGTAGTATAACTGCCTAAGAGGGTTTTTAAGATAGATATCTTAAGCTTATCTAGCTTCTTTTTTTTAAGAGCCTTATCTTATAAGCTCTTATCTTATCTTACCTACTATAGTATAAATAGCCTGTTATTATTAGCTTACTTAATATTATAGTTTTACTACTAATCTTTAAGGTTAAGCTAATAGATCTGTATAGTAAGAGCCTTTTTCTTACTATTACTAATACCTAAAAAATCTAGTCTTTTAAGCTTTAAGAAGAAGTCTCTCTTATTAATAACTAGCATAAGATCTAATACTAGATTATTAATACCTAATATAGTCTCTAAGCTAATATATTTCTAGATTTTATATATTATAGCTAAAGTGTAAATACACTCTAGCTATAAGGTCTAGTTCTTAGCCTTTTTTAGCTTAAGATAAAAGTCTAAAGATGCTTTTATACTGTTTATATCTATTATATTAGTAGCTAAAAGTACGTTAAGTACTTAGTAGGTAAATTACTTTAGATTATATAAATCACTTAAATTAGAATTTATAGGCCTTAGCAGGCAATTACTCAGCTAGGAGAGGAATTAGTTACTTATAAGTCTTTTCCTAATGTTAAAGATAATACTAGATTAATACTAAAGGCTAGAATTCACTTAAAAAGTTACTACTAGGCTTATAACTATTAATATGACTATGTGTATTATATAACTATACTAAGCTAGGAAAAAGGGCGGAACAGTAAGTCCCTAAGGGGATCACTGTTGTCGCTAGATGCCTAGCATCTAAGGCAGAAATGTGGACGGTGCCCGATAGCGGGCCTGACTAGTGGTCCTACCACCAACAGTAGTATCGAAAGTTCTCCACAACTCGTCCCCGCAGGAAGGATGGGGTATAGGGCTTCCTCCTCGCCCTCTCGATGACTTGCCGGAACGGCATCGAGCCATTTACGCATCGCCTCTTCTTCCGGGCGCAACTGCCTGTCTAGCTCCAGCTTCTAGGCTGTTCTGATAAGGATGACCGACTCCACTTCCCTGCCGTTCCGCCCAGCCTAGCCGGGCTCTTGAGCGAAGTCGGCCATCATCAGCTACTCTCTTATGGAGAGTGCCCTTGTCCCGTTTCGTGCCGAATCATACGACTACTGTTCATCTATTTGGTGGACTCCTGGTACCACATGCGGCCTCACGGGCTTGTTTTGTTGATGAAGCCCTCTTCCGGGACAGACGGGAGCCGTCTCGCTTCCGAAACCGCCCGAGCGCTCTCGTCTAACCAACAAGTGCCCACAACTGTGTAGCGGTGGGGGCCATGCATGAATGTTTCTCTTACGATACGTACTAGTTAAAATAGAGTATATTTCACCAGCCCTCGGAGGCGTAGTACCTGCGATGTACGCTTACCACTAGGATTCTGCTCCATCAAAGCTACGTGTTGTGATGGGGCAGATCGGCCCCTTTGGTGTTTTAATTGGTAGGCTGCAGCTGCCCAAGTTGAGCACCTATTAAGGGGCACGATTGCCGCTCTCTAAAGTTGGACGGTATGCCTTTTTACCTTTTAAAAATTTGATGCTTGTTTTGCCTGCCTTTCTTATCTGTTTAGATAACCTCTTCTTTATTGATGAGCTGGATCAAGCTCATTTAGATCCCTATCAGCCAATTCCAGCAGAAGAGTTCAAGTTGCTTCTTTCCAATCCATCTTAATTGCCGCAAAAAGCATATCTTTTATTGCTGGGCTGTGGTCCACTGAGTGCTCTCGCCACCGCCGAATTGTACGAGATTGATGCCGTCCTTAGTCTCGTCCCCCTGTTATATCATCGAGCGCGAAGTTGATTCGCTGCTCCGGCGCAAACTTCTCCGTGATGATGACAACGACTATCTATCACGCTAAGCAACCCCAGGAAGTCCTGGGAAAGGGCCTCCAATATCTCTATCACCTTTGGACAGAGGCTCTCGCCACCACCATCTCCATGCCGCAGAATCGCCTGCCGGAGCTCGGTGCTGCCCTGAATCCACCGCAGCAACTTAAAGTCGTGCTCGGTGGCATCTAGGAGTACCACGTTCCTCTCATCCTCGGCCACCAGCTATAGAAGTGAAGTCGTCCGTGTCCGTGTCAGGGTGCTAGGTCAAGTATTCTATAAGCTCGGAAGTACTTGGATGCGTGCAGATGCAAGACTTAGTCTATTCGCAGCTTGATATCTTGAAACTCGATAGGTTTACCGTCCAGATATCATCGTGCTTGATACTTCCGTGATACCATCATAATTAGTAAGCCTATTCATTATCAGCCAAGCATGAGAAGTGGGTACAGTATTAATTCTGCCAGTTGTGACCGCCTGATGATCACCAGGGCCGTAATTTATCCCTCTAATTACTAGATACCTGAGAATCTCAATCTTGTAATCCCCAAAGTGCTGCCTAGAGTATGGTGAATGTTAGTACAACCCTACCTCTATCTCACTTATTCCTCTCATACTTTCTGATAATCTAACTCGCGCTGGTCAACTGTGATTGCTAATCGGTCCGCTTTTCCCAATAATAGCATAACGTAGCCCGCACTATTCGGGCACGCACAGAAGAGCAGCGACTACAAGACCTCAAACAGATTGATGCATACCGCAAACTCGAGAACCAGATACGCACTCGTATAACGTCAGGCATCTTCGACGTCACGCTGTTTCAACTCACTACCAATCTCCTCTGTATTAACCCGGAATACTACACAATATGGAATGTCCGTCGCCGCTGTCTGATTGCTAGCTTGCTTTCCAGAGCAGTTGATCAGGACGGGTCGAAGGCCAACACACAAGACTCAGACGATGACATCTTAATGTCTGAACTCACCTTCACTATACCGCTCTTGACAAAATTCCCTAAATGCTACTGGATCTGGAACTTCCGCCAATGGATTCTGTTGCAAGCCATTCTTCGATTGCCTATTCAGGTCGCATGCAGCACATGGGAGAAGGAACTCAGTCTAGTGTCCAAGATGCTTGATAAGGACCAGCGCAACTTTCACGCCTGGGGCTACAGGAGGCAGGTAGTAGCCAGGCTTGAAAGCCCTCAGCTGCGGGGAGAAAGCATGACTGAAGACGAGTTTTCATATACAACCCGAATGATCCGACGCAACTTGTCCAACTTTTCCGCATGGCATAGCCGAGGCCAACTCATCCCGAGGATTCTCAAAGAGCGTGGCGCCGACGACAATACGCGAGCGGCTTTTCTGACTAAGGAGCTGAACCTCGTCCGGGAGGGTTTGAATGTCGGTCCCGAAGACCAGAGTCTATGGTACTACCACCGGTTCCTAGTCTCACAAATCGTCAACGAGGAGGATCGACACACCATTGTACCGGCTTTAACCGTAGCTGAGAAGGTTGCCTACCTAAAACATGAAATTCTCGAGATCGAGGACCTACTGGACGACTACCCTACAATCAAGTCTATTTACGAGGCTCTCATAGAATACACAGTAGCTGTTGAGCAGCTAGGGCCGCGTGTAAAGCGAGATGGCAGTGTAGCTAGTAGCTTGCACGTATGGCTAGCAAAGTTGCGGGCTCTCGACCCTATGCGCACAGGTAGATGGAACGATATGGAGAAAGAGATAGGAGCATAGTCGCACCTTGAAGATGTGGTTCTACAGCTGTTGTTCATATCTCCCAGGTCCTAAACCATGTCTCAGAATTGTTCGTGACGCAAAGATCGAGTATACACAAAACGGGATATTATATTAATTCTATATTCGTCAGGGCGACATAGCTCCACTCTCGAAAAGGAGCCTCACTACTGCCTCACGACCATGTTCTGAGGCCAGTGAAAGCGCTGTCTGGTTTAAGTCATCGATCCCATCGACTATAGCCCCGTTCCGGAGAAGTAGGTTGACTATTACTGTCCGCCCTTCCTGAGCAGCCCAGGCTAGAGGCGTTAGACCTTCGGTTCTTCTTCTGACTCTCCTGTACCCCAGACCAATTGGGAAGCCAACCCCGTTGCAGATGGTTGAGGGCGAGTTCAGGAGAGCAACAACAGCAGCTTTGCTACCGTGAGCCAAGGCAGTAAAAAGTGGATACCGATATCATTCTCCAACAATTTCAGTTCTTGGATCACTCCGTAGCCTTGTGCGGATGAGGTTGGAGAAGTCTTTCTCAGCGAGTATGTAGAGGAGACTCGCCTCTGATGTGTAGTGGCGTGCTTTGTACCTCTCAAAATGATTGATGATGGTGATCCATTCTTGAACGGGAAACTGAGATAAAAACTCATCCTGGGAAATGGCCTTTGCTGCAAGATCGGCATGATAGAGAACATGCTGACTTGCATATTCTAGAAACGGGTATTTCTTGAAAGCTTCTTCCTGAGCCTCTGATAGCAGGTTTCCGACAGGTGAACGCTCTATGTGATGATTCAAATACATGTCGCAGCATTGCTTGAGCCTCTCATGACTAGAGACCTTCCAGTCTAAACCCAAACTGGGCCATAACGCATGAAGCCCTCCGGGCTTGAGGAGAAAATCTCGAACGGATTCGTGGATAAATTGGACTTTAGGTTCTTTGCCCTTGGTAATCTCAGCCAGCCCTTTTGAATAGCTGATGACACATCGGTCGACGTTGTCGTTAGCACCCGAGGCGGTAGCTTCCGGAAGCTCAGGATCGGCCAAGCCCTCCGGTGACAGGCCAGACCAAAGAGCATGATGGAACTCCCCCGGTCGCAAAGGACGCTTGGCGCAGAGAATCCAGAGGATGCAAAGCAGGAGATGCTTCATGTTCTCGTTGTTGCGTCCTAGCATGTCCCGGAATAGCTCGTTCAATCCGCTCGGCAGCATCTCTGCGAACTTTTTCCTGATAGCCATTCCACCGTGTCTATATTCTTCGTTAAGAATCTCGACAACCAAGACGACCCACAGGAAAACACCCTCAGCCTTTTTAAGAAGTTGAGGTTGCAGTTCCTCGATGAGTGCAGGGTCTTGGATACGGAGGCGGCTTGCGACGTAGGTTTCCAAGTCTTCGGTGTGGCCGGGCTGGCCTTCCAGCGTGAATTGGATGCCACGTTGTATGACAATGTAAGGGTAATGTCGACTCGATAAACATATTCGCATCGCAATGCCGCTCTCGGTGGCTTGTTCTGCAAGGTCCTCGAAGTACTGGACCATGTTCATAACCTGTTGCTCGTCACACTCGTCGAGAGCATCAATGAAGCAAGTGAAAGGGCGTTGACCAAGGGCAAGTACTGCACTGCTAAATAGGCTTTGGAGAACATCGAGAGAAGGGCAGCCGTTCTCACCCTGGCCAGCGAGGTCGGCATCCTCCAAGGTTGCCTGAAGATCAGCATAACCTTGGAGCAGTTTTACCAGGCAAGGCAGAATATCCATCAGGCCAGCAGCTTCCATTTCGAAGCAGATGACGTCTAGCTGCCGCACAATCTCGTCCCGCTGGATGGCGCTCCTCATTACCTGATTCCCAGAGGCAACTGCGCCGTAATGTATCAGCGGGTCATCAGTACTCCTCCTACTTCGAAGCACCAGCTTCGACTGGTCGCATTCGGCACAGTCAGGTGCAGTTGACTCGTGAGGATAAGTTGGGTATGAAGAGAGAATCCGGTGAACTCGGGCGACCGTATTCGGAATGTCCTTTGAACTGCTTCTCCAAGATAGAAAGGATTTGGCTGCCGTGTTGCTCGTGTTTCGCCCGTAAGAAAGACATGGCTGTGCTGAGTGATAGATGGGGAATTCTCGGGATCGCTGTCCGCTGGATCTCTCCAACTCCGATAACCTTCCCGAGATCAGACTGCATCACCCTGATCCCAACAACGACGTCGCCAAGTCGTATGTCGGCCTTGCTTCCTCCGATTCCCACCATCAATCCCACGCAGACTGACGGAAAGGTACGGACCAGATGGGTCAAGACATTCGCCGCATTGTTTGTCCCGTACTGGTTTGTTGGAAAGCATGTAATGACGACGTTATGTTCTCTGACTCGTCCAAGCGTGTAGGTGTTGCTGTCGAGCATGCGTGGTGGTAGGACGTCGTGTTTCTCGTCCAACATGGCTTGAGCTGCTGCCAGCTCCGTGTGCAGCGCGCAGATCCAGGCGACGGTGTAGTCTAGATACTGATAATGCGAGGGGGGCAACCCGGTTTGACATGCCTGGACGCCGTCGTCTCGGCCATCGTGGAAAGTCTTTTGTCGCTTTTGAGGGTAAGGGGGGGTTCTCTCGGCATCTCCGAAACGATGCCGATCCCCATCCATGCTGCGATATTACAGGCGTATTCTCGTTCAAGAGGTGGATCTCGGTAGGGGCAAGAGCTGGAGCAGCAGAGTGGATGGATGAAGGGCGTCCAATAAAGGACAGCCATCAACAACTGATTCTTCTCGGCCGATTCGCAGTGCAGCCAGATTGATGGATGAAGAGAGGGGAAGACGAAAGGGCCCGATCAGGCAGCCAGAAATAACTGGCGGTAGAGGGTTGTTACGACCTAATATGCACACTGCCACCACTAATGGGCACTGCCAGGCTGTCTCAACAGGCAACCGTTGCCAAGCCGTTGCTTTATTGGCTCTCAAGCTCCTCCTTCATGCGGGCTTCCGAACCGCCTGCTCAAGAGCCCATTGGATGTCCAATGATGACCACATTATAAACGGATTTCAAGCTAAAGAGGCTGAGACTGTATGCTTTGCCTCGCGCAGCAGAACGGTGAGATGAATGGGGCATAATAGGGAGGCCTCACTTTGAAAGGCTTGGTCGTCCGGTAAGCGAAGATGTCACCATACAGCGAGGTATCTGACCGCCTGAACAGATACAAACACGGCTGTGAATTATCGGAAGACGCCTTCCTACCTTGTATCATAATCGATGAAGTGGTCTAAGCGCATGGGATGGTGCAGGAAGTCTAGGACCGGCCTTGTACTTAAAGATGGAGGGCTGACTGTTGGGGAGAGGAATGTCCCATCCTAATCTTAATTAATGTTTCGAAGCACACTCTGATCAATCCACTGGACGTTTCCAAGCATCCCTTCCTGATTAGAAAAGACATCAGCCGGCGTGTCATACGGTGTGACGGATTCATGATCCAGAACAATGGTTCGGTTGCTCTCTTTCTCAGCCGCAGGATCCCATCCAGGGCCAAAGTCGCTGTACGTCGCCATAAAAGTCTGGCTGTTCAACCGCCCACCATTCCAGTCAATGTATCCAGCAGGGAGCACGCTTGCGTCAAAGTACGTCTTCATGAAGATAGAGCGGTGCAATTCGTTCCATGGACGGCCGAGTGGGCATTTTCCCTCGATGTCATCAGCGATTGTGACGTTGGCCGCGAGGATCTGCGATTTTGAGATGTACGCCCCGTACTTATTCTCAAACGTCGTATTTGTGCCTAGAGTCTCGGTGTTATTCTCAGCTGTAATAATGTAGGATATGCTTTTTTACCCTTCCAAGCGGTAATTCCGCCACCGCAACTGCGAAGAGTCAAGACCGATCTTTCGATCCATAGTGTGCCATATCCGTACAAGAAGTCCACTTCGCCCGCGACGACGGAATCGTAAAAGAAAGCGTTGCCTAATTTTCCGACAAACAGCTACATAGGGCCGTCAGTACTGAGATCTTGTGATCTTGGAGAGGCATCATGTGCGCACAGTATCCTGGTAGCTATAAAGGCCACACGAATAGAAGCCAGCATTGGCTCGACTGATGCCTGCAGCATGCGCCGGTCCAACCGATTGATCAGCTGCGTTATTGCGGAAGTCGATGTTGTAGGCGCGAAAGTCTTCGCATCCAAACGGGGTCCCATCAGGCACAGGCCAACCTGTCGGTCCAGATCCCGACTTGGAGGATTCCCATGTCGGGGCAACGGTTAAAACGCTTGTGATGGCATTATCCGTGATTTTGCCTGAGCTGTCGCGGTTGGCCGAAGCCCACCAGACGGTGACTTGATTACTGTGAGAAGTCTTGTTGTTGATGTTCGAGTAAGAGTCGCTCTTCCATGGGCGATTGCTCACTCCCAGGAGGGTGAGGGGTCCAGGACGAGTGACGTTGAGTTGCTCGGCGTAGTCGCCCGGTGCAATCAGGATGGTATAGGGATCCGTATTGTTAGGCAGTGAGAAGATTGCATCCTGGATGCTGTTAAAGTCCGCCGCAGAACCTTCCTTGCTCACGTAGATGGTATTCTTTGGGCAATCATCCAACGGGTGGTGCTTGGACGGTCTCTGACATTTTGCATACGTTCTCGCCGGGACGTCGACGCGTGTAGGGAGAGCCGTCACGGACCAGGCCAAGGCCGATACCAGGAGAGAGGTAGAGAGTCTTTGGAATAGCATCTTACAGACTGACTGATTCGCCACCTATTGAGCAGCAATTAAAGAAAATTCATTCCTCATGGCCTATATATACTTACCCTGGTAACTGACATACAGTACTTCCGGCTCATTTCTGCATCACAGTACCCATTCATCCTGTCATCTCGACGAGCGGGTACGGAGTACATTACCACGAATTGTAGAGCTTCAATATTGGGTTTTCTGGAGTATTGCATTCCACGAATCACGGCCCCGGCAGTCGCCGCTGGGGCCGATGTAGGGAAGACGGAACTCTAGACCGCTATACTCCAGACCTGTCGGATAACCAGTTAGACCACTGCACCACAAAGATGATATTAATTATTGTTTCAGCATTTACTGCCCACTATCTAACAATAACACGCAGTTGATTTGAACACTGAGAAAAGTCTTGCCCTTGTCTCTGTCCGCTCACTAATCCCGTAATGGCTGTTGCCCGGCGAGTTTGGCTCGCGGATCGGGATGGTTGCGGGAAGCAATCTTTCCCCGCATTAAGCCCCGGCCTTCAAGAATGCCCTCAGACATGGGACCCTGGGGATCTACGGGGGAAGTGTGGAAGAATGCGATCCAGTGTGAGTGATGGAAAATTAGAACTCGGCTAGGTTCCAGTCTCAGTCGTGGGTGCTAGCCCAGATGAGTCCGCGACAACGACGTACGAGTTCTTTCATCTAGATGCATGAGAGCATCATGGTGTGGAAAGGGCTGTCTTTTGTCGATGGAGGAGCTCAAAGTGATTACCCTCAGTATGTTTAGGCTGCCGTTAACTGTGTGACCATTCAGATTCAATGGATAAAGCGCTGCAGGTTCTCATGATGGCGACCTTTAGCCGTGGTTTTGACAGGGGTGCTTTCGCCCCGTGAATTTAGGCCGCGTCCTCTGCTTACGGTCCGCTGCTACCTGACATCGTCAATGCTCGGGTGCTTCTCAGTGACTCGAGTCTCATTGAGGAGGTTTGTTTGGTTCCATTACGCATGTTCAAAGCTCGCGAAATCGGGAATGCCCAAACATGGCGCAATGCACACTATTCTGCCAGAGACTTCGCGACCTCGAGGTACAACGCGGAGCAGTACCATCTCACGATGATCTTGCAAAGGTTCTCAATCTCAATCACGACGGCTATGTCCTTGGCACCCCGGAAGAGCTGCAAACTGGACAAGATTGCCCCTTTTGCCAGCTAGTGTCGACGGCATGCGCTGAAAATGACCGGGAAGGAGATGTCTCGAATGAACCGCCCAGCACAGAGCCAGTTCAAGTTCTTATGTTCCCGGGCGAACCGTGCCTCCGGATTTCGTACCCGTCACGCCTTGGCACACGCCTGATGTTACGGAAGACACAGAAAGCTTGAAGCCCGAGCATGGTCCCTATGCCGCAGAAATTGTTCGCGGGGGACATGTTTCTCCTTCGCTGGTGCGGTCTTGGATGGAGCGATGTGAAGAAAACCACGGAGACCGTTGTTTCCACATCCCTCTCAACCTTGTGAGTGGTGGAAAGCCAGAACGCCCTTCACCATCGATGCTAGCCGGGAGGCATCAGAATAAACGGGAGAATAGGACCTGGGATATATCAGAGGAGAGAATTTCCAACTTTCGCCTCATCGATCTTCAAAAAATGTGCGTCAGCCAGATGCCCCTGGGTACGAGATACGCGGCTCTCAGCTATGTCTGGGGTCAGACGCCTACCTTTCGGTTACGGAGGAGAAATTTCGAGCATCTTCAGACCGAGGATTCCCTCGTCAGTATCCTCCCGGAGCTACCGCGTACCATACGCGACGCAATTGATTTTGTGTCTTCCTTAGAGATAAGGTATCTCTGGCTTGTTACAATTTGCCTTATCCAGGATCATCAGAGAGACATGAAACTTGGTGTCGAACTCATGAATTCAATCTATCAGGGCTCTTATCTGACGATTGTTGCCGCTTCAGGGGCAGACGCACAGGCAGGCCTTCCAGGAGTTGCGTCTGGATCGAGGCAAACCTCACACCATACTGCGCAGATCAACATATCCGTCAAGATGGCCCTTGTTCATGGTATTGACTGGCACTTGAAACGGACTATATACAACCAGCGAGGATGGACCTTTCAAGAGCTTGTTCTCCCTCGGCGAACCCTCATTTTCATCAATGGCCAGGTGCACTGGCGTTGCATGGAAGCAAACTGGAGCGAAGAAACAGCCGCCGACCTCCTGACACATCGGCTCGACCCAGACGACAGCAACATTGGTCGAGTCCCAGAACCAAGAGACGGAAACCTCACCGCGTGGTGGGCCTATCAGAAGCTTTGCGAGGACTACTCTAAGCGCGCAGCTCCGATACGATGGCGACGCTATCCGCGTCGTCTCCGGGATCCTGCGCCCCCTTGGCGCCGGCCTCATATCGTGGCTGGCAGAAGGGCTTCCAGTCTATTACCTCGACGACGCACTCCTTTTTGTTCTCCTCTGACGGACAGTTGCGAAGACGACCCGATTTTGCGAGTTACTCGTGGGCAGGATGGTCCGGTGGCATCCACTGGCCTCGAGAGACTCACCAATGGCCGGACGATTCTAGCCAAAACCCGAAGAACTTGTTCCGCTGGGTGGAAGAGAAGACATGGATCAAATGGCATGTATGGAAAGGAAGCGGCAGCCTGGAAGACGTCACCTGCATCGATGGATTCGACGGTCCGAGCAGGATTGAGCGTTTTGCGGACAAACACTCCCATCTTCTTACAGAGGAAACCGTGGCAAAGTTGAAAGAGAAAGATGCAGCCTTGTCTTTACCATTTTCTCTATACGCATCTCACTCTGGTTCCTTCCCGCGCCCTTCCTTTGGAAATTGGAAAGAGGATTACGATCAGAGACCTGTGGTTCCATTGTACACCCTTGATCTCATCAACGGCCAGGCAGAGTTTGACAAACTAGCCTCGCAGATTAAGAATTCCCGAGAGTGGCTCTTGATTTACAACTGGGTTGCCGTTCGCTCATCGAGTGAGTGGTTACCGCCGAGTGTGATTGAACTTTGAACTATTCTAATGAAACAACCTAGGAGCGAGAGATAGGAAAAGGCTGCCGGATGACGAAAGGGCTACATCCTGTGCGCGTGATCGAGATGAGCTTCATTTCGAATTCCGAGATGCTGCCACTTCTCATGTCACTAATAAGGGCCACGGTGACACCAGACTCGAGCAGGCCAAGCTTTCTAGTGAGCACTACAGGAAGATCGACGATCCTATGATGCCCGAACTACCGTAAGCATGTCTTCCCGCTCAACGACCAACTATAGTCTCCAGGAATTCGAAGCGTACGTGTGCTGATGCACTGCAGTCCGGTTCCAGAAACGCTTCCTAGATATCACCTTATCCATTTCCGAACCGTCTCGATTCGTCTCATCGCAGGCCGGCGGCCTCCACTAGGGTCCCAATCCGAGCCATTACTGCATTCATCGTCCCCTCATCAACGCGTACAAGGCGTGCCACTTTTTTCACCCAGTGGGGAGCTCGTGGGGTATTTGCATCTTGATGATATCGAATCGCATACTTCTGGCTCAGAGGTTGAGTGTCTGCTAATGGCGTACAGCCATCGACCTATGGCTGGCTCAGCACTTCCCATGCCAGAAGAATCTGCCAAGGATGGAGTAGAGTGGAACTATTTCTGGTTTCTTCATGTGGTTACTATGGGCGAAGTCTCGGAGCGTCGGGAGATCGGGCAGGTCTTGAATACGGCACTTTCGCGAGCGTGCGAGCCGGGGCCAGAGTCGAAAGCAATACTGCTCGGTTAACAGAGGAAGTATACTTCCCTAGAGGGCTGTAATGCTGCCCTCGACCTAAGTAAGAGTGCTATAGCACATGTACTATCCATTGCGTGAATCTTTGCCTTTGTTAGAGCGTAAGACAAGCACGTAGAGTTATATGGCGAATATCTACACCTTAACCACACTTTGAACTTTAATGCTAACTTCAGAGCTTTGCTTCGCTGCTTTTTCCCTTCCCAGTACCCTTCTCGCTTAGACCAGACTTGACTGCATATGTTCAACTCGCTGGGGGGAAGGCTTTTATTAATACACTCGAACTAGAACATGTTTTGCAACGCACGGGATTTTCCTCTCACAACGACCTTTGTTCAATCGGTAGCACTCGGAAATGCTGGTACACGGTCTCAATACAGTGCTGCACCTTGCCATATTGTACGAACGCACAGCGACACAGCACTCTTGCAACCGCAGGACATCGTATCAGTCCTTCTTCCAGACTTGGTCCGCATCTACCGTGCACGATTAGCAACATACCAGCGTGGGTCTACCATCCGAAACGCACCGGGATGAATCACTGGAGTAGGAATGTCCTTCCTCGCCTGCTTCTTCTGCTTATAGTCCACCCCAAATCTTTTATCCCTGTCCCCCACATGCTTCTCAAAGTCGAACTGGCCATCCGCCGTGTAGCTTGTCATGAGCTGCGGCTGCCCGAGGGGCAGAGCGTGGCCTTTGTCCGTCTGCCATAGGTGGTAAACTTTGCCGTACAGGTGGACGACCTGGTCCATTTCCCAATTCTCGGCGACTTCCCATGCAGCAGCGGGGACGGAGCGATTGGGCATAATCAGCATGCCAGACTTGACTTCGTAGGCGTGCGAGTGCCATAGCTTGCGCTCCTCGGCTGGCAGGGTCTCATATAGTTCTGGAGTAATCATGTACTCGATTCCAATGAGACGGGCTTTGGGTTCGTCCGAGTCGTAAAGAAGACACTGCCGAACATCATTGTCTAAGTTACGCGGTGAGCACGGTGACCTTCATCAAGGTAGTGAGCTAGATGGGCGCACTTAGGTGAGCACAGTAATGATTCGTCTCGACACAGCGGCTTGGGTCATCGGCATATGCATGAAACGCGTTCAGATGAGCGCAGATGTTCTTTACTGGCCGAAAGTCCTAATGAACTCGGTTGAGCACCCAACGATCTGGTCTGGTCTTAGCGAGGACATTTACCTGTGTCACTGCGGCGCCGGCAGTCAGTACTTGGTTTGTAGCCGAAATGGGCTTTCCCAGTCCCTGATTGGTGACCGGCACGTTGTTGTCATGGGAAGATGCCATGGTTTGGTGATGATATAGACAATAGCGGAGTTTGCGATATGTTGAGAGTTGGATTTGAAGTCTACATGCAGCCTGAGGATCCATCCGTCTTCAGCTCACGTTCTAGAGTGGGATACTTACGTCATGGACACGAGAGGGGGTCGCACAGGCTGGTTTTCAAGCTGAATCTAACCAGGAACGATGGTAGAATGTCCAACTAATCTAGACTATCAAGGTCAGTTGACCTATGAAAGCGTCAGAATGACGGGAAAATGACCTCTGAGGCCCCTCTGATACCCACAGATAACGTTTACCCGCCGCCCGAACGGAACCGGCGCCGGGGCCGGGAGCGACCGGAGCTAACACCCTAATCTGACCGTCGACGAGCGACAAGAAAGGTGTTCTAAAGCACGAGTTTTCGCTTTCCCATTGCTTTGCAGTCTTTCTACCCTGAAATCCCATTTGATAGGACTTACCCTAAGCCAACGAAGATGAAGGGAGAATATTCCAGCTCGAATAGAGCGGTTAGTGGAGATAAAGCTAAAGAAGTCGTCGAAGTACATTGGGTCAGTTTGCAAATGAGCTGGTTGATACTTTTCTTAGTGTTTTTCCGTCGTCTTGAGGTAGATGAATTAACTCTAGCTCAGGGCAAAATGTCGATGTGACAGGTGCAGAAAAATCCAGACCAAAGCCGAGAACGAGGTTGTCATTGGGAAGTTGAGTTAGCTCTAAGCCCAGGCCATGGTTAAATACTTTGAATCACAGAAAATAGTCTCATATCATATCTAATCTCTCTCAAGCAAATTGTCCACTTCTGAACTCCCAAAGGTCAAGGTCTGAGTTCCACCACTAGAACGAATGCCGGTCATGACATTTCCGCCCGAGTCGTTCCCGTAGTGAAGCAAGCCGATTCCCAAAGTAGCACGCTCGCTCGCGTTATCAACACGGTTCTTGTTGGAAGGCCTGTTCAACGGCTTGTTTGTCCGCGGGTACCGCTCCACCAAGGCCTTCGCGACACACGCGGCCGTCGCAGCAGCAAAGTGCTGCCATAGCTTGCTGTTGTGGCTATCCGCATAGTTGCAGACGCCTTTGACGATGATGCAGGGTATCTCATCCCACACACCTGCGCCCTCCGTCTCAAAGGCCATGATGCCGTGACGGTTGGCCATCTTGTCGCGCTCCTCTCCAGACTTAAGGACAGTATCCCCGGAGCCGAAGCGCCCGACGAATACGGAAGGAGCTTGTGCCATCGTGATCTCTCCTCTGGCCTCAAGGCTGCGTTTGTTCTTGAGCCGCTTTCGGTCAATGACTTCGTCTTCATCGCATCCAAGGTCCGAGCACGCCAGCTTGCGAGAATCTTCGCAGACGCCGCCCAAACCTCGGTCGCATTCGACGCAGAGTCGCTGCGAGACTTGGTGCCTGTGGTGGTAACTTGCTTTGAACAGAACGTCGCTGGCAGTACCGGGATACTGGTACATAGCATTGCGCCGTCCCCTCAAGGTGAGGTTCGACTGGAGCTGTTCCAGATGCCAAGCCGCTCGCTGTTCAAGCTGCTCACGTGCATAGTCGGTGTCGATAAGCTGCACGAAATTCCGAACGTCCTTCGTCGGCCTTCCGAGAGAATCATCGAGCGTGTCTTTGATCTGGAAGCTGTCGGGGTATTTCCTGCCAAGATCGTACTGGACGACAGTCTTGCTAACGACCACGTCGCCGAGGAGCAGCTCTTCGTCATTTCCCGGACATGGGACGCCGCCGCAAATCCCCGTCAAGAAGACCAGTTTTATTTCCGGATAGCTCGAACGAAGGCTTGCAGCTGCGCTCGCGGCGCTGGACTTTCCACTGCCTGACAGGACAAGGACGATGTTGAAGTCGCCCATTCGTCCGGTCGCGTACATGTTAGAGTCTCCCGTCGCCCTGCCATATTGCGTGTCCCAGAATTGGTCAACGAGTCGAGATATTGCATTGTACTCTGGGATCAGGGCACAGAGGATTGCGATCTCGAATTCGTTGCGGCTTTCGGGGGGTGATGCCATTGTGTCGATTAAGGCGGTGTCAGCCTAAAAGGTGCCCAATTAAGAGCACGATAGAAAAGAGATTTTCACGAAAGTGCCTCACCTCCCGCATAATAAGCTGTTAGCCTTGTATGCAGTCTTGATTGGCTACGTAAGTGAGGCTGGCTGACGTATCACAATCTAATAACTAGAATGTGTTTTCCATGACTATTTACATAATCGAGCACCGCTGAGGGTTCTTCCCTACTCGAGCCTCATTTGAGTCAGCCTCGAGAAAGGCCTGCACGTGAGTCGGCCTCAGAAAGAGCCTGACAATGCCTGTCAGCAAAAGTGAGGCAAGGTGTTAGTCGGAGCTTTTTTCCCTCTCTAGCTTACGCAAACTTCACCACTCCTTATCCCAGACATGCCAAGCACACAAGAGACGCAGCATAGCTGCTCGTCAATGCCAGTATTCCTTTGGAAACAGGGTGCGCGGACCCATGGTTGGAAAACTTCCTTGTCCTAGACGCTGATCTTTCTAGACACCCCCACCTGGCACCGGCACAATGTCCATCCGCACAGTTTGCATGTCAAACAGCCAGATCAATCACTTCATGTGATACCCAAAGACTCGAGAGTCATATTAATGTCTGTCCGGGCGTCTCTTCAAATACTTGGTCATCCTAACGGACAGCTAGCTTTGCCGCCGCCGACGCAACTCGCGAGTGCCCGACGTGCCGGCATTCCTTCACCGACACCTTTCAGATTCCCGACCTGTGGTGGACCCCGTACTCTCGGAACTCGAATGGCTACTTTGGCTGCGAAACTTCCCGGGATGGTGATGGGAGTACAGTGGCGCTCAGTATGGCTTCTCAGCCGATCTTGACACGATAAAAGCTGATAGTTGCCTCAGACGCCTGGTCTCGGTTTCTCGTAAAGCAGCTCAACGGCGATAACCAGCACCAGTGGTGCAAGTTCAACATCTTCACTCGATGGCTCGCGTCATCTCAGCAGACCATCGTACTAGTCTTTGATGCCCCACCGCCGTTGGAAAAACGCCTCCCCAGCCCGCTGCTGGACCACCCAGACAAGGACCACCTCAGCGACCCGTTCTGGATCCACGCTCGACTGCTTGACGATGTCGTTGATCTCCAGGACACGGCTGTATGGACTATTAGAACCCATATCCGGACAGCTGAGAAATGTAGGACGCCGCAGGGAAAGCCCAATCCCGACTACGGCCGCCTCCACGACCTTGCTAGACACGCGATTCATGTCTCGGAAACCCTCGCCGTCTCCTTGAAAACAGCAGCTTCCATCACTCAACATCACAACATGTTCATGAGCGAAGCAGAAAATCCCACATTGCCCGACCGGAATGCCTTCCGTCAGGTCCACGAACGACTCCTCTGGTACGAGCACATGCTCGACAGCTTGCGTCTGCGAGCACAGTCCAACAAGGAGCGCTTGATCAACGAGATCCAACTCGCCTTCAACACTGTCGCGCAGTACGACTCCGGCGTGTCGGTGCAGATTGGCCGTGCCACTCAGTCGGACAGTGCAGCGATGAAGTCAATCGCCTTTATTACCATGGCTTTCCTCCCTGCGACGTTTATATCAGCTGTTTTTAGCACGTCTTTCTTCAACTATAACGCCGACTCTGGTCGCTGGAGCATATCAGACATGTTCTGGGTGTATTGGGCGTTTGCTATTCCTGTGACTCTAGCCACGTCGGGATTGTGGTACATCTGGCAGCAGGTATTCCCGCCTCAACTGATTGGGGAAAGAGGTCAACCTGTGACGTTCAAGGAAATGGTGGGACTACTCAAGGAGAAACCTTCCGGGTCGAATGCTTGAATGAGCGACAGCCAGGTCTGTTCCCTTCGCACCACCCTGTTCAATCGCGCATTGTATTGGCTTTCTGCTTCAGGGAGATATATAGTTGTAAAGACTTGAGTCTAAGTTGTAATGCTCTATTTGCAACTTGAACTGTAACCTCTGTAGAGTATAATGCATCAAGTGAGCTGCTCTCACACTTAGCATCATCTCAGCCAGGCCTCCACGGACTCGTAGCTGATGCAACCTTCTGGCTTTGGTCCTCGTACGAGACTGTCACAGTATCTGTCCGCACAATCGTCCCATCCACCACCTGCCCCCCCTTATTACCAGCCGAGACGGTTGAGTTAGGCGAGTCCCGGACAAGGATGTTTTCCTGACTATCGCCGTCATTGACAATCGTCAGGCCGAGATCATCCCGCGCTTTAGACTTGGGTTTTCTATAGCCTAGTTCGATTCCCGACTTGCTGCGCTCGCTGTAGTCTTCGTAGTACTGCGGTTGCTTCGAGCCTTTATTGGAGCTAAAGATATTGCGGCGTAGGACGATTTCCAGCAGCGGTTGGAGGATGGGGATCGAGCACGCGATGATGATTGTGCTGCCTTCGATGCTGCGATGGTGTCAGAGTTAGCCATGCCAAGATCAAGGGATGAGGAATGCTTACACTGTCCAGACCACGAGGTCTGAGGTATCATCTTAACATAGTGTTAGTCAAATTATTTTGCAGGGGAAGAGAATGGCGAGTTACATGAAAAGTCAGGGCTCCCAAGGGCAGGAATTCGTGTAGACTTGTAGATGGCGACAACGCAAGAACTAGATTGTCATTAGCAAGAAACAGGGCCGAGAATAGTCTCGAGTTGCCCTACATGGAACCGATGCCCAGAGCTACGCAAAGCGCGAGTTTCTTCTTGATGCCCATTTGGAGTTTGAAGAGGACCAGCGTGGGGTAAATAGCCAGATAGAGATCAACAAAGGCCGAAAACGCTGCATCATGTTTAGCATCGAACCTACCCTCAAGCAAAGAGAAGCCTTACATCCAGCATAGATACAATAGGCAATGAGGATGCGGGTGTCGAAGCACGTTCCCTCGACGGAAAAGTCCCACAGCGAACGCGCTGGCGTGCATCGTCCCAGTAGCACTCCCACGGTAGCGAAGAGGGTGAGCTGACACCAGATTCCCATGCCCCAGAGGAACCACTTGTGGACGCGGCCCGGGTTCAGTAGGCGCACCAGCAGCGCGATGACGGCCAGTTTGGGAATGCCAAAAGACATGATGCCAGGGCAAAAGGCGGCGGTGGTCCAGAGAATGGCACCTTCCTGCTGCTTCGTCGTGAGCGTACTGAAGTGCCTACCATTGCCGTAGGACACTGCCAATGTCGACAACGCCGTCGAGATGTAACCACAGATCTTAAACCAGAGTCAAACCAACAACCTCTTTCTTTGCAAGCACTGGGGGGGAGAAGGGATTTCTGCTTACCTCGGCAACGATGACAAAGTAGTCGTCGCTGTACAGCTTTCCCAGGATCTTGGCCCGGACGTAGATTCGAGCAATGACAAAGATGGTGCTAAGCGCGGTAATCGTCCAACAGACGGCAATAGTGGACGGGCCTTTGTTCTCGGCCGCCCAAGCAGCGGATCCCTCTGGGTTTCCCATCTTTCGAGGCCAACTGCCGAAGTCGAGACGCAGGTTTAAACAAGACGGTGGCGCAGAATGCCTCAGGGCTCGACTGTTGGTTTACAGCAGCGATAGGAAATCCAACAGAATGGAGTTCCGACGACATGGAGTCGAATGGGGAGGAGCAAGATGGATATGATCCCTTATTGAAAACCTCTACATCCAACACATAGCAGCAACTGCCGAACTGTGAAGATTCGATGAGGGATTGTCAAGAGGGATGATCCCTCCACCACCCCTGCTTTTGGCAAAGCATAGAGAACAATGTTGCAGTGCTAAGTTACTGGTTCGTAAGTGAACAGGGATGGAGAAACTAGTTATACGAAGTATTCGTACATGTACATCTCACCTCTCTAGGGCGCTAGCTTTAGTGCAACGGGCTGTTACATCGTAACTCGAAGAGAGATTGGAAATGTACCTAGATACGCTTCAGAATCCCCATGCGTATCTAGGTTGTCCATCCTAACGCCAGTTGGTGTGTTGTTCCGCTGCACGTATCGGAACGCCTCCTGTGCAGCCGTTAGCCCGGATGACCTCCACTCCCAGAGCATTCCATCCATTGCTCCTTGATAAAGAACCGTTTCATCGGATGCTCAAGGCAAATAAGTAGCATCTCCCCGGGACGTGCTCATCCCCAGATACGCAAGTCAAACCCACACCCCATCCGTTGACGAAGATATTTACACAGTTGACTATCTTGTCTCACCAGAGTTTAACCACGGACCTGGAGTCGGCGATCTTGGCAGAATGCATCATAGACTCTACCTACTGTTACTCTAGCTGAGACAATATTTTACAAGAAGGATCCGACTTACCCGAGGAGTCAATGCAAAGTCAACTATCTCTAGCCATCGCCAAGGCCGCAAACTCAAAATGCGTCTTTTAAATTATACACTACTAGTTCTGCTGACTCTACTGAGACAACGGGCTGCATGGAGAATACGACCGAGCTAAATAATGTAACCCAGCCGTTGGGTCGGATGGTGCAACTGGCCGAGTAAAGAGTGCGACCCCAGCATCTCGCTGCATTACCCCTTTTTCTTTCTGCTGCCAAGAAGGAAGCTCATCAAGCTCTAGCAGATAAGTTGAGTTGGATTCCCATCGTGTGTCGACTGCTGCATCTATATCCTGTAGCCTTGAACACTTGGGTGACTCTCATAATCTCTACGAATCTACACCATGGCTACTAATGGGGCTACCAACGGGGCTACCAACGGAGTCAAACACGCTCTTCCCGACGTTTCGATCGCCACAAACCCAAACAACATCGAGGCCGTTCCCAGTCTCCTCAACGACATCACAAAGGGTGTCGGTGCCCTCTCCGCCGGCGGCGATGAGGCTCGCCACGATCTGCTCATCAAGGCCCGCACCTTGGTCCAGTCCCTAGAAACACCCCGGGAGACTATGGTGAAGCATACCTGGGCACAGGTGAGACGAAGGCTTCTGACTGTACAGGCCTCCCGTTTGGGCTAACAGATCCAGACTGGCGCCATTGCAGGACTCCTCTTCGGTGCTGATTCCGGACTGTGGGAGTTGATGGCCAAGAACGGCGATCGGGCCCAAAAGGTCAGCGAGCTTGCCGAGAGCCTGGGAGTTGAGCCACTTCTTTTGAGTAAGTCTTCCCAGAAACACCTTTGTATCAACTTTGGTCTAAAAGGGCACTTTAGGCCGTCTAATGCGCCACCTTGGCGCCATGGGCTACATCACAGAGACGGACGTCGACGAGTACAAGCCAACCAACTTCTCAAAGTCTATGAGCATTCCCATCATCAGCGGAGGATACTTCGCCTTGTAAGTGTCAAAATCCTTGCCTCGCCTCGCCTCTACGTCCATAACGAACACAATCGCTAACATTTACTCTGTCCAGGGTTTCATGCACCAGCCAAGGCCCCATCAAGTTCCACGAGTACGCACGCAAGCACGGCTTCAAGAACCCCATCGACGCAAAGGACACGCCCATGATGCATGCCTACAAGACGGACAAGGACATGTTTGCCTGGCTGCAGTCTCTCGGCTACGGCCCGCACTTCAACCACCACATGGGCGGATACCGCCAGGGCCGTCCGCCTTGGATGGCGCCCGGCTTCTACCCGGTGAAGGAGAGACTCATCGCTGGTGCTGAGGCTAGCCCCGACGCTCCTTTCCTCGTGGACATTGGTGGCAGCATTGGTCACGATCTCATCGAGTTCCACCGCCACTATCCCGATGTTCCGGGCAAGCTGATCCTCCAAGACTTGCCTGCCGTGATTGGGCAGATGGAGGAATCGAACCCGGCTATTACTCCCATGGGCTATAATTTCCTCGAGGAGCAGCCCGTCAAAGGTGCGTTGCCAGTTGCCTGGCAAGGGCAGAGCAGAGCAGAGCAGGAGGCTTACTGACCATCACTTCAGGTGCTCGAGCGTATTACATGCATTCCTGCCTCCACGACTGGCCCGACGATGTGTGCGAAAAGATCCTCGCCCGTGTCACTGCAGCAATGAAGCCAGGCTACAGCAAGCTGCTGATCAACGAAAACGTGATTCCCTCCAAGGGCGCCTACTGGGAGACGTCGGCTCTCGACATGGTCATGATGACCCTCTTCTGCTCGACGGAGCGGACTGAGTCGGACTGGTACAACCTGCTCGAGAAGCTGGGTGGGTTGAAGATTGTAAAGATCTGGAGCGGCGGCAAGGGCGTCGAGAGTCTGATTGAGTGTGAGCTGCCTCAGTGAGGACAGACGAGACTTGACGAAAGACAAACGACGTTGGCTTTCATGTCGAGATATTCCCCACAACTGTAGATGGCCTCTAGATTAGAGAAGACTAGTCACAAACTTAGACTATGCATCTAGCCATTTCCCAAAGTATTACCCATCGTGCTAAGGGGACTCTCTGCGTTGAAGTTCAGAGACCATAGAGTGCATTAGGAATAAGCCCTTTTTCTTTTTGTGTCATTATTCGTATTTGAGGATCTACGTTCGAAAGTAGGTGTGTTTTCGCATGATTCAAGCTGTCCTTGGCAAAGCTATTCGCGCCTGCGCTCGAGGGCTTCTGGCATTGTCACAATAAGCGCAAGGTTTGGGACAAATGAAGCCAATTGTATCGGTATTCCGTGGAAAGGCTGAGCTTGCTCTAAACGTGAGCTGGAAGCCACTGATAAGATCCAGAATCCAGGGGTTGCTCTCTGGGGAGACAATGGGGGACAGACTGCAATAGATCCTAATGCTCTTCGTCACTTAGAGCATCTTGGGTGGGTGGATAGTTGTTACGTCCCGTATAATAGTTAAAAAGCAGGAAAGGCAATCTGCGAGCGGTCCTGAACGTATTTCAGCGGTCATAAAAATAAACCGCCAACTCAAATCCATGAAATGAATCAATAAGGAGAAACGAGCTCTACCGTTAGTGCGGAAACCTCTTGTTTCTCTTCATTTCCGGGTTTTAGCTACCTACCCAGCTAGTTGTTGCAACTCGGCAACTTGAACGCCCTCTCCATCTCCCGCTGGGATATAGCATATGTAGAATTGTAGTGGTTTTTCAACTATGTATACCCGCGTTGTTCATAGCCAGATCATCCGAAATGGTGGTGCCTAATAGGGACGCGCAAAACTTGGACCAAACATGTCTCGCTCGATCTCGCCTCGCCTCGGAATCATGGAGTTTATATTTCTCTCTTGGACTGGTTTTACCTCGTCCTTGTACTTGTATAAAGACTTAACGGCCTTGTAAGTCGAAACAACGCACTCCCTTGGTGTAGATTCAACGACACGGCTACGGCCACCGTTGCCTACCTTCTGCCAGTCGCGTGCGCCAGTCTAGGGTATCACGTACCTCCACCAACAGGTTCATATACCCGCAGGAGCTTAGTGGGAAAGCCACTAATAGTTATCGCCTAAATTAAGCTGCTGGGCGCATCCGTCGGCAATGTCCATGTTGCTGCGTAGGCAAACGTGCTTCAAGTCTTTTGCCTGGGTTAATGCATCGTGTAAGCATCCGCTGCGGTATGACACCCACTCCTCGTGCTCAAGCCGGCCGGTGAAAAGATCTAGGTCGATGCGGGTACTCGGCGCACTGCTGGTTGAAGACGTGGCAATTCACCCCAGTTTCTACCTGGTAGCCGCCGATGATGAGTTCCGTGACATGGTAGTTGTTGTCTCTAGACTCTGCTAGGACTCGAGTGATCGCTCGGAACCCCGCCATTTGTCTTAGTATTTCTTTGTATTACAATCATCGTCGCCATCAGGGTCATCCCATGGCAGGGCGTCGATTGGCCCCGCCTGAAGCTCAAAGTTGGGCCAGCCTCGCGGTATCGGGTCGTCGAAGTCGCGAGGAAATGCCTGATCATTCGGGTCTTGTACATTGGCCACCATAGATTCCCACGAGTTGTCGGCGTGACTGCAACTCGTGTCAGAGAGGGGAAATGCTGCAGTCCATATCTGAATGCCTCGATGTCGGCATTGGAGGCTAGAACTTGATCCTGGTCTAGCAGGAGCGATTTGTAGTAAGCCCACGACTCCTCCAAGCTCAGACTTTCGTCGGATGGCTCAAAGTCACTTTGGTGCTACCAAGTTTGGCGGCCCATTTGAACCTAAGACGGCATCCATTGTCCGCCGCGATGTCGCCGGGGTCCCCTTCGATGTGGTTGAATCGCTCCTCTTCAAGCTCCAGCCCTCTCGATAGGCGCGCGTCGTCCCAAATAATTCCATTGACTCCGTGGAAGAATGATTCGTGATTTACAACAACACGTCCACCAGGATGTTGAGAGGATTGACAGACAAGAAGACACGGTCGATGCGGAGGTGGATGACTTCCTTTCATGCTGAGCATGTTGCGCGTAGTGTCGCGACTCTCCAAATGAGAAAAGACGTTGTCAATGATTTATCTGGGCAGCTGCGCTAGCTTGAAAGCAAATTCTGGAGTAGAAATGCCCTCTTTTCGACTTGATTTCTTCGGATGAGATTGGTTTGGTTGAGCATCGCCGCCTTTATGTAGATAATATTCGTCCTTGGTGGGGTCACTTGCGTTGGTGGAGGACAAGGATTCGAACCAACATGCTCGCTTCCCGTTTACATAGGTAGTCTCTACACTCGCCCCTGGCTAATTTAGTCTGTTCGCTGATTTAACGACCCCGTAGTAAACACAATAGCTGGATGAAACCGTGCGGGATATGTCAAGAGTCACGGCGGGTTTATCGTATATTGACGCTATTACATACGAATATACAGACTCTCATGGCCCCTAGTCCAACATTATCCTTCACAGTGCCGCAGTCTTGCCATTCTTCATCAAGTCTATCAACTTGGGAGCATCGCGTTGGAGCTTTGCTTGCGGCTAAAATAAAGTGTACTAACGTTAAAGAATGATCAACCCTCGGACCAATCACCAATCTTCAGCTCCCCTCGACATCACGGCTGGATGGCTTTGTCAACTCGCCAGCTCTACTGGGGGCCCACTCACGTAATGAGTGCTGGCTGGTAGCTCTTGCGGTTGCTTGTGCTCTTCGCGGACTGACGATGGTGGCGGCGCCTGTTGCAACCCGTCTTGACCTGTAAGTTGTGAGCTTGCACCCCGATCATTGTTCCTTCGCCATAGGTAAATAGCCGCAATGGCGGTGCCGCAGACCAGGGCAAGTCCTCCGAGGACTCCACCAATTATAGCACCGAGATTGGTGGATGATCCGCCAGATGACGAGGACTCATCTTTCGAGGCTGCGGAAGTCGTTCTGGGAGCGGACTCTTTTGCATCGGACGTGGCCTCAGAAGTGTCAGCCGAGCTCCGGGATGTTGCGGAATCAGTCGTCGACTCGCTGGACTCTGAGGCACTCGTGGTAGCAGTCTTGTCATTGTTGGGCGTAATTTCGTAGTGGTCCACACCGGACTTTGCACCACAGGCGATGTAGGAGTACGTTTGATCGACACCAAAGGTCAAAAGCGCTGTCGAACAATAGGTTGTGTCGGTACTATCGTGACGCAACCGGTGGTCAGCTGCGTACCCTGAAGAAGACACGACTCGTTGGAGAGAGGAAAGTACCAGGCTGACGAACCAAGTAAAGGTGGTCAAGTCTTCGCTGTCCGTCTTGCCGCATCCCTCAGAGCAGTCTTGCATGTCGAAACAGCTGCCTGCGAGCCCACAGTCCGTGGCAGCCAAGACCGTGTTGGGACAGAACCCCCAGAGACCATTCTTGGTGTCAACGCGGCAGACATAGCCCGAGTTGGCCGTCCTGACAAGCTTTGAATCGCCGTTCAAGTAGCCGCAGGTTGAAAGCTCGGTGGTTATGGCTCGTCTTCGAAGTTCGGTATCGTTACGGCGAGCGAGAGTCAGAAGCCGGGGTGTGGGGGTTACGGTCGGTTGGGCTGTGAGAAGAACATGGCTGCAAGATGCACCGAGATGACACAGGAAGATGGATAAGAGTATATGGGTCAGATTCTGCATGGCGAGCTTCAGAGAAAGTGATTGAGAACAGTGCGGTTTCTCCAATACTGCAAAGGCGAGCGTTTAGGGAGCCCTCAGGAAGTGAGGGAATAAGGCGAGTCCGGCAAGAAGGAAACACTCCCAGTGTTTATCTCTCTAGCCTCTAGGGAAATTACTTGCCTGCTTAGTTGCTTTTTGCTTTGCCTCGCAAGTGTTACCACAGCGGGTTTTCACATATGCTCGCTACAGCCACTGAGTAGTTTCATCGGATGCTATTGGACTCTGGCACCTAATCCTTGTCACAATAGATGAGTTGCCAGGGATCGACCAACAGCTCCCGTCAGCTGGGCGCCAACGATCGACTGCTATTGGAGACGGGGTGTGGGGCCTATCGCTGTGACCGGCAACTTGCAGCCAACACAATCCTATATAAAGCATCTCACTCAATGAACCCTAGGAGGACTTGAGTAGGTACAAGAGTACGCCCGTATCCGAGGCATGCAGGGGGTTTCTCGGCCCGCTTGTTGTGTGCTAAGAGAATAGGTATTGTCCAGTGTGATATCCTCCGCCTACTTCCCTGGCCATTTGTGTTTTCTCTCTCCAATTACGTCGTACATGTCGTCTCCTCGCTGCCCGAACTCTTCCAATTCTGCAGTCAATAGGGCCGAGGGTTTGGTGATGTGCTTGGTTCAGTGAGCTAGCCATGCATCGCAGGCTTCTGTTCTTGCTCGTGCCGGCTGTCTGCTTGTTGCTCGTCGTCACGACTCTGTATCTCGGTCGCGATCGCCTCACTCGACTCCCCGCCCTGCGTCTTCCCTTCCCGCACAAGGCGACGCCGTCACCGTGGATCGATTCCGATGTTGAACAGGTCGTGCCAACACCGACAAGCTCGCTTGTTTCAGCCGCGACTGCATCTCCACATGCTACCACGATCTCAGATGGTTAGTGCCTGCTCGTTCCCCGTGAGCGCGTAGCGGAGGCACCTCTTACTAACAAGTACTTAGGGACCGCCCTCCCAGCCTCGCGCATTTCTCCCTACATCACAGCAATTCTCGATCCCGCCGTAGCATATCCTCCACGCCTCGAGTGTCCCGCCTTGAACACCAGCCGTTATGATGTCCTCCTACAAGACCAAGACTCTCGAGGAAGGACAGAAGAGCCACAGCATGTCGATTACTTCTTCGCCATCGACCTGCGCGATTGCTTGGTACTTCTCCCGCGCCTTCTAGGCAGCATTGTCGAAGTTGTTCGCTTCCTAGGGCCCGAACGCTGTGCGCTTTCAATCGTCGAGGGCAACTCGCCAGATGGGACTGGCGATGTGCTTGACGCCCTGGGTCCTTACCTGGAACGTCTCAACCTTACCTACTTCTACAACTCCTCAGACATCAACCCAGCCAAAGGAAATCGCATCCATAAGCTAGCTGAGCTGCGCAATCTTGCTCTGCAGCCCATGTTCGACAACTTAGACCGAGTATCAGAAAACACTACCGTTCTCTTCCTAAACGACGTTGCCGCGTGCCCCGAGGACCTCCTCGAACTAGCACTGCAGCGTCGCACGCTCGGCGCCGACATGACCTGCGCCATGGATTGGATATACGTCGGGCCGGATCCGACCTTCTACGATGTGTGGGTGGCCCGGACTCTCGCCGGCGACTCGTTCTTCGAGATCCCGCCCGACGGCAACTGGAACTCGGCGTGGAACCTGTTCTGGAACGCTCCCGACACCAGATCACGCTACTACGACAACCTCCCTTTCCAGGTCTTCTCCTGCTGGAACGGCGCCACGGCAATAGGCGCAGCGCCCTTGCTGGAAGGCCTGCGCTTCCGTGGGCCCCACGGCGGGAAGAACGGCGAGTGCGCGCAGGGCGAGCCGCAGATATTTTGCAGGGAAATGTGGTTCAGAGGCTACCGGAAGATTGCTGTGGTTCCAACCGTGCATCTGGAGTACTCGGACGAAAAGGGAGAACAAATCAAGCGTCTCAAGGGATACGCGTCAGACTTAACCAGGAATCAAGGGGAGGATGAGGCGCGGATCGATTGGGTCATTGAACCGCCGGAAAAGGTCAAGTGTATGCCGACGTGGGATAATCAGTTCTGGCGCCCGTGGAACGAGACCTTGCGCCAGTGAAGGCGATAGGGGATGTGTTGGCTACAGGAGTAGCCATAGAGGATAACCAAGATAGACGAACAAGGCGATTTAAAGATTCTTTGGCGGACACAGACTTGAGAAACAACGGGTCGTGGGCATGAGGAAAAATGCCTCGATGTACTAGTATGAGGATCCTCGATCCGTTGCGTAGCCGCCTCTATTTAAGTAATTTAGATGATACGACTAAGCTGTTCACCCGCCGTTTTATACATGCTACAGACCGTGGTCTATTCAGCGTCGTGAAATGGTAACATTAAGCCCCATCGGCTTTCGTAGAAACCCTTCACGAGTATCCATGACCTCCTGTCGCAGAACCACGCCGTACCGCTTGATCCACGTTCCAGCGATCAACCGCATCTGCATCTCCGCAACGTTCCTCCCCACGCAGGACCGCGGGCCGTGGCTGAAGGGGATAAAGGCGTTCTTCTGCTCGTTAGTAATGTTGTCCCACCGCTCAGGCTTGAACTCGTCGGCGTCGGGGCCCCAGATCTTCGTCGAGTGGTGGATGGTGTAAGTGGGGACGCTGAGGACAGTTCCGGGGCCGAAGTATCGTCCTTGGAGCGTGACGCCGCGGGAGTTGGGGGGGATCTCGCGCGGCAACCCGATGCCTGAAGGGGAGTGGTACCGCAGGGTCTCGTTGATGGCGTTTCCGAGATACGGGAGGTGCTTGACTTGCTCGTACGTTGGGACTGTCTCGTCTCCGGGGACGGCCTCGTCGATCTCTTCCTGTAGCTTCTTGAGAACTCCCGGTGTCCTGACGACGTTGTAAAGAAGGGCGCATGAGGAGTTGGACGTGGTGTCGCTGCCTGCAATCAGTTGCGTCAAGGCCTCGGCAGTTAGCTCGGCTCGACCGAGAGGCTCTCCCTTTTCGTCTCGTCCGTCCATCAGACGGGACAACAAGTCTTTCCGGTTGATATCCGGGGGCCGCTCCAGTCGCTCGCTGACGCAGGCGATGGCAATGCCGGCCAGGTTCTCGACGGCTTGCAGGCCCTGGCTGAAGAAGGGATCCGGCAGCCACTTCGCGTATGGCTTCAGCCAGGGGATGCATCCGAGCGTGGCCGATACCTCGCCGCGGCGGTTCATGATCTCACAGGCTGGCGCGTAGATGGCAGGGCTCGTTGGGCTGGCCTTGACCTCGGCGATGTCTGCTCCGGCGGTAATCATCCCTAGCCTCGTTGTCAGCACGGATAGTAGTTACTCATCACTGGACCACTTACCAAAGGGTTTTCCAAAGGCCAGATCGGAGATGGTGTCAAAGGCCAGATAATTGACTAGGTCAACGTCAGTGACATGCGGATACATGGACCTCGGTTACATACACCACGAGAGACATTCTATATCAGCAGTGCCGTCGGGCTTGGGAGATCGCTGCACGATGGAGTCCCACTGCTTAACCCATAGCTCGAGGTTTTGGCGGATATAAGGCTCGAACTCGATGATGGACTTGGGGGCAAACGTGTGGGAAACAATCTTTCGCTTGCGAGAGTGCTCGGCTCTGTTTCTGGTGTTGAACAGACCGCGATGGATGGAGACGAAGGGGTCGTAGTAGTCGCTATATGTCATATTAGCAAAGGAATGTAGAGGCGTTGGAGATAGTCGGAGTGGGAACCTACGATTTGAGGAAGCCGTTGCCGTGGCCGTAGATGGCGTTGATGGCGTCGGCATCGGCGATGCTGATGTGGTTCGGGGCGATGCGCACAACAGGGCCCAGCTTCTTGTGGACCTTGTCGACCAATTCATACCGCTTCCCTTTTCTGCAGGCGGCAAACAGCCAGAGGTTGCTGAACTGGGCTCCAAAGGGAGCGGGAATGCCTCGGAGAGATCCAAGCGTGACCAGGTAAGAAAACAAATAGAGGCTCACGATGCCCACGAGGGCCACCACGGGTGCCCACGGGGTGATCAGCACGCTCAGAACAGCCATTGCGTTTTACGAGTCGTAGCTTCTGCTTATGCTTATGCTCGAGGACAAGCGATAAGACAAAGTCAACTCCAGATTTCAACCCCAGGTTTCCTAGCGGGACAAGTTTGCTATTTGTATCTCCCTGTCCGAGATGACGTCGAGGGCGCCCCCGAAGCCGAGAACGGCTGCACAGACAGACGCTCGCTCACACCGAAGCCAATGAGACGCACGCAATTGCTACAACTGCCGGACTAGAAAAGCCCCCCACAGTCTCCGAACAGATTTAGCTGGGGAGCCCCGCAGTCTTTGCTGGTGCGGATGCGACCTTCGGCAGCGGCTCCTCGGCCGGGAAGCGCAGCGGCAGATCCCCGAGGAGGGAAGAAATGGCGACTTTTCTCCGTGGGCGCGATGAACGGGTTTTGCTTCCGACGGCCGGCATTTGAAGGCGTATGTCTGTGGAAGATCTATACTCCCTCGAGATGGCTGGGCTCTGGGATATAGGACTGACCGAGGAGTGTGTTGTGCAATCTGCATTTTTTTTTGTGCATGCTCCAACTCTGCTCTCCACTGCCTACTCCGTTTGACCGGGTTTAGGAGGATTAGTTAGACTACAAGTCACAGACGTTTCCGACTCGTCCGTCTTGGAGTTCATCCCATCCATCCCGACCCACTCTTGTTGAATGCGCCGCGGAGCACCCAGGCACCAGGCTACTCTGGACTCGTGAACCAACAAACCAGGTCGTCCTCGGTCGCCTGCTCATTTGAAGGAAGCTGCAGTCTTGCAAAGTCTTGTCATATTCAGGCCGAACGTGTAATTGCAACAAAGAAAGGGCGGCGAAGATGGGATTGCTCAGTGATATAGCCTGCCCCCAAACAGTCCGGTGTGCGGTTCCCGTGGATCACACCGTACGTTCTCACTGGGGTCAATTCTGCGCAGAATCCTACACTCTGAATGGGACTGCAAAACCACCTGATTGTTGTTTGTTCAACTGTCGCGCTCAATAGTTAATCCGCAGCTAGTATCCTCCCAACGAAAACTTGAGCATCTCTCTGCTCTTCTCTCTCCATAGTCTGGCCAGAACCCACCTCGGCTTCAGGGGTCGGGATATTTAACCCCGCTCCCGTGCTCTCCCGGAAGCATGATGTAAGGTCATTAGAGATACGCCGATTGGCCGGAGCCGTAGACGGTCGGATTCAGAGTACTCGAGTCCAGTGCCAAATGCCCCGTGGGACCCTGTACCTCCGTGAGTATGACCTGATCACGTCTTTGCTGTCGGAGCTCTCCATTCCATTCCTTCCAGCTACTTCTCCATCTTGCAAGAAACAATTGCTCCGCCATTCTTGGACCACCTGAACTGGACTGTCGAGACGCCAGCACGCACGTACAAAGCCCACAGCATCCTCGACAACGCGCGCGGGACTCTGCTCGAACGGGACGCAACAACAGAAAGATGGCTTCTGCGACCGAGCTTACCTACCGAGATGTCTCCGGGCACTCCGCCAAGGACGACCTCTACGTGGTGATCCACGATAAGGTCTACAACGCCACGAATTTCATCGACGAGCACCCGTACGTCCGTCCGAGCTCATCCAATGCCTTGGCGACATTTGCTTCGGGATTGGCCGTGCGCACTGCTACACGTAGTGCTATGAAAACCGGGTGGTATATGGGCTGACTTTGTGGAAATGCAGCGGCGGTGAGGAAGTTCTGCTTGATCTAGCTGGTACAGACGCCACCGAGGCTTTCGAGGACGTCGGACACAGCGACGAAGCTCGAGAAATACTCGACACCTTGTTTACTGCCAAGTTAAAACGAGTGGTGAGTCTCTCGACTCTGCTGATGGTCCCTGCCAGGTAATAACAGTGGCATACTGACAAATCTTCTTGTAGCCCGGCGACAGAGACCCAAAGAAGGAAGACAAACCCCCTGCATCTGCCGTCGCACCGTCTAGCGGGTCGAATACCGCACTCTACGCTTTGGTTGTTGTCAGTGGTGTAGTCGCCGCGCTAGTGTATACATATCTGCAAGAGCAAAAGAACAGTGCCGTTCCAGACGAGCTGTGAGGTGAAGTGTATGTATGACACTCGACGAGTGTGGGACTATCGTAGGCCAGGAGAGGGCTGGGATAATGAATACGTTTTTGATTCGAGAGGCGATGACGCTTTGGTCATGATTTCTTTCCTTCTTTCCCACGAAGGTTCTGTAATTGACCCGGTGGCTTGCTACAAGATCCGGGACTATCTTAGATCACAAAGTACACAACTTGATTTGCCATTATGTTTCGATGCACCTAGAAGCTACTGCAAAGGACTGCGACTCTTTAGGATGGCTGTCTTTAAGACCATGATGATGTGCTTTTACAATAAAGGGGAACACTGAAACGGGTTGAAGAAGCGGCCGGATTTCGAGAACAGCTGCGTGTGACTAGACAAGATCGACTGAAAATCGATGCATTTCTACTATTTTGTAATTTTGTTCCGCCACCACTGCTACGCATCCTGAGGTTAGGCAATTATACTTCTCAACTTCGCTTGTGGAGCGTCAAAGTCCGACACAACGTCACTAGCTATTGTGGCCAAGAGAGGCAGACTGAGAAATGATATGCGGGAAGGCCATCTCTGAAAAGGTACGCTGGAACAACAGCGAGCGATTCCCAAGGGCAGCAAGGTCGTCGTTGGAATAGCTTCCGTGCACCTCAGCCTCAGACATCGTCTCCCGCGGCTTATTGATCCGGATGTAGATGACGTCGAGCGTGATGGAGGCGACGATGCCAAGCGCACCGAATGCCAAGGATGTTCCGAATCCCGTGGGATACGCGGGGGACTCGGATTCAATGAAAATGTAAGATGCCCCGATCCCCCCTATGTTGGTCAGCGATGGCATGTAGGCTAGGCGATTCTAAGCGCACGCTTAACAGGGCTCGCGAGGTTGTTGCTGATACACGAAGTTGACTCTGGGTTGATTGGGTAGCGACCGATACTGGCATTGACGATGGCAAGGTAGCAGGCCCCGACGTTGTCCTTAACTCCAATTACCCGCCAGGGGGTGCTGACCGAGTAAGCTATCATGAGCAACGACTGGGGGATGATAAGGAAGAATGATCACCGCCTGAGCTTGTCCGTCAGGTGGCCGAAGGAGAAATGAGGAAGATTCTGTCAAAGTTCGACATTAGTCTAAGACGCCGGACGTGAAATGCGAGTCTCGGAAACGGCTCTTTTGTTGCGCCTACAGCCTGGACGAGTACCTCAGCGCCATCTTTGGCCGTCCACACGCGTTCCACGACGACGACTTTGACTAGGAACTGCCGGCCCTGGTGGAAGAGGGCGATCTCACTGCCTGCTCGATGGTGGTCACTGGCAATGACATCCTCCTCACCTTGGCTTCCAGAGACGCTGAGATCCTAATATACCGTCCGTGCCTCTTCAACGACTACGAGCAGTGGGCGTCAAAGGGGTCTGAAGAGACGCACATCAACGTGCAAAGATGCGTGGACGCGGCCATTGGTATCGTCGGCGTCATCGATTGCATGGTCGAAGCCGGACGGTGCTGTGCTGCGTCGTGGCTCTCCCACTACCAGGGTTTCTGCGCCGTCGTGGTGCTTTTCACGTATGCGATCCGCAGCGGACACAAGGACCCTTCTGATTGGGCAAAGTATTTCCGCGCAGCTGAGCGGTTTCAAGGGTTGATTACACGGGTTGCAGGTGCTGGTTCTTTGGCTTGGAGACTTTGTTATTATGGCGGAGTTTCGGCTGGAAGTTGTGAAGCAGCTGCAGAACGACCCGCTCTCGCTGAACATTACTCAGCCCGGGGTTCCCGCTGGCGAAAGCGAAGAAAAATCGATGCTCATACCGACACTCACTCCCAGTGACGGTTCATCGTGGCTCAGAACCTCTAGCCAGGGCGACGAGTTGTAAATTCTCGAAGGTAGTGGTCTCATCGCCTCTAAGCTGTATCCTGGCATATCCGGCGTAAATACCAGAAGCTCAGAAAGCCGGACTTGGCTAAGGCCTAGGCCTTTCAATAGTAAAGAGAGTATAGGAGGCTTATGGAGATTGCTTTAAAGTGAAGAGCAGTAAAACGCAAAATGCCACAACCAAAGGTCCGTCTACGAGAACGAGCTAGCAGTGCACCCCGGTCTGCTTGCCACCCGAGGTTTCTTCTACCTCATCTGGGAACTTACACTGCCGACGTGCGACTTCTTGGCGGTTCGCGTCGAGCTAGCAAAGCACTGACAGGCGCGCAGACGCATTAATGGAAGAGGGGTGTCTCGCGAATGTGCGTTCGGCTTGCAAGCAGGCATATTAGACCGAGTAAGTCTCTTCCGTCGGATTGTGGTACGGGTCTTTCGGATATCTGCCGGGTACTTGCTGAGTGCTTTTCCGGGTATAAATGCGTTTCGAGTAGGAAATAGCCGATGAGAGGCGGATAACTGGGGAGCGATCCACTCATACAGCTTCACAGTCTTAGGTGAGAGATCTGGTGAATAGATGGCGTAATCCTATAGGTAACTGAATTGTAGAAGAGCAATAGACAATGCAGTAACCCTGTGTTGGTACCGTGTATTGGCGCCCTGCGGGTAGAAATCGGACCCTTCTAGTGCAATTCAAGGCTTGCGATATCAGCTGTCTCGCAGACTATTGAGAAGTCGAGATATCGCCATATATCTAATGGCCCAACTAGTCCTCATATCCACTATGACCCGTAGCACATGTCCCCAGGAATTCTCTTAAAGGTTCCAGAGATATAATATATCCCAATATTGAAGAGGCTCGTTCTCATTTCTCAGTTACTGCTCAGAAGCACTACCTAATCGGGGGCCTCCCAGATGGCACCCAAGGAGTAGATCATCTAGGCCGTGGAGTCCCTCCGCGCAGGGCAGTTCATGTTCTGCCACACCACGACGAGCGAGGGCATCTGGGGCCACATCGAAGCAGCGGCCACGTACATCTGCCGGTTCGTGGAATACCTCCTTGGTGGAGGAGCCCATCTGGCCGGAGAACGCCGCCGCCATGGCCCGCGTTTCCGACCGCATCGCCGTCCCGATCGGCACGGGCGAGCGCTTCTGCACCATCTACGAGTTCCAGGCCCTGCTCGCGCGCAACGAGGTTGAGTACACGACCGGCTCCGAGGCTGGTGTTTTTTGAGCAGGTCAGAGCATCTGGACAGCGACATTGTCGATTACGTGCCCTTGCCGAAGGATGGGTTTGTCGACATCCCGTGTGGACCTGGCTTGAGAGTAAACCTCGTGGACAATGTGCAGCTATTCGGCCGCGTCGAGATGGCTTCGTGGTTGACCACCAGTAGAGACTTGGCGACGGCAGTGGTACGAAGAGAATAACTTGGATCAAGTGCATGTCCGAATCTAATTCCATTTAAGAACAGCCTTCAAGGTCTTTCCGCTCTTTGTGTCCTTGATTGCTTGGTCAAAGTCCTCCATGTCATAGACGCTGATCAGGTTCTCGATAGGATAGTTTCCCTTGGCGTGCTCTCCAATCAAGAAAGGGATGAGCTGAGGCCACGTTAGCGTTGGCTCGTCATTAGTTGTTCGTAGGATTAGAGGGCTACCTTGCTGGGAACCGCATCGCCTTCGCAGCAGCCCACATACTGTCGACCGTTGATGAGATGTGCAAACACATCAATGCCGGCCCTCTTTCCCGGCTGAGATGCATTTGTCAGTGCAGAACATTGTAAGCAGCCTAGTTCTCCACCAGTGAAACAACTTACAGCTGGTGCTCCGACAGTGGCAGCTTTGCCGTGTGTCCCAAGGCAATCCACCATGTTCTGGATGACTGCCGGTACACCGGAACAGTCCACAGCATAATGAACCCCGTTTGGCGGCGAGATCTGCTGGATCTTCGAAACAAGCTCAGGATCGTTGCCGAGGACAGTCTGGGTAGCCCCAAGCTTCTTGGCCAGATCTAGTCGAGACTGCTCGAGGTCGACGGCGATGATCTCCCTGGCGCCGCGCATCCTGGCCGCCATAACAGCGCTCATCCCCACGGACCCGACGCCGAAGACCGCAACCGTCTTGCCGGCCTCGACGTCTAGCGTGTTGAGAATCGCTCCCGCGCCGGTCTGCAGCCCGCAGCCCAGCGGAGCAAACAGAGCGAGGTCTGCATCGCTCTTCACCTTTACCAAGCTTGACCGGTGCACGACGGTGTGACGCGCAAAGGAACTTTGGCCAAAGAAGCGGCTGTACATGTCTTTCTTCTTCCCGTCTTTGCTGGCGATGGACAGGGTAGACGAGCCGTCGGGGCGTTGACCGCCGAAGTTGAGTGGGACGAAGGAATAGCAATATGCAGGGTGGCCTGACTTGCATTCCGAGCATTCCGAGCAGTGGGCGAAGGAGAGGAGGACTTTGTCGCCAGGCACTAGATCTGTGATGCCTGAGCCGACTTCCTCGACGATTCCAGCTCCTGTGTCGGTCAGATATTGATCGAGGACTAGCGATGTCCTGGGACAACTCACCTTCATGGCCAAGGACCGCTGGGGCCGAGGCGGGAAGGGTGCCCTCAGCGCACGACAAGTCAGTACGACAGAGCCCAGTAGCGTGGATTTTAATCAGAGCTTCATCGTCTCTGATATTGTCGACGGTGACTTCGTCTATAGAGAATGGCCCGTTTATTTCTTTGAGGATGAGCGCAGTTGTTGTCGTCATGGTGCAGTTGGGCTGGCGTATATCTTATTAGGCAATAGCTTGTGCTAGTGTCAAGATGGCGAGACAAAAGTTAGAAGAATTTATCGAGTAAATATAGATCTTGTTAATAGGTAGTGGCCTAAGGCTACCACTTAGGGCACTTAAGGCTTATAATACTACTGTTAGGCTAGCTAGTTAGATAATTAATTAGTCTTTTAGTGTTATTAATATTAATAAGTTATAAGGTTTTTATATACTAATATATATAGATATATTATAATTTCTTAATTTCTTTATACTAATACTTTTATTTTAATATAACTTTAAATATAAAAGCTAAAAGCCTAAAATATATAAAAAACACTATAAAATAAATTAATTTAATAAGAAATAAGCATATATATAACATATATTACTTTATTATACGTTTTCTTAGCTATATAGTAGTATTAAAAGGTAGTAGCTTAAGGCTACTACCTAGAGCACTTAAAGCTTATAACGCCACTACTAGGCTAGCTAGTTAGATAATTAATTAATCCTTTAGCATTATTAAGATTAACTGATCTCAAGCAATCTCATCTTTGACAATGGTCGAGAAATGGCATTTAATTAGTCATCACCAAGCGAAGATGCCAATATCAACTTGCCGTCCAACTATCCCGACTTCACTCCTCGGAGCGCAGCTTTGTGCTCGCATCCCCGCTGCCAACTAATCAACCTCACGGTGTCATGCGGGCGTGATAGAAACCTGCTCTAACCTCCAGGGGCTTTGCGTAGCCAGCTTCGCAACTAGCTCCACGCATCGCCCACAGGGGAAGCTGCCTCAAGCATACTGCACGTGGAGAAAGAGGCATGGCTAGCGTGAGTGGAAGAGATAGCAAGCGGTTGTATCGCGCCAAGCTTTTGGCAAGGAGCCGCTTAAACGACCGAGAGAGCCGCTGTATCGGACGGCAAGATGTGTGTAGGCGAATGAATGACAGATACATAGTGGACTTCATGATCTTAGAGAGGGTCTATTGACCGACAAGGCAGTGATTGACTAGAGAGGGATGAACAACTCAAATATCCATCTGTATCATGTCCCACTCTGCAACGTCTTCCTCCACTTCTCCGATCTATCACAATTCCTAGCCACTTGATCCTCTCAAGGCCCGTAGGTAGAGTGGCCCTGATTGGCGCCGCACCACCATCCGTTGTTTAACCCTCATCCCCATTCCCATGAGCAATCAACGAATGCGAAGTCACTGCCACGTCAATGGAGCTTCACACTGCCGCTCCTCGGGGCCGAGGACGATGAGTTTGCGCTACTCCACGCCGAGATGCGGGGTATGGTCCAGACTAGCCGGATGGAAGACGCGTTGTAGATGGGTCGTGACGAGGACATCAACTTGCGCGAGTCTGTGACAAAGCCTTTTGCGGAGGAACCCCATGATCCGGATGTTCATACTTCGCCCTCGTATGCGGGGTAACGGATTTACTATGACCTGAAGGGGATAGTGGCTCAAATAGACTGGAGACTGTGCAGTGGTTCGTGTCCTCGATGGGGACCTTATCTATCCTTGGCCGAGATTGCTAGCTTGATAAAGCCAGTCTCCATTCATAGTCGTGGCTGAGTTTTGACTCAAAATCTTCGCAACTCCTGAATTTTCTTTCTTTCTTTCTTTCTTTCCTTCTTCAAGCGTGATCAACTTGTAGCACGAGCTCCGTTTCGCTTAGTCTATCTACCGGTTTATTTACTTGTATGCGCCCGCCCGACACTCTTCGCATTGGTTTTAGAAACAGACAAGCTGACCCACGCAAACAGAAACATGCCAGCATTCACCACCGAGGAAGTCCCTCTCCGTAGTGACTCCGTCCCTCTGGTGATCAACGGACGCGAGGTGCACCCAGCCGACACCTTCGACGTCATCAGCCCCAACACCGGAGAGGCCGTCCACCAGTGCGCCAATGCCGACGTGTCCCACGCTTTAGCTGCCGTCGACGCCGGAGCCAAGGCGTTTGAATCTTGGAGCCAAACCACGCCTGCTCAGCGTCGAAGCGTCTTTCTCAAGGCCGTGGAGGTCATCGACAAACGAACGAATGAGCTGAAAGAGCACATGATGAAGGAGACCGGCGCTGATGACGGATGGGCCGCTTTCAACGTTATGCTCGGCAAGGAGTGCCTCCTGGACTGCGCGAGCAGGATCATGGCCGTGGAGGGGAAGATTCCATCGACCCAGGACCCAACTGTTGGAGCCCTTATAATCAAAGAGCCCTACGGTGTTATTCTCGGCATGGCGCCATGGTAAGCTACGCTGCTTCGCGGAGTGAAGTGTGAAGCAGTTCGGCTAATGGGAAACAGGAACGCGCCGTATGCGTTGGGCTTCAGAGCCGTTGCGTGGGCGATTGCCGCAGGCAATGCTGTGGTATTCAAGGCCTCCGAGATGAGCCCCCGCACTCACTGGGCAGTATCCTCGGTGTTCCACGAAGCCGGTCTTCCCAACGGTGTTCTCAACTTCATTACCTGCAGCCCGATCAATGCCCCGGGGGTTGCCAAGGCCATGATCGAGAGTCCAGACATCAAGAAGATCAACTTCACCGGCAGCTCGGTTGTCGGTCGCATCGTCGCCCAGATGGCGGGAGCCAACCTGAAGCCCACCCTGTTGGAGCTCGGAGGAAAGGCGCCGGCCATTGTCTGCGAGGACGCAGATCTCGACGTCGCAGCTAAACAGTGCGTCCTGGGCGCGTTCATGTACTCTGGGCAGATCTGCATGAGCACGGAGCGCATCCTCGTCCACAAGTCGGTCCGGGTTGCTCTAGAGGAGAAGCTCAAGGAATGGGTAAGGAACATGTTCTCGTCCCAGGACGACGCGCCTAGAGTCATCACGGACCGAGCAGTGATGAAGAACAAGGGCCTCGTCAAGGACGCCGTGGCGAAGGGAGCGAGAGTCCTCTGCGGCGACGTCGACGCCGTCGAGAAGACCACGACCCGGCTACGGCCCATCATCGTTAGCGGCGTGACGCCAGACATGGACATCTACATGACCGAGTCGTTCGGCCCAACCGTGTCGGTCGTCGAGTTTGAGACGGAGGAGGAAGCGCTGCGCATCGCAAACGATACCGAGTACGGGCTCAGCTCTGCCATCTTTTCTCGAGATCTAAGACGCGCCTTGCGCCTTGCGAAGCGGATAGAGACTGGAGCCGTGCACATCAACCGGATGAGCGTTCACGACGAGGCTGTTCTTCCGCACGGAGGAGCCAAGTCGAGTGGGTTTGGGAGATTCAACGCTGGGATGGAGGAGTGGGTGAGGACGAAAAACATTACGTATGATATCTGAGCCCGGATCATGGCTCTCTGCGTTGATTTTATCAATCTGAACTAGATGAGCGAATATATGCTGCAAGTCTTTCTTTGTAGTTTCAATGCTGAGCATGGTGGTTAGATATCTTGGTAGGAATGCATGGAACGCGCATGCAAGCCAGATCTACCCGGACCGTCTTTCGTCAGATGCTTATCTCGTACCAGAGTAGATGCTTGCTTTTCCGACGTCTCTCTACAGGTGTAGATCTTACGGTGAACGGGTACACTGCATCGTGGCTGCAACCAAGTCAAGGATGGGGGTCACCTGCTCCCACGCATGGATGGAGAACCACCAATATCCAAGCCCACAAAGCCACCGATGATTGGCAATTCCTTCGTCGATGGCCGCCTCCCAAGACGGATTCAGACCTAGCCGTCCCGTCTCCCCAGACGACTTGCTACGAACCCCGCGTCTCGTGGAGCAAGGGGCACCACTAGACGTCATATTGGGTTAGATTCATCGCATATCGCGGGGGCCAAACCACGGCAGATGAGACCGGCTCCGAGTAAGCCGCCGTTGATTGGGTGGCAGTTCGACATCCCCATTTGATACAGTTCCTCCTTGCCTCCCCAGCTTCCATAGATTCCATAGAAACGATTCTGCCCAAGGAAGCGTTGCCTGCTCCACTCGGAACGCAACGCCGCCGTCGGAAATTCCCTCGCCGTCGTGGAAACCGCCATGACGTGTGCCCATCATAATACCTACTCCCCAGAACCGTGTTGTGCGTTGCCAGATAAGTTCCCGTTGATTAGTTCGAAACAAGCAAATGGAACCGGCAAAAGCAAAGAAGCGGGCGTTTCGAGCCTGCCTGCCCTGCCGCGCGCGAAAGGTCCGGTGCATCGTGACGGGGACGTGCCAGCCCTGCATGAACTGCAAGCTCGACGAGAAGGACTGCGACTTTGCCAAGGGGGCCAAGACACAGCATGTTTTGCCTGAGCGTTCTCGTGGCCGAGGAATGTTGCTAACCTGAAACAATATAGTCCAAGGCCTGATCGGAATCGTCACCGGGGCGCGACGAGCCCCAGTTCCCAGTACGACGAGTTCTCGACGAACGAACACCATCACTCGACGCATTCTCCAAAAGGCTCGGATGCGTCGGGAAGCGATTCGGTTGACCAACGGCTTCCCAATAGCCAGCTCAACAGTCGACCTGGAAAAGCATCTTCACCAAAGTCGGGCCTCCAAAACCCGGGTACGTGGTTCTCCTGTCTTCACCGCTGCACCTATTTCGCAGCTAACTCGGGCCAAGAAGAACTGAGCCTTCTGTACGATCCGACCGATCCCAGCTACTGTTTCCTGCAAGCGCCCAAGATCCAGACAATACTACCTCAAGATCTCGAATTTCTCAACAAGCAAGGATGCTTTGTCGTACCGCAGCGAAAGGTTCTCGACGAGTTTATCCAGCACTACTTCTCTTTCATCCACCCCATACTTCCCATCCTAAACGAGGCCGACTTCTGGGCTCCGTATAATTCACAGTCAGACTGTGCTAGTCAGGAGCGGATGTCCATCATTGTTCTCCAAGGGATGCTGTTTACGTCTTGCACTGTGAGTTTGAATCAGATTGTACCTAGGGCACCTAGGACGTCTATGCTAACACGCATCTAGTTTGTCTCCGAGGAAACTATTAAGACTCTCGGCTTCCAAACTACGCAGGACGCCAAGTATTCCTTCTACAGGCGAGCCAAGGTATTTTAAGTCTTGTCCCTGTTCATCCTTCAAGCAACTAATACTTTCCAAGCTTCTATACGACTTTGGGTACGAGCGATCCTCAATAGCCATTGCCCAGGCTGCCGTGCTCCTCTCTCATTCCCACCTAATCCCCCTTCCCTATGGAGGATACAAACAGCTTGGTTCTCTATGGTCCGGCATAGCAATCCATCACGCCCGCGATGCGCGAGCGCACCTCTACTTTTCCATGACACTGAACAGCCCCCAAACCCCCGACGAGGCAAAGCGGCACAACGTGCTTAAGCGGCTGTGGTGGTGTTGCATCATCTGCGATCGGGTGATCCCGTTGACTTCCCGTCAGAACATCAAGATCACTAGGTCCAACTTCAACTTCGACGCCAGTCCCATTCTGAGGTGCGAGGATCTCTTTGATGAATTCTACAACTCAAACGTCTACGACTCGACCACAAAGATCCATCTAGCTCAAGTTTTGGAGAAGCTTGTGGAGCTCTGCGTTATTCTCACTGATGTTCTCACCCTGTCATCATCAATTCGAGAAAACCCGGCATGGGGCCTTTCGCAGAGAATTGCAGACATGAACCTAGCTGGTGTCTGTAGGATTCAACTCCAGCGCTGGTACAATGCCTTTCTGGAAATGAAGTCGGCAAGAAACGGCAAGGCAATTCAGGATACGGGCAGCAAATCGAACGGCAGCTCCGTAATATTGTTTACGAACCTGGCAGAGATGTACTATCAGTAAGTCAACCCTTGAGGGTTCTTCTGGTGCTTTACTAATCAAACCATCTCAGCTCTGCAAGGCTTGCTCTGTGCCATTATGAGATGCTTCACCTTGGCTTGGCCGTTACATCAAGCGAAAGCAAGATCACAGACATGTTTGAGAAGAGCTACGAGCTTCAGAATGCCATTTCGCAAGTGACGGAGTGTCTGGCGGAACTTACTCGCCTACGTTTGATACGGTGGCTACCGATGAGCGCGTAAGTAATATCTTCTAAATCAGTAAATCATGCTAACTTTGTGTTAGCGTCGGATGCACTGCCTTGCCGTTAGCCCTCCAGATTCTCGACGTCGAACTGCTTCAACTCAAGTCCCAAGATTCCTCAGTGTCTACAGCCACCGCTGTTTCTGCTAGTCGTCAGCAAGAACGTCTCAACATGCTGATTGATGCAATGAAGACTTATCGGCCGAGATACTACATAGTGGACTGGGTTGCAAGGACAATACGGCACATTGTCAACGTCGCACAACAATGGTTGCCCTCGACTCCAGTTCCCACAGGCAATTCCAGGCTGTCAGTTGGAGGCTGGATTGAGATACTACAAGCACAGCCGAGCTACTACCTGCGCCTCGCCATGACTATGGACTTGAGCATCAGCAACGGACAACTTCCGGAAGAAAGCGACTTTCCACTCGGCCTACGCGATATTGTCCAGAGTCGCATGATGACTGCTCTGTCTTCGACTACCATCCCCATGAGCATTGACCAGTATCAACATCCCCAGCCAACACAGGGGTGCCCAGGGCAGGATACAGCATGTTCTAGTAGTTCTGACGGGAGTTCTACGCCAGTCTTTTCTGGCGAAGAGCATAGATTCGAGGAAGGATCAGCTCACATCGGGAATAGCGTTGTCGAGTTTAACAACACTATTGGATGTACCTCAAACGCCCCTGACATGGCTGATCCCACCAGTCTCAGTGGAATACAACCGTCCTGTGGGTTGAATGGAAATGGCATGTGGCCGGAGGCAATGTTTGGTCTCAACCTAAGCAGGCCATTCGCCGCTATCCAACCGGAACGTGGGGACTTTCAGGTAGGCAATGATCCTCTCACCCAGAGTTCATCCGCCATGATGAACTCGGCTCAGTGGAACGTTGGCCAGTCAATCAATGAGCTAGACCTGCCGGATTTTCAGGTGGACGAGTCGTTCTTTGAGGCACTGCGGGAAAACGCGAGTACTACACTAAGGAATAACGACGAACGTCTCCTCGAGGAACTGGACAAGGTGATTAATATGTCTTGAAGAAATGGAGTGGATAATGATTATATGATTCATGGCAATGGCTTGAGTTGCAGGGCATGTGAGGAAGAGAATCTAGTAATGTCTTGTGAAGACCATTGTCGGTAATGGCATTTTGCAAACTAGGCTGGGGGGTTCAGCGATTAAACGGATTTCTGAATATTGCAGTACTTATCTTTCAAAGTTGCTTTCACTGCTTCCCACGATCGTTCGGCTGACAATCCGAACATCTAGTTAACGTGATCTTAGCTGCAGTAAGTGACGACCTGGGCTGAGGCAAGCCTAGCTAGCAATCATAACTACTCATGTGCTTAGTAGAATACAAGGAAGACGTTAGTTGAGATGGAAGTTTAAGAGGGTTAGATCAGGAGCAAACAAGAGTATAAACAATGGTGGTTTCGAATGTGTGATCGCATATGACAGCAGGACAAACTATAAACCAAGATCAATGTCATACGGCGCTTTAGAAATTGATTGACAGTTAACGAGAATGTTAAAGCCAGTATAAAGCGGTCGTCTAGATATTTTTACCGTACTTAGGGAAAGATATATCCTAGACTTGGCCGCTGCCTTAGATATTAAAGCCCAGTTCAACTAGCCATGACGGTGAGATCAGTACCTGGACGAAATCAGAGCAACAGCGAATCACAAAGACATATCTTGCCTGTAACACCTGTGAGAAGACACCTAAAGGAATTGGCGAACTAAGCTTTGGAGCCGTGAATCACATTGAAGTGGTAAATATGCTGTACAGTGGGATTCACGACTTCTGATACTATGCTGCTCATCACCGGGGCGAGATTAGTATATAAACGCGGTCTAGACAGCATTTACTGAGTAGCTGCAGGTTTTCCAACGCATTGCAACGTCCTCTTGTAAAGTATATCGATCTACCTTTACCCATGATACCAAGGAACATGTGCACATTCAGAAGGCGATTCTACATGTGTGGTCGTTGCGGGACCCACGTTCTGACGAAACAAGAGACTGTGAAGTGCCCCGACGCGGAAGCAGCAGGTAAAGAATGTGAATGTGTCAATGATGACATTCAACTGAAAAAGCCACTTCTGTTGTTGTGTGCTAAGTGCGAGCGGAAGGATCTGGAAACACGATTAGGAGGTGCTTGAGTCAGGCGAAACAGTCACCCAGTTCTTGGAGGCCAATGAAGAATTAAGTCAACCTAGGTTTTAATAATAAGGTTAACAAAAAAACCTTATCAAAATAACATTATATGAATAAAGGACGAGACTGAGAAAACGAATATACATTACAGGCTAATATAGAAAAACAATATAACTTAGTATGCAATGGTGTGTAAAAGCTGTAAAGGCTAGATATTTTTCACTATTATATTTATCAGTTCACTGCCTAGAATGCATGCTATATCAGGTTGCAATCTCAATCCGCGCTTGTGATAAATCGGCTCCTAAAGAATTGTATTTAAATCCAAGCTGGTGAACGCACTTAATAAACGACAGCCCAGCAGTAAAGAGGAAGCTTCTTGTCAGCAAGGAAGATGGATCGGAAGGGCATGACTCGGGCTCGGCTGCTAGAATTAGCTCACAAGGGTCAAGAACAGCTTTATCAACGAAGGAAAGGGTAAAGACAGAAACTAGAAAGCCAGAAAAAAATATGCAATTGATTTTCAGAAGGTGAAAAGACATGTTGTCCCTTTTTGGGGGGGGCTTGAGTAGGCACCCAACTTCGAGAAGCTGAAGCCGACTACAACGCCAAGGGGCCAAAATGGCCCATCACAATAACTACAACAATATCAGAGTAGGGATAAGGCTAGTATTTCACTCAAAAGTGAGAAGTTCTAGTTCAATAATAGCAGACAAGAAGGTGATCACACTATGTGTGACAAAGTGTAGAGTTTGCGGTTGACAATGATACGGTGGGTAGCAACACAGTAAATGTATGATAGGCTACAAGGTTTACATTTTCTTGCAGCGTTATTCATTATAGAAATCACTATATGTAAATAGCGTGATTTACCTTCCCTACAGACTATAAACACGTTTCTGATCAACCGTGTGCCAGGTCCAGAAAACACACAACTCAAGTTTCATCCTCCATTCAAACCAAACGAGATGTGCACACTGCAACTTTACATATATCACTGCTCATACTGCAGGGCGTATATAACCACAGGCATTCAATCAGAGCGATGCTCTGAGTCACAGAAGGGAAGCAAAAATTGCGCGTATCCCAAGATGGACTGGACGCAATGCTGGGCCACTTATTAGTAAGGTCTGTCAAATATAGCAAAAGTGGAATGAACACTCCGCTAACGCTTAATCCAAAGATGGCATATATTCTCCAATGAGGCATAGTCTGCACTTTGTGTCTTGGGGGAAAGACATCGACGGCAAACTCTCTATAATAAGTCAGGGCCTAGTCCAAATTCACACGCTTCACCTACACACTCATGTCTATCGTGTTGTTTGACGCAAACTTGCATGGGTCGTGTTACGTCTTGCGAGCGAATGTGCATCTAGCCTAAATGCTCGGTGAGACATTGTTGCTTCGATCACATGCAACCCATCGAGTGTATCGAAAATACACAGTCAGGGACACAGGTTCGAGGCAATGGAACCTCAGGGACTTCGAAGTAGATTTCTTCAAGCAGGAGCTTTCCTCTTTAGTCAAAATTAAACCATTATACGTTGTACGTTGCAACCTTTGCTGAAGCTACTACTACAAACTTGACCGAGAGGCTCTTATTGTCGGCCGTAGCACCGTTGATGATTTGGACTATAGAGAAGCTGCATGTTGAAATAATTAGCTGCCAATTTGAATGCGCTGTGCGTCTGAAGTGCTCATAATATAGGCAACATACGTGCTTGAAAGCAGACTAGCTGTAGATCATATGCCGAGTATTCATGTTGCATTGAGGTAGAATATATACTGCCTCTCCCTATAGAATCAAAACAACTCAACGGACACTTTACCTCTCCTCTAGCACCTAATTACAGTATACAGCAGAGGTAGGCTGAGTTGTTTTGCAAATCGTCGCCCTTGTTCTTGACATCATCCGGTGTGCCGTTTGTCAGCGTCAGTTGGTTTTGCCCGCACACCACGAAGCGGGTGACTGTTCTCGATCTTTACATGAACAACGTAAAAGGACGATTATGATGGAGCTTGGATGACTGTAGCGAATAAAGCCTGGGATCCAGATAACGGACAACCTGAACTAGTTCCTATTTTGACTAGGTCCACGGTTCCACAAGAGGCTCCATCTGACCGCCATGACAAGTGAGTCAATTTCTGAAAAGCCTCCTCGAGCAGAACCCACCCACCACCTACTCGTGACTTCCATCGCGAATTGTTGCAACACAGGTGCACAATGACTATCGCAGAGGTAAACGGACAAGGCATGGAGCTACTCCCGTGGCTCCAATCCCTAGAGCATCCGGAATCTCGCAAATCCCTTTATACCGTCGTCATCCCAGCGCTGCTGAGTGGCGTGGCCGAGATTGGCAAAGCGTTGAGATCCTCCAAGGTCTCCCATGTTGGGTCCTCGAACGCATTTGGCGACGAGCAGCTCAACGTCGACGTTCTAGCCGAGAACATCGTCCGGGACACTGCGGCCAAATGCCCGACAATCTTCACTGCTAGCAGCGAGGAGGACCCTGTTGAGCGCCCGGCGCGTCAGAATGAAGAAACCCCGGCGCCGGATTCCCTTTCGGAGCAATACACGGTCGCCTTCGATCCCCTCGACGGTAGCTCCATCATTGCGTCAAACTGGACGGTCGGCACGATTATTGGCGTTTGGGATGGCGTCTCGGCGCTCAACCAGGACCCGGCGAAGAAGCAGGTAGCTTCCGTTCTCGGAGTCTACGGACCACGCACGACAGCCGTCGTTGCACTGCGTGTTCCCGGAACGAAGGACATCTGCTTCGAGGTTGGTCTGAATGGAGATGATACGACCAAGTGTGAGGTGGTCCGTTCCAACGTCCAGCTTGCGAAACCACCATTCAAGAACCGTTACTTTGCTCCAGCAAACCTGCGCGCCGCCGCCGAGGACCCCCAATACATGGACCTCATCACGCGGTTTGTGCAAGAGAAGTATACCTTGCGATACTCTGGCGGGCTCATTCCTGACGTGGTACATGCCCTCGTCAAGGGACACGGAGTGTATGTCTCCCCAGTCACCGGTGCGAGCGAGGCGAAGCTTCGGAGACTCTACGAGCTATGTCCAGTAGCGCTTGTTGTTGAGTGCGCTGGCGGCCAGGCTGTTGATCCCACTGACGGCAAGAGAATACTTGAAAGGGTAGTTGGGCACTGCGACGAGCGAGCAGGACTGGTTTGTGGTACTGCTGGCGAGGTCGAGATAGTAAGGGAGGCTTTGCAAAGAAGAGAGGCTTAGAGTGAATTTGACCCGGCCAGTATTTTAGTTCCCACGACTAGTTCTTTGGAACTTGGGTGTGAGGTCGATTACTTATAGACGGGGGACCTATAGACGGGGGGAACAACAACTAAGGGCGTATAGCCTAACGTGCAATTGGATTTGTGGTTAGAACCACTTGGCTCAGTCTATCTTAGATACAAGATGTCCTTATTTCCACCCATGGACGGAATCATGGCCCTCCTCACGGCACGGGCCATTTCCGATGCGTCGTAGGCCTGGTGTTACTTGGCAGTGGGCTATCACTCAGACAGAGCTGGAGTGTGTTGTTCAATCTAAGACTCCCACTCTCCAGCGTCCTGCCTGCCCGATGAAGCCCCCGGTGATTATGTCGTGATTATTCTGCTTCTGCTTTGTAGATCAACCAAAGGAAAGCTGTATAGCTGACCCCCTTTCCACGGACATCCAAACTACATAAGCATCACTTCGCACCTCAACATACCTGCATCGTAGGTTAGATGTAGTTAGCCCCTCGACGACCCTAGTCTCCAGCGAAACAGCTGCCTCCACCAGTCCGCACCACGTCTGCGTGCCACATTTCCATTTTGCCCAGGATTCTGGCCTCAGCCTCTTGGGATGAGACGATCCGGCTCTGACATATTAATGATGGCACATACATTCAAGAGCTCCAAGGCCAGGTTGATTGATCAATTGATGAAGTCAGACAACGTTCGAGTCTGTTCTATCTGTTGCTACTTGACAGAAACCTACATCTGTCTTGTCTACAGTGATCTACTCTACTCCGATCCGCAGGGCCATATGCCCCTAGGGAAGCGTCCATACTTTCTCCGCGGCATCTATAGGGAATGTAATTCCTCAAGGCAGAGTGTGCGTAAGGAGAAAGGTACACAAGGGTAGATTGGGATTCGGGTCGTTATCATGCAATCGGCAGTACATCGGAGAGCATCCCCCTGGCGAACCCAGAGGCGTGCCCTGGGCGGCTTGAGTACAGCGGTGAGCCGTGTGGGGTACCACACTTCGGCCCTTGGGTTCCCAGTTTTTGGTGTTTCACATGTCCGGAAGGGCCGAGCTCCGGGCTCCCAGCTCGGTTATTGTTGTTGTCTAAATGTCAGTATGAAGGAATAAGTGTCTAAGTGCGTCCTGTTTTTGAAGCAAAATAGTTACGTGGGAGCTTACCTTGCTAGATATGACTATGCTTGCTATGATAGGAATTGTATGAGGAGAACGGAGTACTCCAAAAGCCTGGGGCCCACGTGTCTAATTATGAAGTTGCCTTTTTTGGGCCGACAACCCTTATTTTCTTTTACAGAGGACGCCGATTTTTCTCTAATCTAGAGCATGGCCTTAGGCAACAACTCTCTATGAACGATCCTCATCGACCTGGGTCGTAACATTCCGCGGAAGGGTGGTTTGTCACTCCGTTATTACGTCTTTACTAATTCCCTTCCGCGGAAGCATGGATTAAGGAACAGCTTAGCAATCAGTAGAGGCTCGCAAGAGCAAACTTTTTATAGACATAATTATATAAAGAGCCAACAATCCGCATAGGCGGTGTGGTTGGCCATCTTCCAGACAGAACACTCTCCTCACTGTCATCCAACACTCTCCTCGCTGTCCCACTGCGCATCCAACACTCACCATGGCGTCCCCTCCTCTGAAAAGTTTCGTCTCATTTACCGAAACATGGCACAATAAGCCTTACCCAGCCATCTTGCCCACGAGGCCGGAGGTTTCAGCAGCTGGGAAGAGCGTCGTCATCACCGGCGGAGGAACGGGCATCGGAAAGGCCGCCGCCATTGCCTTCGCCCAAGCCGGCGCCAAATCCGTCTCCATCATAGGGCGTAGGATCGACCGCCTCCAGACTGCTGGGGCGGCAATCACGGAAGCCAACCCTTCGACTCATGTGGTCCTGCAAACGGGCGACGTCACCAATCGCACGTCCATCGAGGCCGCTCTGGCTGCCATTGTGGCGAAAATCGGCGGCAAGATTGACATATTCCTTAACAACGCCGGTATTCTTCCAAAGGAGGCTGCGGTAATCGACTACCCCGAGTCAGAGGTCCGGCGATCTTTCGAGATCAACCTCATGGGCTCTTTCAACGCCCTGCAGGTGTTTACCCCGCTGGCGGCTCCTGGCGCAAAGCTCCTCAACACAGGAAGTGCCATCAGTCACTGGTCTCCTCTTCCGGAAGTGCCAGGAGTGTGGAGCTACGCAGCCGCAAAAGCAGCGGCGCTGAAGATGATGGAGTACTATGCTTCCGAGAACCCGAATATTCACGTCGTTAGCATCCAACCAGGCATCGTTGGTACGGAGATCAACCCAAATATCCCCGTGGGACTAGACACAGGTATATGCTCTTCCATTTTCATGCCATCAGGCGGATGGATGCGCTGCGTAAGATACTAACACACCTTACAGTGGAGTTGCCTGCACACTTCCTTGTGTGGATTGCGTCGGATGAAGCTACATTTCTGAGGAACAAGTTTGTCTGGGCGAATTGGGATGTGGAAGAACTCAAGGCTCGGGCGGAAGAGATCCAGACATCATCTCTCCTGAGGGTATCTCTGAATGGCGTCGACATGTAGTTAGGACGTTGTTGTCCAGTAAACTGACAGAGCTTGAGACAGTGAACCGGGGCTAGGGTGGGTTCGGCTACATTTTGCTTGCCTATAGCTTTTCTGTCCCAGTGGTTCTACTAAGGAGAGACCATAGGATCGGACTAAGAAGGACAAATTAATCAACTTGTCCCCCGACAAACATTTCCATTGCACCATTGCCATGCCTCGTGCCTTTTTTTCCAGAGCAAACCGACGACGATAGTATCATGAAAATTACCTAGAGCGTTGGAAAAAACATTCCAGCGACAAATTCGGCTTCTTGCAAGAACTTGCCGCAGAGCTAGACGCAGGTGGAAAACTAGTAGCCGCCGCCACGATAGTCGCATGCAGATAGATACCACTATCAAATGCAGCACAAAGCGTACTATGTGGTAAACCGCTTAGATGTTTGGGCTTAGTTGTGGCTTTTTGAGTGCACAACGTCCGCTCCTGTCATGGCGAGCATCTCCCGAGGAAACCCGCGTCCCGCTCACAAAGGAAACAAAAGGTGCCATGCTAAACGTCAGCCCTAGACGATAATGCACAAGCATAACGCAAGAGCTTTTCGCATACGTCTCGTAGATCTTTCAGAGGCTCGTGCCCTGTTTGCTGTATCAGATCTTCCAAGAGGGAAATGGACAGATTCACTAATGACAGGTCGTGTTCCACACTCGCGTGGCATGGCTCAAACATGATGTTGGCTGTCAAACAGACTGATCCAGAGATACATGTGCACGCGGTCATCCTAGAAAATGTAGAAGGTCAGCTGCCATCCTAATATCAATGATACAAGCAGTTCTCTAACCAGATGAACGCCTGGTCTCTTCGTTCTACGCCCCAAAACAGCCGCATACACCAACGAGTTTCGTCTACAAGTTTCTCCCAATCCTGTAATGATGGCGTTGGCAGGGGCACTGGAACAATATGTCCTTGTTGCGTAACTGTTGTGCCAAAACTCAGTAGGCTCTGCGTCCAGCGCGACGCCATGGCATGAGCTCGGTAAACCTGAGTCCGACAGGCAAGATGAGTGGAGTAGAGGACTGCAAAGCTTCTGCACAGGTTTGGCTGTCCAGCTTGCAGTACAGAGCTGGGTCGGAACGGTGGCGGTATACCAGAGGTCCAATCGTCCAGCATATGGTTTAGACGAACTATATTCTCGTCTCGCTGGTAGTTGTCCATGGTCCCGGCACGAGATGCAACCATGAAGTCGTAGACTTCACCTTGGATCTGAGCAAGCCGTACGCGGCATCGAAGAAAGTTGAATGGAAAAGTACCGTCGGCATCGGTCACGTTTCCAGCTCCATCTTCGGGCTCGGCTGACGGCCACTCAAGGTCGATATCGGCCTCGCGTTGTACAGGCGGCTGACTTGTGCGCAAGCTAATATCTCTATCAAGGAGGTATGCTATCCAAAAGACTCGGTCCCGTTCCAATACATGGGAAGTGTCGAGGTACTCAGCTCTTCGAGTATGCAGCCCCAACTCGTGCGCCAGACGTAAAGCAATGGCAATCAGCATCGTCGCGGGCTTAAGATCTTGTGTACCCTGAAAGAGCATGACCATTCCAATGAGGATCTGGACGTTGAGAAGATCAGCGTCACCCATGATGACCTCGGAAAGTACTGTCTGGGCGTTGTGCAGGTAAAACGCCGCGCTCTCACTCAGTGCCGCTTCATCGGGAGGTATTTGACGATGAGCCAGCGCGAGAACCACGTTAATTGCTGCCCATGTTGTACGCTCTCTTCGACCAGGATGTGCGTACCAGTTGTTGATGGATTGCAGTAACCGACCGGGATGGAACAGCGGAAGAACGGCGTTCAGCGTTGTGAGGTAAGCTTCCGTCGCAGACAGGACTTCTTGAAGTGGTGGCAGTTCCATGCGTGCATCAGGAAGCTCTTTTTGGACCAGGTCGACCTGATCTTCCTGGAGGTCGGCAGCGTGGGCTGAGGCAGTTGGAAGGTCTGGAGCCTTGTCCCATCTCGGTACAGGGCTTTGAAGCTCCTCGATCCTCTTCAGAGCCCGGCCAAGACTTGATTCGAGACGCTCTACTCGCAATCGCAGAACTGCAATGTCTTCGCCCGATTCCTGACGCCTAGCCCGCGCTTTGCGGCTTGTAGCTCCAAAAGCACAGATTGAGTCATGCAGTATGCAATTAGAGCATCGGGGCTTTTGTGCGTCGCACTTGATCCTCCTGCGATAGCAAAGGTCGCACGCCTGGTCAGGAGTATGTTAGTGCTTGGTTACAGCAAGCGGTGGCAGTTAAAACAGGAATTGCGGTAAGACGAACCTTCCGAGCTTTGTGTTGCAGCATTTTAGCTGCGCAATTGACTCCTGGACGTTACAACTCGGCGTGGGGGAAGACAAGGCAGGGTAAGTGGCTCACCTTCTGCGGAAGCAACGCTGATAAATGTAAAGATGGGGTGATCTGGAGGCCACGCACGCTGACTAAGATCTCACTTGAGTTTCGAGACAGAGTACCGTGTCTACTGTACGGAGTACATACGAAGTACTATGATATCATCGTGGTCCACCGTTGATTGGTGGAATGTTCCACTACGGGCCATCCGGGATCATACTACCTAGCTTACTTGCCTACGTAGCTAGTACGTATGCATCGACTCTAGCCAAGGTACAGGCCGCGAGGGTTGGAAAGGTTAATTGCTCAAGTTCTTGCATACATGCTCTATAATGGCTCTGTATAGATGCTCTCATAGGATCCGTGATGCTAAGAAATGGCTCCTATTTGTTACTCAACCTACAGCCATTATGTAGTGCATACATCATAGAGAGGTGAGTGCGATCCCTTGTACTGATATGGGGCGGCTAGACAAATAACCTTTCCAACCCTTGTGGCCTGTAGTACTATATGGTCTACTCGAAACAGACACAGGGATTGTCGTGAACTCAGACCAAGTGCCCCTTATTAACCGGTGGATGTGTCTTTTACTAGAGCCCAGATGATGTCTTGTTTAAATATCCATTCGTTTCGTACGAGATGTCGTCTTCGTTCCATAATCCTCTGAACTCAGTTTCGCCTTGATGGTCAATTTCGATAAAATGTTTGCACGGGCGCTTCTGATACTAGCCAGCTGTCTTTCCAGCACTTTGGCCGAATCATGCGATAGTCGACAAGCTCGCACTCAGCCTGCTTCCGGCGCCCTCGTCGTCGACGGATCCGGAGAATTCTCAGACAGCTTCACGACCATTGGTGAAGCTGTTGCCGCCTTGAAAAACGGCACCGAGGAGCAGGTGATATTCGTGCTTCCGGGGACTTATCAAGAGCAGGTGTACATCGCCCCCCTCCTCGGTCCACTCACCATCCAAGGATACACCTGCGACACGCGATCATACCTCGACAACCAAGTGACCCTGACAAACAACGTCTCCCGACACTCTCCCAACATTACGAAAAATGACGAGACTGCAACCCTTCGGCTTTGGTCTCCCGGAGTCAAGATTTACAACTTGAATATTGCCAACACTTTTGGCGCTGCGGCGACCAAGGGGCAGGCTCTCGCTTTGAGCGCTCAAGCAACGGACCTCGGTTTCTACGGATGCAGATTCGAGGGCTGGCAGGACACCGTCTACGCCAACGAAGGTCGCCAGATATATGCAAACACTTTTATCAACGGCGCCGTCGACTTCATCTTTGGGCTCAAAGCTGCTGCCTGGTTTGAGAATTGCGACATTGAGACACTAGGGAAGGGTTTCATCACTGCAAACGGCCGGGACTCTGAAGAAAACACTTCGTTCTACGTCTTCAACAAATGCAACGTCTCTGGAACTAGCGGCAATGCCTCGACATACCTCGGCAGGCCATGGCGGCCATTCTCGAGGGTCGTGTTCCAAAAGACTGCTTTGGGAGACGTGGTTCACCCAGAGGGATGGGCTAGGTGGAACGCCACACAAAGCGTGGACAGCATCGTCTACCGCGAGTACAAGAACAAGGGCCCGGGAGCTGAAGGCGTGAGGGCAAACTTCAGCAGCCAGCTTACCGCTCCGATCGAAGCGACTGAAATCCTAGGCGCCGATTATAAGAATGAGCCTTGGGTGGATGTAGAGTATCTGTAGTAGGCGTTGCAGAAGGAGGCAGTAAAGGGGGTGGGCGATTTATGGGCGAACAGCAGTATAACTTTGAGATGTTTAGAGATTTTCCACAAGATGCCTGGACAGAAACACTTCTCCTAGCAAGCAATGTAGCCAATTGGCAAGTATTTTTCGCGGTTTATGGAAACCTCAGACTAGTAAGATGTACGCTGCAGGTAAGATTACTACCCACTCTCGATGCATCTCTAGAAGATGGGGTGCAGATACGATAAGGCGAGGTATTTCACATGGGTGGGGAACAAATTTAGCAGTACATTGGAAGGGCCGTAGCAACTGAGTAATTATTTAACACAGCTCGCAGCTTCTTAACCGATATGCCAGCTCGCCTAGCCATTGCTGCATTCAAACAATTCATTGTTGCTATCGATGATGACCGCACTTGCGATATTGTTGAGTATTTCGCCTCTAGGACTAATTGACCGACCGTTGATCACAAGGCAAGATATGTGAACCCTACGTCATTGGATGTATTGCCCTGCTCAAATATGAGACATTGCACGTCCGTACTGAATCCTCACAAAGCGATCCTGGATGAGGAAATCCTCATTCGCGAATACGCAGCTGGACTTTGCCATGGCACAGCAATGACGGACAGGAGTGGGCAACAGCAACCCAGTGGCATACGACCAGTTTGATCGTCGATATCAGATAGTCTAGAGGTTGTTGATATACTGCAATCTCAAGAGTGGGGGATAAGGGACCGGAGGCTCCCCAATCGCGCAGTTGGCTTGATTCCGGATGCATTTCAGTCTCACAAGCCACGTAAAATCCCACTCTTCAACACATTTCTTGGCGTTGATAACCTTGAACAATCGCCGGATTCTAGGCTGGATGGATGCTCAAGTCCGCAGCCCGCAAGCTATGGGACGTGAACCGCCGTCGTTATAAGAACCCTGCCATTCGTCATGTCCACCGCTCCATTTGTATTTGCCATCACCAATTACAGTTTCGGTATTACTATCGCACTATGCAGCTTGCCCATTTGTTTGCGTTGCTAGGTGTGCTGGTGCCAATATGGGCAGTCTTATACTGGATCGTGCCGTACTTTACCACGTACCGACACCTTAAACACATCCCAGGTCCCCTCGTCAGCAAATTCAGCAACATCTGGCTCGCACTGGGCGCTCGCCAGGGCCAGAAGTTTGCCTGGGTCGACTCAGCTCATCGACAGTATGGCAAGGTCGTGCGTGTTGGCTTCAACCACGTCTCGATTGCCACGCCAGAAGGACTGCGCACTGTCTACGCGCATGGCAATGGGTTCTTGAAAGAGTATAACAGCCCCCCTTTCACTGCCTCGCGCTGTCATATTTACCAGTGGCCAGTCACTTCTACAGCGCCTTTGTCTCCGGGGTCCCTGGCGTCTTTAATGTGCGGCATCGGGGCGAACACACCAGGAAGCGCAAGATCATCGCCCATGCGTTTTCTCCTGGCGCTGTGCAAGACTTTGAGTCTCACATGGCGGATAACCTGAGGCGCTGGGTTACTCAGCTTGATCGCATTGCTTCCTACCCCGGCGCTGATGGCTTCGCACGTATCAACATGATGCCCTGGTGCACTTTCCTGGCCTTCGACATCATCGGCGATCTGGCGTTTGGAGCGCCTTTCGGAATGGTAGATCGTGGCCGCGACGAGTGCGAGTCTAGTCCGCCCGGCAGGCCAAAGACGTACGTGCCCGGGGCCGAGACGCTCAATCGACGGGGCGAAGTCAGCTCAACGCTTGGCCTCTTGCCCGGGTTGCGACCTTTCGCCAAGTACCTACCGGACCCCTTTTTCTCCAAAGGACTGCAGTCAGTCACCGATCTTCACGGGATAGCCGAGGCAGCGGTCGCCAAGCGCCTGACAGGGTCTGAGAAGGGGACGGTCAGCGAAGGACGGCGACATGATATTCTAGACATGCTCTGCCGTGGCAAGGACTGCGACGGAAACCCGATGCCTAGGGATGAGCTCGTGTCCGAAGCGCTGACCCAGCTCATTGCAGGGAGTGACACCGTTTCCAACACCGCATGCGCCGTGGTCTTCTGGATCCTGCAGGGCGAGCGCTCCCGCCCTGGGAGTGTTCTACCCAGACTCCAGGCAGAGCTGGACGCGGCCATTCCCGACGGCTCGTTGATCGCCTCCCACGACATGGTCAAGAACCTCCGGTTCCTCCGGCAGTGCATCGACGAAGGAATGCGACTGCACTCGACGTCCGCCATTGGCCTGCCTCGCATCGTCACCGCTGCACAGGGCGTTTCATACGACAAGGAGCACTTCCCCGAAGGCACCGTGCTCTCCGTGCCCAGCTACACCATCCACCACGATGCAGATGTTTGGGGGCCCGACGTCGAAGAGTTCCAGCCGGACCGCTGGTTGAAGCTTACGGAGCGTCAGAAGGTCTGCTTCAACCCTTTCTCGTTCGGGCCAAGAGCTTGCGTTGGCCAGAATGTTGCGCACATGGAGTTGGCGCTGATCATAGGTACTGCGTTTCGCCGGTACGATTTCAAGCTATTCCAGACCAAGTTGGAGTCGCACGAGGGATTTTCTAAGAAGCCTTTAGACTGTTGGGTCGGGATCAAGAGGAGATAGATTGCCGGTTAGTTGATAGGTGGAACAAATATCGAGATATCGCAACGACATCTACCAATGCTGCTCTACACGTCCACTACTGCCACTCGAAAATAATGCTGTCCCACAAGAAGCCCCTCCACTGAGTGTACCGCGTAACAGCAAACTCGACAGTGTTCAAGCCTTCCCTCAACACACTGGGCTCGACCTCATACTGGAAGAACCGCCACTCGCCGCTGATCTTGCCCGAACGGTAGAGCGCAGGATCGCTTCCAAGGACGTCCTTGCTCAACGAGTCGTATACCTGTCCGTTCACGCTGATATCCAGCGCGGCACTCTGCGAGTAGCCAGCCAGTGAGACGCTGAGCAGCGCGGTGTTGTTGGCCGCGATTTCTTCAGCCGACAGCTGGAATTCAATGGCCCATGTTCCAACCGCCGACGAAGCGTAGTACCAGTCCGAGTCCTTGGACTCGCCGACAACAAAGGTGAGGTTGGCTGGGCTCTGCTCCGTGACACCATGCTGGTATGGGACACCGCCGTTCTTGAAACCCCGCGCCGTCTTGTCAAAGTCACCAACCTGCCAGATACGCTTGGTTCTGTCGCTAGCTTCCCACGATAGCTTGCCGAGATTCAAGGTCTTGTCTTTAGTAATAGTCACATCAGACTTGGTGAAGTTGGTGTACACATCCGCCAGCTCTCCGCCCTTCGACCAGGCATAGAGGCCATACGACCCGGTCCGCACGTCGTCGAAGGAGAACCGACCTTTGTCGTTGGTGTACGTCGTGTAGTAGTAGTTGCTGCCCTGGACGGAGGGTCGAGTGCTGGTGTTCGCGTCGCCGAGGTAAACGGCAGCGTGAGAAGCGGTTCGGCCGTCGGAGAGGCGGAGCGTTCCTTGGACGCCTCCTCTGGACTTGTAAGCCTTGTTGTTGAACCAGCTGTACGGGAAGTGCTTGAGCTCCTCTTTGCGCTTCTGCTGGACATCTGCGACACTTCCATTATTCTGGAAAGTCAGCTCATCATTACATGCCCGGAAAACATGGGAGAAAGCTCACCAAATACCAGAGCCAAGGACCCCACACCTTGCCGACGGGTTGGGTCGTCTTCTGGCCAAGACGGAAGTGGGACGTGTCTTGCACAACATTTAGCTGCACGGCATCTCCAGTGCTGCTCTCCCGGTGAACAGTCAGGGTCTGACTGTAGTGATCACTGTTGTAGTACTCGGTAGAGGGATGAATCCACCATGAGCCGGCCTCTGAGCCATAAACGCCGTAGAAGTCTCTGTCCCTGACGGCATTGGACCAGTCGTACTTTGTGATGAACGATCCGTCACTCAGCTCCCAAGTCTCGTCTTGCACCTTCGTCGAGCTGTTGTAGAGACTAAAGTCGGGAAGGGGCTCGTTCTTGAGATGGGTGCGGCCATGGGTGAAGTAATCCGGCGACAATCTCCAGAGCGTTCGGAGAATGCTGAGATCGGGCAGAGCGGCATTGACAAAGTACTGGTATGCGCCGGTCAGGTCGTCAAAGATGACCCAGTGAAGATCTCCCAAGGCTGAATGGAAAGCAACATCGATGTGATGCGTCCCGCGAGCCACAATAGTAGCGCTGGTAAAATTCAGGTTTGACTCGCCATCTACAGTGACAATATTAGCCGGTCGCTCGTGACAAAAAGCAAGGGTTTAACTCACCGTATCCGATGTAATGTCCTACTGCCGATCCCACAAGGTCAGCTCCTGGGACGCCTTGCCAGAACAATTTGGTGGCATAAACAGCGCCTTGGGTGACGTTCCAAAGGTCGTTGCCGACGACCCACGAACCATCGCCGACTTCCGTCAAAAACGGCCCAGTGCTCGCAGCAGCCAGAGAGCCGAGAAGCGGCCAAAGAGAGAACTGGACTCGCATGGTTGGACTTTTAGCCGTATTCAAGACGACCTGAGTAAGCCTCTTCTAATGAAGATACCGGCCTGTGAAGAGTTCATGAGCCTCCATTATATATCTCAACTCCTAGCAGGGTGTTCCGGACGCCATGCCCTCTTGTCCGTTTGAGCCGAAGCTAACACATGACGTTTGCGTGGCCCATGTGAACTGTGGATAAGTCGACGGTCGTAAATGGGTCCATGACGGCAATTCGCTTCGGATTTTCCATAATTAATCCGTCTGAACTCTGGCATCATTTCGCACACCGATGCCTTGCGGCTTAAAGCTCGGCGGAAATAATGCCACACTAAAAGCTCGAATTCGTGAGCCTTTGAACTACAGGCCTAGCGGGTTGATCGCATCATTCGCTAACAGGGTTATGGTTGGTTCGGCTGTAACAACCCCTGGCATTCGCCATCGATACGCAATTCGCACAATTTAATTCCTTATCATCTTCGGGACCGTCGGCCAAGCAAGATCGACGACTTGAAGTAACGGCGGCTATATATCCTACATGTTCTTTTGTACTTCAAGGGGTCAGTAGAGTGAGTTCGCCAGCCATCTTAATCTATAAGTCACCCATGGTGTCAGACTTAGGCCGTCTCATTTGACACCCCCGTGGTCAAGCTAAGTTGCTGGCTTTCGCTAAATGTTCAATGTCGTCGCGGTTTGTGTCCGAAAATGGCTTGGCCCTCTCCCAATAATCCCCTAAAAATGCTATAATCATTGCGCCCATTTGCAATGAACTTTTCTGTGATGAAGTGAATCTCTACGAAGATGTGGAGAAACCTGTTCGCAAGAGGAGCAATAAGTTCGAAAATGAGGTGGCCTTGTCGATTACCCCCATCACACAGCAAGCGTTGAAACAAGGGAATTGTGTACGACAGTTCGGATCCTGGGACAAGAGAAAACGGCATTGAAAATTTCGGCTTATTCAGCCGAGTTACTTAACAGAGAAGAGAACTACTCGGAGCAAGTTGCCAGGCTTTAGAAGTCCCTATAGAAATATTATATATCTCCTTAGCACACTATTAAGGATCACGATGATTTGCCAAGTACGGTCAATAGGCAGAACAGAGAGATAGCAGGGCAAGTAGCAGCCCTGCACCATGAGACAGAAATTGTCAAGACGAAGTTGAGCAGATGGATGATACACTGACTCGATAATCAACAGCAGATACACGAGACAGATAAGCACGATACTTCTCGAGTTTCGGGCAGCGACTTGACGCTTAGGAAGAAATTCGTTGAATGAGTTGTCCTCCCATGGTGTCCAACGGCGGTAGCCACTAGTGATGGGAGGATACAGCCATGCTCTTGCAGTGATGCTCTCTGCCTATACTTACTAGTCGTCTTCTCAACTCCACCTAGATAACCAACAAGCTCGCCGTCGAGAGCCTCACCAAGACATTAGTCTCCGACCTTTGTCGAACTTGAGCACCGAGAACAGACTACGGTATCAGCCACAGTTTAGCTACCCTCCCACAGTCCGCTACTGAGAAAGCCTTACGGCTTCGCTTCGTTACCTTAACTTTTAAATGCTCTGAGCCAGTGCCTGAATTTCTGGGCGTGTCCTCGACTAGGCTCCCCACGTGGGCAGATTCATCGTCAAATTGCATGTCCCGGACTTTTTACAATGTCAAAGCTCTAGAGTGGTAGCCAAAGATTGGATAACCTGATACCACTGACACCAATAACGAAAATACCGGACTGAGACCCGTGTTTGTGGCAACGCAGAAGCCCTAATTCAAACGATGTTGAGTATAAGTGACAACTGATCTGTACATCTCTGTTATTGAAAGTCACCTCTAGCTTTAAAAATACTGCCCTAGGCTTACTGATATTGGGGTAGTTAAGGGATTACAATCCTCATATTATGATACGCAAAACATGGGAGGGCGACCTGACTTGAGGCATATCTGATGCCCACGTCCATCATAGGCCTCAGAGCGTCTAGGTACTGGAACACTAAATTGCACTCGGCAAGAGTGTGGAGCATGGGATATTTTAGATCCTGATAGACACATTCTTCCATCAGTTGTGATAGCCGTCCTGCCCCGAGTTGAAACGAGGCTGTGGGCTTGGGTGCTGTCTGGTTGGCTGAAGGCTTTTGGCAAGGCAACACATTGCCTACGCTGCCAACAACTGGACTTGCTTCTGCCTAAGCTGACCGCCTTGACCCCCTCTTTTTCGTTTTTTATGCCACCTCAGGCTCGTTCTGCTCGGCAAAGAAACGAACTCCTCACTTCACACTACAATCCTGTGCCTTTGCTGGATTCCAGCTGCTATTTCCTTCTGTTTGAACCATCTTCGTTTCTCCTTCGGTTTTTTTCTTGTTTCTTTTCGTTATATTTAAGAAACTAAAACTATTGGTATTTCCCCCGAGGTGACAATTGAGGCCACGCAAGATGTCAGTGCAACCAACCATTCAAGTCCAATGGAGTCTTGATTCGGGGCTTACAATTGGATGGAACCTCCTCTCGGGGCTTGTTAAAGCATCCTCAAGCGACAATGTTCAAGTTATGGCCCTGGTCGCTTGCGAACGACTTGGGCATAATCTTGGACTTGCAATATGCCAAGACACGATGAACACAGTGCAGTACAGATCAATTGACGCCGCAAAGCCCGCCACACTCAACTTTCTGCAAGCAACTGTCAGCTTTCATTCCAATGACTGTGCCGATCAGCTCTCAACCAGCCAAGCGGGGGTGAGGTTCCTCGCTCTTGTAGCTACTCTCGTCACGACAATGGATCCTTACACCGGCGCCCAGGCTCTCGAGATGATGCTGAGCAAGGTTTCCGGTATCAGCTCCTTAGAGACGCCGTCACTCCCACACTTGAGAGATCTCTTGGCAAGCCTAGAGGCTAGGTGTGAACAGTGCAACTTTACCATATTGGTCTTGGGATATCAACTCATGATACAAGATAAAATGAGCCATACTCCAAGGAACATCACTGACACAAAGCTCCTGGCTAATGCAGCACCGTCGCCAGAGGTCATCGCCGGTCTCGTCGAAATTTTGCGCCAGGTAAAGCGAGTTAGCGATGCTGACATCATTGGAGCCACGATCATGGTTGGCGCATCTGCCGCGTGGATAATAGCATTCCTGCGCTGTTGTCTCGGCGCTCCTCCCTTAATATACGTTGAAGGTGAAGAGGAGCCAGTCCTTCAACAAACCCCTTCGGCATCTGAAATCAGTGTCGTCATCCGAACTGACGGTTTCCTCGAAGACATTGAGATACATGCTTGAAATTGACGACTATGTTGAATGGCTGCTTCATGATCTTGGTTTCATGAAACCAATGACCCCAACTTCAATAGAAGAATGGCTCGCCTACTCCAAGAGGTCCTCGAATCAGCTATTCCACAAGTCTTGTCCACATTCGAATGTGGAAAGTATGCACGGCTCGGGCAGAACATGACTACTGGACAATGGGCCCCATTCACCAAATATCCTCCCAAGGACACTTGCTTTAGTCCTCTTCCCGATATTTATGTAATTGCCGAGGCGCGCAACAAGTTGATACAACCCGAGAACCCAATAACCTTCCCACATGAGCTGACGAGAAGCACTGTTTCCGACTTGACCTTGGTTGTTCAACACTTAGAATTGTTGGAGACGGAATGTTCTTGTAAGGGATGTTGCAAAACTACTGGAAGATCTATGCAAGATGCTCTAGAAGAAGAATGGTGTTCAAAAGGGACGTTCTTTAATCATTGTCATATCTGATGATGGACATCTTTGCTTTCTGACTTTTTGATTCCGAGACTCCCCTGAGAGTTAAGAAAGCTCGACGCAGACAGAAGAAGAAACTTCTGAGGACCATAGAAACCTTTCTTGGAACTGGAAAGTTTCCAAATGGTCATGTTGACCCGCTGGATGTCTTGGATTGGGCTCGCAACCTTGTGGGACATGACGAGACTGAGATCGAAAAACGAGGACTCATCATGACTTACAAGAAAGGTCAGGTGATATACCCCATCATTTTCGAGACTTTGAGATTTGAGCACCAAGGCTACCTCAAACTACGCGCTGTACCAGGCATATTGAAGTACAAGAACATCACGTACGACGTGGTGTTTGCGCCAAGCTTTCCAGCCCCAGTCGAGCAACGCTGCGACCCAACTGGATTTCCTCGAAACAACCAAGTCTTGGAGCCAATGAACCTTTTGAGGAATTTCAAGCTCGCATGGGATGTTACTGTCCAGGACAGCAAGGAGGTTCACGTCTATTTGATGATGAGGCAAGAGGAGAGCCCACACATGACTTTCAGGCGGGATCCTTTACTCTTGCTTCAGTCCCTAGCCGATACTCTTGTTGTGGACAAATGCGCTCATGACGGTATGGCAAAGCTTGAGCGTGAAGATCGCTCCAGCTCATACAGCGTTCCGTGGGATGATCACACAAAAGCAGAGGTGTCACCCTCTTTGGTCGACGTTGTTGCAGTAGCTGACTCTGATGAGCTGCGATGTTTCGCGCTCGCTTGCACCGCTCTGTCACATCCGAGAGTTGTACGTAAATATGCGTGTCTCAAATGCTGCCTCAGGGTCTGCAGGCACGCTGGTATCCATAATTCCATCTTCTGAGTAGGAAGTAGGACAGGAACTTGATTTAATGCAACTTGGGTTTTATCTTTTTCGAGCGACACAGTCTTTGTATCTAGCTGCGGACACGTGAGCCGGCGTACAGTTCCGGTGGGGTTGTTGTTGAGGCTAAGGGACCCATCGCTTGATCTTGGCAGCAACAGCAGGATCGATAAAGCGACCCTGCTCGGCGAGGGAGGGTGATATCAAGTAGTTGATGATGGAATCCTAGCCCTTGATTGTAGCTACGAGGCTTCGAAGGGGTACGACTCGTTCATAGTGACGACTTTGACATTTGCGGGGAGGTCTTTCTGAGACGACGAGCACTACCTAATTCTGACCGAAAACAAGGCGTGATCCCCATTGCAACTGGTCGAGTTACTACCACATAGCGGACAGAGAGGCACGGAACTGTATGGCTCTGACCGAGGCGCCATGCTCTACCTGCCGGAACCATGCAATGTAGCTTATTTTAAGCATGAATAAACCGCCCAAGGCTCTGTCTTCCACCCATTCTTAATTGCTCCACCTAACATGTGTTCCCCAGAACCAAACTTATCTCGAGTCTACGCAGTCTAGCGCTTTCTCGATCCACCGCCACAGCCTCTTGTTTGCGATAAAGCGGTGATTAATTTCCGACATCAGCGTCAGCTTCCTTGCCAAGGCAACTTTGTCGGGCTTGATGATGTCAGAATCCCCAAAGACGTCCATCTCCTCCTTTTTCACGTAGTCTTCCGATAAGCCGTCTTCTCTTAGTTCAGAAAACAATCCGACTCGATGTTTTGGGGACTGTTGTTGAAGCCTTCCCTGAAAGCAGCAACGAGCGATGCCGATGGTGGCTCAGCTAGGTTTCCAAGCTTGGAGTGGCGAGCAGTTCGCGGATGGGAACTGATCATGTAGATCCCTAGTCAATGAGAGAAGTAATATTAAGGTCTTTGTTAACAAATATGTTCCCGAGATGAAGATCCGGGTGGCTCAGGGGAAACCCTCCATTGTTTCCAGAAAGGCGCGGTATCATTTCATCCAACAGTTGGCCCGCAATGCAGTAGGACAGCCAGTTTTTGCTGTTGTCGATTTTTTGGCAGATGGACATGAAGTCATTCCAGCGATCCGTTGCCGCAAAGCTGATCCAACCCCATGGGGATTCAGCTACATCGGGAATTGGTACAAAAAAAGTATGAGGAGTGAGTGGAAGCTTCTGGGCATGAAGTATGTAGGCTGATGTAAGAGAGTGTATATAAGCACTCTCATCATTAAAGGGGCCTCGATTCACTTCTTCGAGGGAGTCTCTCCATTGCTAAAATAGCGATGGGGCGAGGCATTCACCAACTGTGTAGTTGCCTTTATAGTCTTCAAATAGAGACCCGATTTTCTCAAGACGCGTCCCTAAGAGCTGCGATGCAATGGCCCCAAGCTTTCCCCATGACCTTTTTTCTTGCCGTATCAGAGAGAAGTCGAAGCAGTTTTGACGGTTTGAATTTGGGCGGTTCATGAGATTGTGGGAACCAGTTGACTCCGAAAGAGCAACAACAGAAGCTTTACTCATTATTATGTATGGCACCCCGATTTCATTGCTGCGAGAGGCACTGGGGAAGATTAATATCAAGTATGAGGTATGATAGTATCCTTACCTCTAAGAATAGACCTCCGGTATTGGGTTCGAGCTATGTGCCTTGAGATTCTTCAACGTAGAAGCCTCACTAGAAAGCATTCTCAGCGCAGACTCGTCACTGATCATTGCATGTCCGGGGGGGCGAGGAGAACGAAAGATCCAATCGACTCTATCATCAAAGAAGACGACGATGGCCTAGTTTAGGCTGCCAGCCATGGGTGGTTTAGATGCATCGCAAGTACATGCCCGGCCTCTAAGAGTTTTGGAAACAGAAATAAGGGCATCAAGATTGAATTAGGAGTATCTGAAAATCCTTTGGGACATTATATTTCGACGTGATGTTGGATAAAGATTAATCCGGGTGGATGCGGTCAGCATGTGAAGGCTACATTCACGCACCTTAGCTTCCCCGTTACAGCCAACGCGTCCACTAGAAGCGGTGAGTATTCGTGTTCTTGGCTCTAGATAGTACAAGATGAAGAGATGCCATCTTACTTGATGTGATGACTATCAATTATGAGCTTGATGAGTTGGTCTTTGAAGACGTTACGGCGACAAAAAGCATTCTTGTACCTCTCTCCTTCGGCGCGTGTTCTTTTGTCTTATCAAATCCAACTTTAACGCTCATAAAATTGTTCGTACAATTATTACTTATCTAGAAAATCTCAGGCTACTGATATTGCACTTATACTTAACGGTATTCAGTCGGTAAGACTCGAACTTGCAACCTAGATAACTTTAACATTTCGCTTCACCAATTGAGCTCCACACGCTTATTTCGAGACACGGGGACTCGATCCCGAAATAATGACGTGTAAAATCACCCTCCTCGGCCAGCTTCACATCGATGAATGGATAGTCTTTGTTAGAAGGGAGGCCTCTCATTAACAAAGGCTATTGTAAAGCCTATCGTAAAATTGCCTCTTCAGAAACCCAGCAACTGTCAACGATCGTACTGCCGTGACGTCGAGGTCATCATTGAGGTGATTTGACACAAGCACGTACGATCTCCTCTTACTATTACCCTATCTAGCCTATCTCTACCGTCTCCTCTCTTCTCTTTGCTTTTCTGGTTTACTATAACCCTAGATACTTCAAACCCTAGCTTAAACAGGGGTGGCCTATCAAATAGGATTAGTACTTGAGTCTAATATGAATTCAAATCTAACAGCTCGTGTGTAGGACTGAGCTGCTAAATCTCGGCCCGAACTTTCAACCTATGTCTGAGGTGTAATAATAATCGAGTTACTGGTGGACTGGCGAGTAGGGATCCAAGTTCCGAGCTCTATAATACAGAACTCCCCATGTAGACAAGCTCACCAGCATCATAGGAATGCAAAGGCAGAAGAATAGTTGGAGGGCGCCCCATCTGAGATGCCAGTAGTTGAACGAGCTTGAATCCTCGGTATCCAGGTCAATAATTCCACTGGCTAGGAACGTCTAGTTTGGATTAATTATTGAGTAGATGGTAGGACCATTATTTAAAGGAGTAAAAGGACATACGCAGACGAAGGTGCCGGGCAGGAGCATCAGTGTGAAGAATGTAATGACATGGATGGACAGTGTCTCGTGCTTTGTCTTCACTGCGATAATGTGCATCTTGTCTGCTGATGCTTGAGAGGCGTAGGCGAAGTCCTTGCTCGCTTCTGTGCTTTCGTGTTGGAGAATACTCTTGAACTGTGCGGGTTGCTCGTTAGTATTCTGTCTCTAAGTGCTTCTGGGATGACGAGTATGGAGAGTGTTTGGCACCGACTAGCTCTATATCGTTGTCCACGAGGCGTGACAGAGTGTGTACCCGATCTTGGTAACTTTCCAGCTCTGCCTCGAAGTTGCGGATTCGACGAAGGAAGTCAAACATGTCTTCATCACAGATGCTCATCTCGACGTATCTTTTGAAGGAAGTGGATTCTGTGAGGTCTTCGTAATAGGCTCGGATGTTGGCCAGTGAACGTTTATTCAAGGCAATGGCCTCAAGGAGCCTGTCGATTTCATGTGAAAAGCGATAGAGCTTTTGGACCTTGTCGAAGGTGAAATCTCGCTGACTTGTGTTGACCGTTGACGCGGAGTTCCGGCTGCCCGAGATCTGGTGTTCGGAAGCCCTTGCTTCATTTCTGCCAAAGTACTCCGAGATATGTGCCCAGCGGCGATAGCCCCTACCGTCTGCCGGTGCTGGAGAGCCTCGACGGGTTCTAAAAGTTGTCATGGTGTTGAACCTGTGGCGGGCGATTGGCGTGCTTCTGGCAATAAACGAGTCTCTGCTAACACTCTCCTCGATGAAGTTGATGTACGATGTCCAATTCTCAACACACCATAAGAAGACAACCAAGTGCGTCTTCAGAGACGTGCAGAAAGAACCCTCGACTGTGTCAAGACACGTATTGTCGGCCTCGTGGTGCCTCGTAGTCGCATCCCTTACCCGCCTTCGGATGACGTTGTTCCCTTTCAAAATGACCCAAATAGAGCGGCCACACTCGACATCCATAGAGTGATACATGGCCGTTTGATGGAAGCACCACGGCCATTCATCCTGATCCTCCTCGTGTTCGATGGACAGAAGATTGAAGCAGTGTTGGACCTGGAGACCTGATCGGCCAAGGGCTGGGAGAGCATGCAGCTTGTCTTGCTCGCGCAGGTAGTGCTCATGGTGGAAGAATGTGCGCAGGGAGGGCTTTTCCATGCTTCTGAAGCTCAAGACGAAGTCGAGGAACGAAGGCGTGATTTCATGGTAGGTAAGGAGGCATGTGAGCATCTCTCGCGTGCACCCGAGAGCACCCAATGGGCCAGATGATTGAATGAATCTAGACAGGTACTGTGAGCGCTGTGGGATGGCATTTCTCTAGGAGCCCTACATATACCGGCAGCGGGGGTCTTGACACTTTCCAGTCGTGAAGCACTGCAGTTCTTGCAAAGAAGCAATTTTAGATGTCAGGTCGAACCCTGGAGGCCGCTTAGTGAGTCTCGATTGCACTCGTATTTGCGGTCCGGGAAGGGGGAGCAGACCTTGGCCGTCGACGCACTGCCATATGGCCACGGATCGACGCTGGTGGTGGAAGACTAAGGCTTCTGCCTCGTCTAGCTTTTTGTGGTAGGATTGGAGAGTATACTCGAGCGGCTGCCTCCGCAGATGGTTCAGAGGGTAGCTTGCACAGTTGTTGCAAGACTCTTGGAACCGCTGAGCGGTGCTGTCGTTGCTGCTCGTTGCCATGATGCGACTGACTTGGTCGATACGTTGTGTCTCCCAGTGCGCCGGTTGTGAAAAGGTGAAGATGCAACACGCAAACATCTAGACTAGACTATGGCATACGGCTGCTTACGGCTGCTTACGCTGCTTTTTGTTGACCGCCAACATGACCAGGAGGCGCAGCATTGAGGGGTAGCAACACCAAGGCGCAGCGTGGGCTGTACTTCGTACTTCGTAGGCTTACTTAGTCTGTCTAGACCTACAGCGTGGAGTTCGCCCAACCTGGAATGCAACCCGACAGATATCTCATCGCCGTCTGCTGGGGGACATTCTGACGCTAGCGGCGACCAGACTCCCAAGCTGAGATGCAAAAGACGCCTGAGGCTATGACGGGGGCGCAAACATGGACTGATCACTTCTGCAGAGTTCGTAGATATTGCAAATGTATCCTGATATAGCGCCCCATGATAACAACCCGCCCGGCATTGTCTGTATCATCTAGCTTACATGTTCTCCGACCGTTCTGTGAGGCAGTCCCAAACAGCCTCTGTACGCTGCCGCTTGGAGCCGTCCGTTCCGTGTCCTTAGTCACTCTCCCAAACCTCGTAACGGATTTTCCTGTTAATATGAGATCTCTCATCCTTGGACTGTTAGTATTCGCCAACGGATGGACGGTTGACCGAGATACCTTACCCGCGTAAGCAGCCTAGGAATTAGTATGATAAACTTGTCCTCTTGGAGCTAAAAAGAGCTGTTAGCTCGAGCTTTCCGCCGCTGAAGCTCGTCCTCACCCAGACTTCGATATCCTCCCGGCGGTCCGGGAACAGGGTTTCGAGATATTTCCGTAGATCGTCCCCTCGGAGCCTGTAGGTTGAGAAGTGGTCGCGCACCATGGGCGTTTTGGCTTGCTTTTTCTCCGTCTCTTTTTTCTCTTTGTCGTCACGTTTGGTCATTTTGACTAGTCGTCATGTGGACAATGCCAGCTTCAACGGTAAGGGCGAGAGCTAACTCTTGGAAAGGTCCCCTTCATCAGCGATCGTTCCTGGAGCTGGAAACGGCGGAATACAGAGAAGGAGAAGAGAAACGCGATATATCACGCCTGACGCAGCCCCGCGCCGGACGTCAGCAATGGCGGAGCCGGTGCGTCCGTCATGTGATACGGCTCGTTCTCAGCCTCGCATTTGGCTGCTTCCTGTCACTTTCTGTTGCATTCAGCATCCCGTTTCAGCCCTGCTCACGCAACGACATGCTTCTGTCCCTCCGAGCACGGCTTTCACCTATCGGATGCCGTCAGTGCTGTTTTGATAGCTGCAAGCACGAGGTCTGCCGCACTCGGCCACTCCAGCCAGAATTCTGCGTCGGTCACAACGCTTCGATCTGATTAAAGAGTCCCCTCTAGACACGCATGCTTCAGCATAGAGCGTCCAGCTTCCCAGCCGACACCGAGCCCCGAGCACCCAGTTCGAGTCGAGCCGGCTTCGATTACGGTTCTGGTTACCGACGGCGCCATGCCTTCCCCGCACGACCGCGAGCCGGTCTTCGAGTTCGCACGATTCGTGGATAGCGCGAAGCACACGGGGAGGAATGGCAGAGAAGAACCTCATCACTTCGTTCCATTGTCCGCGCTGGCCGAATATTGGTCGCGCTCAAGGATTATGTCGGTTCTAGTCAAGTCGGACCACGCCATTGTCCTTCCGCTCGACGCGATCCGCGACCGATTCCTCCGCGTCTTCTCCCTACTCGTCTACATCGACAGCGTAGACTTCCTGAATGATGTGATATCGCAAGACCAGTCCGACAGCTGCTTCCCTCTCCCCACACTCCCCTCTGGCTGGCCGGAATCTCCCACATTTAGCGTCTTGTTCGACGACGTCTTTAAACACCAATGGATGTTCTTTCCACTGGTGCTCTCGCCGAATATCCTGCACCGGCGCCAGCTTGCTCCAGAGCACGTGCTTCCTATCGTTGACCAAGAGCGACTATACACAGGCGATACCGCCGAGATCTTCAAGATTACAGTTGATGCATCTTGTAATCAGCTGGCCGAGGTACCCAATCACATTTACTTGGCTCGATCCTATAGTCGGATCAGCGGCTAACGACTATTAGCGAGATTCCACTCCGCAGAAGGATACATTCGTTTTAAAAACTTACCAAGAGGACGGTATGTGGCTCTATAAGAGCGAAGTGGCCGCCTTGACGGCCCTTGCGAATCATTCGAATGCGTACACCATCCAGTACTTTGGCTCCTTTGCCCAGAATGGTACACTCAACCTTATTCTGGAGTACGTAGACAGCGGAAACCTCTTGGAGTTCTTCGAGATGAATCCCCCGCCATCCTCGCATGCGGACAACGTGACGTTTTGGAGCAGTCTGGTCCCTTTACTCCAAGGCCTACACAGCATCCACCAACTGACGTCAGACGTGAGCGCTTACGCTTCATTGCGTGGCATTCACCAGGATATCAAGCCCAGCAATATTCTAATCTCACATGCCAAGTGCGACTCGCGATACGACTTCGTTCCCAAAATTGCCGACTTCGGCCTGTCTCATTTGAGGGCAGTTGCGCAAGACGAGGTGGATCACCAGGGGTTAGACCGTCACGGTACTCAGACATACGCCGCCCCTGAATGCAGCCGCCATATGCGGTTTATGCAGAATGGACCAGGCAAGGCCAGTCCCAGGGCCGATATCTGGTCAATGGGATGTGTTTTAAGCGAAGCTCTGGCGTGGTCGGCGTTCGGGGCGGAGGGTCGTCAGACATACTACAAAGCCCGTCTCAGAGAAACGGCGAATATCAGCACCATGCGTGGTAGTGGATGCGAATCCTGCTTCCACGACGGGGTCAACAGGTTGAACGCTGTGGAAGACATGCACCGGCAAGTTGTTGCGGCGGCTGGGAGTAATCCAATCACGCCAGCAATTTCCAAGATCGTCAAGGAGAATATGCTTGCGCGGGATCCTGGACAACGCTTGTTGGCTAAACAACTGTTCGGCTGGTTTCGACGAATTCTGGACGATGAAGCTGTGGATCTGTTGCTGGACCACTCTGTCTCGACGGCAGTCGATGTAGACGGGGCCGCACCAGATCGGGTATCAACTAGTCATATGATTTCTCAGTCGTCGTTATCGAATGGCATGTCACTGATTGGCGGTGAGGATAGATCCAATGCCATCAGGCTACTTACAGTCAAGTACGGCTTGTCCGCCGAGACGGAATCTCTCCCCCAGTTAGAGGTTAGTAACAGGTCAGACACAACACCCGCTGCCGAAGGCGGTGCCGAGTCATCAAAACCTCCGTCATCAGCCGACCAAAGTCGGCCTCACTTGTCACTCAATCAGCTGCAAGAATGGATCCGAGCAAGAAAGGCAAGGCAAGCGACAGATCCGGAAACTAGCGACCTGGTCTCGACGCTCCGCCAACACATGCGAGGACGCGATTTCATTTTCTTCATCGACAATTCCAGAAGCATGAAGAAGCATAAGCCGGAAATCGTGAAATCATTTCGGGCGTTGGCATATATTGCCAAACGCATTGACCAGAGCGAGCTCACTCTTTCCTTTGCCTCCGATCCAACGAAAGCCTGGCATAGCAAGCATACGAGCCAGCTTTGCTCAACCCTGCTGCACCATGATTTCAATCTTATTTCGGGGCTGATGGAACAGAGTCTGGACAATATGCTTTACGAGGATGTGTTTCCGCGCCTCCGCAGTCCCCAGGGAGCACGATTCCCAAGTAAGCTGGGTAAAATCTTCGCTACCAGAGGAAGCTACAGACCCGTCAGCATCTTTGTCTTCACCGACGGCCGATGGGGTAGGGAACAGTCAAATGCCTGCGGCATCGAACGTCCGATTCGGAGACTTATGAATGAGATGACGAGACAGAATGTCGCCCGCACAGATGTCATGATTCAGTTTATCCGCTTCGGCCACGACGCAGAGGGGAAACAGTACTTACGATATCTGGACGAGTCTCTGCCTTCAGATTTGTGAGTTATACTTCGGTACTCCTTCTTCCGCTCCATTCTCTGTATGCTGACTTCGTCAGCAATATCGTCGACACCAGGCCTATGGATGGTGATATTCTCTCCATCTTCATCGGGAGTATCAGTCCGGATGAAGATACAGTGGATGATAGTGACGAGCTTTGAATTCCGCGGGATATAAACATCCTGCGAGTGAGCCGGGTTCCTGTATCATTCAGGGCGACGCCGGGCGAAGCGAGCCCCAGGGGCTTTCAGGAGCTGGAGAGGTTGATGCTGCCAGAAGAAGCAGTTAGTGAGGCCTTGGCTTTCACCACGAGAGGAGAAGATAAGCTGATGCGCGGGAAGCCGAAGGCGGTGCAACTGTCGAAGTGGTTGTCTACTTCGTCTTCCAGGCTTTGCAGTGGTGACGCCCGAAAGCGAATCTGCTAGCATTTCCCAGCCTCCTATGCAAATACAACAGGGGTGACAGTTAGGAGATGCCCGTAATCTCCGAAGATGGTTTATATGGCGGTGGGTTCGACGTTGAGAATCCACGGAGGCAAAGTCATTCCATCGCAGACATGGAAGAATGGTTAGCTCGGCATCTTAACTACAGCTTGTCCTTGGTGCTGCGCATCTGTCGCATTCAGAATTTAGGCCAGCTTAGAATTTAGCATCAGCGTAGTGCTCATTACCTTTTGCTACGACTGGAAATACGATAGCATCTCTAGGTTGGTAGATGAGTAATTGGACTGAATACGAGGGTCTCCTATAAGCCCAGAGGCACTTCTGGTTTGTTTGGACGAATGATTTTAGCTTAGGTTTTGGTTTGGCTTAGCTTTGGCTTTAGTCGAGGGCAGTGAGTCGGGAACGAGACGGTTTGGTCGGATGAAATCCTACGGCATCTCAGGGTAGGAAGCGCAAGGCCTATCATGGATGGAATATATATATATATATATGTACCAGAGTTGATCGCGGAAGGGAACCAATTTTCACACTAGGGCTTTATTCTGCTTGTGATTCCTAAGGATGCTCCCATTGCATTTTCCAGTCGTAGCAAAATGTAATGCGCACTACGCTGATGCTAAGTGCTAGGCTGGCCTAAATACTAAATGTGACAGCTCCTATGTATCCAATTCTGTTCATGATTCTTGAGCACGCTAAACAGGTTACTACAATGCCTTCTGTTGGCGTAGATACCATTCATTCTTAAAGAAACTAGACCAGCCGCCAGTGTCGACAACATTCCATCTTCATCCAAGTTCAGAGCTCTACCACCGTTCACCAGGGCAGCACAGCTCACAAGTCCCGCGACAAGGCCATATGCATACCCGACGATGGCGATGACGATTGTCTATCCGTGCGCCTATTGGGCTCCGATGTGCATGTAGCTGTCGCCGCAATCCCCGCCAGCATGCCATACACGGCACGATAGAATCCCCGACTTCTAGCAGTTGATTACTTCACCGCTAGAGAGCACCCGAGTCCCGTTGTCTAAAAGTCTCTGCGGCGGCCGTTCCCAGTTTAGGACCTTATCACCCCTATCCCACACATCCTGCCGCCTCTCATACCACGTGTCCACGGTGAAGTAGGACGGCTGCCCATGTGCATTTTTCAGAGAAATGGTCTTTTGCGGTGGCTTGGGCCTGGACGGCCAGTCAATGGCCCTTGGGACGTCGCCTGGACGGATGGGATGGAGGTCTCCTGCCCTTCGATCCTTCCATTCTTGCAACACAAGCTGATATGATGCAACGGGATGGTCTAGCTTCACCTCCGGATGCTTCACTCACTTTAATCTGAGGTCGTTGAGGTTCTGATCTTCGTGAGGCATACTCCGGAGACTATTGTCCTGGGTAATAATCTCGTAGGTGGTGAATATAACGCCCTTAATATCGTTCCGGTCCTCGAGGTAATCCTCACCCTCACCTTCCCCAAGTGAAGGATGATTGATGCGGGCCGCAAAGTTGAAGTCAAAGAGCATGATAGAGTCTGTCGACTCGTCAACCAGGAGGTTTCGTGGGGCGATGTCTTGGTGCGAGATGCCGTATTCGAGGTTTAAGTCGTCTACGACCTTTATAAGCTGTTGTAGCCACTTCAGTCTGAAAACGCGTGACTTGTTCTCCTCCAGATTGCCGCCGGGCACGTAACTGCTAGTGAATCCGACCACGCGACCCTCGAGCTCGTCAACGACAATCCGGTCAAACGAAATGATATTTGGATGGCGTGGGAGACGCATCCACAAGTTCATCTCCTTCCAGGACATTTGTGCATACTGCCACAAAAAGTAGTATTTGAAGACGACCTGCCCAGGGGTCAGCTTGATCACAGGGCGAGACAGTTCAAGACCGGCACCTAGGTTTCACCTTTTTAGCAGATCCCTCCAGGCATGGAGGGTATACGACAAGGTCCGCGTCAGGGCCAAGCCTCTCGAGTTCCTCAAGTTCGTCCCGCCGCACTGTCTGAATTCCTTCCGGGAGAAAAGCTTCGTGAAGAAATGGATAGTGCACGCAGCAGTTCTGATCATTTTTCGGATCGGTATACGTCGAGATGATGTCGCCAGTATGCGATACATAGATCTTGTAAATGTCGGGAGATAGTTGGCTGCTATGGCGGCTGAAATGTTCAATGGCAAGACTGTCGTCGTCTTGCTCCCCGTCCATAGTTACCGAAACGACCCGTCTCTGGTCCCAATCGACAACGTGCCAGGTGCTTGGCCCACCGACAGGGATATCGCCGCTTAAACAAGAATACTTGGAATCGTTGTCAATCATATTGCTATGTTCTTTGGCAATCAAGGCGTGGGGATTGAAGAGAAACGGAGCAAGGCAGATCTGAATGTGTGGTGAGATGGATAAAAGAGTGCGGGGTTGCTAATTAATAATACTAGCCTATTTAGTATAGTAATAATTCAAGAGTAAATCTATCAAGCATTAATAACTGAAGAACTTAAGAATTTAAGTAAATATATAAAGTATCATCTACCTCTCTCTATTAATATGTATACTTATATCTCAAGGATTTAACTATGACGCTTTTAAAATTCGTCTCTAATTGTTCATTATCTAACAAGGCTTAGACTACTCTCACCGCGCTGAGGGTTACTAGTAGTCGGTCAAGTACTCCAGTGCGGAAAGCCTTCATTTGTCGAGCGCCTTGTCATGATAACTTGAGAGCAATCGAGTCCAACAGAAGAACCCCTGGTCTACCGAGTTCCGTAATGTGCCTCAAACTATAACATCACATCCTTCCCGTTCCATTGCATCAACTCCCTTGCCCTCTCTTCTAGCCTTGATACTGATTTCACTCATAGTACTGCTGCTCCTCTACTTCTTCCTGTTCTTCCTGTTCCTCTTCTCTGTTGCTCGGCCACCTCTTGCTCCTCAACCAGCTCACCATCCCCCCCTTTCTTGGTGCGCACTTCCTCATCTGGCGCTTCATGGTAGTCCTCGGGGATTCCCAAGCCTCGGCTCGTAGCTTGTTCATCGCCATCATCCTGGAACCCTCTCGCAGCGGCACCGCCTCCGACAGCATTGACCAATCCTCCAACGCTGGCGCCAAGCGCAGCGCTTCGGCTCCTATCGCCAGATTCATCGTCCTGCTAGCCTTCACTGCCCCCGGGATTGAATCCGCGAGAGCGAGTACTTCCCGCTTGCCAGTCGCTAGCCTCACTGTCCCCGATACCCTGGTCTGTTGAGTGCTACCTTCATCTCCTTGTTTTGTCTGTTCCTCCTCAGTCTAGTCTTCCTGCTCCGATTCGACCTCTTCGTCGTCAATGTCCTGGTATTGGCTGTCTACATCATCGGCGAAGTCGCTGCGTGGCCACTCGCAGCAGCGGCGTGAAGAGCGCTGCCGTTGTGTTTCCCGCTCAGATCGATGTTGGCGCCGTGTTGGATCAGCAGCTCGAGGCACGTTACTGGGAAATACAAGGCCGCATTGATGAGCGGTGTGATCCCGTCAGGACCTCCGAAGACGTTGGGGTTCGCGCCGGCTTGGAGAAGCATCTCCACGAGCTCGCCGTAGCCTTGCGCGTCGTGCTTGATGAGCATCTCCAGGATCAACGCTGTACCGTCAAAGGCGGAAGCCGTCAAGGCGTTCCCGTACTCGTCTCCAACAGCGTTTGGATTCGCCCTGTATTCCAGGAGGAGGAACTCGATGGTCGACTCCTGCTGCGCATCCGTGGCACTGTAATAAAGCGCGGTGTCGACTGCACCCGAAGAAAGCACGGTGTGGAACTCCTACGGCGGTTTCTTCCAACAAAACTCGGCCATGATCATTGGTGGCACCGCGTATATCTTGCTAGTCTTGTCCGCGACCCGAGTCGGCCAGGGAACGAGGCGGCTTGCGCACGACGATGCCTTGCAGGCTGCCTCGTATGGCTTCACTCTGTTCTCGGTCCTCGGGCCTCTGACGGCTTTTGCGATATTGGTGATCCTGTTCGCGATGGCGTTTTTGTATAACCTAGCCAAGACGAGAAAGGGTGAAGCGATGAGGGCGACGAAGGTAGGGAGGCGATGGGGAGTGCGGCCGCGGAATGGAGAGAAGGAGGCAACTGACAAAGGGCAAGGCATAATGGTGATTGCAGCTTAGCAGTCCGGTGAACTTCCAACCTATGATATCTTCGTGGGGGTCACTAGGTCAGTAAGATGTCTACTTAGTCGGCGAGCTGTAAGTTTAGCGACTCTGTGCGATGCGCGACAGTCCACGTCCTAGCCTGCTTCGACATGGCCGTAGTTCTCAAACTGATAAATGGAGGCGAGTGTCATCCGATTCTCAGAGGCCTACTAAGTAAGCGGGACCATATCCATCCCGAGTCATCTCGGAATCGTTTTAACCAAGACATCAAGAACCAGTCTGGATGTTGCAATCGCTCAACTTGGACCAAGGTTGGGGAATGATGGCTTGCAGACTGGGGGCTGTGAGATGGCCGGTGATGTTGCCTATTTGTCTCTCTTAGGAACTTGACTGTAGAAAGTAAGACAAATGATATGGGAGAAGAGTATGTAGCAATTTTAAAAGCCATAGACGTATTTCTTGGATTCGGTGTCAGATATATTCCGTACGCAACTCTGGGAATAGTCTTGTAGTCGTTAGGCAGTATACTATCTGGTGGTTGTACTTGATTGTCGGTGGCCGATGTGTTCAAGCAGGAACGGAATAGCCCTTGGGGGCTTGACGGGATGAATCTCCATCCGCACCAAAGTAAAAGATGATATATTAACTATTGAGCGCACTCCTCATTTCTATTGCATTGTAGAAGCGTCAGAATAAGCTCGGCGATGGCTCTATATTCTAGGAGCTGAAAGGAGGCTATTCCCCCTGTCCACCAAGCGACGGTGGCTATCCAAAGACGGTCCACGAGTTAGTGCCAGCCATTATATCCATCCAGTGGCTCTGCTGCAGCGATGAGACCTCATCAAACTCCGTCCATATCGCAACGAGCAATTGTCGTGCAACAATGACTGAATTCGACAGTATACCCTGGTCCAGCTCTCTCAAACGGGACAGAAGAAACTCGCGTGCCCTAACTACCTCGCGTAATCTTGATTCTGGGAGCGAAGCTGAAAGAACCTCCGCATCTCGAAGCGAGACGTGTCTTCCAGGGCCTACAGTAGGCCGTTTTTCTTTGTGAGAAGCGTCCGGATCTTCAAGAGCTTCGTCGCGCAAGCCACTGCCAGCGCATATGCACAGTAACGGCTGTAGGCAGCGCATCGGGGACGTGGATGGAATCTCCTCGACGATCTTGCTGATGCGCACGGCAAGCCCAGCTACCCATTGGCTCTGGACTTCCCGGTCTTCTCCGGTACCTCGTTTGGGGAGGCGTCTCGAGAGCAGGTCGGGAAAGCTCTGGTAAAGCTGCAGCAACGCTGAGAGACGAAATGCCTCGGTGGCGTTGTATAGGTCGGCCCGCACACACTTGTCGTCGCCATGAATATCATGGGTATCCTCAGAGTCATTCGGAACCTCGATGGATAGGAGCCTCTCCTCGATCCGTCGCCCGTCTTCTATGTCGTGGAGTGCCTGGAGCATTAGATTACACGTTACAACGGGTCGGTGGCGCCAGAGATTGCGAGACCTCCGACACAGTGCCATTGTTTTGCCAAGCAGCATGACGATTCCAGTTGAGACGCCGGTCCAAGGGTGCAAATCAAGCGGATCTGATCCAGGGTCCACCGCGTTCCATTCCAGGAGCACACTGACATCTTCTTCGCGATTGCTCACGATGCCCCGCAGCATCTGTTCGTAGACGAGGCATCCCCTGAAGAACTCCAGCAGCTGCCGATCTTGCTCTTGCAAGGAATGGAGGTTGAGCTCAAGCAGATCCAAGACAACTCTCGCGTTCCCTAGATACTGCAGCCCGAGCTCTCTAGAGTCCATCCAGCTGCAGGACGAGCTCATGCAGAACAGGGATATGAGCAGGCCAGCGGGAACAGAGGACACGGAGTTGGGCGTCGCAAACAGGGTCTGCAAATCCTGTATCAGCGCCTGATTTGCCAGCCTCGGGGCCAGGGTTGCCACTTGCTGCACTTCGGGCGAGTCGACGGTGAGAGACGTGCCGGCCATGCTCTGGAGAGAATAGAAAACGACTTCTGAGGACCCCCAGAGAGATGAGCAAAGGCGGCGAAACGGGTTGGCTGGCGAGTCGAACGCGGACCACACACCACACACGGATTTGAACCAGAGCTCGACCAGTCTGGTAGATGGTTGGGAAAGGCTTTGGCAGAGACGCGTTTGTACAATTCGACAGTTCTCGCTCGAATAAGGCCGTGATTCCGCGGGGACCAGGTATGTATTGTCCAACTTGCGGGGTTTGAACATGCCATTGTCGTGATTTTGTTTCACTTGGCTCGTCTCGTCCGCCGCCAAGAACACAACATTATTATCGACTGCGTCAAGCGTCGCAGCTATCGTTGTTTGTGGCTGACGAACCGATCCCTTTCGATTTGAACCTGTGCAAATCGACTTTGACGCAGCCGAGACGAGTTGATCGAACTCGACAGGTTCAGCCGGCAACGAACCACGCCGATGCTCATACTTGGTAGACCACTTAAGGGCTTTTTGTTAGCCAGGACAAGCGACGCCTTTCGAGACACAGTTCCGACACTGCGGCGTCTCCTCGCCGCATTTCAGCTAGGCTCGCGCGTGTGAGCATCTTGAGCGCAATCGGATAAGTAGCCAAGATAAGACGGCGGGGAAGGGGAGGATGTACCCGTTTGACCTTGCAGGTGCGACAACCCGCGCGGGACTTGGAGCGGTACTTCATCGGGCTTGGACGCGCTTGCAAAGGCCTGCTGCTTGGCACCAAAAGCCAAGAGTCTGGGGAAAAGGAAATGGAGAGGCTCTGCAGTTGGTGTAAGTAATAGGAACGCGACCGGGCGAGTTTTGGAGCGACGATGAAGCCCCCAGCTCTCCACCGCAATGCGGCAACGGGCCAGTATATGCGGGGTAACTATCGTACACACGGATACTATGTAAGTCAATAGATTAGACAGCTCCGGAGTCGTACCTGTTTACGGAATCCTGTGCTCCCTTGCTATCAGTGACAAAAGTGCCGAGCATCCGATCCAGGGTATCAGCCACGTTCGTTAAACACAAGCCTATCACGCATACAGGAACGTGGCACACGGCCAGGCCTTGACTGGTGCAGTCCTAACCCGATGCAGTACCTTTTTGGGCCATAGATAAGGCTTCTCTAGCAGTGAACGATATGATTGCCGAAGGGTGTCCCCGGACTAACAGGGCCTGGGTTCCCTGGCATCCATATTCGTAGTGCCTCATTCACTCGATTACCAGTCAGTTCCCGTCTGCCTGTCTCCGTCACACAGTCACATTGGATATTTTTGCTCGTTTGGGTGACACCATCACGTCGTGCTCCTAGACCGATCGACGCCTCGGCAGGGACATTTTATCTAGTTCTAGCTTAGCTCAACGAAACCTGGTCGACCAAGGCCGTCCATACATTGGATGGACATGGTCTAGACCTGAGATTCGGACCCAGTACTTTGCTGTCTCAGTTAATGAGCGACGTCCCTTGTATTCTTGGACGGTATCTTGCAGACCATACATCACTAGCCACGGACGCCCTCGATCCTTATCATGAACCACAAAGGGTGCACAGAACTACTGACCAGCAGGTCGGGTCGGACGTATAAATCCTGCCTCCTGCTGCTCAACGAACCTGCCCTCAACCCCCCGTTCCGCTCGACCTTTGCCCCTCCTGTGTAGCCCTCTCCCCTCGAGGCGCCGTAGACAATGGCCGATATCAAGGAATCCTTGTCCGACACGGCCGACGTGGCAGTCGGTGTCTCGCGTGATGCCCACGACCTCGAGGTCCTCGGGTACGAGCCCAAACTACGCCGAAACCGGACCATGTTTACGCTTCTTTTCCAGTCTCTTGCTATTGCTGCGGTTCGTCCTCGCACCTTGTTCTCGCCTTGCCTGGCCGTGCCGCTAAGTGAAGGACGCAGATACCTTATGGCTTTGGCTCGCCCCTCATCACGGCCATCTACGGAGGAGGTTCGCTACCGCCCCGCTGAAGGCCAGAGATGTCTCACATGCTCACTCTTGCTCTAGGCCAGCTCCCCATGTTCGTTGGCTGGGTGGCCGTGTGCGTCATGTCCGAATGCGTGGCCCTCTCCCTCGCGGAGCTTGCCTCCAGATATCCCACCTCGGCCGGCCCGTACTACTGGGCGTACCAGCTCGCGAGTCCCAAGACACGCACCGTCTTCTCGTTTCTCACCGGCTGGGTATGGCTCATTGGGAACTGGACTATCACTCTCTCCGTCAACTTCGGCATGGCCTCTCTGATTGCCGCGACCGTGGCGCTCTACCATCCCGACTTCAGCCCGGACCCGTGGCAGCTTCTGCTGATATTCTATGCCATGTGCATATTGACTTTCTTCATAGTTGCGTACGGCAACTCGGTCTTGCCAGTTGTTGACACGCTATGCGCTGCCTTTACCATCTTGGCTATTATTGCCACTATGATCAGCTTGTCGGTCAAGGCGGATGTAGGCCGCCACTCAGCAAAAGATACACTCGTAAGTTCTCGAAGCAGCCGTCTTCGACAGGCCTCGGGCTTTTGAGGACAAATCCAAACTTACCGCGCTATGCCAGGGCTTCTACGATACCACCCTGTCTGGGTGGGGATCATTTTCCTTCTTCATTGGCATCTTACCTGGCGCCTACACGCACGTACTCCATTCCTCCGGCAGCAACTCTTACTAACAAGAATTCAGGTTCTCTGCCATTGGGATGATCTCATCTATGGCTGAAGAGTGCGGTGATGCAACCACAAGGTTGCCGAAGGCGTTGTCTCTCTGCGTTCCTATCGGCGGTCTCGCGGGCCTATTTTTCGTATGCATCAGGACTTACTCTTACCTACATTCCCAGCAGACACTGACCACATCAAAGATCATTCCACTATGCGCTACCCTCCCCGATTTGACCGAAATCATCGAGAACTCGCCGGTGAGCCAGGCCCTTCCATACATCTACGGACAGGTCATGGGAACGCCCGGAGGTGGTCTAGCCTTGACCTTCCTCGTCATTGTCATCACTGTGTTCTGCTCCATCTCCATCACAGTAGCAGCCTCGCGGTGTACATGGGCGTTCGCGCGCGACCATGCGATTCCGTGGTCACGACTCTGGTCCCGAGTCGACGAGCGTCACGGCGTGCCCATCTGGGCACTGGCCCTAACCACCATCGTGCAAATGCTCCTCGGGCTGATCAACCTCGGCTCATCGTCCGCGTTCCTCGCGTTTGTCTCCGTGGGCGTCATCGCACTTGCCCTCTCTTATGGCATTCCCATTTCCCTCTCCGTCTATCACCGACGCCGTGAGGTTGCGGCAGCTCGGTGGAAAATGCCAGGGCTGCTAGGATGGGTAGTCAACTCAGTTGCACTGGCCTGGATTCTTTTCGAGGTTGTTCTCTTTGCCATGCCATCAGCTCTGCCAGTTACGGCAGTCTCAATGAACTACGCCAGCGTCGTCTTGGTTGGGTTTCTCTTCTTAAGCGCCATCTGGTACGCGATACACGCAAGGAAAGGTATGTTCGCCAGTTCTGTTTTGCAAAGTTGGCTTCAAGTACTAATATTGGCGCAGTCTTTACGGGTCCGCCGGAGTCTGCTGGCTTGACCATTGACGGCGAGACGCCCGATTCTTAGACATCAACGGCTGACCTGATGTAAGTGCCGAGTCGTTGAGGTATTTCTTTCTTATATAGTAGACAGCTTGGCCAAAACCTTTGTGTTGAATTTTAGAGCACCAACCCCGCCAGTAATACACCATTTGCCACGCTGATTCCTTGTACATCTCGCGTTATTTCCACAATAGTGCAAACTCACTGCGGTTGTCCGCTCCTATCAAAGAAGACGATGAATACGAAGATATGTTCCAAGTATTCAAGGCTTCACCAAGCTACATAACCACCCTCGACAACCAGAAATATAAGCATTAATTCAGCCAAATTACACGCCATCGCAACTTGGCAACCTATCGCCAAGTGTTGGTGGATACCAAGAGTAGTTCATCTGAGTAATTAACGCGGTCGGCTTGCCCCACCCTCATATCATCTCCGACTCCCATTCTCTGCGCATCTTGATCCCTGTCTTCCAACTTCACAATCCACTCTTCACAATGGGCGAGTCTTTGCTAGCCTCTCAGGCCCAGATCGTCGGTGCATTGGCATGTCAGAGAGACTCTTACCTTCGCACCATCGAAGCAGAGGTGATTTCCTGCGCCAAGTTCTCACCGCCAAAGGCCCAACAGGCGACCGGCAAGAAAAAGAAGCAGGTCCCGGCGGATGCGTCATCTTCGAACCAGCCAAACTCGTGGCTGGTTGAGTTTTCCGACTCTGTGTTGTTCCCTGAGGGTATGTACAGGATCGCTTTGTCTATTCGCTCAACCTAACAGAGTCCTCAGGTGGCGGCCAGCCTTGTGATCACGGTTCTGTCTTGCCTTTGCCGTCATCTTCCTTGGAGCCAATCCCCATCACTCGCGTCGAGCGGCAGGGACTCAAATGCATTTATCATGTTAGCGAGGCCTTGGCTCCTAGCGTCAAAGTTCGCCAGAGTGTCGACTTCAGTCGTCGCTGGGACCACATGCAGCAGCACACTGGCCAACACTTGCTCTCCGCCATCATGAACACCCACGAGAACCTTAATACGCTCGGCTGGGGTATGGGAACAGAAGGTGGCATGAACTACGTAGACTTGCCGCGAAAGCCGTCACAGTCAGAGATGCAAGCCATCCAAGACAGGTGCAACGAGGTCATTCGCAACAATGTCGCCATCACAGTCACGACTCCCGATGGTGCCAAAACCCACAAGGTGCCGGGTGACTATGATCTAGAGAAGGGTCTTGTACGAGTGGTCAACATTGGAGACCTTGACCACAACACGTATGTACTACAGACCACGTCACGATCGAGTACTAATATGCGTTATTAGATGCTGTGGCACTCATCTTACCCAAACTTCACACATCTCTCTTATTCTGCTGCATTTCACCCAGACTGTCCACTCCACAAACTACCGCCTGTACTTCTCAGCAGGCGACCGAGCTATCAAGGCCTCCACAGAGTCTATCAATGCGCTGCGGTCAATTGCACAGACCATATCTTCATCAAGCATCCCTACTGAAGTAGTCGCCAGTGTCAAAAGAGTCTCTGACACTGCAACGGACTTGAAGAGACGAGAGAGGAGTTTGCTATCGGAGATCGCAAAGTTCGAAGGGGATCGAGTCAAAGCTCTTTTGCAGAATAGAAATAATGCATGGGTCTATCGTCCTTCAGATACCCTTGATTTCTTAAACATGGTTGTCTTTGAGGTCAGAGAGGTAGTGAGAAACGGACATGTGGTCGTCTTGGCCTGTGGTGAGGGACAAGGCGGTGGCTCCATTGTGGTGATTGGGCAGAAGGATTCAGTGGCAGAGGCTGTCAAAAAGGTTCAAGAAATCGCACCGCATGTCAGGGGTGGTGGCAAGGGGGAGAAATGGCAAGGCAAGGCGAAGGAGTGGATGAAAGGAGACATAGAAGCAATCAAGGGCATGGTCTTACAGCAGTTCACATAGAACATCCCACGGTTGCCATTCAGGTACAGACGAGCTTCACAGGTTTCGTGGAAGAAGTTCCCTTTAGTGGTATTAGTATCATTAGTTCATCTATTATAGTTCACCCATCCCGAACTGTCTAATTTTCCTTCATCAAGTCTCGGGTCGCTGATAATTGCTTCAACTAAGATCCCCGCCCCTTAAAGCATTTCTTCGTCCAAATAGCCCGGTGGGCTTGCCCATTCGTCCTGGTAGCATGGCAGATTCTCAACGACCCAGCCAGCCGCCATATCGGGGTCGTCAGCCAAAGCAACCCGGTAGTTCAAGCGCAAGATCCGCCCGACGCCCGTCCGAACTGCCAAGTCCGGCCTGCCTTCCGGGAAATGCTCCCTGACGAGCACAAGTTCGACAATTAGAGAATGGGTCACCTCGGTACCGTCGAGGCTTTTCGTGTCGTACGAATAGGTGAGTAGGGGACTGCTGGAACTACGGCGGATGTCGAAGCTGAATTCCATCTCAGCAGTCCCATCGACGTCCTTTGCCTTCCATCCGCTGTAAATCTCCTTCTCCCCCAAGATCCGAGCCTTGTTGCGAACCAGACTTGTATTCCCAATCATAGACGTTACGCCTCCGTGTCGCTCGCAGGCCCTAGCTACCGCTTTGATGTTCTCCTCCAGCCTCCAGGCCCCCTTCCATATACGCCACAGCTGGTGGTTCTGGCCGCTCCCAGGGCAGTTCAGGAGGCCATTGATCGTGAGTGACACCTTGTTGGCGCCACCCGGGCGAATGATGGAGTCGATGCGACTGCTGACGTCGATACCAGCAGCGGGGAACTTGCGCGTCGAATCGATAGGGCCGTTTGGAGCCGACAAACAGCGTCTAACAGTAAGGGTGCGCTTGAATGTTGTCATCTGGGATGCGCTGTTTGGTGTGGCTTGTGACTTGAAGTGGACCTCAGCCTGGAATTCGTAGGAGACTGAAAGTAGAGCCGAATCCAGGGAAGCGGGAAGATGGTCTGGTATGAGGGCGCAGAAAGGGAACTGGTGGCTACCGGTCCGTAGAGTAGTTGGCTGGCTTAGGAATTGCCATTTCTGTAGCTCTTCCGACTGCTCCTTGCAGTTCATACACCTGTTCTTGAAGGGCCTCTTGTTGACGGTGTGGACATTTAGGCAGGCGCTAAACGCTTCAATCTCCACGGAGTCCTCCTTGGTATTGATGGACAGTTGGCCGGACAAGAACGAGGGCAAGCTCCCTTCGCCACCTCCAAGGACAATGGTGGGCGAGCTTTCGAGTACCCAATCTATCGAAACTGCCGAGTTACGTCGTTCTCGAGACACCTTTGTGAATGACAGGCCCCGGAGAGGCTTTAATCGTTCTACCAAGTCCGGCATTGTGCGTGTTGGGTTGTATACAGACTTGCAATCCGGTGTGCTACAAGGACCCCTGGTACAATAGGTGACGAGATAGGCTTCGGAGGGTTGGCGGTAGGCCTGATGGTGTAGAAATAGGCGATGAGTATTCGAGAGAGAAGCGGTACCGCGTATATTAACACACGAGATGAAGAAATGAAGAAGTCTCCTCGCGGGTTGTTTCCTCTTTTATATCACTGCCGCGAGCGCTGCGCGCCTCGTTGTGAAAACCCTCGATCTGGCAAGGGCGGGACTTCGAGAAGGGATCCATACGCCGGCGTGAGATGCCACAATAGGTCTAGACGATCGCGTGCCGGGAGCGCCCACTCCATTGTTCTGCAGGCCCGTTATTTAGGTCACCCATTAGATGCCACGCCATGAACTCTTGTTCCTGGGGTCCTTGCGTGTTCTCGGTCTGTCAAGAACCAGTCCCCAGTAAGACTCGAACGACTTGGCCGCCCGAATGTGGGCGAAGCTGCAAGCACCACCTCATTTAGCCATGTGACGCTCTAGGCCTCTTTAGGAATGTCAAGCCGATCAGAGGAAGCAGATGAGATCCAGCGACGATGCCACATACTTCAGGAGCCTCCGCGTTCTCGGGCGCAGCGTTTCTAGCAAGCTCGTCAAGGGCATGGCTTTTCATATGAAGGTTAGGGGCAATGCATGGCAGCATCAAAAATGGACGGTCATGCGTCTCGTGCATGTCTCACTGAACTATGAACCTTCTGCAGGGTCAGCAGTGGTTAAATATCCACCAACAAAGAGATCGAGATTGAGGGCCCACGTCTCATCATCACTAATGGAATTTGGTTATAATTTCGATATAAAAACGTGCCGGCTCTGCTGGAGCGGGAACGGGCATTGGGTCTTTCATGGGGCGCCGCGGTCAACTTCCTATTCAGGAGATTTCCTCTTTCGTCCACGTGGATCCCTTCAGTCACCTGCGTCCAAGATGTTGAAATCTCGTTCATTGTCGTCGTAATCCAAAATCCTGGCACGTGCATGAGCTTACAATTGGAATGGAAACCAGAAAATATAAGGGATCGATTTCTTCGGCACTTGTCGTCACGTTGCTCTCGACAATCGACAACCCGTTAGACCCTCCGCGGTTGCAGAGTTGCCTCCTGCCAATACGGAATGAGATGTAACTCTTGTATGTACAACGTTGAATATGTACATTCCACAAGACTGAACCTGAAATAGGTCCTGTCCTCTTTTCTTGTCCACACCGGGAAGTAGCCCGACCACCAGTAGTCAATGAATCGTGCGCACTACGACGTGAAATGGTCATGCCGGCTCGGTGGTTTGTCTCTACTGACGAACCATAGACAGTACCCTGGTAGTCATGGAACTTGGTTCGTTCGATGCAACATCGTATAGGAACAGGGTTTTATTATGCTAGGGAGGGAGGTTCCCCAGGCTGTGGCTTTAACAACAGCCACCCCGGTATCGGGGCCACGGCAATCAATCAGCTGTATGCAGGCACCCTAACTCGACACTTGGAACGTGCAGATGCAATCGGGTGGAATCAAGATGCGCGGGCCTCGAGGATCGGAAGAGCTCGAGCTTGACTTTAGCTTAAGGATCAAGCGGGGAACACTCTGGAGATGACAGGTCCAGGGATGCCTGAGCTAGCTAGGACGAAAATAGGTCTAGATGCACATGTTCGTCTTGGCTGCGCTCGACGAATCGCCTGCCAGTGGAGCACGATGGCGACTTTTCAGATGGCGCCTCTTATGTACTGAAAACTCCGATCAAGGACGTGGCCTACTCATGCTTCGCGGCATGAATCCAGCGGCTGTCACTTTATCTGGCCCTTGTCTAAACACCATGCACGAGGGCTCCCATTCCGATGTCGATTCCACCCAGGGACGAAAGGTCCGCACAAAGACCTTTTCCGGGTGCTGGACCTGCAGAGCCAAGCATGTCAAATGCGACGAGACGCGGCCAAATTGCAACCGGTGCCAGCGTTCGGGAGCCAGCTGTGAAGGCTACGGCGTCAGGCTCTCGTGGACCTCGGTGCGTGATCCATCCAATTTCCAGCTGGGGGGGTCGTCAAGGAGGGCGAGGCGCATGCCAGCGAGCAGTGTCTTCGACTCCCGCGAAAATCACATCGACCGGGCTGCCGCGCGAGAAGAGACACGAGGCACTAGACAATCTAGCGAGCCCTCGTCGAGTTCGCCACAGCATGACACAGCCAGCTCACCCGGTCTTCATCCAAATCCTGCACTGGAAGATGAACCCCCCGACGGCGAATTAAGTTCCCGACTATATCACTCTTACAAAATCCTAGGCCAAGGTCTCGCCTCAAGAGCCTCATATGCACCCTCCCAACAACGTTCAGAGCAGCTTGGTGGCCAGGATAGTGCTTCTGGCACCCAAAACGACGGATCTCCCGGTCCGATAGTGCCCAGCTGTGAGATATCTGCAGAGTCGACGCCGATAACCCCCACCGACCTCGACGTCAGCTACCAAGACATCACATGGCTTCCCCAGCGCCGATCCAACTCACCTCCCTCAGCCCACCTCCCCAACCACGGCCATCATCAGACGCGGATGCCCAGTGTCGAAGCGCCCTTGCGACACTTGGATGCCCTGCCCGACCCCGGTCTTCAGTGCCGACTGATGGAGCACTGGACGCTACATCTTTGCGATGCTCTGAACCCGGTCCCGGGAATCCATAATCCCCTGCGCACCATCATGATGCCCATCGCCCTCGAAGGGGCACGCGCAGACTTGAAGTCGTCGACTGGCGCCACTGCGCTGTTTCACCTCATCTGCTCGGCGTCAGCGTTCCATCTGTTGCAGAGAAGCACGCCGGACTCTAGACGCACTCTCGAAAACGTGGCCCTGGAACACCACAATCTGGGCATTACCCATCTCGGTCAAAACATCCAGTCCGATGATCTGGGCCAGTGCGTGCCCGTTCTTGCGTCCCTTCTCATGTGCATTCTGAACGAAGCCATCACGATGCCCACCCCTTTCTGGCGCCTTCACTTCCGGGGGGCTGTAGAATGGGTAAACCACATCAGCCCTCAAGTCTGGCACCAGACAGAATCAGCATCAGTCATCTACCAGATGTTCACCGGCATGGCGACTCTCGTCCAGTCCCAGCTCCTGCTGGATGGCCACGAGGAGTCCTTCTGGGAACTGCATTACGACCCCGCAACACAACCGGGGCCGTATATTCTAGATGTGTCTTTGGGTCTGCCCCAGTCCATTTTCCGATGCCTCAACGCCATGAAGGCCATCCAGATGGAAGACAAGCGCTCGAATGGCCGAACCTCGGTCCAGCACACGGCGAGGTCTCCTCAGAACCTGGACCGACTGGAGCTTGAGCTGTATCTTTCTGCTCCAAAAAAGCCAAACGCGTCCATCGGCAAAGAGTACTGCGACCTTGTGTACCATCACGGTTACACATACTACTTCGCCGCGTTGATTTACATGAAACGCACGGTGAAAGACGCACCTATAGAGGACGTCCAGCCGCTGATCGAGCAATCCCTGCATCACATCGAAGCGTTAAGAACGAGCACCGACCGGCCATTTTCGCCAATGCTGTGGCCAATTGCCATCATAGCCTTCGAGACGTGCCATTCCTTGCCGCAGAATCGCATGCTAAAGTGCATCGAGGGATTTGCGGACAGATCGGGGCTTGCAATCTGGACTCACCTCTCGGTCCTGGTCAGGGATCTATGGGCGCTGCGAAAGACGGAGGGGAACGCCAACATGAAGTGGCATAGAAGCGTGCTGACGTCGATGAATGACAGTTTCATGCTACTGTAGTGCAGGAGATGCATGGATGGTGTCAGACTATTGATGTCGATCTTCTTGGAGCTATGCCGTCTCTGTCCTTGTCCATTCCCCAGCCCAATTGCAGCGCGCCATTTGTAATATGCAGCTTCTGCATACTGCATGATCCGCAGGCTCAAGGGATGTTCAGCCCGCCTCATTGAAGCGGCTCGTCCCGGGCCCAACCGCCCGAGTTTTAGCCACCCTATTAGAAGACCACGACAGTCCACCACGATGACTTCAACTTGTTGCACATCTCCACCCTACTGAGACATGTGCAGCGAGCGGGAGGTTCACGGCCAATTGGGAACCGCACTGCCCTCGCACTGCGTGCCGTGTCTTACTTGCTTGCTGTAGTAGCGTGAGACAGCGGCAGGTAGCGAGATAGCTACCTTTGACTGGGCATTCAGCAAGCTCATAAGGCGGTCAAACCCAAGTTCTGCGGGGGATGTGTCTTCTGTTTCCTCTCCATTCCCATTCAGAAACAACCCGCAGCATGGCATCTCCAACACCAATCCCTCAGCCGCCCGGCTTGCCCCTGCTGGGAAACATCCGCGACATCAACCCAAACAATACCTGGGGCTCTCTCAAGGCCCTGGCTGAGAAGTACGGAGAGATCTTCCAGATCAAAGTGCTCGGCCACACCATCGTCTTCGTCGCTGGCGCCGCTCTTGCCGAGGAACTCTGCGATGAGAAGCGGTTCCGGAAGTACGTCGGTGGCCCGATCGTGGAGATCCGATACGCTGTGCACGATGCCCTCTTCACGGCCTTCGACCACGAGGCAAGCTGGGAAACTGCCCACCGCATCATTGCGCCCAAGCTCACACCGAGCGCCGTCGCCGAAGGGTTCAACGACATGAACAACACGACGACCGAAATGATTCGCAATTGGAAGGATGCTGGCAGCGACTTCGTGTTCCCTGCGATGGAGCAGCTCAACAGACTGAACCTCGAGGCCACTACTCTTGTCCTGTTCGGCCACAGACTCAACTGCCTCGGACGCCGAGATGGACACCCGATGATCAAAGCAATGGAGGACGCCACGTCGGAAGCAATGAAGCGACCCAACCGACCTAGTTTCCTCAACTGGCTGCTCTACGGCAGCAAGTTCAAGTCAGCCACGGCCACAATGCGTTCATACGCGACAGAGCTGGTAGAGTATCGCAAGGAGCACCCCACGGACCGCAACGATCTCCTCGCTGCTATGCTCAAAGCCAAAGATCCCGAGACGGGCACGGCGCTGACCGACTCGCAAGTCATCGACGAAATCGTTTCGATGCCGATTGGGAGTAGCACAGCGCCTTGTCTGATCGCCACGGCCATTTACTATCTCTCGAAGAACCCGAGTGTTGTTGCTACTGCGCGAAAGGAGACTGATTCAGTCCTTGGGTCTGACGATCTGACGTATGAACATATTCCGCAGCTCCCGTATATCGAAGGCATCGTTCGCGAGTCTCTGCGACTGTCCTTTGCTGCGCCTGGATTCAACATCGAGCCCATTCCTACCGAAAGCAAAGGCCCGGTCCTCCTGGGAGGTGGCAAGTACCAAGTCGTTCACAACCAGACCATGATCATTGTCCTCGCCGGAGTCAATCGTGACCCGGCCGTCTTCGACGAGCCGCTGGCTTTCCGACCTGAGCGGATGGTTGGTGAGGCGTACGAGAAGCTGCCATCTGGAGTGAAAAAGAGCTTCGGAAATGGGAAAAGAGAGTGTATTGGGAAGCATTATGCGTGGCTGTGGGCAATGGTTGTGATGACGAGGCTCATCAAGGAGGTTGAGTTTGAGATGGCCGATCCTGGATATGAGCTTCACCAGGACGGCTGGTTCAATTGGCGACCAGTTGACTTTTCCATCAAGGTCAAGTTTAGAGAGCATTGATGAACTACGAAGGCTGCGTGGAGACTCGCCGGCGTTTGAATGATAAATTGGCTGGAGACGGAATGATAGTGATTATTATGATTTTGACCGAGGTTAATATCCATTTGATGACCAAGAATCTTGTTTTGTTGTAACATTCCGTGATGCAATAATAAAGGCTCTTCGATGTGAAGGAAGACATAGTGCTGTGGATGGTTTCAACTATATTTACTTTAATCTAAAATCTCCACTAACTTATAGGTTTGGCTCCAATTAAGTGCGTTCTCTCACTGAATCGATTGCTCGATCTTCAAACTGAACTGCATTTCCCTCATGCAAACGCGATAGTACTCTAGAATACTAGCACCCTCTGCATCAAGTCGAAGATAGTTGCGTCCTCCTCAACAAGTCACAAGCATATTTCGCCGCTTGAATGGTCTTTGCCGTGTGTCGCGTCGCAATCCAGCTGAAATAGCGGTCAACACTGTTCCCGAGCTACAGGCTTGCGCTCGAATTCCTAAACCAGACGGTGCTGAAAGGGTCACCCAGCTGGTTTCCGTTCTGGTTTCGTTCTCTTGGGGCACTTCATAAGCGTTTTGAAGTTCTGTTACCGAGTACACATTCCAGGTTCCAAGTTTTCCTGGGTGGCATGCCTATCTTCATAACTGGAGTTGGCTGAGGCAGTTCCAGGGCGATATCTTCTGCCTGTAGCCGACTACAAATGCGGTTGGTAGAAAAAGGGTATAGAATGTTGGAGTAACCCCACTGCCTCCCCATGTTGTTTGTAGTTACTCGCATCCAGAACAAGAAGCCCTCGGAGTGGAACAGGGCAAGAGGTTGTCTGTGTCTTCCTTGGAGGCAGTCCTATCCGGGATGCGTTAGAGATCACATATTCCGACAGATATGAAAGAGGCAGCTTCTCACTTTCTGGTTGAGTTCCAATAGCAACTTGCCATGGACACAGGCAATGGGCAATCTACAGTATCTGCAGTCTGGACAAGGCCAACTCACTCTTCCTGTTTACTTATGGTACTTCGTATAGCCATGAAAGCTGAGCAGTCTAATCACAGTACTCGACTACTCAGCGATGGTTCGACACCAGACGAAAAGTAGGTGATATCCAAAAGTTTCCCTTACCATCCTTTCCTTATTGGGCCCATGTCTGGGCATTTGAAAAGTAAGTATTTGTCCGCACAGTCGAATCGGTTCCGGAAAGGCACTTGAAGAGCCAGACACATCCAATACCCCCCCTCAGACAATCAAACAGGCAGCGGCGGTCAGCTATGTTCTCCCAAATGCTTCGGTAAATAACATGGCATCTGATCGCCCCGCGGCCAATTCTCTTGGGCCCTTCCTTGCCCCTCGCGATCCGTCTGTCGCAAGGGCAGACATTAGCTCTCAAGGAGTGAGTAGAGTAAGGAATCGTCTATTGATAGACCGCTGCACCAAAGGTAAGGTCCCCTGCTCTTAGGTAGGTCCTATTGTGTAATATGGTAGTGATATTCTATCAACACCCTTTGCCGCCATCCCTATCTAGTTAGCTTCATCACTACAAAGAAGGGACGACAAATAGAGTATTTAGCACATTTGAGTATGAATGCTCATGAGTCCACATCGGTACGTTGCAAATACGCTTGATCCAATACGATAGGTTGAATATTTCTGCTCTAACCTCGGAAAGCCTGTTGACCATATCGCCTTCAGCCCACTGTTCCAGTCTTCACCTTACACCCGAGGTCCTCTTTCATCTTTAGCCTGGGAAGCATCCTCAGAATTTCAGATACTATCGGAAAAGCAGTTCATATAGATTGCCGGGTAATCGACACCCTTTCTGTCATTCTTTGCTGAGATGTCAGCGCAGTCCGGCACATCCAATCGCACTTAGCCAGTGCCACATCACACTCCAGTCCCACCATCTCTTCCACCTCCGCAGTCCTACTCCCGATGAAGCGACGTATTCTCACTGTCCTTTGGCTTTGGAACAAGCACCCAGCTGATTGAAGTTGCCGCCAAAAGGGCGCACAGCATGGGCTGCAGGATGGCCACGCCCGCCTTGGCCGCAATGAGACCTGTGATGACGGGGAAGAAGCACCCGCCCAGTTGCGCAAACACAAACACGAAAGCCAGTGCCGTGGAATAAATACGAGGCGAAAAGAGCTTTGAGCCCACCGAGATTCCCTACACAATCGTCAGCATCTCAGGCCATGAACGCTCTTGATGGAAGGCTCACTGTAGCAAAGTAGGGTCCCATGAAGAACCCCAAAAGGCTGATGGAGATGGAAGCCGCAACAATGTTGGGAACCCTAACCTGCGTTAGCGTGGTGTTTGTTCTCTTGTCAAAGAAGCACTTACAGCCAGAATAAAAGTTGAAGACCGATGCACAGAACACTAAACATGAAAATCATCTTTCGGGGTCCAAATCGATGAGTCGGTTCCGCCAGAAGCAGCCTCCCGAGCAGGGATCCTCCGTTGAAACCGGCCGGGACGTAGCCCATCTGTGACAGGTTCCCGTCGCGGACAACGACCAGGTATTCCACAACCCAGCCATTGGCGGTGAGGGTCGCACCGAGGAAGCAGAAGAAGAAGAGGCTGAGTAGCCACATACTACGTGTCTTCAGCGTCTCCTTGATAAGACTCGACGCACTGTCGTCCTTGGAGGTCCCCTCTGGAGCTGAAGCCAGCTCTGCATCCACAGTGCTCGCGTTTTCGTTGGAGGCTTGCTTTCGCCTGAACCCAACGCTGTCTCGAAAGGCAACGAACACGAGAGCCACATTGACGAGGCCAATAGCTAAGGGGAAGAGGAAGAACAAGTACCAGTGAGAGGTTTCTCCCGCAGAAGCCACTGCTGTCGCGACGAAGGGCCCGCATAGACAGCCAGCCATATACATGGCGTGGATCAGAGCGAGCCAGCGATGAGCGCCTTTGGTGCCGGCCACAAACGTATTGCCATGGGTGTCTTGATAGGCTTGGCCCAGGCTCGCCAGCCAGAAGGTGATGACATACAGCACAAACGGGGGTCCCCAAGCACGTAGGGCATGCGCGGCCACTTGCAGCACGGCGCCGAGCAAGAGCATTGAGCCGAGGTCGAATTTTTGGGAGAGGTGGGTGTTTGACATTGCTCCCACTAGCCATCCCATGAAGTTGGCTCCGTAACTGCCACGTTGTTAGCGATTGGTTTGGGGCTGATTGCACTCGTCACTCACACTGATGAGACTATCGCCGTGTTGATGCCGTAGTCTCGAATGACATACGGGACCAAGGCTCCGACGCTACCATCGTTGACGCCTGCGACGAAGAATGAAAACCCAGCACTTGCGATCTTGAGAAGGGTCACCCGGTCAACTTTTGCGTTGGTCGCGTCTGAGTGAGCCTCTGGCGGTTCGTCTCCGCCAGTGGAGGCGTTGTTGGGGCGGTTAGAGAGCTCGTACGTCTCGGAAAGGCCAGGCTCAAGCTCTGTGGTGGTCGCCATTGCGGGCTTCAAAATGGAACAGATTGGGGTTGATAGAAAGGAGCCCAGAGCTTGAGGAGAAGCGTAGGATTACAAAGAAGCCAAGCAGGACGGGGGATCCGCGCCGTAAAGAGTAAAGATCAGAGATGCCATGAAGGAATCCGGTAGATCGGACCGCCAGACCGGTGGCTAAACTTCGGGAATTGCAGTCACTGTAAACTCACGAGACTTGGCACCACTCATTGCCTTTGCCTGATGATTGCTGTTGGAAGCGGCCTTGATGACGCATTATTTATGCATCACTGTTTGGCGAGGATTTGCCGTCTTGAAGCCTCGGATAGGATGTCGTCCACGTCACCTTGCCAGCTGGCTCCTCGGTGGCTACTGAGGCTACCCTAGACACTTTGTCAACCCATGTCGAGAAGCAGTGGCGCTTTTGGACAGATTGAAAAAATTCGACATAATGGGAGATTCTTCTAAAGACCTATCTGTCACTCTAATTCCACAGCTAGGAAACCCCAGTCTGGTTCCCAGATTTTGTGTACTAGGCCGAGAAATGGGAACAAGCCTGTGTGTAATAGAAAACGGAGAGGTTGTCGGCAGATGTGACGACGACGAATATTGGTATCTCGACTTAGTCAGATGCAACCGACAGACTGAGACAATACTGGCTGTTTGTATGGCAGCAATATGTGTCGGTCAAACACGCCGCCTCCGCCAAGCAAAAGTCGCCTGAACAACGGTGGACAGGTGACCCCCAGACAATCTCGCCGATTCTCACAGATCCTAGCCTGTCCTACCCAAGGTATCCATAAGCTTAATATGAGCATGTTCCAAAGCCAAGAACGAAGCCTGCTAGGTCCTGGCCACCTTCCGCTTCGAGCCACAGCCAAGGCATTTCGCGAGCCTGGGGCTTGATGTCGACATCACCTCACCACACCAAGCACCCGCTCCGGACTACCCCAACTGGACTTTGCCAAGATTCACTGCGCTGGCTATGGGAAGCCCGTCCAAAGGAATAGGAAGGCCATGAGTTGGCGCAGGGGCTGGCCTGGTTGGTGTTCACTGGATAGAGGAAGCTTGGAGGTTCTGTACATGCTCGGTTACATCGCCCGGCATGCACATGCACTGGAACCTAAAACATCCTTGTTGTGAGATGCACACACCTACCCTTAATGTTGGTAGGCCTTGTGATGATACTGGCTCGTCTCGCTCAACTACAGCAGACGTCAACGAGGAATATGATGGCGCAAGGCAACGCTGTGAGCATAGAAAACCATTCAAGCATCCTGGACAGCCTTCCCTGATCCTGTTTCCATCTCCAGCCCAAGATTCATCGTTTCGACTGTTCAACATGGCAGACCACGCCAAGAGTCCGCTGAATGCAGAGGTCGGGCTCAAGACGGGCGGGAGCGAGGATGAAGTCCACACCGACAACGAAAGCACCATCGAGGCTCAGCAATACTCGTACACCGAGGACCGCAAGATTGGAATCACCGGCGCGGTCTTTCTGATCCTGAACAAGATGATAGGAACTGGCAGTGCGTTGGTGCCCATCTCCTGAAAAATCCGTCGTAGCTAACAGCAGGCCTAGTCTTCTCAACCCCCTCCAGCATCTTTGCCGCCACCGGCTCCGTCGGCATCAGCCTGATGCTGTGGGTCTTCGGCGGCCTGCTCACCTTCTTCGGCCTCAGCGTGTTCCTCGAGTTCGGCCTCGCCATCCCTCGTTCCGGCGGCGAGAAGAACTACCTCGAACGAGTCTACCGTCGGCCGCGGTACCTGGCCACGTGCGTCCTCGCCTCGCAGATGATCCTGCTCGGCTTCTCGTCCGGCAACTCCCTGGCCTTTGGCCGATACATCCTCTTCGCATCGGGCCGAGAGGTTCCCGATGGCTGGGAGGCCCGCGGTCTCGCCATCGCCTGCGTGACATTCTCCGTCGTCCTCCACGGCGCGCTGCCGAAGTGGGGGATCCGGCTCTTCAACGTGCTGGGCGTCTTCAAGGTGGTCATCCTGCTGTTCATCGTCTTCGCCGGCTTCGCCGCGCTCGCAGGCCACCGCCTCGTCCCGAACCCGCACAACTTCGACCGCGCCTTCAGGATCGAGACGGGCGACGGCTACGGCGGCGGCGGGGCGTACGCCTACTCCAACGCCCTCCTGAACATCATCTACAGCTACAAGGGGTGGGAGAACGCCAACTACGTGCTGAGCGAGCTCAAGCACCCGCGGAAGACGCTCTCGGTCGCGGCGCCCCTGGCCATCGGCGGCGTCACGATCCTCTACGTCCTCGCCAACGTGGCCTACTTTGCCGCGATCCCCAAGTCGGACCTGGCCAAGTCCGAGGTCATCGTGGCCGGGCTGTTCTTCCGCAACATCTTCGGGAGGAGTGCCGCGGCGCGCAGTCTGCCCGCGTTTGTCGCGCTGAGCAACTTGGGCAACGTTCTCGCCGTGTCCTTTGCGCACTCTCGCTTGAACCAGGAGTTGGCCAAGGAAGGGCTGCTGCCGTTCAGTCGCTTCTGGGCATCGAACCGGCCGTTCAATGCCCCGGCTGCGTCGGTGAGTCTATCTTGCGTCTTGTCCGGCCTATGCTGACTGATCTAGCTTTTCATTCATTGGATCGTGACGGTCATTGTTCTCGTCGCACCACCCGCAGGCCCTGCGTATAACTTCATCGTCAACCTGTGCGTAGACCCGATGCCTTCGTGCCTGCCGGTAGCTAACAGTGGAACTAGGTACACGTACCCCGGTGCTTGGATCAACGGTTTCGTCACTGCCGGTCTCATCTACCTGCAATGGACGAAATCCGAGAATCGGACGTCGCCCTGGCACACCTTGCTCCCCATCTCCGTGCTCTACCTCCTCTCCAACATCTTCCTCGCCATCGTTCCCTTCATCCCGCCAGAGGGCAGCTGGAACGCGGACGGCTATCCGTACTACGTGTTCCCCGTTGTAGGTGTGGGCGTTTTGATCCTTGGAGGCGTGTACTGGGCTTTCTGGACCAAGGTTCTTCCACAAATTGGCGGGTACAAGATTGTTGCAGATCGCACTTTTGATGAGACTGGCACGGAAGTCGTCAGATATCGCAAGGTGTCTGTCAAGACAGCGTGAACTGTAAATCTCGTGACGATCGGATATATAGAAACCAGCGATCTTGCCTGGTAATTGCCAGTGCATATTAGACCCTCGAGAGTAATGCCCTCCCTGCTCTTACTAGCTTGTACCTTGTACGTGGGTCTGAGGATGCCACTTCATGAATCGTGTCTACTCTTCCTTCTTGATTGAAACTGATTGCCTCACATGCGTTTCGTCAAGTCATCTGATATTCAGCTCCGCGGGGAAATTGACGAATCCCCTGTCGCAGCTGCGGCAGGGCGGCTGAACTCCACACGATGCGCCCTAACTTTATACAATGTTCCGATCTCTCCACGTTTTATGGAGTACTAGCGAGCGCGCTTTGAGGTGATTTGTCCGAAACAGATCGACATAGCACGATAAGTGCATGGTTCACAATCCTCGCCTGAAAACAGCCCCGAAGTATACGAGTTGCATCCTGTAACGTTGCTATGTGACGTCAGTTAGGGCTTCCGGAGCGAGCGGAAGGATCAAACCTCGTGTCTGTGAAGCCACCACCCGGGCCGGTTACCAGGATGGAAGGCCTATAGTGATTCCTACAGTGTACGGAGGAATCGGAGTGCATCTTGGCTTACGCAAGGGATAAATGACCGGAGGAGAATAGGAGATATATATCTTGTCGGTGGGAACCTCATTCAAAAGTTTCTTCACACATTCGTCCACCCACTTACATAAAGCATCTCGACAACATGTATCGAAGCTTATCCCTCTCGGCTTGGATTGCCCTTGGAGCTGGTGCGCTGGCTGGCCTCGTGCCCAAAGCCGCAGCAGAGAAACCTGTGTAAGATTCTGTATCATGCAGTGTTGCTCTGCCGCTAACAAATGTAGTTTTGCTCATTACTTGGTTTGTCCAGGATGATGTAACCACAATCGGACTCAAGTTCTAATGCATTTAGATTGGCAACATCAACGACGAGCATTGCCGCAAGGACATTCTCGATGCTCAAAACCTGGGCATTGACGCATTTGCCATCAACTTTAGTATGCTTGATAGAGTACGAGTCATGCATCGAACTGACATGTATCAGACCAATATGCCTCCTGGTCAAATGGAACCGTCGACCGCCTGTTCGACAATGCGGATGAGCTCAAGTTCAAGATCTTCTTCTCGTTCGACATGTCGGGCAGCTACTTCTCTAGTCCTGATCAGTATGCCCAGTATCTTGATGATCATCTGACACGGGAATCATACTACAAGTACAACGGTAGGACAGGATTCCGTCTATTGCAGGCCAGCAACTTATCCTGACTTAGACGTACCGCTCGTTAGCACGTTTGGGGTAAGTAAGCCGAGCCTTTCATCTAAGGTAGAAACTGACCTGATGTCCCAGGGAGAATCCGTGAGCAGCGATCAGTGGAAGGGTCTCAGGAGCACAGTCGGCGATATCTTGATAGTGCCGGGTTTCTACACGAGCACTCCTTCATCGACCTTTTTCGACAACTACCCCGAGCTCGTGCGTATCTCAGTCTTCTGGCGAGGTTCTATCCCTAACCTCTTTAGGACGGCGTGTTCAACTGGAACTCTTGGCCCCAAATCGCACAAGGCAAGGTCATTGTGTCGACAGATGACGACAAAACGTTCCAACAAGCCGCCGAGAACGCGGACAAGCTCTTCATGATGGGCCTGTCGCCGCTGCAGTTCAAGCACATCGACTCGTCCAACAACTGGTACCGCAGAGGCGAACAGAACCTCGAGTACCGCTTCGGCCAGGTCCTGGAGGTGCAGCCGGACATGCTCGAGATCCAGACGTGGAACGACGCCGGCGAGAGCCACTACACGGGCAGCATCTGGCCCGAGGCCATGGACGGCGACGCGATCCCGGCCTACACCGACGGGTTCAACCACACGGGCTACTGGGAGGTTCTGCCGTCCTTCATCCAGGCCTGGAAGCGCGGAGACACGACCACCGGCGCCATGGTCCCGACCACCGACGCGGCAGCCCAGGGCGTCTTCTGGCACCACACGTTGCTGACGACGGCGGATTGTTCTTCGGACGGACTGGGCAAGCCCGACGGCATCGACAACATCGACGACGCGGTGACTGTACGTGGAGGCGACTCTTGCCGTTTACCTGGTGCTGACTGACATTCCTGCAGGGCGTCGTCCTCGTGGCAGAAGGCCAGACAGGCCTTACAGTTTCCGTGTCGAGCGGTTCCAATAACCTAGGGACGCAAGATCTTGTCGTGGGGTACAACAGCTTCACATTCACCGGCCTGACAACCGGCACCGTCAACGTGCAGGTTCTCAGCGGAAGCAACGTGGTGATTGAGGGATCTGGGCCTCTGCAGGTGAGTCGCAGATTGCAAACCAACGCAGTGCTTCAGACGCTGACAAGTCATCAGGTGGTGGACTCGAGCTCCGTGTGCAACTACAACTACCAGGTAGTCGGCCTCTCCGCGTGAGCTGAGCCCTCTTCTTAGGTGAGCCCTGCGCCATCGAAGATGCCAAGGTTCCGGAGGGCAAAGAAGCGCAGCGGAGGCGGCTGCGAGCAGGAGTGGCGCGGTGTGGCGTCTCCCGGCGTCACGCATGTAAGCACTAGACAAGGGGGAACATGCTATGCTAGGAACGGCGGCACGGCTAGATAGACTAGACTAGACTTCAAGAGGAGCGAGCCTTGGGCTGGCTGTGTGTCTTTTGCGAGTAAGAAAACGCCTGCGAGCGGGAAGGGGTTGGCGTGCAATTGTACGGGTTAGTTGCTCGATATACGAGGCGATCGATATCTCCTAGCAACAGCTTCACCGTACCGTCCCTGAGCTGGGAGACTGAAGAAGCCATCCATTGCTGTGGATCGCCGTTCTCGTTCGAGTTGCCACTGAAGGACGACCTAGTAAGCAGCTAATCCGGGAAGAGACCCCAAAGGCGTGCCGATCCTACTGTAGCTCTCTCTCGGACTCAGCCTCGGACTCTGCGATCGTCGAATCCTCCTCCTCTCTGCTTTGCCAACGAACCAACAGGATGAAACAGCGGAGAGCTAAACACTGCCCCCCATCATCGCCCCCAAGGCAATCGCAGGGGTCCCTGGTCCGGAACACTGGCTGACACTCCTGGACATTTCCCGGGGTGATAGATTAAGTATCCATTTCTATAGGATTCAGTGCTAATTTCCTAAGACTGCTAAGAAGGAAATATCATCCTCCGGCAGTCGCTGGTCATTGTCCAAGGCTGTAATTCATTCTGAACTTCTAGACTCCGAACCAGAAGACGGCTTGCTGGCTCCATCCAATTGCCTCCCGGATATCCCCATATCATACACATGCCTCTCGACTCCCTCAACACCACAACCATGCCGTCCTTCCCATCGCCAAACTCCCACCTCGCCGAGCCCGCGTCGGCAACTCCCGTCTCCCCGCCCTCGTACACGTCGACGCCCGTGCCGCCTCCCGCAAGCCACGACCACGACCACAACGAGAAGATCCTCTACCAGCGCCCGGTCGCAGCCGAAGGGCTCGAAGCCGCCAGGTTCGCGCGATCAAGCCAAGCCAGGCGCCTTTCTCTCTTTCTAACCGTCCTCGTGTGCAAATAGGATAATCGACGATGGGAACCTCCCCGAGGTCGTCCCCGCGGGCCACCCGATGACGGCCGAGAAGCCCATCGAACTCGTCAACGGGCCGCCGGCGATGCCTCCTTGGGGATACACCCAACAGCCGCCGCCTGCGTTTGAACAGCAACAGCAACAACAACAACAAATAGGCGGAGGCTACAACGGCGGGCAACAAGGCATACCCATCCCCACGACGGTCACGCCTCTCCATCTCCTCGGCACCCAGAGCGACGCCGTCGACTGCCCGTTCTGCCTGCAACGATCCCTCACCACAGTCAAGAAACACCCCTCGTGGCTGACCCAGTAAGAACACTCCTCACCCCTTGCTTCAACGCTTGCTTGTTTCCTTTATGCCCGCCTCTAACGTCCCCCCCCCTGCAGCCTCATCGCCGTCCTGCTCTTCTTCGGCACCTTCTGCGGCGCGGCCGTGCCTTATCTGTGCCACTGGTCGCACCACCTGAGCCATACCTGCGAAACCTGCGGCCGCAAGGTCGCCGTCAAGAAGTTCGGACAGAGCAGCATGAAGCCGATGGGGACGCCTGGCCATCTGAGGGAGCAGTCGCAATTCCCCGTGGCAGCGAAACCGCCGCCCTTGAGCCCTGACCAACAGGTGTAAACGTTCACATGAGGGTTACGCGAAAGGCAGTGGTGGATGGAGTATGGTGCATATGGATGGGATTTAGCGATTGAGTAGGGTGGTCTTGCTTGTAGATATAATTTGTCCCTTGGCTTGCGCATACCCGCCGTGGGCTCGTGTAGCAGACAGGCGTATACTTGGTAGAAAGCGACAAACGAAAACCTCGTGGTTCACAGGATAAAATAACAGCTATTTTTACAATAATTATGACGGCCAGCAAGATGATATACAAGTTCTGTTCGGTGTTGCACCTGACACCAGGCTCTAATTATCAACTGATCGCATCTCAAACTCATCGCAATGCAATCCTCACCTTAGCCAGCCCATCAGCGAGACGTGTTTTCGCCGTCGACCACAGCATCTGTTGGCTCCTCACGGCCAGAAGACTCGGCGAGCAGTGCGGCGCTCTCGGAGGTAGCCAGAAGCGGCTCTCTCTCCGCGCTCTGCTTCTTGCCACGTCCCGCCCTCATTCCGTATGATCCTACAGTCCAGATCCCGATGATGCCCATGGCCGAGCTGACGAGAAGCGCCACGATGCCCTGGAACGTGAACCTATTGTCATGTCAGCCTCCAAAGTCCACCAGCGTAGGCATTCGACGCAGGGGAAAAAAAGAAATACATACCCTGCCGGCAGCGGGGGAGGGGGCGCGTTCTCCCCAGAAAGATCCAGGAGGTCCTCGGTGTGGCCCGCGGCGTTGCCCTCGAAGGGCACATGCCCAGACCGGCAGACGTCCAGGTGGTTCCGGGGCAGCTCGAGCGTGGCCTGCAGCTCGAGCGGCGCCTCGACAAAGGTGGCGATCAGGCCCGAGGTGACGTGCCACTCGATGTGGCAGTGAAACAGCCAGACGCCTGGGTTGTCCGCCCTGAACCGGAGCACGACGTAGCCGTTGCCGTAGACGACGACGGTGTCTCGCCGCATGGGAGTGCCGGGAGCCTCAAGACCCGCCTTCGGCCCGGGGTACAGCCCTTCGTCGTCGCCGCTGCGGTGCAGCACCTGGAAGTCGTGGCCGTGCAGATGGAACGGGTGGCGCCCGTCGTCGAGGTTGTTGAGCACGATCTGCACGACCTCGCCCTTCTCGAGCACGAAGCTGTTGGTGTACGACCCGTAGACGTAAGGGTTGGTGGCCTCGTCGCCGCTTGTCAGGGCCGTGTACAGCGTCGGGACCTTGGGCGCCCGGTAGGTGATGTTGTTGAAGAAGGCGTAGTTGGCGCCGTCGCGCAGGTTGTCCATGACGACGTCGAGCTCGACGACGCGGTCCGGCTCGGGAAGAAGCTCCATTTCGTCAAAGGGCACGAGGTCCACGTCGTCAAAGGGCGCGAAGTCGTCGACGAGGGCGGGTTTCGGCAGAGCCTTGGCCTCGTCGTAGACCAGCCAGCCAGTCACGTTCCAGTCGAGATCATCCGGCATGACGTCGAACAGCGTCTAGTAAAGCTGTGTTAGCATCGGCGCAACCAGCAGTGCATCTGCGCTTGAGCTTACCGTGTCCATGCTGGCGACGATGGGGAAGTTGGCCTCGCGGCTGGCCTTGGTGGTGAGCAGGAAGCTGCACCGCTGGGCGGCGGACAGATAGAGCATCTCGGCCTCGGCCGGCTTGGTGTAGACGCCGTCGACCTCGACGATGGACACGTTGTGGCCCTCGATCCAGAAGTACTGGCCGGCAAAGGCGCCGATGTTGACGAGGCGGACGAGATAGGTCCTGCTCGTCTCGACGGGGACCTCGAGGTTCTGGGTCTCGTTCATCAGGGCGGCCTGGGGCACCGGCTCGGCGCCGGTGGGGTTTCCCTTGCGCAGGAACTGGGGGATCAGCACGCGCATCTCGTCGTGGTACCAGTCGGAGAGCGACACGACGAGCTCCTCGTCGTACTGCCCGGCGAAGGGGGACACGGGGTCATGGATGACGAGCGGCGCCCGCAGGCCGTCGGGATACTGGCCCTCGGTGTGTGAGTGATACCAATACGTGCCAGGCTGGGTGATCTGCGAAGGAAGTTAGACGGGCCAGCCTTGGCAAGCGAGACGACAGGGGAACATGCTGTGAAGTTGTACAGGAACGAGTCTCCGGGCTGGATGGGACACTGCGTGACCTGTGCGGGGCCGTCCATGTGGTTTGTACCGTTCATGAAGAGGCCGTGGAAGTGCAGCGAGGTGGTCTGGTTGCCCAGCCCGTTGTGGGCGTTGATCAAGATGGTGTCGCCGACGCTGGCCTCGATGGTCTGTAGATGGTCGTCAGCATAACGCGCCATGACGGACGGCCGCGGCGTGGGCTGCGGCACTGTACCTTGATGGGCCATTCGCCGTTGATGCCGATGGCAGGGCGCTCAAAAGCACCATCTGGATTCGCCCTCACCCACTCGATGGTGAAGTCGTAAGAGACCGTCGCCGCCAACGCCGATGAGAGGAGGGTCGAGGCCGAGAGCAGGCCGACGCCCTGCGAAACAGGCCGCATCTTCCAACAGCGCGTCAGGATGGGCTGGAAGCCGGCGATGCAAGGACAATCAACAGCTACGCTTGGAGGGCCTGGAATACACGTCCGAGGGGCGCTTGTAGGTTGGGGTTTTGGCGTGAGGACGACGGCTCACAGCTCCGAGAACGAGGCTGCGTACTGCACAGGGTAGTTTTCCTTTCTGGGTTGAACGAATGAATCTTATCAATCTGATTATTCCGGTTTCGGAAGCAGTTGGCAGGGAACCGAGCAAGCGGCGGGCAGATCCTTGTTTGGTGTGGCAAGCAGACAGACAAGCAGACAGACAAGCAGACAGACAAGCAGACCGAGTGAAGGCGCAGGCTGGGAGTGACAGCGGCGTGAGGCCCTCTGGTGGATGCTGCAAAGGGCGATAGTGTCCAGTAGCAGGCTCTTTATTGTGTGTTGTCCTTGTCTCGCTCAACCTGGATACTCACCCAGCAGCTTGAGGGGTTATTGCACAGACGAGGCTTTTCTCTTTTCTCCTCCACATCCTTGAACAGCGCTACAACTGAAATGCTCCCGTCCCGCCAGCATCAGCTCACGAGCCCAAACGTCCCCAGCGCGTGATTCGACAAAACCACGCCTCCAGCTACTTGCCAAGTGGGCTCGTCGACCCTGTCGCGGCCACTCGGAGCCGCTTGCCCAGCCCGCTCCCCAGCCAAAGACGGCTTCAAGACCGAGGCAAATTTTCGACGACGCGGAAACGGTTTTTATTATGATCCTTATTATTATTAACGTGTCTTGAGCGACGGTAATAAGTCTGCTAGAGGTGCGCTCGCACAGTACGGACTCACTGGGCTCTCTCTTGGCTCTTTTGGTCTCGCCTCTTGTCCTTCCTCGGCGTAGCTCGGCGCTTCGCAACCCATTCAACTTATCTGATCGGATCCTCACACGCAACGGATGGACAGGATTGTGGTGCAACACTGAGCTTCTCTTCTTCTGACGTCGTCACATCTCACCTCATCCCAAGAGGCGCCAGCTCACTCACTCACTCACTCACTCACCCATTTACTCACTCGCTCGCTCGTATATCCCGCGTGTCGACGCCGCCGCCGAGTCTCATCACTAGAACTTCTCCCCTCCCCCTCTCCCAAAATGGGCCTCCAGCTATTTTCCGTCCCCGTCTTCGTCGTCGTCTTCCGCGAGACGCTCGAGACGGCCATCATCGTGTCCGTGCTGCTGGCCTTTCTCAAGCAGACCCTCGATGGCTCGCAGGCCCGCGACCCCAAGCTCTACCGGACCTTGCGCACGCAGGCAAGTACTTGTTCAGCACCCAATAAGCAAGAAGCATTACAGAACCATTTTCCTTTTTGTTAACATCAATAATCCAGGTCTGGTTGGGCACCGCCCTCGGCTTCCTCCTCTGCCTCGTCGGCTCCGGCGTCATCATCGGCATCTTCTACCTCCTCGGCACCGACGCCTGGGCCGACCACGAGTACTACTACGAGGCCGTCTTCTCGCTCGTCTCGTCGGCCATCATCACCGTCATGGGCGGCGCGCTGCTGCGCATCGGCAGCATGCAGGAGAAGTGGCAGGCCAAGCTGGCCAAGGCCGTCGAGTCGCCCGTGCAGACGCGCGCCGGCAACCGCGCGTGGCTCGTCAACGTCTTCGAGAAGTACGCCATGTTCGTCCTGCCCTTTGTCACCGTGCTCCGCGAGGGCATCGAGGGCATCGTCTTCGTCGCCGGCGTGTCCTTCTCCGCCCCCGTGACGGCCGTCCCGCTCGCCGTCGTCTTCGGGCTGCTGTTTGGGACCCTCGTCGGCTACGGCCTTTACAAGTGAGTTTGCCTTTGGGCTGCTGCAGACTGCAGATGTGTACTCTCGCAGCGTCAACTAACCTCGCTCTCAGGGGCGGTTCCATGGCGAGACTCCAGCCGTTCCTGGTTGCCTCGACCTGCCTCCTCTATCTCGTAGCCGCAGGGCTCTTCTCCCGCGCCATCTGGCTCATCGAGCAGCAGCAATGGAACAAGGTGGTCGGCGGCGACGCTGCGGAGCTCGGCGACGGCCCCGGGTCGTACGACATCGACCGAAGCATCTGGCACGTCAACGTGAGTTTGCCTCGTGATACCCTCACTCGCTGACGCGTCTAGCCGTTTCCGTGTTCTAACGTGCTGCTGCAGTGCTGCAACCCCCAGCTAAACGGCGGAGGCCCCTGGGCGATCCTCAACGCCGTCGTCGGCTGGAACAACTCGGCCACGTACGGCTCCGTCATCTCCTACAACGTGTACTGGCTCGTCGTCATTGCGCAGTTCAGCGCTATGCGGTTCCGCGAGGACCACGGCCGCTGGCCCCTCGTGAAGGCGAAGCCTGAGAAGGATGACGACGAGCAGAGCCTCGCGCGAGACGACTGAGGGGGAGGCTGTTGAGAAGGTAACCTACACATGTCGCGGAGCCCAATCTCGAATTTCTTATAGACTGCAACTGCGATGGCCAACTCTAGGAGTGACACATGGTTCCTGTCAACCTTACTGGCTAACACCAACGAACAAAGCAGTTCGGCCGAGTCCACGCTCTTTGCATAGGCCAAGGGGAGGGATCGACCACGACAGCTTTAGTTTAATGACATGTATTGAAGTGCGACAAGATGTAAACAAAAAGCAGCAAAGTCATGTCGTGTATCCCGCGCCGTTCGCTTCCACCAGCCACATTCCCCCGTGTAACGAGGACAGTCAGAATTGTTACAGCCCATGATTAGCGGGAGGGGCTCGACCCATGCGTTAAACTCGGCTTCCATCATCTCCACGCAAGGCAAGACGCAAGGCGAGACTATCCCATGCCGAACACTGGGTTACACATATCCAGCACTATGAACCTGTAGCTTCGACACAGCATATCGCGGTGCACAGCAACACCAGCTGTGACCCAAGCCATGTCAACGTGCTGCGGGTTCTCCGAAACCTAGCCTAGAAACCATGCCTTGACCGGACCATGCATGTCTCACTCTCATAACCTGAACCTCCACCTTGATCTCAACCTCCACCTCCATCTCCTCAAGTCTGCTCTGCAGACCTAATCCGCAGACACCTTGGGCTTCTTCCTGGGACGCCCCGGCCCGCGGCCGCCCACGCGCTTCGGCGGCGCGGCATCCGACGCGGCCCCGTTCTTGGCCTCGAACTTGATCAACTCGTCGGGCGCAATCTCCTTGATCTTGCCTTCGTGCTCCCACGTCGCGTCGGTGCGCCGGTACCCGACCCACTGCACCTGGTACATGTAGCGGTTCTTCTTGGCCTTGGGCGGCGTGGCGCGCTTGAGGATGCGGAAGACGTGGTAGACGTCCAGCCCCGTCGCCGCCTCGCGCCCGTCCAGCGCGTCCCAGTACTGGAAGACCAGCGTCGGCACCTGGTTCTGCAGGCTCCATTCCGACTCCCACGTCTTCTCGCCGCCCTCCCACTGCACCAGGATGTCCACCGTCGCGTTCGTCTCGTCTACGCGGTGCGTCTCGAAGCTTTCGACCTCGAGCTCGCCAACCGGCTCGGCGTTGGCTGCGGTGGCGGCGGTTGTTGCGGCGGTGCTGCTGCTGGCGCCGGCGGCGAATGCCTCTTGGGCTCCGGGCTTTGCGGGTTTCTCGCTCGCGTCGGCTTTCGCGGAACCGGGGCCGCCGTTCAGCATCTTGTCCTTCTTCTTGGGAGTGGCGTCGACGGCAGGCGCCGCGGCGTCCCTGTGGCGGGAGCTGCCGCGAGCCAGGGCGGACCGGCTGCCCTCGGAGGGAGAAGCCACGACGTCCCTCCTGTCCCTGGCCCTCACAGGCGATGCGGGAAAATCGTAGGGGTCTGGAGATGCCACGTTGGCGTCAGCGGAATGCTGCGGAGCATGCGATTGCGCGTCGCGGGAGCTCTCAAGCGAGAGGGAGGGAAAGCTTGGGGGAGCTGTTACCGGTGGGAGGACCTGACGGAAGCATGACGGCATGGGACGGCAGGTTCACAGATCTAGTTGCCAGCTACTACTTCCTTGGTAGCGAACGAGGACGCCGAGATGTCCCAGCGGAATTCGAATTGCGTCACTTGGCGTATGGTGGTGATGGCGAAACGCGCTCTGTTGGCCGTGCAACGCGTCGGGTTGCTTAATTGCACCACGGCACGGGCACCGCCACACCAGGCTGCGAGCATCAAGACTCAGCCACAGTCACAGCCACAGACAGTACCAACAGCTATTGTCCGCATTTGGCGAAGCCATCTTGACAATGAACAATAAATAATAAACAATAAATGATGGGAGATGAGAATAACCCCTGGAACATGGTCATTTTGAGGTAATGACGAGTGTGAAAAGTAAATCATGAATTGCTTTTGCTATTTCGGAAAAACTCCTCTGAAACCCCTCCGTGGATGGTCTCGGCCCCCGTTCGACTTACATGAAGGCCGTAATGAAATCCGCGTCTCCCAACTATATGCCGTGCTATTACACATAGTCGAGAAGCTACCGGAATCACATAATTCCCTTACGTAGGATGTCTTTAACTGGCGTGGTCTGGCAGTAAGGAATCGAGATGCTGCTAGGACTTGTGACACCGAACTATTCACATGTTCCCGCTCCAACACCACGCCTCGGGGAAAACGATGGCTTTGAGCATTAATTAAAGCCAAGTGACATCCTCCTTCCCGAACAGGTGTTCGGTTGTCTCGCATCGGCAGTGCATTTCAAAAATGTCCAGGGTCTGGCTGGGCTTTGGTCTTGGCCTTCGCACGCCATACCCGCCAACCCCAACACCCGTTAGCCTGGCACGGGAGGGGACCAATAGCTTCTATATACACTCAAGGGCCAAGCAAACAACGGACGTGAACTTTTGCAGCTGACGGCCTCAGATCATACACGGCCAGCAGAAGTGCCTAGAAACAGCGAACACTAGGTGCAACGAAAAAACGTGAGTGGCTGCCTCAATGTGACGTGTTCGCCATGCGGATGGCACAACGCCTGCGAGTTCGTATTGGACGCCCCCCGGACTGAGCGTGATTCCCGCGTGGCAAACAAAACAACAGCTTTCTTGGAGTCTGGAAGCTCATCACCCCCACCCCCAGCTGAGAGCTCCTGTGCTAGATAGGTACGGGTCCGCAGCGCCCCGGGCGTCCGGGGCTTCGCGCGTGTCGCTCCACCGCCGTCCACCCGCGTCGAGCCGGCGGAGCACGTCGATCCCGGCGACGCCGTCTCGGAGCCAAGGTGGGTAGCCTAGAACGACAGCGGTCGAGGCTCTTTCGCATGTCCGTATCCGAGTCGTCCTAGAGGAAGGAGAAGGGGGGGGGGAGAGAGCCTGAGCACATCATCGGGGGAGTACGGGTCTTGGCGTCCCCTTGGTAAGTGGGTGGTGTTGATGCGGTCATCTCGGTGTACACTGCAACGCGCGGGATGCACAATGCAAACGACCCAGCCGACTGGATAGAACCCTCGTCGCTCATCAAGCGTCCCCCCCCCCCCCAGCTCACAGCTCCGAGTCCCGAGACCACAGGTTGCCGGGGAGCGCGCACCGGAGCCTTATGCGGAAGGTGAGTAAGGAAGAAGCAGAACGCTATTAGCAACGTCCAACAAGGCCAATGTCAGATGAAGTCCCAAGGTGGATAGAATTTGCACCGGCGCCGCGCGTGATTGGATGCGCAACTGGGGCGGGTGCGATCACATCAGATTGCGCCATCGACCCGGTCGTCCCAAAGAGCAAAACCATGACACATGGGATGCCCACGGCGAGAAATCACGACATGGATGATGGTTTTTTCTTCCCTTTTTTTCTTTCTCTCTGCAGAGAACCTTAGGTAGCAATGCGAATTATTAGTCCTTTGCCTACTATGCAGTCTAGACTCTGTCTGGAAGCCCGCTGGTTCCCGGGGGTCCGGCCGTTCATTCGCCAAGCTGGCGGCGGTTCGCCTCCAGTTCGCGAAAGACGCCTCAACAATGGCACCACGGATGGAAAGCTTGACTTCTAGCTTGCTTCTAGACTCCCGCCCTGGCGCCTTTTGCCAAGGAGGCTCTGCCCCCAGAAGGGCAGGGTCAGGGCGGGTTTGACCCGTGGGTGGATAGGTAGGTACTACATGTACCTTACCCAGTACCACTCTGTTCTCCCCGAAGTATACATAAGGTCGATCGAGTCCCGTCTTTCCTTTCCTCTTCTCTCTGTTTCCTTTGCAGCTTGCCATCCACTGACCTCTCCTCGTCATTTGTACAAGTTAACTCTCCTTCTTTCACCCCCTTCATCCTTTCCCTGAGCTGGCCGTTTTGTTCTTCAACCATGAGCCACGAAGACCCCAAGGAGCAGGTGGTCTACGATGCCACCAACCACGATGGCGATGTCGATGGCGTCGGCCTCTCCCACTCTGCATCTGATAGCGAATCAGGTACGTCTACTACTAAACAATCTGGCCTGGGCTGTAGAAGAGAATAAACAGGAAGAAAAAGAAAAAAAAGGGGAAAATTAAGGGAAAAAATACCATGCTAACCCCAGACTCCTACCTAGGCCGTCTAAGACAAGCCCGGGACGCCAAGCGCCAGATCGGCGTCCTCAGCGCTTCGATGCTCATCTTCAACCGCATCATCGGCACCGGCATCTTCGCGACGCCCTCGTCCATCCTCGCCCTCACCGGCAGCACCGGCCTCTCGCTGTTCATGTGGGTCGCCGGCGCCCTCATCGCCGGCGCCGGCACCGCCGTCTACCTCGAGTTCGGCACCGGCATCCCCAAGAACGGCGGCGAGAAGAACTACCTCGAGTACGTCTACCGCAAGCCCAAGTTCCTCGTCACCGGCCTCTACACCGGCTACGTCATCCTGCTCGGCTGGGCCTCCGGAAACTCCGTCGTCTTCGGCGAGTACATCCTCCACGCCGCCCAGGTCGACATCACCCGCTGGAACCAGCGCGGCGTCGGCCTGGCCTGCATCACCACCGCCTTCATCATCCACGGCACCGCCCTGAAGTGGGGCATCCGGCTCCAGAACGTCCTGGGCATCATCAAGCTCACCATCATCGTCATCATCATCATCGGCGGCTTCATCGCCCTCGGCGGCCACCTCAAGATCGACGAGAAGCCCGACAACTTCACCAACGCCTTCGAGGGCACCACCGGCAGCGCCTACGGCGTCGTCACCGCCCTGTACAACGTCATCTGGAGCTTCGTCGGCTACAGCAACGCCAACTACGCCCTGAGCGAGACCAAGAACCCCACGCGCACCCTCAAGATCGCCGCGCCCGTCGCCATCATCTCCGTCTCCATCCTCTACATGCTCGTCAACATCGCCTACTTCGCCGCCGTCCCCAAGGCCGAGATCCTGGCCTCCAAGCGCCTCGTCGCCGCGTCGCTCTTCCGAAACGTCTTTGGCAACACGGCCGAGCGTGCCCTGTCCGTCTTCGTCGCCCTGTCCGCCTTTGGCAACGTTCTCAGCGTCATCTTCTCCCAGGGCCGTCTCGTGCAGGAGCTTGGTCGCGAGGGCATCCTGCCCTTCTCCCGCTTCTGGGCGAGCAACCGACCCTTCAACGCACCTCTTGCCGGTCTGTTTGAGCACTGGCTCATCTGCCTTGTCGTCATCCTCGCCCCTCCCCCCGGTGATGCTTACAACTTCATTCTCAAGTAAGTCCCCTCCTCCCTTCAGTCTGCTATACCAGTGTGGTTCTAACCAGCCTCGGCAGCCTCATCTCCTACCCTCTTGCGATCGTTAACACCTTTGTCGCGGGTGGCCTGGTTCACCTGTATCTGCACCGCGCCGCCTGGAAGTGGAATCCCCCAATCAGCGCCACTCTGCCCGTCGTCGTCTTCTTTATGCTCAGCAACGTCTACCTCGTCATTGCTCCCTTTGTCCCCCCCGAGGACGGCCAGAACGTCTACGAGGACCTGCCCTACTATATTCACTGTGTTGTCGGTTTTGGCATCATCGCTGCTGGCGGTGTCTACTGGCTGATCTGGGCTCAAGTCTTGCCCAGGTTGGGCCACTATGAGCTGGTTCGGGAGGTTGTTGTGGACGATATCGACGGCTGGGAGACGACGGTCTTCATCAAGAAGCCGCTGCACCACTCGGACTAGATTTCTCTTTCATGCGTGTCCTAACGCAAATTAATATTCTCAGGTAGTAGATTAGGTTTAATGCGGTGCCTCTTCGAAGACGCAAACTAGACACTCAATCACGCACATGGACAAGGAAAGCCGGGGGCTTACAAGAAAAGTCATTGTTTCAGTTGCAGCGGAACACACCCTTGCCAGTCTTGAACGTGCACCTTGAAGTTTGTAGTCGCGTACGGAGTAGAGGGTACGTTGTACCGCGCCTCTTTGAAGCTTATAGGCTACTCGTATACCTTGGGTGATTTTCGCAATTGATAGACGTGTTGGCGAAATGTTGAGCTCCAAGACATGTCCTCTCACCTTGCACACAAAAACACAGAACCAAACGTAAGCTGATGGCCATGGCTAGCAGGGTTTAGTGCCACGGAGATGAAGGATATCATGCAAACTTGGATTTAATTCAGAGAGTAGGATATTTACTACATGATGCTTTCATCCGATAACTGAAGAACGAGCAATGACACAATAACAGAATAGAGAATAGAGCCTTATCATGATCATCTTCGTCGTAGAATAATCAGCTCTTTAGTCATCAATACATAAATATCATCTAGCATTATGCCGGGAGATGCCATCTATCCTCCAGTTCGCTTCAAGCCAGTGACATCTACAGAACGGGTCCTAGGTACGCTACTCCATATGACACACTTCCTACCCACCAGAAGATCTGGATACGACCCAAATCGCCTTCCCCGGATTTTAGTGGCGGGGACGTACATAACGCATGCAGAAGCGTGGGTATCCGGGGCTATTATTTCACTCCGATTTCAAGATGGGTCTCTTCACACATCGGCGCTACTTTTACACCCGATCGGCCGGTCTACTCGGAACTAGATATGACGCCGAAGCTCTTCCAACCGTCATAAGGATGCCATTCTCCGATCAATCCGGCAAGCTATCCTGCAAACGCAGCATCACATAATGTCGAAATCAATGCTCATGACAGTTTGCATCCAGTCTCGTCTCGCGTCAGGGCCGTTGACATGGATGTGCCGCCTCAGCGTGCGAGAGGCCCAACGGGGAAGCCGCAACTTCTCATCCACAAGGCCACGGCGCTCCGCCAATGCAAAAACAAAGCTCTTCCGAGATGCGGATGCTGCTGTGGCAGATGTCAAGAGCAGGTCTACCATCTTGAGCTCGGGCTTCGGTCTCTGTGGTGTTGCGGGTATGCCAGAATGCTCTGCTGGCGAGGGGGTCGCTGCTGACTAGCATTCTAGATACCCTCATTGCCGCACTCAAGCGCAGAGGGCCCGAGTCGCTCCATTCTCTCACTGCCGTGTCGAATAATGCTGGCCAGGAAGGAAAGGGGGGGTTGTCGGTCCTCACGAGCGGAGGCCAGGTCGACCGACTGATTCTGTCATATCTCGGCAACAACAAGGTGCTAGAAAAGAAGTACTTGACGGGAGAGCTCGCCATTGAGCTGTGCCCTCAGGGAACTCTGGCAGAGCGCATTCGAGCCGGCGGAGCTGGCATTCCGGCCTTCTTCACGCCTACGGCAGCCCGTAAGAACATCCTGCGTCTCAGTGACGGTTCATTGCTAACCGTAGCAGATACCCTCCTTCAGACTGGAGACATCCCCGTACGCCTGGACAAATCCGGCGCCGTCATCGAAAGGGGTCGAAAGAGGGAGACGCGCGAGTTCAATGGCCGAACGTTTCTCATGGAGACTTCGCTGACGGGCGACGTGGCGATTCTAAGGGCATGGAAGGCCGACAAGGAAGGAAACTGCGTGTTTAGGCGAGTTCAAAGCTCCTTGATACTTACGGCTGTTCTCAGCTAATCCTGTGCGTGTTAGATATACCACCAGGGCCTTTGGACCGATCATGGCCAAGGCCGCCAAGGTGACCATCGTCGAAGCCGAGAACATCGTCGAGGTCGGCGCCATCGACCCCAACGACGTCAATCTGCCCGGCATCTACGTCGACCGTATTGTCCAGTCAACGGAGAAGAAGAGCATCGAGGTGTTGAAGCTGAGAGACGACGGCGCTTCCAAGGACTCCAAGCCCACAAGCGAGGCGCAAGAGAGACGAATCCGCATTGCGAGGCGGGCTGCGAAAGAGTTGAAGCAGGGGTTCTATGTTAACCTCGGCGTTGGTAAAATCTCCCTGCGCCCCAAGCATTGAGCGTACCTAATTCATATCAGGCATTCCTACTTTGGCCGCTTCCTTGCTTCCAGCAGATAGAAAGGTTTGGATCCAGTCGGAAAACGGTATTCTGGGCATGGGCCCCTATCCCACTATCGACGAGGTTGACCCGTGAGTGTGCTTACTTCCAGACTTGTTCCCACATCTAACTGGTGGCAGGGATATCGTGAATGCCGGCAAAGAAACCGTTACCCTTGTTCCAGGAGCATCCTGCTTCGACTCCACCGAGTCCTTTGGCATGATCCGGGGCGGGCATGTTGACGTGTCAATTCTTGGAGTGAGCAAATGGCGCTTTATTGTCCCCCCCTTGTGCATTGACTAACGAATCCGCTTCCAGGCCCTTCAAGTTGGTGCGAACGGCGATCTTGCAAACTACATGATTCCCGGCAAGGCGTTTAAGGGCATGGGCGGCGCCATGGACCTGGTTGCCAACCCTGACAACACCAAGATCGTCGTGGCCACGGATCACGTCGCCAAGGACGGCTCGTCCAAGATCTTGCAGCAATGCACGCTGCCTCTGACGGGAGCCCGAGTTGTCAGCACCATTATTACCGACCTGGTAAGTGTGCTTCTTGCATAGACGCTTTGGAGGAAGCTAACAGGTATATTGCAGTGTGTGTTTGAAGTCAACAGACGAGAAGGCACTCTGTCCCTGACGGAGCTCGCGCCTGGTGTCACAGTTGAAGAGGTTCGAAGCAAGACGGAGGCCGAGTTTACTGTTGAACTGGACGAGAACCGGTCTTATGAATGATGCCCCCACGAGAGGAAAGTTGAAGGGTATTGGGCAACTATAGAAAGGATGAAAGAGCATTGAACTTCGGAAGGACGGGTATTTGAATGAGTGGTGTATTGCGAAGCCATGAACGGTTTGAAGATGCAAATACTAGGATATCATTGCCATTTATTTTCACACGAGTGTTCTTCAAGCTAAGCCAGCCGCTTCTATCGTACATGCTAGTTACATGATCGTCCAGAAGAACAAACGCAGCCATGGGCAACCGCACATACGATGCCTTTACGAGCTGTTTAGTCCCAGCTCCGCTACAGCTTCGTCTCCCTCCCAGCCGGAGCAAACGTCGCACCGCCCATGACCTCGACGATCCTATCGACCGTCTTCAGAATCCACTCGCCGCCCTCGTCACTGGCCAGCCACCGCACCGCCTCCTCGCCCTCGCCGTCGGCATCGTCGCGGAACGTGCCGTCCTCGACGCCCTTCCTCAGCCCGAAGACGTGGGACAGCACCTGCGGCCCGACGCCCGCCTGCGCGCGCAGGCACGAGATGGCCGCGACCGACGTGTACACCCGCCCGACGCTCGCCAGCCCGCCTCGCTCCGCCGGCGGCGGGTCGCTGAGCAGGCCCGCGTAGTGGTGGCCGAGGATGTACGCCGGCAGGTCCGGGTGCGAGCGCGCGAGCTTGGCGTAGAGCTTGGCCTCGAACGGCCGGTACACCGAGTCCCAGAGCGCCCGGCCGCGTGCCAGCCCGGCCTCGAGGTTCTGCGGCGTCGGCGTCCTGCTGGGCGTCGTGCAGAGCTGCGCCGCCACGTCGTCGGGCAGCGACGCGTAGAAGGCGTTGAGGCAGTTGATGGACCGCGGGATCCCGTTGAAGCTGATGCACTTGAGGCCGACCTCCCTCATGAACTCGGCCGTCTGCACGCCGCCGCCGCCTTGCTCGGCTGCGGCAACGCGGTGGAGGACGGGCAGCGAGTCGGGCGAGTTGAGCGTAAACACCGTCGCCGTCTACACGTACACATCAGCCTTGACCGTTTTTTTCCTTCCACGCCCGCCGTGAGAGACCCGCATACAGAGATGGCCAGCCAGGACTTGACGCCGAGGTTGCGCTTCGAGGCGTCCCTAGCGATGCCCTGGAACAGCTCGTGCACCTGGCGCGGCGCAGGGAGCGGCCCCGGACGCGCAAAGGGCGCGTTGACGAGGGCCTTGAGCGACGTAGAGAGCTTCGACATGTTGCGTGAGGGCTGCGGTTGCGACATGGAATGGAAGAACAAGGGCGGGTTTTTGAAGTGTGTTTGCGGGATGCACGGAGCGGTCCGTCGGGCTTCAGACTTTGAGACCGAGGCCGCAACCCCACATTCCGAATGCCCGGCGCCGGGCCGGTCGGTACTTTTGAGGTCCGATATGGATTGGTCAACGGGCAATAAAACAACAGCCCATCTTGCTCAGCTAGCAGCACGATAAGTTACTGCTGTACGAATCCCGAGTGGAGATATGGCTTCAGACCGCAAGACCAAAGAGCCGTTGTGGCTGGGGTAGGCAACACCAACTACCAGCCCCCGCCGCTTGACCAGCCAGTCTGACGTTTACATTCAAGGGGCGCTGCAGCTTGCTTGGCGGTCTGCTTCAGTAGGCTCTTTCCACGAGCGAACAGCCTTGGTGATGCTGATTCTGAATAGCGCACCCGTTGGATCAAGCGAAATAGTCAGTGCCAGCCGCCCTGAACCGCGACACACTCAAACCCGAGCTCACACAAGCCAACAGCCGGATGCAGGTCCTCAAGTCGAAAACCTCCATGTTAAGCGTGCTGCACCGCTTTGCCGCGAGGGACGGCAAGTCCATCCACACCCAAGCAGCCGCACAACCATCCTAACAGGGCTCCAGGGGTCCCTTCACTGTGGACCGGGCTCTCCGCGTCCATCCTCCGCCAGGGAACGTACTCGACCGCCCGTTTCGGAATCCACAGCCATCTCTCCGAGAAAGCCCTGGCCTTCACGGGCGGGAGCAAGCTGCCCGTGTCGTGGAACGTTGCCTGCGCAGGCCTCGCCGGCGGCATTGCGGGCGTCGTCGGCAACCCGGCCGAGGTGGTCCTCGTGCGCATGTGCGCCGACGGTGCCAAGCCGCAGTCCCAGAGGTTTGCGTACTCGAACCCCGTTCAGGCGCTGTACAGGGTGGCTAGCGAAGAGGGCGTGCGGACGCTGGGGAAGGGGATGACTGCCAATATCGCGAGGAGCGTGTTGATGAGTACGTCAGTATAATGCTAGGAGAAACGCTACTAACGGTGTCTAGATGTGTCACAAATCGCCACGTAAGCCGTTTTATGATCCGTCACTGGAACAGAGAGCTCATTCCTCCTTGTCAGATATTCCTCAGCCAAGCAGTACCTCGTAAGCTCGGCGGGACTTGGCGACGACATCAAGACACACGCCATCGCGTCGTTGATGGCAGGGACCATGGCAACAACACTCTGCGCCCCAGCCGACGTCCTCAAGAGCCGTCTGCAGTCAAGTGCTGGAAAAGAGGTCAGTCTTTTTCCATCTCCTGTGCCCCCTTTCTCACACCTGATAGGGACTCCTACTCGTCCTTCGGTCCGGTCTTCTCGAGGAAGGACCTCGGTTTCTCATGCGAGGGTGGACGCCCGCGTGGCTGAGACTGACGTGAGTGTGTCAGCCCACCTCGAGACCTCGTGTTGACGTTTTACCAGGCCGCACACGGTTTTGACGTTTGTGTTTATGGAACAGTTGCGACAGCTGACAGCAGTTGGGATCCCGTGGCTACAGCCCGACGTGGTGCGGCCGCAGAAAGCAGGGGTCCGTTAGAAGCATCCTTCATGTAGAATTAATCATCATTCTCTGACTTGACATCAGAGGGCCTAGATCCCAACTTCGGGCCAATAGAGCCAGTCGAAGTTGGTCATGTCGTCCCAGGACAATCCACCGAAAGACGGCTCGAAATTGTTCCCCGGTTGATTTAGAACCTGGGCGATTTGGTCGTCCGACATTGTAGAGAACTGCATTGTCTCTGACCACAGAGCTGGGTGATCCAAGAAGCTGCTCGGGGTCGTCAACGTGGCCGTCTCGGTGATGGGCGCTGCCGAGGAAAGACTCGACTTTGCCGCAGCCGCCCCGGCCGTGTCTACGGTAGCGGCGCGCTTCACAATCTGCTTCAGGTACTTCCCGTACAGCACCGAGAGCCCGTTGCGATGCTTCGTCACGCTGCCAATCCTCTCGAGGACGACGGCCGTCTCGGTGATGAGGTTCCGGATGCTAGGCGCCAGGGCCGAGCCGCCGGTCGCATAGGCGCTCAAGGTCAAGGCGAAGCACGCGGCAAACGAGATCATGATTGCCGTGTTGTTGGGCATCGACTGCAGCTGCGCCTCGCCCTGGATCGCGGCGCGCATGACGTTGAGGGCTGACGACAGCCCGGCCGTGTGGAAGAATCGGCGCACCTCCAGCGGCGCCGTGGGGTGGTTTATCACGCCGCCGTAGATGGACAGGCGAGTGTGGGTGACGAGGATCTCGACATACGGGGGGAGTCGACGGTCTAAGGAGTCAGCGAACAAGACTGTCTCACTATCTGGTTGCTCACCTATTCCTGTGCCGATTGAAACACCCCACTCGGTGTACCACTGGTCAAAGAACCGCTCTATTGATCCTTCGATCCTAACGCCTGTCAGTTTCAGTCCGGCTTTGTCGGCGAGAGACGACTTGCGATTGGGCAATCAGCGATCCATCGCTCGTGACATGCTGGGACCCGTCGCAGAGGGCACGAACAGTCGCAAAGAGTCCATCCTATCCTGTTAGCACGATGCCTGCGTATACTCCAGCTTCCAAGACGTACCAGATCCCTCCTTAGAACCGCCATCGAGACGAGGTGGCCATCGAGTGGGTCCGCCAGGTCAGATCTGTGCCAGACGTCGCAATCTCTCAAGGACCGAGTCATCGGAACCGAGAAAGGCCGACCTCGAGCCAACGACATTCTTGTCTCTGGTCAGCACCGCCATGCTACAAAGTCAGGGACCTTACCCTCTCTCTAGTACAAAAAGCGAGATCCAGCATCGCTCTCTGTTGCGAAGCAGAAGCCGTCCTCGATCAGACCACGGATCCAGGTCTGGAACCCCATCCATTGCTAGAGCGGCCCGGGGATCGAGACAATCGCCTCGAGCAAGGCCGATCCCCGAGCCTGGGTCCAGCATCTCTGTGGAAACCAGAGACTTGTGCAAGGACAGGTCCGTGGCGATGGTGTTGGCTATTGAGATGTACGCACACGTCTCGTCGTCGGTGCTCTGCTCGCCGGGGAACATCCACGGGATGTTGACCATGAAGGCAAGGACGATCTCGACGGATTTGTAGCGGCGGATCATGACCCTGTGAGCCAGCTTCTTGGCGTGGTTGGACAGGCGCTTGGACAAAGCCGCGGCGGATGGCATGAAGAGACTCGACATGGCCATGATGGACGTGTAGAGAAACGCCGACCGCGAGCGGGTGAACTCGACAGTGTACAGCCTCGGGTCGAGACCCCATCTTGTATGCGCAAGATTGCGATGGAAACTGGCATATTTAGCAACAGGTTCTAGACACGGAGACGACACGGACGGCGGCTTACAACGAGAAGAGCGACTCGGCTTCCTCGTCCGAGACAAGGCCCAGCGACACCGGGTCGACATCCTCGCCGACGTCGAGGTGCACACTGGCCGGAGCAAAAAAGGCCGAGATTTCGTCCCCAGACTGCGGCTGCGGACTGGCCACGGCCACGAGCGGCACACGCGGCGAGCTGCCGTGGCGCGAGTCCGGCGACGGCTGGATATATGACGCACGGGCGAGCAGCTGCAGCGGGTTCTCGGCGTCGTCGATGGCCAGGCTCTCCTCGGTGCGCTGGATAAAGTCCTTCATGGCGGCGGGGTCCTGGTCGTCGTCCTCCTCTTCGCCGGAGAAGGCGTCGTCGTCGGCGTCGTCGGTGCCGAGGGACCCGGAGTAGACGTCCCGGGCCGTCGACGCCTCCTCCGCGTCGGCTCCGCTCAGCAGCCCGTGCAGATGCGCCAGCACCCGGTTGTCGTCCGGGTGCTTCTCTGCCGCCGAGCGAGCCCTCTTGACGGCCTGGTCGATCTGGTAGAGGGCCTTGTCCAGCCCCGTACGCTTGCTGGGAAGAGAGTCAGTCAGTCCGAACTGCCGGGGAGACGGCTTGGCGTAGCCGGGATGTTTGCTTGCTTCTTAATGCCCTTCTGTCGGCCCGGGTGATAGGCCGGGCGCACGCACTCGCAGTCGAGCTGGACGCATCTCCTGCAGCGTTCCTGGTTCGGCCTCCAGTCGCACTTGATCTTGCTGCGGCGACACACGAGACACGCGGCTTGTCTTGGGCGCGGCGACGAGCCGTCCATGGTGTGAGGTGTGAGGTGAGGTGGGGAGGTTGGAGGTTGGAGACGGAGACGGAGACGGAGACGGAGATGGAGACGGAGATGGAGATGCCCAAGGCGGCCGGAGGTCAGACGAACCCGGGAGCCGGATTAAATGAGCGGGACGGTGGAACTTGGTTCTCGCTGTGAGTCGGTAGCGGTGGGTTCGAGAGAGGAGATGCCGGCTGCCGGAGGTTTGATTAGCCGCCCGCTTTATCAGTTCGCGAGGTATGGTTGGTCAGTCCGCCACTGCACATCCTAATGAAGGTGAAGATGCAAAGTCGTGAACATGACGGCTTGAGATGATCGTCTTGATCCTAGGAGCCGCGGTTTTGTTCACAAAGAGACTGGCACGTGTTTATTGAGGCCGTCGACTCGACGAAGCCCGCCTCTCATCCATTCGCTCGGCTTCACCTTATCAGGCACGCTCTGATACGTGAGGCTTGGCACAACCAGATCGCCGGGCCTTTACTAGCGTCTAGACTAAGACTTGATCACTTATTATCAGAGTTTGAGAGTGTCCCCTGTATTCATGTAGTACTTATCACAGCTTTGTCCGTGGGTGTCCTGTCACGATTCCATGGCGTGCCAACTACCCTGGACCTGGTAGCATCGAGCATTATGCCAACCTCATAGCCATAGCCATATTGAACCAACGCAACGAACAAACAAACAATTGATCATCTTCATTAACACTTATTAATCATCTACAGTGAAACCTCGCTCGTGCTGCCACCGCTCAGACCACCGGCTTCTCCATGCCCCTTATGGCCCAACCGCCCTCCATCTACCAGCCTCGTTTCGTCTCCCTCGCTGTACTGCAGTCGGATGATGCTGACGACGGTGACGCTGGAGACAAGTCAGCTTTGAGCAATCGCATCGTCGGTGCGACTGCGTTACTCACAAAGTCCCCACGACAAACATGGCTCCAACGCCAATCTTCTTCCAATGCAGCTTCAGGCTCCGCAGGTACCACAGCGGAATGGCCAGCATCCACAAGTCCAAGGCAATGCTGAAAGCTGAGTTGGCCTAGCCAATGCCATTTATATTGAGACTGGCAACAAGTCAGCTATAACAGAGAGTAGTTCAGAGCCGAGACGCACCATTTCCCTTCATGTTCCCCGTCCCAACTAGTCCAGAAGTAGCTCACGGGCGTGCACTGGAAGACCGCTAGAAAGACAAAGGCCATGCCGAACAATGCATTGAAGCCGACTGTCCCCCACAGCAGCCTTTGCGCGGGGCCTGTGAAGATCCTCAGGTAGAAGAACAGCAGCGACATCTTCAGCAGCGACACCTGGGCGAAGTACGTGAGCACGATGAAGAGGTCGTCGAGGCCAAAGCCGGAGCCGGTGATCAAGCCCTTGGACGCGAGGCAGAGGAAGGTGACGAGGCCGGAGAGCACGCCCAGCACGATGGTGACGTTGATCAAGATGCTCGACTTGTCTCGCACCGGCACGCCGCAGTAGCTGTTGGTCGCATTGTGCGTGACTGTGACGGATCAGTCGGTGTCTCGGCGGTGGGAAGCTGGCTGGACGACAAACCAAGGGTATCCGTGACGGTGCAGTTCTCGGCCACGCACAGGGCGCCATCCGTCAAGGCCGTGCTGTGCAAGCAGAGACAGTCGACGTCGGTCGATTTACAGCTGGACGCGGAAACGGCATCGTCAAGGCACGTCCGCTGTCTTTTACGTTAGCAGACCACCACGCTGCGAGGGGACAGCACAACCAAGATGTACCGCGCATCTGGGCAAGCTGGACAGCAACTCCTCAGTCGAGACTCCGGCCGTCGCGCACCACAAACACGGCAACGCGACCAACAGGACAAATGCCCACTTCATGGCGATGCTCTCTCTGTCCCTTTGAAGTGTCGAGAGCGTCAAAACACCAGGGCACAAAGCACGGCACGCTGGGACAAGATCAAGGTCGTTAGTTATAACTATAAATGCGAAACCCCTGGTTAAGGAAAACCCGAACCGGCAGCGAGCAGTCCCACCCCTCGTTGATTCCTCCCGGATCTAAAGCTGCTAGCGAGTTCAGCTCATCCCGAGATGCCCAGCTTGCCAGCCCGTGATACAGCAAGTAACTGGTCTACAGCACCCCACAAGCCGATCCGGGTCTACGCGGATGAGATCTGCGCTGGTTAATCACAGGGGCAATCCGTGACGGGGATGATCCTTTCCCTTGGCCATTGTGCCGGGATGAGGCGTTCCGGGTGGTAACCGAAGCGTCGTCACTAGGAACCCCTCAGCTTAACCTCGGACACGGCCGACAAGTTGCGAGTCATTGAATCAAGCTAGGGGACGGCGCTGAGTCTGCCAGTCGCCGCTTAGTCAGTGTACGGGGGGGAAAGGAGGTTGTTGATGAACGCAGGCGATGATCGGATCGACAATCGCTCGTGCAGATACACATCGCGGGAGTTTAACTGACAGGTTGACAGGTCGACCGAGCCACATGGTTGACCTGGTTCTGAATCTGGGTGATCCATGTCCCAACCACAAATTGTGTTTCATGTGAGACTCTACGACGCCTAAGATGTTGAATTGCCAGGCCATCCTTCCGGCTCGTCCATCCTCGCTCTTCTTCGTCTGGAGAGATGAAGCCTGGATGAGATGCCCTGCAGTGTTGCCTCACGACAGACGGGCGACTGGCCCCTGGATCTGTAAAGGCCTCCTACTAGTTCCCCCTTGCTGGAGAAACGAGGAGAACGACTCAGGAACACTGGACTCCAGGTTTTGCATGGAGACGCGGAGTCAGAGTGTGGAGCTGGTGGAGATGCTGGCCCACTCGCATCTAAACGAACCCAGGTTGCCCCTTGAGGATGCATCAGCCCTAGATGCATCCCTGCCGTCACATCTTTGGTGCCATAGCCCACTCGGACGCTGGATTGGCTGTGCTAATAAGCCGAGAAGCTCATTAAATTTCTCTAGGAGGAACAGGTTCAGATGGGCTACTGGCTGAGAGTGCATGTTGGCGTCGCTAACTAAACAGCGGCGTCCTTGAGCTGCATGTTTCCATCCTTCATTGACTCGTAAGTTAGCTCCGTTCGGTGACGGCAAGACTACACACTGAGTAATGAGTACCGAGAAGGATATAGCATAGGACTGTACCATTTACTATGTATCCAAGGTGAAATTCATGCCTCAAATAACTATTGAGACTAAGCCGTCACATGGCGAAAAACTTATTGACTTGGAGCCCTAATACCAATCAAAGCACCATTGTCACCCACGTTAAGTTAAACTAGTTGAGGCCAGAATCATTGCCGTATTCAACGCCGTCTCGCAAGATTGCTACTGATTGTTCGCTGATGGTGACGCCGAAACTCGGGACCGGTCGGAGAGCCTCGGATGTGGAAGGACAAGCCGAGAATATTGTCAAGCGTCTACTGTCCCACGCAGTTTCAAAACTAAAGTGCGACATTAGAGATTAAGAATTAGTGCTTTTGCCATAGTTCAATGCATGTCAAATGAAAGACAGCCCTTCAGACAGCCCGCAACCTACATCGTCTTCAATCAAGCTTCAATGTTAGACCACCAATGTTCAAGGAGTAGTTGTTGTAGAAACATGCCACTACGACGTGTTCACACATCCTTGCTGTACCCAAACCCGAATACCGCACAAGTGCGCGATCCTCAATAGATACCACTCCATTATGGGTCCTTTCTAGATTTGCAGTGCAGTGCTTTGACATTGCAGGTTGTAAAAACACACAAATTACTCCATCATAAATCAAGACACTGACATGTCCCGTAAGGTGTGGTCAGGCTGTCAAGCCACCACTAGCCCGGTACCTAGAGATGAAATGGAGATGGTACAGCTATAATAAAGCGGACTGTTATCAGAGAAGACACGGATAATACTTGAGGACGATGGAACAGAGTGATGGTAAAACAGATATCATATGTCAGACCGTTCAAGCAACTCGTGAAGAGGTGCGAGGCAACAGGGTACGGTCACCGCATACAAGCAATGATCAATCAATACAGAACAATGACAACCCAAAGCCTTGTATTCGGCCTCTAATCTCGGAGTGTATAGTTGCAAAGCCCCGGTCGCACTTTACCGACAGCGACAGCCGAAACATTCATGACCTCTCGATTGTTCTGCTTCCAGGGATTCGACGAGCTTGTTAGACTGTAGTACTTGTTTGTGGAAAGCAGGAACAATACAAGGAGACTTGAAGACCAGACTGCACTCCGCTAAGGCCTTGATATGCAGTGACCATCTGTAGTCACAGGGACAGACTTTGACCATACACCATGTGGCTATGAGAATGACACTTCCAGAAACAAGATCCTCTTCGTAGGTTCTTGCGTATCCCTGAAAGAAGTCATCCTAATCACCACGCATTGGAGGCGAAGAAGAACGACGGCACCTGCTGTCGAGGCGGTTACGGCCACGGAAGGCTGCACTGGGTCTGCTGAAGCGTCTGGTAGCTCGGCGCTGACTCTGGACTTGATTAATGGTTCACTCCCTCATAGTCATATCCATCCTAACAGAAATGGGTTATTGAAGGCCTGGCTGACACGTCATGCCGTGAATAGGCCTGCTGTCGAGCATGGTCCTCCGCGAACGACTTCGACTTCCAAACCGACACCATCGTGTCCGACCATGGCAGCAGAGGGCTTAAGAAACTTGCGTTGTATGCAGTTGTCACCCGCCAAACCGAGATGCAGCTATTGCTGACTAGATCAAGATCGGCTTCCTTCTACGCTTCGACCGTTACTGCTCCCACACCACGGCCGAGTGCAGATACATCATCGAAACTAGAACCTGTCTCTTCCCTGCCAATATCTCAAGGACGCCAACAACTGCTGGAATTCCCGCCCAAGGTCTACCTCCGGGTAGTTTCGTGTTCGTGACAACGAGGCCATCAACGTGATATCCTAGGCTACTCCCGTTCCTAAAACCGAGCCCTGCGAGCCCTTCTTAAGCCCCAATGAGGCCTGCCCGGAGGTCTGCTTTCGGCAAGGCTTCGAGCAGCTCTAAAGAGGTTCTCCGCTTACTCGTATAACAGTAGATGATCCATCGTAGCCGAAGGAACGACGAGCCGGCGATTGTGACCCGAGGCTGCATTGGCTCGACGCCATGCTGTTGCGCACGAACACCCGGGTTGTCCGTATAGAGGGGAGATTCTCCGTAACGAGTCACGCAGTTGACGCTTACCTTTTATGTTTCCATGTATCTGGGCTGGTACTATGGTTTACTTGGCGAGAAAATGGCGAGATTCCAGACATTTCTTGTACTGACACCATGATCACATAGGAGACGGCAACTAGGGTTCGTATCGAATAGAGGGCAGTTAGCTGATGGCTTCACCCCGATGCATGACTGTTGTACTACGCATCTTGGAGTTTGACTCCAAGTCTCAATCGCGTACGGTCGGAGTACCGAGTCTGGGTCTAACTCAAGGCCATGCTCTCAGGACACAAGCCGGTTCTGTGACTAGAGTTGACATGTGCGCAGTTCCCTGTTGGCATAACCAATACTGTATCAGCCCATCTCCTTCCTTACATTGTTGTTAGCCTTTCCCGCAGGCGCTAAGTGGCAGTAATAGACCCCTTACGAAGCTTCTCTTAAGCGAATCCATCAACCAGCACCATTTTCTCTCCCAGCCATTTCGACCAGGCGCATGCTAAGAGCGGCCTAGCCCATTAACTTCTTGATGCAGGAAACTGAATGTATTAGATCGAAGGATGCTTGAGTTTGAGGGGTTGCGCCGATACAGCCTTCGTGTTGGTGGACGCAAACTGAGACTTCTCGTCGAGGCATCCGCGAATCCGGAACCCAGGCTACAGACCGGCGCAGGCGTTACGTATCGTAGATGATGCCCTTCTTGCTTCATCGCTTTGTGTAGCCAACTGAGGAGCTGGTAGGCTGCGGCATCATCTTCAATGTATGTGCAGTCTACGATAACGGCTTCACCCACGTCTTGCATGAGACGGCCAAGCGGCAGGCATGACGGAAGAGATCAAACAAGGTCTGATCCGACCTCAAAGCGGCGGACCAAACACATCGTCTGCCTTGTCCAACTTGAGTCTCTTTGTTTCTCGGCCAAGTTCTTCGCCAAACACCGCGCCGTCGTCGGGCGCGGCTGGCTTCTTCTCCTTCTTCAGCACTTGTTCTCGCCTCGCCCGCTGGAGGTTGACCAGGTTCGCACGATCGGGGTCTCGGCATTTCTGGAGCTTCTTTCGCAGGGGTTTCATTGCTTTGACGATTTCGGGCTAGTCAGGCGTCAGCAACCTCCGCAACGGAAAGAAAAGGCGTTTCAAGAAACGTACTGTGCCCCAGTAGTCCGTCATCCGCTCGGGCGGTTCCTCCTCGAGCATCTTTCGACAGCTGGCAATGGTGGCCATGATCTTTTCCCGCATCTCGGCGTGTGCGGTTCCTTGGCCCTCGGGCACCAGAGCGTCGACCAAGCCCGAGTCTACGATGGACAAGGCGGCCATCATGATCTGACTCGGGGTGTAGTGGAAGTAGGCGTCCGTGACCAAGGGACTGAATTTGAGAATCTCCCGGGCGCGACCATGCGCCTTCTTCACCCTCGATCCGTCGTCCGGGAGCCTCCGCCGCAGCTCCAGAATCGCGCCCTCCAGCGCACGGAAGGGGTGCCGCACATCAAAGGCAAAGCGGATGCCCTGGCACAGGAGGAACTCGCCGGCCAGGATCTGCTCGCCGGTGGTGTTGGGGAACCTCTCCGAGAAGTGCGACAGCTTGTAGTAGTGGCCCTCGGCCTTGCACCCGAAGAACAGCGACGTCTTGAGCAGGTCGGGGGCCGGGTACGTCATGACCGAGTTAGTGACGTAGAAGCGCCGCAGGAAGATGGCCGCCGTAGTGCGCACCTCGGTAGGCAGCTCGCAGAACTGCGCGGCGCGGATGAGCTCGACGGTGAAGAACTTGACGAGCCGCGTCTCCTCGTCCGGGGTCAGGAAGTCGGGCGGCGGGTCGGCCGAGAGACGCGGCGCAATCTGCTCCTTGGCGAGCGAGTTGGTCTTGGATCGAAGCTCGCGGAGGCTGCTCGGGGTGAAGGACCAGAGGCGAAACTGGCTGGACTGCCGGTACCGCTCGTCTTCTGTAGCCATGGCGAGTTCGCGTCAGGCGTTGGCGGGTCGTAGGGTGGCCAGGGGAGGTTCGAGAACGCGAGGTGCAGTTCTTTGACGATTGAAGCTCGAGAACCACGTGAAGCTATCCCGGGGCAACGCGAAGGCACGTGACACCCCTGTAGAGCAGCACTAGACCCCCAAGTACTAACTAACTCTACGTTTACTACTTACGCAGCACCAAATAGACTACACCACGATCACGATTGTAGGAAGGGATTGCAGGTCAAGTCAAAGTCCAAGACTCGGAAGAAAAAGTATCAATTACAAGTCCGTTTCGGACGCAGCAACCTGTGGTCGCGTTCAACGTGACCCCGAGCAATTCCCAGTGTCCCATTGTATTCGTACAAGGCAGAAGACATTCCCCAAACACCGTTCACCCAAGACCTAAAACCTCACAATGGTACTAATCTAGCCAAGAAATGTGCACAAGATGAATCTCCTCTTCAGTCCCCGAATCAGTATCCCAAGTTCTCTCTCCTCGCGGGGGGAGGAGGGGGGGGCTTCTTGGCACGGTTGACTGGCGGCGGCGGGGGCTTCTTGCTCAGAGCACTCGTACTCCTGCTCATGCTCCCGTAGCTGGTCGCAGGGCTGGAGCTGCGCGCTCCCCAGTCCGGACTGGCGCTGCGGCTGGCCGTCGAGATGTCGTCGGAGAAGACATCGTCACCGCCTCGGCTGTACGGGCTGCTGCTGTCCGTCGCAACGCGAGCGAGCGGGGCGCCCGTGGGCCGCAACGTGGCTAGGGGCGTGGCCGACCGGCCGTCGAAGGTTGTGGCTCTCGCGATGGACGGGCGAGGCGGCTGAGGCGGCGGCGGGGCGAGGCGGCGGTTGTTGTTGGGAGAGCGATTCGGGATGCGGACGGGTTCCGGCGCATGCTCCGGCTCCGGCTCCTCGTACACGGCCTGTTGACGAGGCTCCTGCCAGGACCGGGCCGTGTTGGACCGGCTCCGGTTACCGCTGGATCGTGCTTGGTACGTAGGCAAGGTGGCGGCGACTCCGGCCCACGACTGGCGGACACGGCGCAGCTCGTCGGCGCAGCGCTCGTGGTAGTCCAGCTCGGCATCGAGGAATTGCGTCAGGGAGGAGATGCTCTCCACCTCGGACTCCTTGATATCCTGCATGCGGCGGATGACGTCCTCGCTGGTCTCCTCGAACTTGGCCTTGTTCATTCGGACCTCCTCTTCGATTCGGAAGTCGTCGCGTCGGGCCTTGGTCAGCTTGGCGCCGCTGGCGTCGTAGGCCAGGCGTCGGCTCTCGAGCTTCTTGCGCGCGTTCTGCAGGTGCATCAGTAAAGGTCCTGCGAGGGGTCTGAGACTGCTGCGTCATACCTGGTACTCCTTCATCATGGCCAAGCTTCGCTCGAGGCTGTCCAGCCACGTCACAGTAGCGGCGTCGGTGTACGTCTCCTGGATGCCAGCAATGCGCTCGTTGGCACGGCCGAGGGAGAGCAGGCAGTTTCCAAACTCCGAGTCTGGCTCAAAGTCCTCGCCGTGGGCCGCCATGGTACGGCCGAGGTGGGCTACGGGAGAGCCCTTCTCCTTGTCGTTTGCGACCTCGCTGCGACGCGCGATCCATTTGACGTAGCCGCCCATCGAAGCGTGAAGACGCTCCATGCCTGCGAGGAAAGGAAACGTTAGCTAATCGGCGCTGGTTCTCGAAGCAGCATGCAAAATGCACTGGCTTCACGAACCGTCTTGTCGAAGCGCCATCTCGTTCTCGAGCATCTTAAACTCCTCTGAGTGGGCTGTTCGGGCGTTTCCGCCCACCTTCTCTCCTGCCCATTGAACGGCACGATCTATTTTCTTAATGAAGGACATGATGGCGGCTTTTCAGGCTCGTTGGCCTCGGAAAGCAAAGGGTGTGCTGTTTCGTTTCGGGGGTAGGTAGGTAGGTTCGTTCAAGGTCGGATCCAGTCCGCGTTGGAGAGCTTCTGTGAGACAGATGACGGCTGGCTGGGCGCGGTATCGTGGGAGAGGTTTGTGAATGGGGAGTTGTTCAGAACAGAGACCATCAAGCGTAGCAATGAGGAGGACCAAGAGCGTCTGAAGAGCAGCGAGCGACAGATAAATGAACAAAATCCCAGCAAAACAGGGGGGTCCCTTTGTGGCAAAAGACTTGGTTGGGGGTAGTCTAGAGCATTCTAAGATGCGACATTGGGGAGCGGGAGGAGTAGCTCCATTGGGGAGTGTCTTTATTAGCTTAGTGGCTCACTACCTGCTGAGTAGGTACGTAGGTACTGAACGAACACCTAAAGGACAGGTACCGGTACTGCCGCTACAGTGCAATTCATACCCCCCCACACACACACGTCCTGGCTTCGTCCCTTGTCCCTGAGTACATAGGAGGCTCCAGTCGCTGGGCCTTATTACTTAGTACCCACTAGATTCGTCGATAGCATCTCTCTCTCTCTGTCCGACCTGTCTAGACGTGCAGTAGCGCGAACAACCACCTCCCGGCCAAGCATCTTATCGCGGTGCATAAGCCATTTACGGTGGCGTGCATGGCGGACGCTCTGGAGCGCTGCCAAGTTGAGGTGCCCTTTGCCTTCCACTGCTTCGGGCACTGTCTGACATTGGGACTAGGAATCCAATGTGGTGGCCATCAATCCCAGGGAATGACGAGAAGCGCGTGTGCATTGGCTGTCCAACCCTACTTTTATTTTTATGTATTTTTTTCTTTCTTCTTCTCCCACCCCTTTCTCCTTTATTCCTGTCCTTGAACACGGACTCGGAGAAAATATGGAGGTGACGTGACCATGGCGCTTATCTGTCTGGTCTGTCGAGTCAGGCCTCGATCTGATGTGCGTGAGTTTGGTTCAAAGAATAAATCATCATCCACACATCCAGGCCTGGGGCTCATTTTGGGCCTGGGGCTTAGACCTGGATGGTAGAAGTAAGTCTCTCCCTCATTCAGCGCGCGGCTACTCGACACAGGGCGGCAAACCGAACGAACCTTCTCACGGCCAGACTCGGATCGATCCCACCGTCTCGTCGTGGCCTAGGCCTACCTCCTGGCCTGACACGCGGCGGTTATCCGCTATTCACACTACCTACCGCACTGCACTACCTAATTACCTAGCTTGTATTTAAGAAAAGCTGTCTGCTTGACTTTGGCCGATGGACCAGTCGACTTGCGTAGTACGTCCCCCCCTTTCGATACGAGTACGCACGCAGGGTCATGTCAAGGTGTCTCGTCTTACTGTATGCCCATCCAAGGCTTTGACCATCTGATGGTTTGCAAACAGATGAGGTGGGATGGTCAGAAAACCCAACCCCCCTGAGACAGGTCACAGCCCATAATGTACTCCGTATTAGTTAGCCGGTGCGGGAGCAGTCTCCGGCACCTACACCACTGTACTACATACTACTAATATTATGTAGCAACACCAAAGGGCCAAGTTTCTCCAGCGCTCTCCCACGTCAAATCCCACCCCACCCCCTCGTCTCGAGAGCTTGTCTCGTCCTGTCGCCTGTCGGGGCGGTTCTCCAGGGGCCTCTCCACATTCCACCAGGCTTCCAATGGCTCTGGAGCGGTCTCGATGGCACCATGCACACCCACCCTCCACCACCCAACCCTCCCTATACCCACAGCGATCCTCGCCAACCCCTTGAAGGAAGCGTGGGAAGGGCGCGACAGTGAGGGCATGATGGCGAAAGCAAGCTCAGCCAGGACCTTGGTTGCTTGGGTAGAGACCTTTTGCCTTCCTAGAGCCAAGGAACTAGCCAGCCCGCAACCATGAGGGCAACCATGAGGTGATCTATCGGGCTACCATCCCCGCACCCAACTGAACAGTCGTTAGTTTATTCAACAAGAGTCGAATACGGAGTACGGCCTGTCAAGCACCGCACTCTAGGCCACAGGACACTCTAATCACAGCCCTCGCATTGATCCTCGCCTTTCTCGTCGACTCACCCAACCCCCTCTGCTGATTTCCTGGTAACTTTCTCGGCCCGTTCGAGCCGCAGCCGGAATCCCCATCGGCAAAACTCACACATCCCAAACTCTGGTGCCTCGAGAGCCAGCCCCTCCCTCTCTCTGCCGGGCACTCCAAAGCCGGGGTGTATGTTGGGGGAGGCGCAAAGTAAAGTTACGAGCCATCTTCATTGCAGAAAAGTAGCCTTGCTAAAAAGAGGGTGGGCTGGTCTCGTTCCGCTCCACTGGGACCCAGGACGTCCCTCCACCGTCGACCGGGGACTGCCAGGGGGGACCTGGCTTGCGTAATGCCTCGTCGTCACTCGTCACTGTGCAGGGAGACTTCAAAGACAGGCCAGTCCGTCCTCATCTCTCGACGAACAAGGACGTAGATGTGCCTACATTAAATGTAACTGTGCATTCAGAGCTCGGCATTGATCCGGATGATCGGCGGCTGTGGTTTCAGCCTCGCAATCGCAATCGCCAATCGCTCGCAGATTGCAATGTCCCTCTGCATGCAACCACGGCGGTTCAGAGTCGGATCGCGAGGTAGATAGACCTAGAGCAAGCCAAGCCGGGCCAGGCCATGCATGACAGGCGCTGCACTAAGCCTGTTGAGCGATGCATAAGGGGCCTCACGAAAGAGAGAGCTTGCACTGCCTCCCCAGAACCAGAGCGATCTGCGGATTTTGACTGTCACCGCCGTGTCAAGAGTCCCCTGAATAACGATCCGCACCTTGTGAAACAGGGATCGTGCGCGCCCACTGCCGAGTGCCATCCTGATTCCGCGCCTGATTCCCAGGGGGCGAGGGGGAGAACAAGCTTTTCAAGCAACAAGCGTATTCGCAGTCATGGGACAAGCTCCGCCGCCAGTCTCCATGCCATTCTCCGTCATCAGCATCAAATCAATGGCTGGTGCGAGTACAGGGATGCCGTCTTAGCACGTGAGCCTTCTGTTCACGACGGCCTCGTATCGTTTAGCTGAGACCGGAACCTCCATCGTGCGACCTTCACAGTGGTTACATAGTAACAACGTGCGGATCATTAGGCTACAGAATAGCAGACACATCTTAGATTCAACCCTCGACACAGCAGCACCTCGCACAACCCTCCTTGCGTCAATAATCGCACTCTCCGCAATAACCGCACTCTCGGTCACAGGCCGTGAAGTCCTGAGGTCCATCGCTATCGGAGAAGTCGGTCCAGGTATCAAGATACCCTTCGTCCTCCACGTCAGATCGGATCCCCGGGCTGTCCCACGCGGCTTCGCCGGGACTGGACACTGGAGACGTGGTCGGCGCCGCCTCGCCCAGCCATCCCGCCCACTCGGATCGAACGGACGATGATAGCACGTCCCCTGCATCTGGGAGTTGGTTTCGTATCTCAAGTGTGTCTCCACGAGAGCAAGTGATCTCGAGTTTCCCGTCTGCGGCCTTTCGTGCGCGGTCAACGAGGAGGTGGAGTAGCGCAGCGAGACGCTTCAGCGTTGACTGGCTGCGCTCTTCCCACTCTTTGACTTCACCACCAATCCTCTTGATCTGAATGTCGTTGAAAACTCCGCTCTCATGATATGCCAGGACAAACTGCTCGATTTGAGATGCCCATAGACGGTGGAGCTGCTCTCTGAGCGTGTCTCTGATGCCGCGAGCACGCACCGATCGTGTCTTGATGTCAATCACTGCATCCTGGGGCACGACTTGGCCTCCGTCGACCACCTTTAGCTCGGAGTCTTCAGTCTTGAGGCCTGGAACCGACGAACCCATTCCCAGCGACGGGACGTCTGGTAGGGCGTCATCACTCCCAGTGGATCGTGGCTTTGTGCGCTGCCTGAGCTCGGGGGATTGAATGTACCCATCTCCTTTGAACCGAACCATCACATCAAGGCCGTCGAATCGGTACGTGACGACCCTTTGATGCGACCCGGACTGTCTTGTCTCGACGTCCCACGTCGTATAGGTCTTGGGAAACGCGTGCCCGAAGCCCTTCACATCTGGGATCAGCTCCTTGGGCGAGTTCTCTCTGCGAATGAAGTGCACCGTGTCTCCAACGACCTCGACAAGCATGCGAAATGGGCGATCGTCCTCCGGGCCTCCGGAAAACCGCAAGAGGTTCTCAATCGTGTTCGCGCAAGCGACGACGTTCACTGGAATCGGCTTGGGATTCATCTTCATAATGGACACAATCGCTGGTTCCAGTGGATGGCTGGGGTAGGATGCAGCATTGAAGTCGCGGAAATAGTCGTCCGCATCCATCTTCAACTTCGGCGGCTGGCCAAGAGGCGGCGTCCATCTCGGTGGTTTGCCTGTTGATGTCAGAATCGTCCGCGTGACATCACTATCGGGAACATACCTGGAACCATGATCTTGGGCGCCGAGCCCGCAACCCAGTTGTAGGATGCGATGAGTCTCGTGTCGGAGATTCCAACACGACCGGTCCGGCTGGGATCATCCAAACTGTCCCTTAACAGTCAAAGCAGCAGTTAGTCAGTTACGCGATAGGCATCAAGGATAGGGTTAGTCGTGAACTGGTACGTACCTAGACACAGTCTCGACGAGGTCTCCGAGAGGTGGCGCTGGCGATGCCGTCACGGCCGGCGACCGCGGAGTACGTCCGTACGACCGGTACTTGCTGGGGAACATTTCGATATAGATTGCGCAGCACGGATATAATGACTATAAACTTTTGCAGACAAAATGCCAGTTAGAATAGCCATGGTGAATTCCTTCTTAGACTGAGATATGCAGCCTCTTTATGCTTTCTTGTCTGACAGCAGAGGCCTCAATCAGCCCGACGAGAGCTCAAGAGGCCCACCACATCTATCGGCGCAGGCCTTGGGCTATTGGATCAAGTCGACACACCGGTTTCCATACCGGTTGCCTTAATACACTTTCCCGCAGACGTTGCCGTCATACACTGGTCATTCCGCCGTCTCGCCAACACGTCGAGGAGCTTGAGTGGATCGTCATGCTGGAGGCCAACTACTGCTATCGCAGCCTGATCTTGGAGCGAATGAACGGCCTTTGTTGGTTGCATTCGAGGCGTTTTTTCCCCGGCTGGGGCCCGCGGATTCGAATCTGCCGGGCCTCGAGATAGGCCTCTGCGGGCAATGCTGTGGCTTACATCGCAAATGCGCACCACCCAGCAGCTTCAACTGGATCAGGCTCTGGACGAGGCGTGCCGGCTACAAAAGGATGACAATAGCTCTACATAGGCCTACATTCAGGATCATCCGTTTTTGACAACATTTCTTCCAACGTATCTTTCTGCCAGCCTTATCATGACTTCCCACGCAGCGTCCACCACTCGCGTCTCCAAGCTGACGAAGCTGTTCTGGACTTTCGTCAAAGGTCGACAGGTCAGCAACTCCAACGACGCCAGACAATTCCTCGACGCCTGCGACCTTCTCTGCAACCAGCAGAACCCAATGAAATGCGTCGAGCTCATCATCTCCAGCCCGGACGGAGTCAAAGCTCTGGACGCTGCCGTTCGCGCACAGCTGGATCCAGCATTCATCAACTCTACGGTCCTGCCTTTCCTCAAACACCTTTCGGACCCCGGAGTTGAAGTACTCAACGACGGAAGATTCCTCAAGCAGCTGCTTCTGGTTGTCCTTGTGCCGCGATCGTTCTGGGCCGCTTTGCTAGATGCATACCATGACAACAAGCTCGACGATGCTGGCTTGGAAGCGTTCGCGTGGCTTTGCCTCCAGGTCGTGTCGGCCAAAGATCCGCAACTGGAAGAACACACGCTTGATGTCAAGACGTTGATGAAGGAGAAATCTCTTCTCGAATCTCAGTCACACGGAGTGAGAAAAATCGCCTACCGAATCGAAAAGGTCATCAAAATCTTTGCTCCGGTCACCATCGTTGGCAATGCAGCCAGCCCAGGTGGGAGGCACGACAACGACTTTGAGAATTTTCGAGATGTGTCCATCTACCCCACGACCGACGAGCTCCTATCCTCCGAGGAGCCTTTTCTTCAGCGTCTTGACGACGTGTTTGAGTCGCCAATGGAAACGCGCGCTCAGGTGTATCGCGACTGGCTGTATCGGCAGCTGAGGGAGGACATGCTCTGTGAACTGCGTGAAGACCTGCAGATCGCCATGGGCCAGAAGCGAGGAAGACGGAAGCCTACGTCCCTAGGCCAGCTGAGCCTTGTCAGCGTCGACCCTGGGTTCGACCAACGGGTCGATCCATACACTTTGGAGATGGCGTGCGGCAGTGGCATCTTTCCCGCAAAGGTGGCATCACCATCCGCCAGGAAGAAGTTCTTGGACAAAAACAAGTCTTCATCGCAGAACTGGCGAATGGGTGCGCTTTGCTGTGGCTCAGATATTGTTGCCTTCGGGTCACTCGCTTCGGACCCCAGCATAGTGTCGGGAATGCCGCCAGTAGTCAAAATCAAGTTCAACGACTCTGCAGGTATCAAGAGAGCCCTGACAGCTCTTCTTGGCCCTAGTAGTGGGGACCTCAAGTTTTACGTGGTCGATACGGCAATGTTTGCGTATGAGCCAATCTTGCAGCGACTGAAGGACATGGGCGAGCTCTCACTCGAGACCCAGATTATCAACCCGAAGCTACTCACGACGAAGAATGAGATTCCGAAGGCACTGAAAGACTTGCTTCGGCTCTGTACGGAAGCGCTCGAAGGAGGAACAGAAGTGAGACTTCCTCGCACAATATGTCCAAAGAAAGACATACGGCTTCGAGGCGCACAGCTCAAGTCATTCATCAACGGCATCCACCAGGGCTTGGGACTGATCCAAGGGCCTCCCGGCACAGGCAAATCCTTCATTGGTGCCATCGCAGTTCTGGCTATCCTCCGGCTTACCAACTATCGCGTGCTTCTCTTGACCTACACGAACCACGCAACAGACCAGTTCTTGGAGGACTTGATGAAAATCGGCGTCGAATCCGAGTGCATGGTTCGGCTAGGGTCCAAGTATACAGCAGCAACTGAACCGATACTTCTCAAGAACTACTCTAAGAATGGGAAATTTCGATTGACCGTTGAGGAGAGGCTCATCATCGACGCGCGAAAGAGAAAAGCCGCCGAGAACAACGAGCAACTGCAGGACATCAAAGCCAAGCTCGTCGGGAACAAGCCCAACCTCACCGACATCCTTGACTATCTCGAGTACGCCGAGGAAGACTCCTTGTATTGGGATGCGTTCCAGGTCCCCGAGATGCATGACGGATTCACGGTTGTCGGCGCCAACAACAGGACTCTCCAACCCGAGGATCTACTCATGCACTGGCTTCGCAGTTTCCGTCCGGGCCGTCTTGGCAGTATTGTCCACTCTCTAGGCCCTGTTGCGGCATCCATCTGGGAGGTTCCAATCGGAACTAGAGGCGAGCTTTACGCCAAATGGTCACAAAGGGTTCGCGATGAACAAATCGCAGAATTTGTCCAACTAAGCGAGCACGCGAACGATCTCCAGGCCGAGATAAACAGCATCTTCGCCGAACAAAAGCGCCGGGTCCTCAAAAGCAAGAGAATCATTGCGTGTACCACGACAGCAGCGGCAATGTATCAGTCGATCATCAATACTGCCAACCCTGATTTCGTCTTGGTAGAAGAAGCCGGAGAAATTCTGGAAGCTCACGTCGTCGCGGCTCTCAGTCCCTCTGTGAAACATCTCCTCCTAATCGGTGATCACAAACAGCTGAGGCCCAAGGTCAACAACTACAACCTGACCAAGGAGAAGGGAAATGGCTACGACCTCAACGTCTCTCTTTTCGAGAGGCTAGTCCTGCAGGGCCATCACTTTACCACTCTCCAGGAGCAGCATCGCAGTCATCCCGACATCTCCTGCTACGCCCGCATGCTGGCGTATGAGGAGCTTGAGGACTCCCCGAAAACATACGATCGAGAGACGGTCCGGGGTCTCACCAGCCGCGTCACCTTCGTGAACCACGAGCAGCATGAAGAAGAGATGACCGGAGTTGGTGAACGGTGGGACTCGAGCACCAAAGCGAGCAAAAGGAATCAACACGAGGCGCAGATGGTGCTGAGACTTGTCAGATACTTGGTGCAACAAGGCTACAAGTCTGAAAATATTGTCGTGTTGACACCCTACCTCGGTCAGCTGTTTCTGCTCAAGGAGACGCTCCGCGATGGTAGCGACCCCTACCTGAACGACCCGGACTCGCATGATCTTATTCGTGCAGGTTTGATGGCAGAAGCGGCAGCCAAGGTCAACAAGAAGGCTCTACGTCTTTCCACAATCGGTGAGTCCTTGTACAAACTTTGCTTCAAACTCGTCACTGATAAGTATAGATAACTACCAGGGAGAGGAATGCGACATTGTTATTGTCTCGCTGGCCCGGAGCAACGCATCTGGAGACATTGGCTTCCTGTACGCCCGGGAGCGATTGGTCGTTCTCATGTCAAGAGCCAAGAACGGCATGGTGCTCTTCGGAAACATGAGTACGTTCATGAAAAGTAAGAAAGGGGGGGCGATGTGGACGCAGTACTTCGACGCCCTGAAGGACAGAGATTCCCTCTTTGACGGCGTCCCAGTCCGCTGCGAGAGACACCCAGACAAGACAATGCTGCTGAAAAAGCCCGAGGACTTCGACCAGTACTGCCCAGATGGGGGGTGCGCAGAGCCCTGGTGAGTGCTAGTCATGCTTACGATAAACCCTCACTGACTCGCGCAATAGTGGCCTGCCTTTGAGCTGTGGCAAACACTCTTGTAGTCGCCATTGTCACCGTGTGGCAAATCACTCGAAGATTGTTTGCAAAGAGCGCTTGACCAGGACGTGCCCTCGCGGACATAAATCCAAGATTCCCTGTGGAAAGGCTGTCCCTGCTTGCTCCAGCTGTGAGAAAGAAGACAAGGAGAACCGCCGAAGAGTGCTGCGAGATCTTGAGCTTGAGAAAAAGAGGTGTGGGACGCAGGACAAGTATCGCAAAGAGCTTCAAGTGGTTGAAGATGATATTGACCGTCAACAACGTGCGATGAAGTACGAGGTAGAGGAAAAGGAGCAAGCAAAAACACTCTCAGAAAAGAAAGAGCGCTTGAAATCGCTACAGGAGACGAAGGCCAGGCTAGACAAGGCCAAGGCCAGACAGCAAAGCAGCAAATCGGCGCCATCAAGCAACAGTACCGCCAGCACATCTCTAAGCAAGAGCCCTAACGCTTGCGACCGTCAATCTAGCAAAGCACGGGATGAGTGGGAGTCTATGAAGAAGATGGAAGGCTCATGTAATGCAGCTCTTGACAAGCTGATGGACATGGTCGGGCTCGAGACTGTCAAGAATCGGTTCCTCTCGGTAAAGAGCAGCGTGCACACACGGATTCGACAAGGCTTATCTCTGGACGGGGAGAGGTTTAGCTGCTCGCTGCTTGGGAACCCCGGCACAGGTAAGTCTGCCCCAGGATATATCTACAAAGCTAACGCAGAGAAGGGAAAACGACTGTTGCTCGCATCTGGGCCAAGTTCCTTACCACGGTAGGAGTCATTGCAGGTAGCACGTTTAAAGAAACGACGGGATCGAAGCTAGCTAGCAACGGCGTGAAAGGCTGCGAACAGCTGCTAGAGGAGATCAAAGATGAGGGTGGTGGTATTCTCTTCATCGACGAAGCGTACCAGCTGTCCTCGGGAAACAACCAAGGGGGAGGCGCCGTGCTGGACTTTCTCCTGGCAGAGGTTGAGAACCTCCGGGGCAAGGTCATCTTCGTTCTCGCTGGGTATAGCAGGCAAATGGAGTCACTTTTCGCCCACAATCTCGGATTCCCAAGCCGCTTCCCGATCGAGATGAAGTTTGAGGACTACACGGACGACGAACTTCTCAGCATTCTCCAACTGCAAGTCGATCGCAAGTACAATGGGAGAATGAAGGTCGACGACGGGCCTCGCGGGCTCTATTTCCGCATCGCTTCTCGTCGTGTTGGATCCGGCCGCGGGAAGGAAGGATTTGGCAATGCGCGCGCTGTCGAGAACTACGTGCAGTCGATGCTAGAGAGACAGTCCAGCCGATTACAGGCTCAAAGACGTGCCGGCGCCCAGCCTGACGATTTGCAGTTGACTCAAGAAGACATCATCGGACCTGAGCCTACAAGTGCTTTGATGAAGAGCAAGGCATACCAGGAGCTCACTGGCTTGATTGGTCTGAAAGAGGTCAAAGAGATCCTCAAAGTCCTCCTCGACACTGTGAAAACAAACTACGAGAGGGAGCTAGCCGAGGAGCCTCTTGTGGAGTTTTCTCTGAACCGAGTCTTCTTGGGCTCGCCTGGAACAGGAAAAACAACAGTCGCCAAGCTTTTCGGTCGAGTTCTCGTCGATCTCGGCCTTTTGTCCAACGGGGAAGTGGTGGTCAAAACCCCGGCCGATTTTGTCGGCTCAGTGCTCGGGCAGTCGGAGGCACAAACAAAGGGGATCTTGGCGGCGACTGTTGGGAAGGTTCTCGTCATTGATGAAGCCTACGGCCTCTTCGGTGGTGGATCAACCTCGTCATCCAGTGACCCATACAAGACGGCAGTGGTCGACACTATTGTCGCCGAGGTCCAGAGCGTCCCGGGCGAGGATCGCTGCGTCCTGCTCCTGGGCTACAAGGATCAAATGGAAAACATGTTCCAGAATGTCAACCCTGGCCTCAGCCGTCGTTTCCCTCTGAGCTCTGCGTTTGTCTTTGAGGACTTTGACGATGAGGCTCTGTCTCGGATCCTAGACTTGAAGCTTGGGAAGTCAGGCTTCCGCGCTACCGACGAAGCAAAGCGAGTCGCTCTGGAGGTCCTTCGCCGAGCTCGGAACCGTCCCAACTTTGGAAACGCAGGAGAGATCGACATACTCCTCGGAAAAGCAAAGGAGAGCCACCAGAGGCGGTCTTCTGCAAAGAAGGTGAAGAGGAAGGGCACTTTGGAGGCGTGCGACTTTGATGCCGATTTCGACCGCGCGGAAAGGGGTACGGATGTCCTGAAGCTGTTCGAAGGCGAAGTAGGGCGAGGCAAGCTCGTTGCTCTGCTGGAGGGTTACCAGAAACGCGTCAAAAATGCCAAAGTCCTCGACATGGACCCGGAGATTCCCTTCAACTTCCTCTTTCGCGGGCCGCCAGGAACCGGCAAAACGACAACGGCGAGGAAAATGGGCAAGGTGTACTACGACATGGGATTCCTTGCAGGCACTGAAGTCATTGAGTGCTCGGCCACTGACCTCATTGGCTCCTTTGTTGGCCAAACTGGCCCAAAGGTTCAAGCCCTCCTAGACAGGGCTCTCGGGAGGATACTGTTCATCGACGAGGCATACCGCCTTTCGGAGGGCCACTTTGCGAAAGAGGCGGTGGATGAGATTGTCGACTGCGTGACAAAGCCAAAGTATCACAAAAAGCTCATCATCATCATGGCCGGGTACGAAAAGGACATCAACTCCTTGTTGTCAATCAATCCTGGAATGTCAAGTCGATTCCCCGAGACAGTGGAATTCACTGCGCTAGGCCCCGGAGATTGCATCGGACTTTTGACAAGCCAAATGAAGCAGAGAAGGAAGAAGCTCGAAGCCAAGAACAGAACCCTTGATATTTCGTGCCTAGGATCTTCCCAGACGCCTTTCAATCAAGAACTGGAGAAGAGGTTCCAGATCTTAGCTACTCAAGATGGATGGGCTAACGCGAGAGACGTCATGGGGCTGGCTAGAGACATGTTCAACAGCCTAGACCTCTCATTGGAGCCATTGGAGCTTTCCGAGGAGATTGTGCGTCAGACGCTTGACCGCATGATTGATGAGCGTAGGGGAAGAATGACAAACAGGAAAGAGTCAACAGAGCGTGATCTGGCGATGAGTCTGGCTGATCGACTTGCAACTCCGCCCACGATTCAGACAAGTACCTCGACAGAAGTCCAGCAGGCTACGGGTAGCAAAGACGAGCCTCCAGAGAACCCCGAAGACGATGGCTCGGCGCCTAAGCGGCTTGCGGTACGCGACGCCGGAGTGAGCGACGAAGTCTGGGACCAGCTTCAAAAGGACAAAGAGAAGGAGGAGCGTGAGGATGCCGAGTACCGCAATCTCCAAAAGGCTCAAAAGACGGCCCGTGATGCCGATCGGGAGAGGATTGTGCGGGAGATGCTAGCCGAAGAGGAACGGCGGAAGAAGGTAGAGGAAGAGAAGGCTAGGTTGGCAAAGGCAGGCCGCTGCCCTGTCGGGTTTGCGTGGATAAAACAAGTGGGTGGCTATTGTTGCGCAGGAGGATCACATTGGGTTCCAGATAGTGAGGTTGAGAAACTGTAGCGTTCGGCATTTCTGAATAGCTAGCTTGTACGTGTGGTTCCTACCATCTACCGCTCCAATTCATCTCTCAGAATCTGTCTCTGCCTCGACTAGCTGAACATATGTCTCTCGCACCGCAGTTTCCTTGGATGAATCTGTGATAGGAAGAATGCAAGTAGTACTGTTTGTATTATATTGGAACATTAGAAACGTAGAATGTAGTCTATATAAGATGTAAAGAATCAAGAAGAAAGATGGACAGACGGACGGGGATGTAGATATAGGTAGACAGACATAAGCTGAAACGTTCATTCCAGTCTGCACTTAATGAGTAGCCTAGTCAGGAGGTGGTTGAGGCGCTCACCAGAGATAGATGACCTTGAGGTTTTTGGGCCGATTAGAGAATATCCAGGTCGCGTTATCAGCACTCCGACATGGACCCAACCTCAGGATATGCTTGCACAGTGGATTTGGGATGCATATGATGGAATCACGGGGGCAGTGCATCCGTTCAACGAGGGTGACCCGACCGGTACTAGCAAAAGAATTGATTCATGTGCTCTGTAAACGCCTCTAATGTGCTCTCTGGGCCATATGCCTCCCCAGCCAGTGCGGCTTCACTACCAACATCCAGGACCTGGCTAGCAGAAACAAGGTCGTCGGTATCGCAACCTGTTGAACGACCCTCTCGTTGCTCAAGCTGGTACCCTGCTCAGTCACTTTCGAAGCGAATACAAAGTGAAGAACCTCCACGCCCAGGTCTAAACACCATGTCTACAAGCTTCTTTTCTTCAAGGCATCCCTCCCCTCAAGGGCCACATTCGTCACCCCACCCCCAAGGTACTCCCTCAGATTCTCCCCCACAACCCTCCGAATGTTCACCCTAGTTGTATCCGAACACCATGCCAGATGCGGCGTCAGTACCAGGTTCAGGCCCTCCCGCTGCACGTCCCGACCGAGAAGAACGCTGTCGGCGTCGCTCCCTGCTGGCTCCGTCTCGAACACGTCTGTCGCAGCGCCGTAGATACTGCGCGTCTTGAGGGCGGACAGCAGTGCGCGCTCGTCGACGAGCCCACCGCGCCCGACGTTGACGAGGACCATGTCGGGGCGGGCGGCCGATAGCTCCGGGGAGGAGATGAGGCTTTGCGTTTCGGGGGTCAGGGGTACTATGAGGAAGAGGATGGTTGCGGTGCGGAGGACTTCATCGAAGGGGGTACGGTCTGAATGGAGGTCGGGCGTGGAGGACTTGCGGGCGGAGACGAGGACACGCATACCGAGGCGATGGCAGAGAATTGCAAGCCTTTGGCCTATAGAGGGGTTAGTTAGGTGACTGTATGATGAGAAGATAGGATGGAAACGGGGCGAGGGAATAATATGAGAGCATACCGATCGGGCCATTGCCAATGATGCCGGCGACCTCGGTCTTGCAGGTCCGGGGCGGGTTATTATTTACGTCCCGCAGCAGGCTGGACATGCTACCATTTTCTTTCCAGGGGTTGGCCTGACCATCTCCATACTGCATCATGGTGATATGCAGGACATGGAGCCTTCTTCGGAGGGAGAAGTACTTGAGACTTCGTTAGTGTCGTCCTCGATATATGCGCCTGTTTCTTTTGAGGCAACTCACCATGGCCAGGGCATGCTCCGACACAGCCTCTATGGATGTGTGGGGGGAGTAAAAGACCGTGACACCCCGTTGTCGACACTCATCTAGGTCAATATGGTTCGTTCCAGTCGATTCAGCTATGACGCATTTCCTACCAGCAGTCAGCGCATCTCCCCCACATTCCACCTTGGCAGCTTACCACTCTCTCAAGGTAGCCGCTGCGATGAGATGAAGCTCTGAGACTCACAAGTAAGGCGCTTCTCCCAGTGTCTCTTTAGTTACTGGCACAGTAGTAGTTATAAAGATACTCGCATCCTGCAACCTCGCTGCCACGAGCTCTTTATTCGTCCCGGGGGTATAATGATACTCAATCATCTCATACGTGAGCCCTAGGGAGCTCACGTACCCCGGGTCCAACTCCGGGGCATCGACGTGGATTGTCTCTAGCTTGACTATAACATGATGCGTGTCGGAAGGTTGTTTCTTCGGGCGCCTCACTTCCAATGCTGGATCTGCCATCGTCGGCGACTTGAAATCTCAGCAGGAATATTCTTCTAACGACGACGACGACGACGAGGTCTTGATGCCGATATGAATCTCTGCGAGAGTTAAAGGGAGAAAACAGGAAGGGTTAGTCTTTGAAAATCAGAGAGTGAATCGCGGGTCAAGGTAGTCAGTCAACTTAATTTTTTGTTAGCTCTAACCGGGGCGGTATGCTAGATCTGGCCGCTAATAAATGCTCCGGACTAACTCGCGATGGATATGGGGCCATGCCACATGTCACGGGTAGGGCGTAGATATGTCAGGCAGGGCGTAGATATGTCAGGCAGGGCGTAGATATGTCAGGCTGGGCGTAGATATGTCAGGCTGGGCGTAGATATGTCAGGCAGGGCGTAGATATGTCAGGCTGGGCGTAGATATGTTAGGTAGTGGGGCATGTCATGGGATTGGTGTGACGTCTCAAAGTCGGCTTTGTCGGTATCCTCAAAATCCGGCTTACTCTCTATATAGGTATATCCGAGTTAGCAAACCAAGGACGACTGGGGGCCATTCCATTGATGAAACTGGTTCCACTATATCACCGAAGCTCGTTCGTCGCCCTTGGAATCATGAAGTCAGAGCCCGCCCATGTTCGGAAAAGGAGGGTGGGCGGCCTAGATATAGCGGACGAACGGTTTATCTTGCCACTGCCGATTCCCAATTTTCATCTCTTCAACCGAGGTGTGCGGTCCGGTGGTCTGTATATTACACGGTGGAGGTAAGTAGCCCCATTTCAGGCTCTGGCTTTGCATCTACCCACAACCAGCGCAAATTGGCTCCTAGAATGTGGCAATGACAAGTGTAGCGATGGAAGAGAAGTGCCAAGACAAGGTGAGAGCACTGGGGGGGCAGAGGCTTTAGATGCAGATATGGCATGCATCCACGTGGCGCTATCAAGGATGAGTTTCCAGAGAGCTAGCCGGTCAAAGATTCTTGCAAGTTGGCACCTCTGCATGTCAAACGATGTGCTGACTTTCTTGATGTCAGCTCTAGCGGGACTCATCCCAAGTAGCCGACATGTATCACTTTAAGCCTTGGGTACCATGCACCTTTCATGCTGAGGATCCTCGAGGCTGTCAGGGGCAAGATAGTTGTCTCAGTTGTGGGAAGCACCAGTTCCGGGAAGCTAGCGGAAGATCTACTGCAGCAGGGCTTGACATAAACCATGCGCCCGCAGCGGATACAGGGGAACCCGAGCCCCGTGTATGCATATGCAGATGAGTGAGGCATGCATGTCAAGATGGCCAACCAGATCGGACGGGGCTTCGCCAGCAGAAGAAGAAAGCAGCAAAAAGCCATGGGATTTGAGTGTATTGAACATGTCTGGACGGTCATTTTTGGAATGCTGTTGGCCAGCATGTAGCAAGTGACTACTGGTTCTCATAGAAAGCCACTTCGCCTACTCCAAGCCTACGGGCCTCGACTGCAAGCTCGTGTTTCCCAAGTATGTCTCACTAGATCATGTCCAAGAACGTACATGCACTAGCCTATTCAACTTATCACATTTTCAACCCATCCTTACCTAACGATGCGTCATTTCGGGACCATCTTACGGAGCAGCTCACTCGGCAGACGGCAAGTTCAGTTCCGGGGGTCAGCAGAAAGCCACTGTCATCTCTCTTGTTCTCAGCGGCATCACATATTGGAAGTGGAGAGGACGGTAGGTCCACAGCGCTGCCGTGCTGCAATTCTCCGGCAGGTCTATTTTCAGCTCCCCCACAACCTTCATTCCTTACATATTACAAACTCTAGAAATGCCAGTTGGTGATTGGACATGACGATGCCGGTAGTGCAGATTATCTCGGCCCGTCGGACGACGAGTGGCGGGGGATTAGTTATCTATGCCACAGGTCTAATTCCGGACAAGCTTAACGTGTAGGCCTACGTTTTCGACCATGTACGTAGTGATGGGGAGGATCTGTGCGCCGGCCAACTGCCTACCTGTCTTACTGTGTACGCTGGCGTTGATTAATTAGACTTCAGTCGGGGTACAGGTAGCCTGTTTGGATGTTTAATTTAGCTGCCTTGGCCTTGGAGACACTATACTGCGAGGTGATTGGCAGGCCGAGGGCTGTCAAGGTGCTCAGACTCGAATAAACTCTACATACGAGGTCTGAGAAGATCATCTTAGTAGGTCATAATATGTCTCGGAAGCGGGATTGTTGGAATGACCAACAGCTGAGGCAGGATGTCTTGGCGCCAGTTAAAAAACTATAAAACCCCCTTTCGCTTCGATGTAGGATCCCAGCTGAGCGTCCACCCTATGCACATCCACACATCTCCATCCTCAGCCTCATCCTCATCCTCATCCTCATCCTCATCCTCATCCTCATCCTCATCCTCATCCTCATCCTCATCCTCATCCTCATCCTCTATTCAAGATGCTTCTCAGCAACCTCATCACAGTGGCTGTTCTCGGCCTGGTCGGCTTCACAACAGCAAAGGCAGTCTCCGTCGGGAGCAGCACCGGGCAGGCATGCGGCTTGAGGATCGCGCCCTGCCCCGACGACGCCCGCTGCATCCCCGACTCTAGCGACTGCACCAACCTCAATCGTTGCCGCGGCACATGCCACTTCAAGAACGCCTACACGTACTGTGGCGGCTTTCGCCCGCCCAACTCCACTTCCCCCTGCCCCCGTGGCACCGAGTGCAAGGACGACCCGCGACTTCCGGACAGCTGTGGCATGGCTTGCGACGCGCCCGGGATCTGCATCTCCTCCAAGCCTCGCCAGTGCGGCGGGTTCGCGGGCTTCCAGTGCCCGTCCGGGCTTTACTGCTACGATTTGCCGGGCGATGGGTGTGATCCCAGGAATGGCGGCGCGGATTGCATTGGTGTTTGCTTGTAACGGTTGCGGGAAGCGGTGTGACGAGGCGATTCGGCGTTTGATGCAAGGCGCGTAGCTTGATCAACGCACTTGGTGTTAGGGGTCAATATAGCTCCATTCAGTCTCCTAGAAGCCCCTAACTACTGCCGGGATTTCCACTCTCGGTTCTGGTACCGTTACCAATGGGGTGTTTTTTCGTGCCCTGGCTTAACGCAAACTAACCGAAGGTGTAATGAAGAAAAAGAGATTGGGGACACGAATTTGCCAATCGCGATGTAATTGTGGCCTCGGATGTCGGCCATCCCTACGGCTGAAGTGAGACAGTCTTGAACTATCGGTGCCCATGACGCAATTACACAAGCCTCTCCGTCAAGCTGACTCTAGTTATCTACGAAAGTATCTAGTAGTACCTTGACGCGAGCATCTTTTATAAGATTTGAGATATACGAATCAGTCTAGACGAGCCTCCCGACATCTGCCACATATCTTGACGGGATGCCGATGCGATTATAACAGTGTTCAGTGATGAGCCTCTCCCCCTCCGCTGGCGTAAATTCAGGTCAGCTCATAGTCCCGAGTAAGCCGGTTGAGGTATGAACTTGTGACGGTGGGCTTGGTAGATCCGCTCTGGAACTTGGGGTGGTCATTCTGAATTGATACTATCGTGACAGGTTCACTTACGCCAGTTAAAAGGGTAACGACAGACTCGACAGACTCGGCAGACTCGCTCTCAGCGGGCCCGGTCTAGGCTGCCCCGGAGGTATGTATCCTCGGCAACAGATAATTCCGTGATAGCAGGAACGGATTCTCACTCTTCGGTGGAGATCTTGGTAGCCGGATAGGCGAGTCTCTTAAATCGAGTTCCTCTGTTGTAAGATCCGATAGTACTTACGCACTCAATGGGAACACAACGGTGTATCTGAGACCTAAAGTAAATACCTGTCAGTCCTGATCTTACTCTAATTTTATCAATAGACCATACCGTTGCACATATCGATACGAAATGCGACATCCTCATGGACGTCAGATGAGCTCTTGTGGTCAGAGTGGGTGCACTTGATGAAGTAGTTATGGAGCTAGGGGAAGTCTGTACTTGTACTTCGGATTCTAACTTAATTGTGACTTCCCAGGACTCTTTGATCATTACACTATCGTGCCAGCCAGATTTCTGCAGGTTAAGCCGGAACAACATGCCCTGCCTTTGAGAATCCGCGTCTACCTGCCATGTTTTATCCCATGACCGTCTCCGTTTTATCAACGCCATTCCCCGTCCGTCTATGTCCAGATCACACGTTAGCCACAGGGGTTATTGACGAGGCCCGTCTCCACCGACCTTGGCGATTTTCATCGGCACTGCTGGGACAGGCGTGGACGGGTGGCAGGGAGGCCAACGACAAACGGTTTAATTTATGCATCAGGAATCGCATTTCTGGTTGCGGCAAAATGTAAGGCATAATACGCTATGCGTGATGCTAAACTATCTAAATATGCATAATATGACATCATGGACGAGATAGATTCGGGTGAGTATAGCTCTTCACAACTGGAATTACATGCTCATTAAATATGGCTAAATTCCAGGTGCCGGTCGGCACCGACATGAGAACGTTTCTGGCTTGAATATGCATCCAGTTAGACCTTCCACTTAGATACGAGTACTGTTGCTAGTCCCGTTGCCGGGGCAAGTATCAGAGAGCCAGGCAATAGGGAAATCATGCGCTGACAGTGCGTTAGTAGGCACTCCAAAGTCTTGAAGCGAGGATCCGGAGATCTCAGGGGTGGTAGGAGTATAATCCACAAGGGTTGCTTACAAGCACAAGCACTCTTGCCCTGCTTAATAGCCCCCTCCTTGGAAGCGGTGTTGGGGCAGACCTTGCAGGCGCAGTCGCGGAAGGCCAGGGTCAAAGCCTTGTTCTTGCACACGCACTGGAGCATGTTGGCATCGGTGCAGCTGGCGGCGGCGGGGTGAGCCTTGATCGAGTTGACGCACACGAGCTGGTGGGCAGATGACGGTTAGCTAGTACTCATCAAACTTGCCCAGATCAAAAGGATCTTGTTGGATGTTGGTTTTCGTCTTACAGCGCACAGGGGGGAAGCAGCAACGGCGCTGACTGAGGCCAGGGCGGCAACGACAGTGGCGATCTTCATGTTGACGGGCTGTTTTTTGAAGTGTAGTTTGAATTGAGAATTGGACGATGCTGTTGTGACAAGTTTGATGAAGAAGAGTAGTTCTCACAAACTGAAAAGGCAAAGGAGGCCTTCTTATACTTGAATCCTTGATGGGTGAACTTAGTGTGGTTAACTTACATCTCCAGTCTGGTTGATTAGACTTCATTCATTTTTACGAAGCTTCGCGGAGTACCCGGTCGACCCATCCACCTTTTACCCCCTTAGCCGCTATCAAGGTTCGTAGAAGGGTCCAGGGAGGTTGTAAAGGTATGCCTCAAGCTATAAGATAAATTATGTGCAAATTAGAAATTGAGAATGTCCACTGGCTATCGTCGTACCTTATAGTGACCATTCTACTGTATATTATCCATGGCGGTGCTTGAATCGGGTTATTAGTTACCAGCCCCGGCCTGGTCAGTCACAGTCTATTTGCTTGCCATTTGAGCCCTGGAATCGGAGAATCACATCTTTGATTGACAATATTGCTAAGCTCGGGACTTCTACTTGCTGTCCTGACTCGGGTCCGGCAGTCTGTTGCGTCCGTTGCTAAGTCTTCCTCGACGCCACTTACGAAACAGCAGCTTTAGCGAAGTCAACAAGAGAGACCTTTTGGGACAACTGCCCATCATTATCTCACATCGGTCGTACGAATAAGGAGTGCTGGAGGTAAATTGAGGTAGCCAAGAGGTAATCCTCATACGTCTTTCCAGAGCTAGTTAGATGCGAATTTTCTGTTACTAACGTGCCGTCCAGCATCTCTACTTCCTTTCTGAGGCAGTTGACAGCATACCACCAGCTCCGATTGTATCAAGATGCATCTAGCTCATAAAGGGTGGCATACCTCTAAGCGCCACGCGGTGGGGAAGCAATTGTGTGCGAACGGCAGCGAGCGAGCTATGCCGGGGGGGTAAGGTATAGTGGGAGAAGGCAGAATGAACCCATATTGGACCACGAGCCTACATCTGAATACATAGTCCACTCCTCTTCCTATTCGAGCCCAGTTTCAATCACTCACCCGCATGTCTGACAGGCCGTAGCAGCCAAAATAGGCATCACAATCATCAAAATAACACTAAGCATGTAAGGATCTGGAAACGACTTCTTATACTTTCTCCTCAAGATTGTTGGCGCAGAACTTGAACTTCAGGAAACTGACCATCACTGTAAGGGCCTCATCTAGGAGAACCAGTTGAAGATTTCGACTGGAGCGCGACGCAACTCATCGACTAGCAAAGAAAGAATGTGGAAAGTCACAAGCGATCCTGCTGCAAAGTGGCATATCTCAGTCAAGACCAAACCTCGAACATGACGAGATGAGTCGGCTAGTCCAAACGCCGCTCGTCCGTCCTGGAATCATCTGCCTCCGAGGAGCGTTCCTTGACCTACATCGTTTCGAGATTCCTTCGCCTTCCCGATTTCCAACCAAAGTCGGGGCTCGACGTTGTCCTGGACCCATATCTCGTGCTCGGGGTGATCCCTCAAGAACTCAAGATCATCATCCAATATATCCATATTGCAAAGAAGTTTTGTCTGAACTATCTGACGTCTGGTGATAGGATCATACTGTCTCCGCGGCGCCCCTGGCGAGCGTTGGACACGTTGTCTCGTAAATGGACGCTCCCTTAGTTTAGACTCTATCGTCGCAGGCAGAGATTTCTGAATGGCAATACTGGACGGCTGGAATTAGTGTGAGGACGGAATTGAAGAGGGTAAAGGGGATTCGCACAGAGACTTTCCCGTCCACCGATACCATAGAACTGGTGGATCAGCATTGGGAGACTCGCCATGGTCGATGAGAAAGTAGCATGAACGGTTTTCGTAAGCGAATTTGGCGCCGTGCACATCCCCATATTCTTGACTGGAATCAAAGTCGCGTTCCAGTGATGCTGACAGATCAGGTTTCGCATGAGATCGATTCTCTCCGCGTACTTGTCGCCAGGTACCAGGTGCGTTTTTGTTTCTACCAGGATCCGTACAGGTCCTTTCAGGGGCTCTGGAGCCTCTGATTTTAGCGTGCCGGCTTTGTTCACGGGCGTCTCCATGATGGTTTCTAAGGGTCACGGAAGGATGAGAAGGGATCAAGCGGAGTAGGCAATTGTAGGCTGCAAGAGCCAACTACCTAGATTCTGAGATTTTGAGTGTCTGATGGTCACGTGACTAGCCTCGTACTTGGCGACACCCTCAGAGCCGCAACGTGTAACCGTCGTTGAAGTCATGCTATGTTCTTGCGGGCCTTGACAATCTATAATGTTTAGTTATGGGCGGTGCATGTTTCCGGCAAGTCCAAATACGGCGTTTGTATCCATTGTATCTACGTAACAACCCTTGCGGGTTCGCCTTGTTTGCCAGCGGTTGCTCCTCGTTCAGAAGTAGAAATAACGGCCCCCAAGTGGCCTCCTCTGTACCTTCCTTAATGACCTAGGCCTAACTGACGGAAGCCAACGGCGGCAGGCAACAGCGGCGGGCGAATCTCGCCAATGAAGTTGGCCACGACCACAGTCGCCCCGACGTCCGCGCTTAGTCCCTAGGATGGAGTAGTCTTAGGCCCTTCTACTTGAGTAAGGCCATTCGAGAAAGGCCACTTGAGACTGGTTCGCGCCATCTATGGAGTACGTTGAGTCGAAAGCTGCAACTACAGTTCCAGAGGCTGGGTACGACACGACGCACCAACGAAGAGCCCTGATATCTCTGCCAGAGAGGCAGCTCGATTGAAATATAACCACGCCATCGGTGAATCTGAATACAGTTCTGACTCTGTCTCCATCTACACTTCTCACTGCTCAGCTCTCGGTGGTCTGGCTTACCGTATTCCAAGTTCGCCACATTTCCAAATCTTGGTCAACGGTTCGGTAACGCAGGCCTTGGAATCTAGTCTCTGAATATGCGCCAGAAATACTCACCTTTTGCTTCATCTGTACTGCTGTTTAGCCTCGCAATAAACATCATCAACATATCTCAATTTTGACATTCGAATTGATTCTCGCAGCAAAGATTGGTTGCAGGAAGCCCGGGCACATTTCCTTTGGTACAAGCCAGACCTGTTTGTACTTCTAACACCAAGATCGACGGAGTAGACAGGTTGTTATTCTTGACATCCTTAGTATACTCTATTTAGACTAGTTGAATTGACATTTCCTCTACAATATAGCCTCAATCTTAACAACCTCTACTACTATTAATATAATACGTAGGTCTGAGGGCAGCTGCAAGCCCTGTCCCTGGGGAACGCAAAGCACGGACTTTCTCTGCCCTGTTCTCTAACCTCCTAGAATTTCGAAATAGCTAGAAACGGTCTAGCGCCCGCGAAGATTGAGGTTCTAATAAGCTGAGCAGCCCGATAGTGTCCATGAGCATATTTATTGTCATAAGATACCAGGCCATGCTGCCGCTTCATTCTTTCCAATGTCATTGGCATAAGCTGGGGCCAGTATGTTTGAGATCTACTACTAGGACCATAGGGACTGTAGAACGGTCCCCTTATAGCGTGTGCCTTTGAAATAACGTCTAGCGCCTGCAACGGTTCTTCAGTAAGGCACCCAAGGTTGAAATAAAGTATCATCAATAGCAAAGCTATCAATGTATGAAAGTAAACTGGTATACCGTCCTATGACAAGAGAGCGCATCTCGCCTTGACTAGTTTCTGTCTGGGTTGTCAAGGCCAGCAAAGCATAATTTCTTCGTGCTGAAAACTACCGTCATACTAGCAGGCGTCGTGAAACGAACTAGACCGACTACAAGACAACGAAAGCTTACGAAGCCTTGCAGACGCTGCTCACACAAGTGTTGGGCTTCTGGCAAGGCGACGAAGCGCTGCAACTCCAGCCAGTGCATCTACATCTAAAATCAGCAACACGACCCATTGACAGCACCAGAGTTGACATCTTACCCCCAGTTGCAAGCCGCGTTGCTGCAGATTCCATCAGGGCTCAGGCAAGTCAAGCCGCTGTTGCATAGAACAGTCTGCCCATCGCACTTTGCGCCCAAACAGCCCGCACAGGCGGTCGAGCCCGATTGGGCTGCGGTGGTCGTGGTCGGCTTCGAAGTGCCTCCAGCCGTGGGCCAGACTGCGCCAGCGGCAGCATACTGCGTGTTGACGTTGCCGGTGAACTCCCACTTGACGGGATTAATAACGGTGTTCTTGTTGCCGTTCGGGTCGCCGTTTAGGGCAGTGAAGCCATCGATCATGATGTCAATGGAAGCGGGCGTCTTTGCTAGCTTAGCATCCCCGTCGAGGAAGGTGGACGGCGGATTGAAGCACTCACCTTGACCCAGGTATCGTCAAAGGCATCTCCAATGTACATGAGCTTCACCCTGCCGGTTGCTGGGTCTGTAACTTTAGCTTCCAGTCCACAGTACTTCTGTGTCGCGGCCTTCCATGCTGTAGGGTTGCTGCCATAGGTAGCACCGCCCATGGCTTTCAGAGACTTATAAGTCGCAAGCACGATGAATCAGCATGCATTATGGAGAAACGAAAACACGGAGAGGCTAGATGGACGGCACATACAACTGCAAACAACGGATCCGAGTTGTAGTACTCGTACCCACACCAACTCGTCCCGCTGGTATGGTCTTGGCTGGCGCTGGCACGATACCAGGAGCCAATGCCGCTCTGGGGTCCAGAGAAGAAGTTTGAAGGCACCGCAACTGGATAAATGCTGGCGAAAGCTGGCACGGCGAAGAGAAGGAGGCTGGTAAACATGGTTGGTCGAGACAGGAACAAGGCTTTACGAAAGAAGATGGATGAGCAAAGATGGACTCAAGGTGCTGAGGCTGATATATTCTCATTCTTCTGGTTGTCCACCTTGCAACCTTTATACATATCCATTTCCCGGGTTCTCCTTTCTAAGCATTCCTTCAGAGCTCTTGGGCGGTGTTTCAAAACTCCGTGATAGGTCGTGACAAACTCGGCCAGCAAAAGTACATCAGCCCAAGCCCCACTCAAGCACCTAGTGTACTTCATGTCTCTCCGTGCGCGGCGCGGATGGCGTAGAGCGACAGGCCGAGCGTTGCCTTTGCCATGCCGAGTGTGAATAGGTTGTCATTGCTGGCCTCGGTCGTCGGCTTCAGCTGCGAGCCGATGCCTCGAGGTCAGAACGCACCTGAGATGCAGCGTAGCAGTAACCATGTCCCCTTCTGTTGAACGGCTCATGCAAACAGTGCCATGAGCCCATCGCAAGCGAGGCAAACCCGAGGAGCCAGGGAATTGGGGTAGGAGATTGAACGTGACCATGGCGGCTGACTGCAGGGATCTAGCCACAGCACTCCTTCGGCCGCTCATCCCGGTCGATCCGGGCGATCCTTGATTTATATATTAGATTTATGCGTGGAGAGCGTCCCCCGATGCTCTCTTCGCCAATCGCACCCTTGCTACACAAGCCAATTACTCTCATCGTGGGCGATTCATTATTGAATATAGGTAACGGCGGTAGCAAACTTCATGCCTCCCTACTTGAGCCCCATCAGTGTTGCGAGCGCCTCTGCAATATCCCTCGCAAACCCTTCATCGTTTATATCCCGCTCGTCTTGGACAATCTTGATACGACTTCCAGCCAGTTTCTCCTTGATCGCATCAAAGAGCACACTGTCGCTTTTGGCGTCGGCGAATGGGCCATCGGGCGTCGACATGGCACTGACTCCGCCCAGCGGAATCCATAGCTGCGTGTTGGCCGGGTGCTTCGAGGCCAGTAGCTTCGCAGCTATGAATTCGCCGACTTGCCTGCTCTCGTCTTCCGAGGTGCGCATGAGAGTCGTCATGGGGTTGTGCTCGAAGAGCTGGCGGTCACGGTACCTTTCCGGCACCGTCGATCTGGGCCCGAAGTTGGACATGTCTGTCGCTCCGAGCGAGACGATGTGGGGGATTCGGGCCTTGACGGCTGCATCAAATCTGCCGGGTGTCGCAGCCATAGTGCCCCCCGTGACCAGGTCACAAACCTCAGTTGTAGTCAGGTCCAAGACACCATCTATGTATCCATCACGGATCAGCTTCTCCATGGCCCTTCCTCCGAGGCCTGTAGCATGGAAAATATATGTCTCTACCGGGTACGTAGACTCCAGATGGGCTCGTATCGCATTCGCCCCCGGAGTCGTGACCCCAAACATGGTGATGGCAACTCGATGCTTGTTATCCGCCGTGTTCGTATCCTTTGGCCTGCGTTTGGCCCACGACAAGGCCATGGCAGCAATGGCCGCCCCGGCGTTGCTGAGGATCTCCTTGAGCACGTGGTTCAGGCCGGCGACGTCGACAATTGAGGGCATGAGCGTCATGTCTGTCTCGCCAACGAGGAAGCTTGTGTCTCCGCTGGCGACCGTTGACACAATGAGCTTGGGGAATCCAACAGGCAGCACGTCTTTGAGCGCGCCAGAGGCAAGAGAGGAGCCGCAAGAGCCGCCGGCGGAAACGACGCCATGGATAGGCTTGTTCATATATAAGCATTGCATGAGCTTCGCCGCGCATCCAGACATGTGCTTGATGAAGTCGCCGCGAGGTAGTTGTGAGACGTCTTCTACTTCTCCGTACTTTTCCAACAACGCAGACGAGCGATACTGAATGGCCTCGTGATGGCAGTCCTCCCGACCCACGTCGACTAGGAGAGTCTTGATGCTGGCGTCATGCTGCTGGACCTGATCTCGAAGGAAGAGGAGCTCTTCCAGCTTAGTGTCGAAAGTGCCAAGAATCACAACAGTAGCCATTGCGTTTACCCGCTGCATCGATAGGGTCAAAAGGGTGTTGCTGCCCGTGCTTCTAAGTTCTAAGTTCTCTCGTGAGTAAATATATCCAGATCAATTCGGTCCCCGCACTCGTCTTGTCGTGACACCTATCTACGTACTAAGCTACGGAGTACGGCAGTCGCAAATGCGAGCCCCCGCATACATACTTACGTCACATTGCAGGCAGATCCGCAGCAGCTCTGATATACACTGACTGGAATGACTAATTCTCTCAGCTCGGGGTTCGAATGACTTCACCACTCCAACTCCTGTCACCTTCGGCCATATCGCTTTCCGGTCATATCGCGCTTACTTGACTGACTCGCCACCAAACATGGCTCCCCCAACAGACAGAAAGCAAATTCTAGATGGCCTCTGGGCTCAAATTGCTCGAGGCAAACCCATCGTGGGCGCTGGGGCCGGCATTGGCCTCTCGGCCAAATTCATCGAAGCCGGTGGGGGCGACCTCATCATCATTTACAACAGTGGTCGCTTCCGCATGGCTGGTCGGGGTTCACTCTCGGGCTTGATGCCGTATGGCAACGCCAACGACATTGTCGTGGACATGGTACCGTCACGCCAAACCTATCCCTACTCGTGTTATGCTTGCTGCTAACAACGTCAGGCCGACGAGGTGATTCCCGTGGTGAAGCACACTCCGGTCATCGCCGGAGTCTGCGGGACCGATCCTTTCCGCAACATGCCGCGCTTCATCCTTCAGCTCAAGGACCTGGGCTTCGCCGGCATCCAGAACTTCCCCACCGTCGGCCTCATTGACGGCCAGTTCCGGGCCAACCTCGAAGAGACGGGCATGTCCTACGACCTGGAAGTGGACGCCATCCGTACCGCCCACGAAGCCGGGATGCTGACCACGCCCTACGTCTTCGGCGTTGGAGACGCCGAGAAGATGACCAATGCCGGAGCAGATATTCTCGTGGCCCATATGGGCTTGACGAGCAGCGGGTCAATAGGCGCGGCGACGACCAAAACACTGGACGAATGCGTGACGCTCATCCAACAGATCCGCGACGCAGCTGTCGGCATCAACCCGAAGATCATTGTGCTATGCCACGGAGGCCCGATTGCCATGCCCGAGGATGCCCGCTACGTTTTGGAGCGCACAAGGGGCGTTCACGGTTTCTACGGTGCGAGTTCGATGGAGCGGCTCCCAGTCGAGGAGGCCATTACCAACATTACCAAGACCTTCAAGGGCCTGGAACTCCCAGGCACAACCGTAGACAGCGCGTGTAGAACCGTATAATAGAAATTAAGACTATGGAATTGATCGGTAATATTCCCGTTTCTAACAAAAGCATTGTCATCATGAGAGTCAAGGCTTTCTCCCCCAAACGAAATGAACTGGGAGGTAGAGATGGATCGACGGATCCCGGAGGTCTCTCTTCACCTTAGCCATGAACACTTGAACTTCGTCCATACTCCAGCCCAGTTCGTGCGCAAACAGTGCGGGCGTGTAGGAGTCGATGACTTGCAGCTCCTGAATAGACTGGTATTTCCCGATTTCCTTGAGCTTTGGGTCCTTGGGCCACGCGCCGATTGGCAGCTTGTGCTCGAGACGTCAGTGGCTAGCTTTCAAGAGGATGCAACTTGTCGAGTGGTCTGTACATACCTTGCGCACTTCTTCTTTGACGTCCACAAACCCTGCATCCCACAGCTTCTTTCTCCAGCCAGGGGCGCAATCAATCGGTTTGCCAAACTTTGTAGAACTCTTGCACAAGTAATCCATCCAGAGCAGGGCATCGTTGGCTTTCTTGACCGTGCCGTCATCGCTCAGGAACATGGCACTGACAGCTTGTAGCTCGATGTATCCGCCAGGGGCCAAGTGTTGGAACGCTTGTTGGAACAGGCGTTCTTCGTTCCCTAGGCAGCCTTCAAGTTCGCGAGCGTGTATAAAGTCAAACGGTCTGCGGTATAGCCATTCTTCGTCGAAGTCATCGACTTCAAAGGAACAGTTGGGCGGGGTCCTACGCCACGACTGTGAGTATAATCCAGCGAACCAGAAGGGAATGTATGTACCAGGTGGGTTGTATGGGGCTCAAGTCCGTCCCGAGCACTTCTGCGGACGGATGATCACTAATACCCAGGGTTATTAAGAAATGCCATCCACAGGATCAAGGTGAATCGCCACCACCAACAGAAACTCACTCTGCAAAAGTCGTCGCCCAGATGCCGGTTCCGGTGCCAATGTCGAGTACACGCTGAGGATTTTCGGCAATAGGAGCAAGGTGAAGATGGCCATCAAGAACGAGGGTATATATGTGATGGACTAAATCCATTCGCTCTTGTTCTTCTTCGTCGTTTGGCTATGGATGGGTCGATTAGTCCTTCCTCGGCTCTTGTCGTAGGTACACTTGAACATACCACTGGGTAGGCGCCTTCGCGAAATGCATGATAGCGGCGCCCGTTCTGCGGCGCTGTTAGCACATGGCAGTCAGTTCACGCTGGGCCACACTGACCTCGTATCTAAAACCGCCTCAGGTCAAAAAGCTGCCCAAGCATTAATTGCCCTTGTTGAGCTCAAGGCTCACCTGTAGTTTAGTATACTCGAGTTCAGAGACGACAAGCGGCTAGCAGATGCTTCACTAAGATGATAGTTAGAGCGGATACATCGGAATACATCGGAAGGGCGTTTTCAGACTCACGAAACATCGTAGGAAGAATCGTCGTCGGGCGGATCATCCTTGAGGACCACTATGGTCAGAGGCGATCATGGTGCTTGGTTCAAATGGGTCACTCACGTCCGCCTGCAACGGGGTCTCGGGCAACAATGGCGGGGACGAAGTTGCCGGGGCCCGCAGGTCGTGACTCGGTTCTGGAGTCGTTTTTTCGGCCATTCTCTCAGGGATACTTGCTAAGTATAGACAAGGAAGAAAGGAAAGCTAATAAGGCGCCCGGAGATTCTCCTTTTGTACTCCCACCTTACCCCGCCTAAGTCAGGCCATATGGTTTCCACGTTGCTTAGCTCGCCCCGGCAATACGTGAGGCCCAATTGGAACGCAAGCCGTTTCCGCTGTTCGGCAGCGCCGGAACCTGCTCAAAAGCCTAGCCAGGCCAGTACACAATTGGCGCAACTAAGCCAGTGAGTGTATCGACATGACTATCGGAGGCTAAAGGCTTGGTAAGATAAGGTATTTGGACTTGCTATTAATATGTCTTAAGAGTGGCATAACCTGGAAGGGGGCCCTATGAGCCTGATAAAACAGTCCAACTCCAGCATGAATCTGAAATTACTGTATCCTTCTTACCTACGATTCTAAGTTGGGTCTGTCCCCAGCGGAGCTTGTGGTGAGCCTAGAGCTCTACATAGTAACCCGTCTCAGCATCCTACCACACGAACGACAACCCAGTGGCTCCTGGTTTAGCAACCACGTCCAAATCAATAACGAGCTCGATATTCGGAGATTAAATGAGACCGTTGCATAGTATATGGTTGTGGGTCGCGGGCCGTCCCATGCCGCTCCGCCCGATCGACGTGGACTACTCCGCCACACAAATACCGATTTAACTTTCCAGCTACACTTGAATATGCCTGTCTGCCCGCTTTTGTTACTTCCAATGCGGTCAGCGCAGTGCCAAGAGCTAGTGACAGTAACACAAAAGTGTCTGATGTAATCCGGACATACGAGTAGACTATCCAGGGGATGGAATCAGGGTTGGTCTGAGACGGTTGGTAAACGCGGTTCGTGGTAATGTAAGCGACAAAGTACTTGCAGGCTGCACTGCAATGGCGCGGCACTTGCCAGTTGGTGACAAATACAGTAAGCGTAACGCATCTTCGCTAATGTCGTAGACTGCCATCAAACAGGTTGGGTTTCAATGTTGACCTAACTGAATAGGGGAAGCTGTGATAAATAATGGGACTAAGCTCTTGGCAGAATGCGACATTAAATAGGTGTTAGTTTGAATTGAGATCTCTGAGCTGTTCCAAGTTAATACGCCAGGGGGATATGGACTGTAAGCCTATAATATAGTCTCCTTCACATCGAGCAATGTAGAATTCTAGTATGTAGATCTCGTAGCTATAGTTGAGCTAATCTTAGCTTGGTGTACCTAGAGGGCCGGTGATGTTGATGTATAGTAACAGCCAAGCCATCTTAAAGCTGATTCGCTTAGGTTCCGTGAGAGCGGCACTAATACTCGGAGTTCCGTGTATGCTTACTTCGCAGATAGGTCCGTAACAGCTGAATAGCTAGGATGCTTAGAAAGCGTAAGATTCGTAATCTCTGTTTGTAAGCTCCATTGGAAAGTTGCCGAGTTATCAACGGGATGCAGGTGTATGTAGACAGGCAGTGGAAGGTATTTAGACAGCTTCAGGTCGCTGGTAGCACTGGCTATCCAGAGCTATCATATCACTTTATACAGTCAGCCTCACTATCCTGTTAACATAATCTCAAATGCACATCGCCGATCGTGCTATCCCGTTGGGTTCTACCGTGGTGGTAGTCGGAGCCAATGGATACATGGCTGTGGAAACATGCGAGAAACTCCTTCAAGCTGGATACCGGGTTCGCGGCACGGTTCGGGACGTCGAGCGGCACCGTAATTGGATGCACAGGCTCTTCAGTGACAAGTGGCCCGGAAAGTTCGAGCTCGTCCGCGTCCCGGACTTTGAGGCCGAGGGTGCCTTCGACGGAGCCTTCGAAGGTAGGTACACTAGTCTTCGCCGTTACCGTGCTAGGGACTGACATGGCTACGCTCTAGGAGCCGCCGGAGTCATCTATCCCTCAATGCCCGTCATCTTCGACGCAGATCCGGCCAAAGTATTCTACCGAATGATCAAGGGCGTAATCAACACCCTAGAAGCAGCAGCCCGTGCCGGCGTGAAGCGCTACGTCCTGAGCTCGAGCTCCAAGGCAGTCAGCTCTGCCGCATACGACAAGCCGCAGCTGGAACTGACCACAGAGACGTTCAACTATGACGCGATTGACAAGGCGCAGAATGGGCCCACGGACGATTCTTTCCAGCGAACTGTAACCGTGTACAGCGCGGGACGGACTTTGGCAGAGCTGGCGTTTTGGGACTGGATGAAAGAAAACGACCCCCCCTTTGTCGCCAATTGCGTCGTACCGGATGGCCAGTTCGGCCGTGTCCTGGATGTGGAAAACACGAACACCGGGGCGGCATCGTCAGTTGGGCTCTTGAAGCGTGCACTTCAAGGCGAGTGGCAGGAGGTGGGCCTCCAACTCGGTAAGTGGCCGCAGCATCATATTCCAGTCCCCGTGTCCAAGAGCCGTAGCTGACTCAAGTCCGGACGGTAGCATTCTTTACCGACGTTCAAGACTCGGCTCGTCTGCTGGTGGCGGCTGTTGCCTCGGCTCCGATCAAGCATGAGCGCATCTTCGCCTACTACGTGAACAGGACATGGAACGACGTGCGCGAAAAGGTTCGTGAACTGTTCCCAGATCGTCCGGAGCTGGTGGGAGGGCCGGACCAAGACATTTCCGGGAGGGACTTGTCGTATGCGCCTAGGCCCATCGCACGGGCTGAAGAGCTTCTGCGGGAGGTTGGGCAGCCTGGATTCGCTAGGGAAGAAGATGTGATTCGGGACTTTGTGGCTTCTATGTATTAAACCATACACTAGAAATCTTGAAAGAAAACGGGGTCTGTAAAACAGCTTTTCGAGGGTGTAGAAGTGTGATAATTGCCGGGCCATGCGCTCCGCCCGCTGTACCATAATGACCTCGTTAATTGGGATACATTTAACGAGATAGAAGTAAGTACGTGGTACAACTCGTCTAGAACACTAGACAGAAGGTTCCTCAAACTTCTCCCACGCATCCTTCTCGTGCCACATGGTACATCCTTCGCTACCGGTCAAACAGCTCGTGCAGCAGTTGAGAGAATGCTCTGGAGTTGTATTGGGATGTCGACTCGGCACTCGGCATCTTCTCCACAGAACGAAGTCGAAAGCCGGCGTCCATGGCTGTTGCAGCTGTGGCGTGACTCGACTGCCCGGGGCCTGGACTATTCTAGTAACTGTATGCACTCGGCCACCTACCATCTAATTCGTCATTCTCCCTTTGTCAGCTGGGCTTGTGATTCACCCGTTGCTACTGGAACATTCCCGTCCAGTCCCCGCATGAGGCAGGTTACCGAGGGTCCAGATTCAGGTTTCGTCACGCTCCCTCGTTGCGGCATCCCACTGCACACATATGGGATGACTGCATGATGAGACAGAGGCGTGCAATGTGGCGTATATCAGTGATTGCCTTGCACGTGGACAAACATGATGTGACGACGGATCGTACGACGGTAGGCTTTAGTGTTCGAGGTATCTCATATAACGTCAAAGTGTCTCCCTCTCCCGTCGTCGACCATCCAATTATACTACAATTATTATTGACACTCAGTATTGTTTGCCTTTAGCATTAAACACACAATCACAAACTCTGGGAACATCACACAGACGCTCACCATGACGACCAACGACATTCCAGAGCTCCTCTACCACACCACACTCAATGTAATCGACTACCACGAGGACCCGTCGGGCGCCACGCGCTCCGTCTTCGTCCTCGGCACGCACAGCACCCTCTCAGCCGCCAAGGCCTTCGCCGCCACGGCCCTGCAGGGCCTCAAGTACGAGCCCGGCGACTTCGCCGAGTACGCCGTGCGCTCCTCGGCGCCGTGGGCCCACGGCGACGGCGTGCTGGTCTTCGCCCGCGCGCCCGCCGGCCAGGAGTTCCGCGTCGGCATCGACACCACGCCCAACAACCAGTCGCTAGCCGCCGGCCCGGACGGCGCCATGGTGCTCCCGCAGGGCGCGGACCTGCTGCACTACGTGCTGCAGACGACCGTCGACTACAATCGCGACCGCACGGGCGCCGTGCAGTCGACGGAGATCGAGGGCTGCTACACGCGCCGCGCCGATGCGTGGGCGGCCGCGCGCAAGTGCCTCGACCCGACCCAGTTCGCCGAGTACGACGTGCTGGAGAGCGAGGAGAAGGCCGGCCAGTGGCCGTTTGGCGAGGACGTGGTCGCGCACGCCGTCGCGGAGACGGGCCAGAATTATCTCGTGGCCGTGAAGACGGTGCCCGGGGCACACAAGAAGCACGCGAAAAAGGAATGATTGTGGCGGGAATTAATGCATAATCGATGGTCAAGCTGCTGTTGTTAGTGTTACAGCCGGCCAGTCGACAAAAGGAGTGACAGCACGGGCCCGCTGGCTTGCATAATGGAAAGCGATTAGTTTTGTTAGCTATACCAATTGTATTCCTCTCCTCGGATTCCGTGTAAACTAGATGGTTTGCTGTGAGCAGCCGGTTCGTGAGCGTAATTACCGCCAAGTCGATCCCCCCGGATTTGGCATCAGGGCCGGTGCGCCGGATTGTCGGCCCCACACTTCGGTCTCCCATTTCCACCTCCCTCCCGGTTGCGTGCGGGGTTTCCATTTCTAAGACGGTCGGCGGATTACGTTAGCAACGAGCGGGACGGACTTGCGTCATGGCCGAGTGCCGAGGTGGATGGGCCATTGTCTTCTGTAACTTATAAAGGCGAACTCGGCTTTGATCGAATCAACATAACACTTGCCAGGTCACATCTGCTGCACCTACCATCAAATCCCCTCATCCACGACCTTCAGAATGACCAAGTTCAGAATCACCGTCACCTCCGACACCGTGTGCCCGTGGTGCTTCGTCGGCCGCCGCCAGCTCCAGCTCGCCGAGCAGCTCTGGCAGAAACAGCACCCCAACTCGGACGACACCTTCGCCGTGAGCTACGAGCCGTTCCAGCTCAACCCGCACGGCCCGCGGGGTCCGGGATCCAGCAGGTCCAAGCAGCAGTTCTACGAGGACAGGTTCGGCAAGGAGCGCACCGCCATGATGCAGGAGCGCATCAGGGGCATCGGAGAGCCGCTGGGCATCGACTTCAGGTTCGGCGGCCAGACGGGCAGCTCCAGGGATTCGCACCGCCTGGTCCGCTTGGCCAAGAACTACGGCCACGAGGCCGAGGGCAAGGCCATCGACGGGCTGTTCGCCGCCTACTTTGAGAAGGAGCGCGACATTACCGACTACGACACGCTGAAGAGCATCGCCGCCGACGCCGGTATTTCCGGGGAGGACTTCCGCAAGGCCATTGTCGAGAGCGACGAAGGTGGCGCCGAGGTTGACGATGCTGCCCATCAGGCGAGACTCAAAGGCGTAACGGGTGTGCCGGACTATGTCATTCAGAATCACTTCAGGCTTCAGGGTGCAAACGATGCTTCGACCTTTATTGGGGTATTCGAGAGGATCAAGGCAGGGGAAGCGGAGGCGGAATGAGTGTCGCGGCGGTGATAGGCAGGTCTGCGAATAACCAACTGGGTATCATGAGTAGCTCACGGGAGCCCATCCGCTGATCGGAAGTACACTTCTGTGCGTTTATCCAGCACCCCTTGCCATAATCTCTGGCCTTGAAAGCCGGGCATGTAGAACAATATACCTATCTCCTGGCTTGTCCACCAGCTCGCCCTGTCCATGTTCCCAGAGCCCAGGATGAGATATTCTTCATCTACCAACGTCATCTTGAAATGGCTTACAACGGGCTCGTCGTCCATGTCACGTCTCGTGTCTAGCTGCTTGTAGTAGAGGATTTCCAGGCGACCAGGTTGGATTGATTGAGCTTCCGCGTCAGATGGGCGTGACTTCTGAAGGAGGGCCCTGTATCTCTGGACAAACCCACGCAGACACCAAGACGTGGTGGTACCCGCGGTGACCAGCTGCTCGATAAGCATCATTCCTTTACTCGTTCGAATCTGGACGTTCACCCCGCGTGCTAGCGCACCTAGCAGGGCCTCGACCACCGGCCATGAAGTGACGTTGGGTGTGAGAATGGTGATTTGGCGTTGGGCGTTGGCAAAGAGGGTGAGCAGTGCCGCGTTGAGAGGTGTCATGGGCGGGTTGGTCTGCGAGAGGAATGGAAAGAAGGCGAATCTCGGGTTGCGATGATGCGATGACGGGAGAAAGATTGTTGGCACTGGTTCTTTGCTGTGCAAGGTGATGGATTGAGTGGCCGAGTCATCGTCGCCTTTAATGATGGGGGATTCGCTTGAAGAGTGTAGTGTGTGGATGCCCTCTGTGTTAACATCAATTGGCGAGTTGTCTGTTCCCCGAGGACCTTGTAGGGAATTCGAATCCTTGCCAAAGCCCCAAACTCTCTCGTAGAAGTCGAGTAGCTTGTTCACGATGTCGCCTTGGACCTCGACGCATCCTTCAAACCACCTCTCCCAGCTCACATTACAACTGGGGACCCAAGCCCGGGCCCCATCGACGATGACAAACTTGGGATGCATGACACTGAATGGCGTGAAGAAGACGCTCTTGACCGTCAGCTCTATCCCAGCCCTGACCAGCACGTCTTCATCCGGGAGGCCCAGCCCGGGCCACTGCGACGAAGGGTAGACGTATCCGGCCCTTGAAGAAGTATGAAACAGCTTCTGGAATAGGCCACTGGACGAGAAGCCAATGGAGATGCGAAGGGGGGGTACCGCGTTGGCCTGGGCACGCGTCAGGGCAAGCTGCAGAAGCGTGGCGCGGATGGCATCCAAGGACGGAGACGCGGCCCAGTAGCAGGTGATGAGCTGGACGGAGTGTTTTGCAGAGAGAATGGCGGGGAGAAGAGCGCGCGTGTAGATGGAGTGGCCCGTCCCTACATACAGCGACGTGGGCAAGCTGGTGGTGATGAGGGAGCCGATGTCGTTGACGTGGTGGTTCGGGAGGTCACCGCGTTGCTGGTCACGGTGGGATTCCAGCAGCTCTCGCCATGGCTGCACGAAAGACGCCGGGAACTCGTTCGCCACCGGCATGGCTTCTGCGTTCCAGGTAGTAGCGGCCTTGCTGAAACAGAGCATGTACAGGCACCGCTGCGCTGTGGGCGTCGTAGAGGAGATGTTGGATGAAGCATAAGTAGACTCGTAGAGGTTGGAGAGGAAACGCTAGGTAGCCTAGGTGCTGACGCCATTGCACTGGACCCCACTGTAAATTTGCAGTCACGGCGTGATCACAGCGTACGGATAACTCTTTCAAAGCCGACACAACTAGAACATGACTATTACGACGGAATGATTGAGTAGAAACGGGTCTCCCTTTTTTCCTCTTTCCGTAGGTCGCAATGTAACATTTAAGGTCTATAAAGCTAGCCACAAAGTGCTGCTATTTCACAGTGCGCTGACTCTATGAAAGTGCCGTCTGCTCACGGACACCTCCACTAACACTAACTAACGTGGACTGTACCAAGCCCGGGCGACTGGAGACTTTCCTCGAAACAAAAACGCGGAATTTTTACATCACGATGTTCACCGCGTCCAATTCTAGTCCTATCATACATCGACAAAATATATAGCCAAACCGCTGCTTTGTAGTCCACACATGTCTAACAAGCGACTCACAACAGCAAGCCGACGACTACCACACACAGCATCCCGACCATACTGATGCTTCCAGCTGTTCTCCCCGCGCCAGCAGTCTTATGAGCAGTGGTGGCTGAGGAAGCTTCCGCTGTTCCACTCGCAGATCCCACACTCTTAGTCGGGGTGGCAGAGGCAGTCGAATTGGAAGCACCCCCCGTCTTAGACGGCCAAGGGACGCTGAAGCCTCCCAGCTGAGCCCAGATTGCATCCCAGAATTCGCACTCGGAGAAGTCGAGCGCTTTAACCTCGAAAGCCTCCTCGACGTACAGGCCTTCGCCGTGGCACTCGTCAAACCTGGGCCATGGCTGATTCTCCGTCGCCGGGCTGCCCCTCGCAGCCATGGCCGTCCAGGCTCCGACCAAGGTACGGCTGATTGCCCGCTCAGCAGAAGTGGCGTTGGCGGTGCCATTGCCCCAGGGCTGGTTTTCCAGGTTGGTGAAAATGAATGGCAGCTCCGACGTGTGCGTGGCTTCAAAGTATTTGCCGTACTGTCCGGGGAATGCTGCCCCGTTGATCCACAACCAGGGGAACGAAGGCATGTGGTTGAACCGGTACGCGTAGGCCGGTGTGTCTGCGGCCAAGGCGGCTCGGAGCCCTCTGTACGTCTGGCAGGTGTAGCTCGACACTGTGGCGAGATGGGTGATTGCGCCAAGCACGGCCTCCTCGGTCGAGCCCGAGGTGTTGAAGAGCGAGAGGGGATACTGCTTCTCGATGACCGGGCCCAGTGCTCCCCATCGAGCCAAACTTCCGTGTAGTTGAACTCCGTGATAGGATCGTTGGATTGGAGGAAGACTGGAAGGACGAACAGTGAAGAGTCCAGCTCGGCTGTACTATTGTCAGTACGAGTGCATTATGTACCTGACAAGGAAGAAAAGGGATTCGTACTTGATCCTGCAATGATGGGCACCTGAGATCCCACCTTGAGAGGCTCCTCCTTGATGATCTCCCCGTCGAGGATAGCCGAGTTCAGATGAGTGATGTTGGGCAAGTTGAAGCCATAAATGGTAGCCAGATCGTGACCATTCACGCTGGAATCGACAAGCGCCGGAGTCGCTTCCATCGCTTCGGTGAGGTCCTTGACCGACCTTGCTTGCAAGCAGCCCAACTATACATCACGTTAGCGATCTGGCTTCACCCAGCCACTCCATTTTGCGTCACTTACATCACGAACGCCACACTTGAGCGTCTCAGCATAACTCTCTCCACAATACTGCGCCAGGGACTTCACCATGAGGTCCTGGCCACCTCCGGACTCAAGAACCGCAGCCGAGATGAGCGCCCTGGCCTGCGGCAGAACTGAGACGGTAAACGTGTCGTCGCCGCCAGCGCTCTGCCCAAAGAGCACCACTGCCGAGGCGTCGCCGCCGAACGCGGCGATGTTGGCCTTGACCCATCGCAGCGCGGCCAGGTAGTCCTGGATCGCCATGTCCCCCCTGATCCCCGCGCTCTCCAGGCCCAGGAAGCCCAGCGGGCCCAGGCGGTAGTTGAAGGCGACGACGACGGCGTCGTGGGCGAGGTTGCAAGCGTCGTAGAGCGGGTAGGACAGGGCGCCGGCTTCGTTGGCGCCGCCGTATGCCCAGACCTTGACGGGTAGCGCAGAGGAGGAGGTGGCGTCGGCGGGAACGTAGACGTCCAGGTACAGGCTAATATCGACAGGTCAGATAGAAACTCCCCGTCAACCAACGAGAAAGGAATCGACCACGAACCAGTCTTCAGACGTCCGCTGGTCCGTCACGTCGAGGCTGGAAGGGAACTGGATGCAAGTAGGCGGGGTCTTTGTAGCGTCGAGCAACCCTCCCTCGTACGAGCCGTTGAGCGGCTGAGGCGGCATGAACCTCAACTTCCCGACTGGCGGTTGAGCATAGGGGATGCCCTGGAACAGGGTCGTCGGCGAGTTGGCGCATTTTCCTCCGTGGACAGCGCCGGCGGAGGTCTTCGCTACGGGGCCGGAGGACGACCCAAGTACCCCAGACACGGCGAGGTATAGGGCGGTTAAAACCCTTTGCGTTCGCATCGTTGCTGTAAGTCGATAGAGGTGGCCGGTGATACTGAAGCGGCGAGAAGGGTAGATGTGCTTTCTACTGTACAACCCTTCATATATACCCAACTTGCTCTACATGACCGTCTCGAACGGATGAATAGCCACGCAGGCAGCATCCCCAAAACGGAATTCGTTGCGAAGAACTAGGCGCCTAACTCCTCCTCCAAAGCCAATCCTTCCATCGTCGAGGTTGACGAGTAGCCGCGCCTACAGTTGCAACGCAACATCCACAGTAATCCGCTAAAACTCAGCCCTGTTTTTAGCGCCGTCATAGCGTACAGCTCGTGGAGTGGTTGGTTTCAAGTTTATTGCAGGCGAGTTTGCGCTCGAATGGATGGCTATTCGAGGTTAGGAGGGATGACGGCCTAGATTGACACAGCCCCCTCGTCTTTGAAGGTCTTTGAGGGGGAAAGGCACATAAATTCCCTGATAATGTTCTTTGAGTAATATGCAGATCAGGCTCATGTCTCGGCTCATCTGCCGTTGGGGGCTTGTTTGCTTGGAGCCGCTCCTTGCTCAAGTGCTGTCTTTGGGGTGGCGTATGACCATTGGTGTGCAAAACCGGACGTCTGCTGCAATCCACAGAGTAGAAATGCGGTTTGTGTCTTCCGTTGACTACACCCATCATCCCATAGCCAGTCCTTCTTGGAGATGATGTGGCTAGGTAAGTTGCGTTCAATCCCATCTTTAGTAAGCTTGCTTCCATGTCAATGTCAACCTCCCTCACCGCCTTCAAGCTCCCCCGGCAGAATCCCCCCACCACGGCAACTAGTAACGGTCTACCACATTGCGACTCCTATCCTGACTCGAGAATATCCGCCATTTCCATTTCCCTTTCCCTTTCCCTTCCATTCCCTCTCCCTCTCCCACGCCCATCTCCTCCTCCTCCCGAGTCTCCGCCCCTTCCTTCTCCTCCCAGCCGCGACCATGCTGTCCGGCGTCCTCATCTTCAACCAAAAGGGCGAGAACCTCATCTTCCGCGCCTTCCGCAACGACTGCCGGCCGCGCCTCGCCGACGTCTTCCGCATCCAGGTCATCTCCAACGCCCAGGTGCGCTCGCCCATCCTCACCCTCGGCAGCACCACCTTCAGCCATGTCAAGCACGAGAACATCTACCTGGTGGCCATCACCAAGAGCAACGCCAATGCCGCCCTGGTCTTCGAGTTCCTGTACCGCCTGATCCAGCTGGGGAGGGGCTACTTTGGCAAGTTCGACGAGGAGGCCGTCAAGAACAACTTTGTGCTGGTATACGAGCTGCTGGACGGTATGCACTGCCTGCTCTGGCTGGTTTGTCTTCTCCAGCTAACTGACTATTCTCTCTCTGCCCAACAGAAATCATCGACTTCGGCTACCCCCAAAACACAGAGACCGACACGCTCAAGATGTACATAACCACCGAGGGCGTCAAGTCGGAATCCCGGCGCGAGGACACGTCCAAGATCACCATGCAGGCCACCGGAGCGCTCTCGTGGCGCAAGGCCGACGTCAAGTACCGTAAGAACGAAGCTTTCGTCGACGTGATCGAGGACGTCAACCTGCTCATGTCGGCCACGGGCGCCGTGCTCCGCGCCGACGTCACCGGCCAGATCGTCATGCGCGCCTACCTCTCGGGCACGCCCGAGTGCAAGTTCGGCCTCAACGACCGGCTGCTGCTGGACAACGACGGCCTGCTCAGCCTTCCTAGCGGGAACCGCATGGGCACCAAGGCCACCAAGGCGGCGGCCGGCAGCGTCACGCTCGAGGACTGCCAGTTCCACCAGTGCGTCAAGCTGGGCAAGTTCGACAGCGACCGCATCATCAGCTTCGTGCCGCCCGACGGCGAGTTCGAGCTGATGCGGTACCGCGCCACCGAGAACGTCAACCTGCCCTTCAAGGTGCACGCCATCGTCAACGAAGTCGGCCGGACCAAGGTCGAGTACAGCATCGGCATCAAGGCCAACTTCGGGTCCAAGCTGTTCGCGACCAACGTCATCGTCAAGATCCCGACGCCGCTCAACACGGCCAAGATCACGGAGCGGTGCACCCAGGGCAAGGCCAAGTACGAGCCCAGCGAGAACAACATCGTCTGGAAGATTGGTAGGTTCACCGGCCAGAGCGAGTACGTCCTCAGCGCCGAGGCCATCCTGACCAGCATGACCAACCAACGGGCGTGGAGCCGGCCGCCCCTGAGCCTGAACTTTAGCCTGCTGATGTTTACGAGCTCGGGCTTGCTGGTGCGCTATCTGAAGGTGTTTGAGAAGAGCAACTATTCGAGCGTGAAGTGGGTGCGCTACATGACGAGGGCTGGATCATATGAAATAAGGTACGTGCTGCGGTCCCCGGGGTTCTTTGCGACTAGTTATGAGGTGTTGAGGGAGGTATAGAGAAGCTAACAGTGACAGATTTTAACACCAAGTGATTTCACGATGGGCGGCAGCATGTACAAAGTATGGCGTTTCGGTATATCCCGGCAAAAGTCAAAGAGCGGGCATGGTTCAATGGTCTTTGTCCAACATGGACGAATTCTTGATTATCTCGATTGCCGTTGCCATTGCCATTGCCTTTGCCTTGTGTTTTATATCGCTGTGGTGTCCATCCCATCATGTTCATCCATACAACCATCCACCCATCACCTCTCCCACCTCTCCCACATCATGCTAGCCTCCCTCCCTACACGTCATCCTCCGCGTCTTCTACCACCAACAGCCTGACCCCCTTGAACCCGTGCCGGCGTTCCTTTCTCTGTTGAAGCCGGATCGCCCGGTCCACCAGAAACGTAAACCTGTAAGACGGATGGATCGGGTCCCACCCAAGCGCAGCCAGATCAAACACCTCGATATACCGCCTACCAACCGCCCGGATGACATCCGCCGGCCTCTCCCCGGGCTTCATGGCCGTCATTTTCCAAAGTTCGCTCTTGGTCTGGAGATCCGCCGACTTGAGGCCGCCCCGAGCACACTTGCCGCACCGCCCCGTGCAGTGGTCGACCAGGTACAACACCTCCAAGTCCCGATGCAGCGGCGACACCAGGCTCCATATGTCGTCCCAGCCCAGCGGGTCGATCTCGGAGAATATGCAGCCCTCCACCACGTCCAGCGCCACTTTGCGTACCGCCGCCAGTGTCGCCCGCAGCTCCGCCGACCACAGGCTCCGCAGCAACGGCCCGAGGCGCGACGTGCCCAGATCGCGCTCCGCGGCAGCGCCGGTCCCGTGCCCCGGGTCCCGGAGCGAGAGCATCACCACGTCGTCGACGGGCACGGCAACGCTTGCGCCGCGCCCGGGGAGGCACACGTCGATGGTTGCGCCGAACAAAGCGTTCCGCGTCCACTGGTTTATCTGCCGCAGCTTGTTGACGGTGCGGTACACGCTCGGGTCTGCCCCCGCGTCGCCGAGACGGTCCAGATAAGCCGTTGCCTTGTAGCGCTCTAAGTGCTTCTGGGTCTCGGCGTCGCCGTCCCCGCTCCTGGCGGCTCTGGCGGTTCTGGCGGTTCGCGCGGGCTGCCGCGACGGGTAGCACACGTTGAAGATGTGCATGCTAGGCCCGACGAGGCAGGCTTCCCAGATCTGAATCTGGATCTCCAGCGGGAGGTTGGGGAACTGATGGAACGACGTCATGGTGGTCGGTAGATGGATGAAGCTTGCTGCGGGGGCGATGGAACTGACTGGATGGGTGGACAGGCGGGCAAGACGGGAAGAGGATTGTAAGCGATTATTTATATACGAAGACGACGAGACGTTCTCATACTGCAGCACATGGAGATGAATCCAACGTCAGGTTCAGCTTCCAAGATGAAGTCCCGTCTGAACGAGGAGAAGCTCGCATTCAGCGCTACCTCGGCCAATGGCCTAGCAGCCATCCTACCCTGAATACGCCCGTCATCGTCATAGGGCGGTCACGAGAGGGGTGCTTGGAAAAGCAAGGAGTGTGGAGTGGTGCGGACGAGTAGGGATTGGCTGGAGTTGGGATTTGGAGATGCTACTGCGTATTTTGTAGATCTACTTCGTACCTATGAATGTAAGTACATACGGGAGCGGGAACGGGAGCGGGAGACCCGAGCGGGGAAGCCGGCATGTGACGCCAAGCGGCACGTAACGTTGGATGATCTACCCTCGCCGAATTTAGTGCTTCGTACATTGGATATGTAAGTAGTCAGCAATGGATGCAACAGGACGGGGATGGTTGAGTGGAGGTTGACGACGGGATGGTTCTCGGTCGTTTGTTGAGTAAACGGCCTCTGGGACAGGGTGCGAGGCAGGGGACAATCACACGCCGCTGCTGAAACCACGAAGCAATCGATGATGGAACCATGTATATCAGAGAAAACAGTCCCTCCCCAAGACGCCATATCGAGCTGCCGTGTTTCCGTATCCTCTACAGGTTCCAAGTTGAGCATCATACCCCATACCGTACCACACACTCACTCCCCGCTACGCCAGATTATCCGGGGTGAGGTCTATGTATTTGAGGTTATGGTAGGTCGGCATTTGTTGGTGCCTTACCTTTTGGTATAGCGGTCATTGGCAGTATTAGACGATGTAGACTGCGCCCTCCATCTACCAGCAAGCAGACGCGCAACTCCGATCTGCCCCAGCTCGGACCCGTGAAGCTTCTTCTGCCAGCAATCGCCCGAGCTGCAACTCCCACCGCCTCGCGCCGAGTTACGCTGCCCTTTGCAAGTCAGCCCACGTTTCTGATACAGTAGACAGTCCCCCTTCTTTCCCCGCAAGGTTCCGGCCTCTTCCAATCCGCCGTCCAATGCTTGAGGCTGCAACAATGTCTTGGGAACCTCCCCCTCACCGCCCAAACATCACCACATCGCCCATCTATCATTCTTCACACTCCATTCGCCTCCAGTCCCAACTCCGGTGCTGATCCCGCTCGTCGTCCCTTTGAAACAGGACCGTCACGAAGCGCCCTTTGAGGCAGGTGGATAGTGTCAACGCAACCTTTTCCAGTTCCTATTTTGGATACATTCACCCTGTTGTACGACTTCCTCTTTCAGCCCCGTACAGCATCCATCCATACTACGTCCGTCGCACAAGCTGAGTCTCTCCTCCGAAACATTCACACACGTCTCCCTTGCCACCATCATCCTTCCTTCTCTAGTCCCGTTTCCTCTCCTCTCTTCTCCTCCCCTCCTCCTCCCTCCATCCCATCGTCGTCATCCCCCAGCCATGTGCGTCGCCCACTACCTCCACTACCACCACGTCCCGCCCTGCCCACGCCCCCTAGCATTCGTCGTCCAGTACACATACTGCGCCGAAGCCGTCTTCCACTCCTTCTCGTCGTCCTCGTCGTCCTCCTCCCCGTCCTCCTCCCACCACCACCGCCATCACCATTACCACCACCAACAACAACAACAACAACAACAACAACAACAACAACAACAACAACAACAACAACAACAACAACAACAACACCAACACCAACACCAACACCAACTCCAGCAACAGCCCTGCGCCCACGTCTCCAGCAGCGCCCTCCCCGGCGGCCGCCTCGCCGACCCCTGCTCCCTGGGCCTCTGCCTGCTCTCCCCCCGCTGCACCACCGGCGCGTGCCGGCTCGAGGCCCTCGGCGGCCGGTGGACGTGCTGCCAGTGCCGCCGCGGCCGCAACTCCAGCTTCTGGTGCCTCAACATCCGCCCGGCCGCGCCCGACACCTTCTGCTACCACAATATCTGCGACGCCTGCACCGAGGACAGGCAGTAGGAACGGGGATGGGTGAGGGATGGGGTGAGGTGCCGTGGTGGGAGGGCAAGCAGTGCGGGATCTGAGGAGGCACCGTTACATACATACGAGTACCTGAGACGGGCATCCGAGGCGTGGTTGTCGGTCCGTCTCGTCTCCTGGTGGTGAGACATCATGTCGGGCATGTCCATCCGAGGCCATCCAGGAGCTTCACACACAGATCCTCAGCTTGGCGCCACGCACCGAATATCAACGCGTCTTCCTCGAGCTGGATCAGTATACTTCCCAAAACAGACCATCACCGCCATCACAAGTGTCGATCTTCGTACTATTCCGTCAACCCTGACTCGGTATTCTTCCCAATCCATCATCAAGAACATCTCTTTCCGTCCTCCACGCTCACCCTCCACCACCCATCACCACCACCCATCGGCTGAGGCATAATCACCCGAGCCAATACCTCCAGAAGAAGCAACCCCAGCGTTACACCACACAAGCCCATCCACCCCCTCCTCACCACCACCATCGTTCGGTTCCAAGTGGTGTCCGTCGTCCTTTTTCCCTCCTCCCGCCTTCTCGCGGGATCGATCAATAGTTGAAGAAATCCCATCATGGCAAAAAGCCCTTTTTGAAGATCTTGGTCTCGAGTTGCCTTGCCCAATATCTACACGCGTGCGGCTAAGTCCGCGAGCCCTAACTCCGCTGAACCAGTCCCACCTGTTGGGACCTGATGGGGCGGGCTGTATCTCGTGGGCTTTTCCAGCTTTGGCTTTGGCTTCGGCTTCGTTTCATTGTTCGGTGGCATCGTCATGTTCTCTCTGGAAATGGTGGAAAGGCGGCCAGCCGATTGTCAGAGCTGGAGCATATATAGGCCATCGCAATGCTACCACCCCGTCCGTCACTGTTTGCGAGCCGTAGGTCAGGCCTGTTTCGTATTCTCATCCATCGTCACTTTGCAAGCATCCTAGGCTTCGTGAATCACCCTTTTCGAAGTACTTACTATAAAGGCGTCAACCGAAACCCTCCATCCTCCAGATATTGATCTTCTCGGAGCCTCCCCCTATATACTTCACATCGACCATCCAACATGTGCCACCAAGTCACCTTCCGCCTTGCCTGCGAGCACGTCTCGACGCACATAACCTACTGCGCCGCGGCCCTGGCCAACGGCCGCAAGCCGTGCAAGAACCTCACCAAGCAGTCGCTCCCGTACCCGCCGCCGTCGGGCTACACGCTGCCCAAGTGCCCGCTGGCGGACTGCCCGTTCGAGGCCAAGAACCAGGCCTGGGACTGCTGCTGGTGCGGCAAGTCGTGGAATGTCGGCGGCCGCTGCAACTGCGTCATGATCTTTGAGGGCACCCAGTACCGGTGCGACCACATCTGCTGCAAGTCCTGCACGTCGTCGAGGGAGTATTTTTCGTAGACGTGGGGGTCGTCAAGATTGGCGAGGAGGCAACAGCATTGTTTTGCACACGTGGTTCATATGTCTTGATCATGGAGCCTGGCGGTCGGCTCTGGAATTGTAACTTTCGGTCGGAGACAGTTGGGTGTTCTTTCTACGGGAGGTCTCCGTCCGCAAGTCTTGCGTCTTGCTCGTCGAATAGTCTATTAGGTCAAGCGAGTTGAAGGATTAGTTCACAGCTAAATCTCACATTGCCCCGTCAGTCAACCATTCAGAACTTCCATGCACACCCCAAAGGCCGGTGTCCCCAGAACTCGCGGTTACCAGCACGAACCTTGCTAGACCCAGATCAACACCAGCTTCCTCGATGGCAAGGGACAGCACCCTGATCATCGATCACGGCCAAGCCCGAGCTCCTCCTTGCACGCAAGCCTCCCTCCTTCAGATGGCCATGTAGGGGTAGCGGAACCATGCAAATCTGACATGGGCGTCGGCCAAGTCCAGCCTTCTCCCGGTGCCTCCTCGCAGTGGCTGGTCTTGTGAGCCCCGAGGCAGGCTGACAGTCAGGCTTCGTCGCACCAGATCCCGCCAGCCTGCATCATGATCGCCAGGGGGTCTGAATCGAGATCACATAAACACCTCGTACAAAGCCACAGCCAGCCACGCCATCCTCACAACCCTTATAGCCATCAGTGATGCCCGTAAATTTTCGGCCGCCCCAACCTGTTGACGAGGGAAGTCGGCTGGGGAGTGGGGGATCATGCTTGGCATTCTCTCAACAGCCAGGCTCTGCTGCAGGCCGGCCCCCAAAGGTGTCTCACTAGAGCACATCTCCGCTCGCTGTCTAGAGTCTAGATTCTAGAGTCTGGACCCTCGACCCTCGACCCTCGACCCTCGAATCATCATACACCGAACCTTGACGAGGGAAATTCCTTCAAGCGCCGCTGGTATCCCACAGTGAGGTATCACTGGGTCTCAGTTCCCACGGCCAGTTTCCCAAGCCCAGAGTCCCAGAAACCGGGGTCCCGGATCAGATCGGATCGGATCTCGCTCCTCAGCCCTGGGTGCTGCTCTTGTCTCTTTGCACGTTCGGGGGGCAGCGGGGTAAATCTCTGTAACACTCGCAAGCTGTGCGACGTGAATGTGGTGTTTGTGTTACCCACGCCGCCCTCGAGTCCGCCGCCCCTCAGCCCGCAGCCCAATGGACTTTGCAGCATCTCCTAGGATTTCATCGTGGCGCCCTATGAGATGCCGCCAAAGTCCAGATTGCCGTCCTCGTATCGCGATCTCGACAAGGCCTTTGCGCCAACGACCGAGACATTGGACGCCGCCGTGACCCGTACGCTCTCGTGCCGCATCGGCAGCATGCTCTGTCCATGTTGATGAGGCAGCCTGAGCAGCAACTGACGCAGATTGCGTAAGTGGTGTGTGGCTCACCTGGCCGCTGGTTCGACGGGCCGAGGCCGGTGCAGACGCCTGATTCCGCACCCGTGAGAGCTGCGTGCATGTCAAGGCCAGCAAGCCAAGTCCAAAGGTGAAAGTTGCTTCGCTGAGGTGAGGTGCTCCCCCACTGCGACAAGATCGATCCTTCGATCTTCGCTGCTGGATGAGGAGCTCTGGATCTGGTTGCCAGAGCCCGAGACCGACTGGCTCGAGGTGGTCAAGTATAAATAGCGGTCCAGCAGAGCCACCCAGAGACTGAACCATCCAGCGAGCGTGTCTTGCCTTGCACCTCTCACTCTGCCGTTTCTCCTTGCCTTGCAAGATTCTTCCCGAACTAGCCGTAGCAGCCCACCAGATCTGTGTTCAAAATGTGTCACGGCCATCCGCGACACCACCCGTGCGCCCACACGTCCATCAACTGGCACTACTGTCCATCGGCACTCATCGACCTGGAGACGGGCTATGAGACGCCGTGTAGGAACAGCACATTTGCGCCCTCTCAGCCCATCAAGTCAGACTGTCCCTTGAAGAACTGCCAGTTCAAGGACAAAGGCGGCAGCTGGACGTGCTGCTCCTGCCAACAGGGCCCCAACACCATGGGATGGTGCACCATGCCTTTGAACAGGTTCCAGATGAACCCCGACACCTTCTCGGTCGAGGCCGTGGAGACCACTTGCGACCATGGGTGTTGCAGCACATGCATCCGCTCTGGTAGGTTGAAGCCCACGCGTGCCCACGCGTTTCCACTTGGAGGGCGGCTTGTAGCACGGATTCTAACGGCGTGTCGCTCGCAGAACCAAGTCGCGATTCCACGCCCAGCATGAAATTCCCCGAGATGCGGAGGGGTTCAGCCTCGCGCAAGTTTGGGTACGGCAGTGCCACCAAGTCGCACCGACGCGGATCCGGCTTCTCGCTGGTCGGAGCATCTCCTCCAGTGACGGAAGAGGAGGAGTCGCCGTCGACAACGCCTTCGACATCGCCGTCGACGTCCAAGTCATGCTCGGCGAGTTCCGAGTACAACCATGGGCTGGGCTACTCTACCCACAAGAGCAAGTCGAGCAAGAAGCGGCACCACGGCAAGGGCCGGTGAAAGTTCGGTTTTTTTGTTTGTCTGTAGGTCGGTTTTCTGTCGAGGCCAATGCGGACAGTTGTCTGCGAGGTGTTCGGGAGAGCGTTGTGTAGATGTTCCGTTGGAGCTTGCCGACAGGTGTCTGTATCATCACAACGGGCGGCAGTCTCAGTAGTACTCATCAGGTAGAAGCAATGTCTAATTATAACGGCCGATTATCTTTGCTGCGGAGACGTACGTTGCGGTGTAATTGGCGTGATGCTGTCTCTGAGACGGCGGTTCCCCATTCATAGTTCACAGCTCACGGTCCATGCATGGCCCATGTTTTGTTATCAAGTCCATAGCCAAGACCGACTTACTGCCCATTGTCGTCGACGGTTAGCTGCATGCCGTCCAGACTCCAAGACGCCGGGTTGGTCGCCGCCCGCCCCCGCCTTCGCCCAGCAGACGAGTTGGGTGCCACGAGCGATGGTGGAGAGGTCCTTGCCGACGAACTAGCAGGCAGGCGACCAGCTAACCCCAGCCCAAACTGAGTGGGCAGTGGCCTCTCGTCATCGGGCCTGTCCAGGGTTCGGCGTCAGCGAGAGAGTTTGACGAGGGATGCACCAGGGGGGAAGGGGCCCGGCATGGATCGGCATCAAGGCACATGGAAGGATGGATGTTTGCTTTTCTTTGGTCCCGACTGTCATGCGAATGGTGGTTGGGCGGTGATGGTTTGATGATTAGGTGCCTGAGCGGCTGGATGCCTGACCCCTGAACGAGCCACGTGCGGTGTATGCAGGGAAGAGGATTTGGCCGGGGCTGAACCAGACAGGCTTGGCTTGGCTAAGTCTAGGTCCTGTACTATGCACGGTACGGTACGGCACTGTCCGTGTTGTGCCACTCACTAGTGAGACAATGGTAGCTCTTGTTCCTCTCTCTTTTTTCCTTCGCTGACTTGTCTGGCAGTGCCAGCAAGGGGAGAAGAACCTGGATTGTGCGATTGTGCGGGCTGAAACGTCAGCCCATCATTGCCAGCCGTTGAACGGGAAGTGAACCATAGTAAAAGATGGCTGATCAGTGAGGCGCCCAGCATTTAATTAACAATGTCCCCCGGCCACTTGAGCCGGAGCAACTGCCGTCCTGGGAACAGCATGGCAGAAACAAGCTGGCTTCTGTATCAGCCGCAATGTAAATCTATCGGCTGGAAGAGCGGCACAGAGAGCCCCATGACGCCCGAGAGGATTCAAGCAAACAGGGACCCTCTTGTACTGGTAGCGGAGGATGATGATCACGAACCTATAGACGAAAACAGCCCAAATCACCAAGCAGGACAGTAAGTACCACCAGTCACAGCGCACCGTCGTCCAGCGTCCTCGGTGCCACACGAACATACCGACGGCAGCATCTCCAGATGCGAGTGGCGAAGGAGATCGGTCTCGCCCAACAGAGAAAGGAACGTTGCAAAGAATGGCCTGATTGTGTCCCGCGCCCCTCCCGGTTTTCTTTCTTTTGCTTCTCGCAAACTTCCCTCTTGTTTCAGGCCTCCCCCCTCCCTTTGTAAAAATATATGTATCTTGCTTTTGTTTTAAACTCTCGACGGGACAGCGGCCTAGACCACGTGTGAGTGAGGGAAGGGTGGACATGATCGGCAACATGGCATCAGCGGCGAAATGCCTCCGAAGAGGGGTGGTTTTAGACGAGGTACATACGTCTTGCCTGCACCTGGATTTGCGTCATGCCAAGCTGGACGGCTGGGGTTAATGCTCGGCCGGAGCTGTCCATCGGTCGATCCAAACGCAATCAAGAGCATGGCAACATGGCTCCCACGCGACCTGGCTTGGAAGCCTCATCATGCAAGGTCCGTCTGCGCGCGCCTCGCTGTGTGTGTGTGTGTGTGTGTTCATGCACAGGGACGAAAGGGGAAATCCATTACGGGGGGTCCAAGCTAACTAAATGGTACCCACGAGTTCACGGACTGCTGCTCATCAATCAAACCCAGGTACGAATACTTGACTTCAGCTTGCCCCAGGGCTCAGACTTTGGCACATGATTCCAGCCGGGTAATCTTATCCTCGAGGCCTTGGATAACTCGATGACGGCCGTGGCATGTCGATGACAGTTAATTGCTGTTAAGATTCAACCCCAAGCAAGAGTGCTGTAGGCCATCACATGCCAGATTGATCAGTTAGGCACATTCATCTCCCGGCCCGTCTTACAATGAAGCTGCCCGAGGTTGTTCCTGGTGGTGTCGGGCGGTGCGCCTTGAGCCCCCCTGTGACACAGCGTCTACAGTGGAGGTATGGACCCCTAACGCGCTGTGACCCTCCTGGAGAGAAGCTGAAGGCCAGCACGCCCAGGGCACCCTGGGTCTGATTGGTGGGCGTCGCTGGAGAGAGCCCAGTGGTACATGCGCCCTAATGCCTTAAGGGAGCCCAGCCCAAAAAGGGGCGTTTTGTGGCACGCGAGAAAGCGTGGGAAAACTCCACTCCTCCATCATCAGCCATCAGCCATCAACCATGCCTCATTCATTCATCCATCCATCCATCCACAGCACTCGGGTTAAGTGAATGAGTATGTACAAAGCCCTGTAACTGACTGGACTGTCAACATTCGATAAGTAGGTATTACAAGCCGCCTCCGGCCATTGGGCCATGTCACTTCCCGCATTAGCAACCCAATCCTCGCTCAATCATCATCCTCACCTCCGTCACCCACACTCCCTTAACTTTCATCCCTTCACTGCCTACTCCATCATCTCCTCCCTGGCTGACTCCATCTCTTCCTCCCCCAGTCACATGTGAAACCAATCCGTTGCCATTCAACCCCCGTCCTCTTTACATGTACCTACCTCGTCTCCCCACTCTCCATCCATCCAATCCATCCACCACCCATCCCTCGTCCCTCTCTTCCTCTTCATTCTATCTCTTTTTTTCCCTAGTCCGTCCGGAACAATTCGTACAACGTGCTGTGTTATTCCACACACACGTCCCACCAAACACACCCCAGTTCAAACAACCGAGAGGGGACAAAACAAACCGTCTTAGCCGCCCCTAGCATCTACCGACCTACCTGCGGCTCCTCGACTCAATCGTCAGCTGCTTCACAGGGCCACTCACTCACTCACCCAACCCATCGCGGCCGAAGGAAGCCCGGGAAGGGAACAGAACAGAAAAGAAAGGATCGTCGTCGCCGTTTTGCGCCCTGACCACCGCTCGCTCGCTCGCACGGCGCTTGTCACCCCGTTACCTGTCTCCTGGACCTAGACCTATCTACCTCTGCCTGGTCTCGTCCTGTCTCGTCTCGTCTCGTCCCGGCTTAATCCCCAATCTCCCCACGTCCCGTCCGCCTACTCTCCCGCCCTCCTCTGCGCCGTCTCCTCCTCCTTTTACTCCTTCAAACCAACAAGCAACCAACCGCAGTGCAGTCAATCCACCAACCAACCAACCCACCCACCGGACCGACCGACGAACCTACCGGCCGATTGTTCATCAACGTTTTCTCGCCGACTTCTTTCGTCTGTCGCGTCTTCTCAGCCAACCCACCAACTACCTACGTACCTACCTACACCCTCTCTCTCCCTCCATCTTGCTGGTCATCCGAGTTTCAAAGTCGTATCCACCGATCCCACCCTTTGATCCGTACTCCTCTCGACCCAGATTCTCCAGCGCCGCGTCGTCGTATTCGATTCGTCGCATAGCCCACCATAATGACTGCGTCTCTCGACTCTTCCCGGCCCATCATGGCCCCTTCGGTACGTCTGACCACCAAGCTTTAGCTCTACCCCCTTGTTTCTTTTTTCTCCCTCTCCGTCACCTGTCGTCATAGCCTCAGTTCTCTTCGTACATCTTCACCCCCTAGAGAACCCTTCCCCTGTCTATCCATCCGTTTCTTTGTTCATCCCGACGTCTGTTGCCGCCTGGCCTCCGATCCCCTTGCTAGCCCCAGCTTTCCCAATCCATGTCTTCACCTTGTGCCTATTCTTGATACATTTGTTCGTCTCTATCCCCAACTCTTGGGTCCATCTTCTGGACTCTTTTCTCTTCTCTTCTTCTCTCCTCTGCTCCTCTCTCCATCCTAAACCATGGCCCAACCACTCCCCTCCTCCAACGGCGAAGCTCATCAACCACCACCGCCATCATCTCCTCCTTCTCACCAGGCCTCCTCCTCTGCTAACGCGCCCGCGAAGACCCGCAACTCCGTCCGCTTAAGCACCTACAGCATGGCGCCTTCCTTCACGCCCACCGTGCAGACCAACAACTCCGCCCACGCCGAGATCCGCGACATCGCCGTCGGCCTCGATCGCATGGAGAACAAGGCCCTCTCCTCCCAGCGCGTCGAGCTCAGCGAGGAGAAGACCGACAACATGAGAAAGCTCGCCCTCGGCGCCAAGCTCGAGCGCGCCCTCGACCGGAGGATGAGCGGCCAGGACGCCGTCATGCGGCCCCGCGGCCAGAGCTTCATGGACGAGAAGATCAGCGAGAAGGCCGAATAGATTTGTTCTCTAGTCATTGTCGACCTGCGGGAGTGTCGGCTATTCAACAGCGTCCGTAAACTCATTCAACACTCGTCATCTCCCTCTCGGAGTTGCACTCTCCATACCTGGGCCAAGCAACCTCAGGGGATCAGTCGTTGGGCGCGCAAAGAACAAGCCTACCGCATTGGCCGTCCGTCTATCCATCAACGGCCCAACGTAAGAAGGGGAAATAATAAGACGGCGAACAAAAGGGCTCGATCGCGCGTTGCACCATGCCTCGACTTTGACATCACGACGATAAGCCCAAATCCCCTCCATCCGACAGTTGCAGGCTAAGGATACCCGGAACTTGGAGAGTTTCTTCTTTTTTTTTTTTTTTTTTCAGCCCAATTTCTTTTATAAATCCATGGCGAGGGTGGAGGAACGGTGGGAAAGTTGCATTTAACATTGGGGTATTGTTCGTTACATATACCGACGACCATGAAGATGGGAAACACGAAGGGAGGAAAGACAAGCGGGGCTCCTATTTTGTTTACGATGCGAAGACCAGGCAGCTCGAGGCACCCGTCCCGAAGAAAGAACGAAGACCTTGTTTATTTTCCTCGGTTCTTTCTGTTTTTCTCGTCTTGCTCAGTGCTGATTCTGTCTTGCCTACCTACCTTGTAAAGCAAACGGAAGGGGAGGAAGAATAATGTACAATTACGTATTGGTGGTTTTTTTGTCTGCAAACTACGTCTAGAGACGCCACGTTGTTTCGTGTGTTGGTTTGATAGCATCGGTGTTTTAATACGCAGTTCCCAGCGTAGCAAGTACAAACAGAGGGACAGACATTGAAGGGGAAGAGGAAAAGAATAAATAACCCCTAAGACTAGTAAGGCCGCTTCTCAACACCGCAAATGAAACAAAACGTCAACAGGCCGTCAATTTTGAACGCGCGAAAGCACAGTAAAGATGTTCTAGTACCGAAGTTCAAGGCGTATGAAACATACCAAGTTGTCCGTGAAATCCATTACATTCCGGTTTACCCTCCTGCCTGTCCAATGTTCTGACGCGGTCATGCCGATGCTACTAGCAACGGCTTTAATGTGACAACCTCGGGCCTGGAGCCACCGCCAGCCAAGGGACTGCGTTCGTCCCGTCTTCCCCTCGCTATCTTGCCCTGTGTCCCGCTCGCTCTAGGTATACCGCCCGATATAAATACAGTGACTCCCAATGTCGGGATTTTTTCCCTCGTCTCGAGGCATGGCAGCAGGCCCAGAGAGGCTTCCCTTGGCTTTCCCTCCGACCGGAGCCGCATACCTGCCGCCTAGGTCTTTACTCAGTCTTGGGCAAAGAACCGCCCTAGCCTCTCGCCGAGATTGGCGTCTTGCGCATCCTTCCTCTCCAAGTTGGTTTTCTCTGTTGCTCACGACGCCTGGCTCTTCTCAATCTTGGTCTCGATCTCCTTCAGCAGCCCGACCAGCTCCGCCTCCTCGCCCTCGACCTCCAGCCCCCGCCGGACCCAGTCGCGCGCCTCGTCCAGGCGTCCCATCTCCACCAGGCACCGGCCCCGCCGCCACCAGCCCTTCGCGTTGCCGACCCAGCGCGCCTCGACGCTGGCGTTGGCGTCCACGGCGCCCTCGGCCCAGTTCTGCAGTGCCATGTGCGCCTGGGCGCGGTTCGCCAGCAGGCCGGCCACCTCCTCGCGCACCAGCGCGGCGGGCTCCCACAGCGGGCGGGTCATGGCCATCTGCAGGCCGAGGGTGTAGAACTTGATGGCGTCGGCGTACTTGGCCTTGCGGTACTCGGCGTTGCCGCTGTCGCGCAGCTTGGTGACGTTGGCGGTGCGCTTGGGGTTGACGGGGATGGGCGGCGGGGGCGCGCCGTTGGGCGTGTCGACGCCGAGGAGCGAGCGGTGCAGCGTGTTGAGCTGGTCGAGCTCGGCCGTGAGGGCGCGCGAGGGCTTGAGCGTCCGCAGGGCCTTGGACTGGGGGTCCATCTGGAGGGGGAGGAGGTCGAAGTGGGTGAGGTCCGACATGGCGGGCGAGAGATGTCCTTTGTCTGTCCGGTGCGATGGGGGATTCAAGTTGGCTGAGTCGCGGGCCTCGAGGTAGCGCAGTTGTCGGGCTCTTGTATTTCCACGGCGCAAGGGTCCCGGGAACGGAAGGTTGTGCTTGGGTGGTTTGATGGTGAGGTGCAGCGCCTGGTAGTGGTTGTAAGTCGAGAAGGACACCTCACATGAAATTGCCTTTATCTTATCTTATCGGCACATGACTCCCCTCGCCATGACCAGCTCTACATACATACTACCCGGGAGTACTAACATGAACTACCACGGGGAATTTCACTACCATTGACGGCGACTTGCGGATAGCTTTCAACCAATGACTTTGTCTCTGACTTGATGTCACTTAGACTAGGCTGTATACTTCCATGTCCTATTTGTCTAGAAGAAAAAGGTGCTAGTTTGCTGATCGAATCGACTGGAAAAGCGCGGTCTGCTACATGTTGTTCCCTCTACCTATCGAATCATGACAACAATTAGAACTCATGAATAGAGTCTAAAACCTCTTCAGCTCGTCGCTAAGCAGGTGAGCCCCATCACAAGATAACAAGACCAGCGGTCATGCGATGTCGAACCTACCCTGATGGATGACCTACATCACAACCCTACAAATTGTTTTCGTGCATATGTATGTCCATCATCACATGTCCGTCCAGGTACGTGACGTCAACAACGTACCAAACCCACGAATACACATCACACTATCGCACAAGCACGCAGGCACACGAGCGTACACTTCAAAATATTCCAACGTTCAATCATCAAGTGTCGAGGTCTGGTACCTAGTTCAAACAAAATACCATTCCTTTTCTACTCCTAGTGTGCAAATGCTGGACCCTGTCCCGTTCGGGAGCGTAACAGGATCAACCTCCGTCACCCATCATCTCTCCCTTGACCCTTCTCGCAAAACGATTGGCGTCCTAAGACGGGGCCCAAGGAGATAGTTGCCCATTCCAACCCAGTTCAAACCAACCTCCATGTCGTCTTAGTCAATGCCAGAAACCGGCAACAGCAAATCTCCTCGTCAGTCCATAATCCGTGATTATAATCATCAGGTTGATTTGGTCTTCTGTGCTTTATTTTTGGATGGGGTCCGACGACGGGATTTCATTTAGAACATTGGGAATAGCCATCCACTCCTCGAGCCGCCCTTGCCATCACTCAGCAAATCAAGTAATCCCTGTGAACCGCCGCGCCAATCTAATGAAACGCACGAGAAATGATAGACAATGCGAAGTTACCCCGACTGGTTAAAGTCAAAGGAATGGCCGTTTTAGTAGCCAAAGGCCGCAAGGGCATTCGCAGTCTCCTCCTTGGTGCCAGCGTTCTTCTTTGCGTCGGACAATTGTCGGGCAGCGACCTTCTTGCGCTCGTAGTAAGCGGCGCCCTTGGCCTTTCTTCGCTCCTCCAATCTGTTATCTGAGTCAGTACGAATCGCCCTCCCGACCACAGGGTTTCCAGAGCCAACATACCGAGCAACGACGTCCTGGTACTTCCAGCCGACCTCGTGGCTCAGACGGCCAACGGTGCAGTACTTGCGACCGGGCTGGAGTCGGAGGACACGGAGGGCCTGGGGAACGACCATCTTCTTCTGCTTGTCGTAGGGGGGGGGGACACCCTCGAAGACCTTGAGGCGCTCCAGGGCGGCGGCGCCACGGGGGGTCTTGTGGGGGATCATGCCACGGACGGCCTTGTAAAAGATTCGGGAGGGGGCACGGAAGTGGAAGGGGCCTGCATTGTGGTCAATGGCCGTGCTCTCAAGCAACTGCGGCGGGGACGGTGTCGAACTCACCTCCGCGGGTGGGGTTGTATCGGGTCATCTTTCGAAGGTAGGCGTGGTACTTGACTGCTCGATCATCAGTGTCTGTTCTGTCGCAATGGAGACCGTTGTGGTGTTGTGCGTGTGGTCGGCCACAAATCGGAGTTTCGTGGGGTATACATACGCTTCGCGCGGAAGAACTCGCCGGAGATGTTGAGCGCCTCGCAGCGAACGACAACAATCTTCTGACCGCTAAGGAGCTGCTTGGCGACAATGGAGGCAAGGCGACCAAGGAGATGGCCCTTGCCATCGATGACGACCTGTGAAGAGAAGACGGTCAGCCAGGGTTCCTCTTCCCAATTCCCAAGATAAGCCAGCGAGCGAGTGAGCAAAGCGACAGTCCTTCGCTGGACAGATGCGTGCTCCCGAGACCCAAGCCTCTCAATCCCAGCCAGCGCCCACTGCCTGCCCCCGAAGGAAAGGGTTCGCTCGCATCACGAAGCCCGCTGCGGGAGACTCCAAGACGAAGAGGTGTTACTCACAACCGGCTCGAAGGTCGACATCGTTACCGTTAACTTCTGGGTGGTGAAGAAAAGGAAAAAGGCAGCTGTTGACGACGGGCAAAGACACACGGGATCCTCGAACCTGGCCGGCGAAGATCTATTCCTGTGCTGCTGGGGTTAGTCGTCCCTCGAAATGTTGGGTGGAAGTAGTCGCGATAGTGATTGACGGGCGAAAAATCCAAGTGACCGCTCGAGGGCTCGTTGTGCCTTTGGGTGAAAGAACGCTAGCCGAATGAGGGAAGGGCTGGATCTGGTGCACGCAAAAGAGGGCTGTTCTGTTGGAGGTGCTTAGGGCTAAGAGACCTAGAGCCTGGAGCCGACAATTTCCCGGGAGAGCTCCCACACACCGCGAAACACACCGCAGCGAATTGCCGGGCCGCCGGATGGATAGTCACGGGAAAAGCCCACGTGATCTCGGTGAAGCCATGGAACCATCAGCCATCAGCCGAGCGTGCAGCCATCTGAGTCAGCGACGGCACTGGGCTGGACGTCATGGGTACGGGTTCTGAGAGTGAGACATCATGAACACCCAAGCGGCGGATGCTCTCAGAATACGGAGGTATGAGTGGAAAGTAATCTCCATTTGGAGATAAATGGAGAATTGTTCGACAACGACTGCTGCAATCCGTCGAATAAGTTCTATCTTCGTCAAGGTCGTGAAATCTCCTTTGATCTATTGTACAACTTGTTATCCCTTCTATGCTCGCCGGCAATGCCAACTAGTGTCGAACATCCATCCTCCTCACAGATCTGTGATACTGTATTAAAACAATTCTGAACGAATTGCAGGCTAGCCAAAGTCTTGTCGGCTTTCAGACGTGTCCCCCCCCCCCCCCCNNGTGGCCCCCCCCCCCCCCCAAAAAAAAAAAACAACAACAACCATGTATGAACACGCCGACGCTATGAATCCCTTGCAACATCCAGTCTTTTCAACGTCGCCTGGACGTGCTGAACCAGCTCCTTTCTCTTTGCCCTGATCTCAGGGACACCCTCACTATCGACGTTGTCCAACTTCAGGACAATGTGCAGCATGATGGTTTCCGACAGCTTCCGGTGCTCGTCCTCGCGTTTCTTAGGATCCGAAGGCGGTGCTGCCGTGAATGCGTCGCACAAGGGCATCCATTTGGTGGCAAACTCATTCGAAAGTTCGTGCAGCGTCTTCATCGGACCGGTGAGATTTGAGGGCGGGGGCGGAGACTTGGGGGTCGCCAATGTTGAAGTGCTATCACGGGGGCTGCTGGCAGTAGCAGAGCTTCCGTCGCCAGCGCCGCCCTTCTTTTTATTGCTGCGCTTCTTTTTATTCTTCTTGTTGCGTGACTTGTCCTCTCGGGGCGCGTCGACGATGACCATCTCTTCATCTGACGGGCTGCTAGCCTCGTCGAGATCGGGAAGCACCGCCATCAATTCGCTGTTGTTCTTGACGCCGTACTCACGGACGGGAGCAACGGGATCCTTGAGTTGCCGTCCCTTGTAGAGGAGCTTGATATGACGGGCCGCTCGTGGCGACAAGTCCATCATCACAGCAACGCGGTCCTTGACGTCCAACACCCTGAGCTTTCCATCTCCAATCGTGTACGCTGGGAAATGGGCGGGGTATGTGATGCCCTTGTTCTTGATCAAGAGGACATCGTCTTCGGGAGGCGGGGCAGCCGAGGTCGCGGGGTAGTAGTTATTGGAGCCATCGTCGAGATCTTGCGATGTGATGTAGCTAAAGTCTTCGTCGGTAACGGCGGGCACTCCACTCGACACACCGTAGGGTGAGAGCTGCTCGCGGCCGATGGACCAGCCGTATCTCGACATTGTCAATGGAACGGCGACGAGAACCGCTAGACTGCTGTAGACGAGAGTGGGAGGGACTCCGAGGGTGTCGGTGATGTAGCCGTTCGAGTCTTGAAGGACGGTGGAAAGATTAGCCAACGCCCCGTTGAGGTAGGACGTGACGTTTTGTAGGGCACCCGGGGATGCCACGATTTCCTGACTGGAATCCACCTTGTCGTTGGTTCTAAGGTGGCCCCGGAGGACACCCTAGAGGCAGAGGCGGAGAGAGGGGTGAGGGGGAGGGGAGGCAGATGCGGCAGATGCGGCAGATGCAGGTGTGGGTGCAGATGCGGCTATTGCGATTGCCCAAGCCCAGTTGCTGGAGTGAGGCAAGAACAAGGCGACCGGCAAGGGAAGGACAGCGTCAATGGAGCAACAAGCGGTTCCTTAATGTGGCCGTGGACTGATGTGGAGCGGGAGGACGGCGTGGAAGGTTGACGAGCGGGTGGCGGCAGCGGACGACGATCACGACCCTAGGTCCAGGGTGTTCCCAGCGACAAGTCCAAGGCTGGCAGCGCTGGCTTGGCTGGCCGTCGACGGTGTGAGCTGGCAGCGGGGGGGGGATCGCAAGCAAGTTCGACAAAGGCGGCTTGGTGTACTTGGTGGGCGTTCAAGCGTGCGTGAGTGTGTGTCGGGTGCGCGTCAAGTGCGTCGTCTCACAGAACACTGTGGGGGGCTCGGGCGTAGGCGCAGGTTGGTCGGGTCGCGCTGCGTCACGCAGTTTTGTTTGGCCTTGGGGACGTGGTGTGGAGGAACGCTGGCGAGAGGCGAGATGCAGGCTGCGAGGATGCGATTGGCGGGATGCGGGTTTGGAGGTGCAAGAGGAGGACGAGGAGATGACGGTGGGCCTGAAGCTGGAGAGGACAAGAACGAGCGTTTGCCGGAGGGAGGGAACCTGAGGACGGATGATGGAGACGGAGATGGAGATAAAAAGAGACGATGAGGTCGGAGGACAGTTTTCTGAAAGTGAGATATCGAGCCGCATGGGACCTGTAATTACACCAACAAGGACTCTCCGCCAGGGTGCAGAAGGCGAGGTGGCCTGACCTGACCTTGTGGTTCCAGGGGCTAAATTAGGGAAGTCCCAGTGGAATATTTGACGTCGGGTGCTAGCAGGTCCCAGTGTCGAGGCACCTGAAGCTTCGGGGGTGGGGGGGAGACTTGGACTTGGCAATTGGCAATTATCAGGAACTTTCCTGTCGACCCCGTCAGCCCGTCAGCCCGTCAGCTCGTCAACCCGTGTTGTTAGCTGGCGAGCTATTGGCAGTACCCCAGGTAAATGAAGGGATTGGTGGATCTCATAGGGGAACTTCGTCCACTGTGCTGTGTCTACTGTGCGGAGGGCATCTCAGCTAGCGTGCCAATGCCTACTACCAAGCATGGTGACCCCCGAGGGGCCGCGTTCGCTCGCTCCAGGAGGACCCCGATATTACCTAATATCGTAGCAGACAAACAAACTGTGATAGAAACAGCATCCCGATTGCGATTGAAAGCCGCTAATCCCAGGCGGGGACAGCGCTCTTTGGAGGGGCTAAAACTAGTGTGTTAGCATGGGTGGTTATATTTGCTATATCCCTCTACCTGCTATAGACCCCCGTGTCCTCTGACATAATATATCTACTAGCACTTACTAGCTTAGTAATATACTTAGCTAAATTACCTCTTATAGACTACCTAGATATATAATAGTAATAACCTTATTAAGACACCTCTTATTATTAATAATATATAAATCTAGACTTAGATAATATATTATTTTATACTCTCTATCTAGGTAATAGTTTCCTTTTATATCTATCTATCTTAATTATCTTTTATAATAGTTATATATTTATTCTTATTATTAAGTTTTACTATATCTTAGTTATTAAGTTAAGATAGTCTTAATTATTCCTCCTGCTATATATATAGCTTTAGGTTATTAATATATATTTTTTATTTTAGTCCTCTCTAAATGCTAGTTATAATATATATCACTAGAGATTTCTATTAGATAATTACTAATAGATTCTTCTAAGACTTATAGAATTTTCTTTTTAGCTTTTTAGGCTTATCTTACTTCTTTTAGACTTATATACCTACCTATAATAATTATACCTCGCCTAGTTCTAGTTCTGCTTTAGTATAGTAGATAGCCGCCTCTCTTACTAAGTGTTCTTATTATTTATCTAGGTGATCTTAGCACTCTAGGTTTACTACTTAGTATTAAGTGATATTATTCTCTAGTCTTATTATAGTGTTAGACTTAATTTTGTTATTACTATTATTAATTTTTATAATATCTGTATATTTAGAGAATAATTTAAATCTAAATATAGCTATCACTAGGGTAGTTCTTAATAAGTTTACTTATTATATATTTAGATTTATAAGGATTTATAAAAGTATCTAGTCTTAATTCTTTAGGTTCTTTTTATCTTATTTAACTACCTATTTTATAAGACCTTACTTTACTAATTAAATATATCTTTTTGCTAGACTAGTAGATTATAAATATAATATAAGGCTATAAAGTAGTTAAGTATTATATTTCTTAGTAGTTACTATAAAATATAAGTTTTTAAAATAACTTTTATTATTAGAGTAGATTTTTAGTAGCTAACTAAAAGTTATATCTTATCTAGTTTTCTAGATATAAGAAACTTCTTCTCTTATTATATCTTTATAAGAGGCGCTCTTTATCTACTATATTAAGTAGTTTACTACTAGAAGTATATAAGTATATCTAGTATGTATCCTTAGGGTGATTAGTCTTAAGTAATCTATTACTATTATTTCCTAGGGTTATTACACCCTAATTCTTTAGGTTAAGAATTTTAGGAGGCGAGATACTATTTATTAATAGACTAAATATAACTAGGAGTATTTCTTAATATCTTTTAAGTATATTAGCTAGTATTTTTCTCCTCTTAGAGACTCTAGATTAATAGTACTTATAAAATATCTATATATATTATAGTGGTTTTATAAAGTTTTAAAGATCTCTATCTTAGTAATATATTTTACTATACTCTTATTATTTTTAATATAGAGTAATATCCTATCTTAGATTTAGTATCTTAGAGTATATCTTAAGATTAATCTTCTTTAAGTCTTATTTAGTATATTATATCTATATATTAAATACTTTATAATCTTCTTATACTATTTAGAGTTTAGCTAGATAAATATTATCCTCTTTAGGTCCTCTTATTATATTAAGCTAAGAGGTTCTCCTCTAAGAAGAATTAGGTTTATAAGTAATATCTATTTTACTATTTTTCCTAACTTAATTAACACCTTAAAAGCTATTTATTATTTAATATAAGTAGTATTATCCCTTAAGTGTTCTAATAGTCTTAATATTCTATTAGTAATCTTAATAATTTTTATAGTATTTAGTTAATATATAAATTCTAGGTTATACTCTCTAAGAAGATTAATCTACTAGCTAACCTTTTTATAGACTTCTCTTATATTTACTATTAAGTTAATAATACTTTTATAGTTAGTATAAATCTTAATTAGATATAGTATATAACTAATAAGCTATAAGCACTCTCTTAATCCTCTTATAATAGCTAGTATCTTTTTTTTTAGTATAAAGTATTATTTCTTAGTATTATTAAATCATCTAGATATTTATATAATAATTTTTACTTTTCTAAAGTTTCTATTAGTAATAGTTTCTCCTATTAGTATATTATCTAGTTATATTAGGATACCTTCTAATCTTACTACTAATATATTTATAATAATATAAAATTATACCCCTAACTAGGCCCTAATAGTAGTATTCTCTTAAACACTTAAATAAATCTATTAGAGTGCTATTATAGTATTCTTATCTTAGACTAAAGTATTATAATAAACCTTCTCTTTCTTTATAAATAGTTTTCTAGTTTATATTAAAGTTTACCTCTCTTCCTAAAAGGCTTATTTTATAACTTACACTAGGTTATATTATCCTAAAATAAACTTTCTTATAAAAGGTATTAGGTATAAGATAGTTTAAATATCTTTTTATATTCTTAGAGGATTCTTAAGAAACTTACTTACTAGTCTAGTAAACTTATCTTAATATTTTATAGTAGGTTTAATATATCTTATATCTAAGGTAAAGCTAACTAAGTCTACTATTAATATAAATAATTTTATTTTTATTTTTAATAGTCTAATTAGTACTTATATAACTTTAGAGAAATAGTACTTTTATAAAAACTTAAAATATTTCTTAAAGGTTTTTAAGGCTATATTATAGTTATTAATATAAATAAAAAATACTATCTTAAGTTTCTTAAGATATTATTACAGAATAAGCTAGATAGAGAGCTGTTACCATCTGGCAACAGCTTAGGCTATAACCCTAGAGAGGGCTACTAGAGAGTGGCTATAATAGAGAGAGAAATCTCCCACTAATTAGGCTAAGAATTATCCCGGGAAATCCCGGGATAGTCCTAGGGAAATCCTAGGACCTATCTGGAGATTTCCCGGGGAATACCTAGGGAGTGCCCTAGGACTTTCCCTTATATAAAGGGGAAGACTGTCACTAGAATAGATAGAAGAATTATCATCTTATTATCTTACTATCTTACTCTTAAGCTTTAGGTATCTTAATCACACAAGTAGGGATTCTTCCCTCTAGCGGTATTTACTCTGTACATCCCCTGATATAGTTAATTTCATATTAGATATCCTAATACTAATAGTACTTTAGTATTATCTTTTAGAAATAAGTATTTAAAAACTAAGTTACTAAACTTTATATATATTTATAAGAAACTCTTAAGTTTTTATACTATATTATTATAAGCTTATATTTTGTTTAGTGCTAAAAAAGCTATCTTATATCTATCTAGAGGGAAAATACTAACTCTTTAGAATCTATTTAAGATATTAGTTTATAAGAAAATAGTTAGTCTCTTATAGTAGATAGAATCTAAGTTAGCTTTAAGGTTATAATATAAATATCCTAACTTTAATATAAAATTATTTATATCCTAGTAATTATAAACCACTCTATAGGTTTTAGTGCTTAGAGTAAAGCTAGGTTTTAGTAAGAATAGTATTTTAGCTACCTATTTTAATACTATTTTTATAATAAATTTAGCTCTCTCTATTCTTAGAAAGATATTTATAGTAAATTCTTATTAGGCTTAGCTATATCTTATTTGTTATTATTTCGCAGGCTTTACCCTCTTAATTAATAGAATATAATATTATATTAGGTTTATTATTTAGATATCCTCTAGTTATATTATAAAGCAGTTATAATAAGTATAATAAAGCTATATAACTAGAAATTACTGTTTGTTTATTATAGCTATATTACCTAATATAATTTTACTATTATAAAACTATAAAATGATTTTTTCTAGCTGTACTTTACTAAGTTAGCAAAATTAGTATAAAAGGCAGACTTATAAAAAGTACCTCTTATAATCTTAGATTCTTATATAAATTTACTAATCTATAATTTTAGTAATATCTAATAGTTAGTAATCTGCTTTTAGGCTGCTACTAAGTTGCTTATCTTTTAGCCTAAGAAATATTTAGAAAAGGTTATACTTACCTCCTATCTATTCTTTCTTAGAGTCTTCTTTAATTATATTAGTTTTATTAGCATCTAAGTTTATAGTTAAGTTGCTTTCTAATATTTAGTATTCTAAATATAAGGTATTTAGGTGAGTATACTCTAATAAACATCTTTTAGAAGAGTATCTAGGTTTTTTAGCGCTTAGATTCTAAATAGCATTTAATTCTTCTATTAGATTCGCTCTCTTACTTAGTTTTAAATATTTAGTATTTTATTATAAGGCTTAGTTTCTACCCTTTTTTAATCTTTTGCTAAGTTATCTTTTATACTAATCCTATTTTAGTGTTTATATCCTACTAAGAGCTAAATAATTATAAGATACTAGCACTCTTATTTCACCTTATTATCTTAATTATAAGAATTTACTATTATATTTCTTTTACACTCTTATTTCGCCTTATTATTCTAATTATAATAATTTATTATTATATTTCTTCTCTTATCTTCCTCTCTCTTATAGTATACTCTTAGGGCTAATATCTATAAGTGCTAGTTTTTTAGAGTCTTAGAAATATTAGAGTATATTTTTCTAACCTTAGTATATATCTACTATCCTAGTTAATTAAGAATCTTTTTAACTTTTTTAAGTATAAGCTAGTTATTATTAATAAATATAATATCTTTATTATTATACCTTTTAGTAGTCACTTTTAGGTATATTTTTAGTTTATCCTTTAGTTATAGTTTAAAAAGGTTAGAAGTTAGGTATATAATAATAGTCTGTATATATCTTTTTATCCCTCTAACTATTAATTTCTCTTTATAGTAATTCTCTATTATACTTATATAATATATTTATAGATATCTAATAAGCAAGTCCTAATTGTTATAATCTCTTATTATATATACTTTTATTATAGCTATAATACTACTAACTACTACTTAGAGGTAGATATACTAGTTGACTTTCTAGATTTAGTTGTTTACTAGATATATAGCACTAGGTTTAGGCATCTCTAGCCTTAAGATATCTTATTTAACTATAAATCTTTTATTTACTAGATTTACTACTAAACTACTATTAAGTATAATAGCATCTAAGTGTTATCTTTTAATATAGCTTTTAATAAAACCTAGTATATTAGCTATTATACCTTTCTTAGCTATAGTATTAATAAAGATAACTTACTTACTTATATATAATATACTAAGAAATTATTCTTTTAAGGTTTTTACTATATTATTATTTTTAGCTCTTATATCTATCTTATTTATTATAATATGCCTAAATAAGACTAATAAGTTTACTATAGTATCTCTCTTCTAACTAGTTTTTACCTTTTGCTTATATTATATTAATTATAATAATTATTAACAGATAGAAGGTATAATTTGTAATAGTTATAATATATTTAGTGTAATAAGAGTATCCTTAAGGTATTATCTTAATTTAAATATTAGGATATTAAACTTCTTAGTAGCTTAAATCTTCTCTAGTTTATAATAAGGTTTCTTATTATTTAGTAGGTTTATAGTTATTATCTGCTGTTTTTTATTTATTATTATTTTCTAGAAGAAAAATATAAGATTTAGTAATATTTCCTTAAATTATTTCTAGGTAATAGTAGGCTAGGATTATATTAGGATAACTTTAGGTGTAGAGTTTAAGTTATCTCCTATTATTAAGTCTATACTAGCTAGTTTTAATCTCTTGTTTTATTTCCTATAGTTAAGTATCTCTAGAGATAGTATAATATCTCTTCTTAAGTCTTTAATTCTAGGATATTAATATCCTTTTAGTAGAGCTAATACTTCTTATAATCTATAATTAGTAGTGTTTTAGTTTCTAGTGGTATTTTTAAGCTTAGTCTAAGCTCTCTAGTTTAGATCTCTTATTAAATTATATCCTCTCTTTTTAATATAATTTTAATTCTTACCTGCTTATATTCTAGGTTTAGTATCTTAAGGTTTTATATTATCTTATACTACTACTTTAGTATTCTATATAGTAGCTGTTTTAAACTCCTTCTAAGACATCTAGTATCTTAAGAGAGAATAAATTTATATAGTCTTCTCTTCTTAAATTATAGTCTTAGCTATAAGGTTATTCTCTATTTAAGTGGGAGGGTTTATTACTAGCTATTCTTACCTTTTATATCTTATTTTATACTTATATTATTACTACCTCTTTTAATTTTTAGCGTATTATTATTAATTATAGCTCTATCTTTTCAGATAGTTATATCCTATATATTCTTATTTATTATATTTAAAATATAACTCTAGTTAAGAGTTATAAATATACTCTATTAAATAATTATTCTAAGTATTCTAGTCTTTAAGCTAAGTATTATTATATTCTTAGTATACTAGATTATTTTTAGTTTTAGTAGGAGCTTATAGTTCTACTAGTAGAGGTAAAATATATATATCTTAAGAGACTAGGTATTAGTTAGACTTAATATTATAGAGTTAAGCTAATAAATAATATCTTTTATTTATCTTTTTTGTGAGTTCTATTAGGGCTTCTTATTATTATATTATTATCCTTTATAGATTAAACTTACTAGTAGAGAGTATCTTCTTATCAAATTAGGCTAGGATTTTAGAGGCTAAGAATTAATAGTTATAAATTATTAACTAAATATTAGTAAATATAAGATCTAGTATAGTTATAGATACCTACTATTTCCTGTTAGTATATAGTTAGTTCTAAACTCTCTCTTATAATTTAAGGTCCTAATTCTTATTTACTATCCTAGTAATAAAAAATATTAAGAATATTTATTTAGTAGTACTATAAAGCTTTAAGTAGAGTTACTCTTCTTGTTTTAAGTAAGCTAAAAAGAATTCTCTTTTTACCCTATTAAATATATATGCTTTTATAACTCTAGTACTTTTTTAGGTGAGATTAGTATTTCTAAACTAAGCTAAAAACTTCTTATATACTTAAGTCTATATTAAATTGTTTACCTCTAGGTTTTTATACTATATAAGCACCTAGCTAACTAGTCTAAAGTGGAAAACTTTCTAAGTAACTAGTTTTTAAGATAGTTCTAAGACTCTTATAATTACTACTAAAGTGTTATAAGATATAAGATAACTAGTAAGTATACTATCTTCTAGATAGCCTAAGAATAGTGCTCTTTTAATTAGGGGTTATATTCTTAATATAAATATTATAATTACTTTATAACTTAGTTTTAGACTAGTAGCTATCTAGTTTTTAAGATAGTTCTTAAGGTTAGTATAAATATCTTATAATAAGTTAGATAAAGAGAAGCTTATATAAACTAATAAATATTTAAGTAAAGAAAAAGTAGTAATAAGTAAAGGTAAAACTAAGTAAGATATCTATCTAGTTTTAAGTGTTAATAAGAAGAACTTAGCTAGAGTGAGAAAGTCTTCTTTTAATAAGATAGACTCTAAGGTTTCCTAATATATTTAGAGCTTAACTAGGTAAGAGATTATAAACTATAAGAATATAAGCAGATAGAAATAAAAAAACAAAAAGAGTAAAAAAGAAGCTAGAGATCTCTTAGTATAAGTGCTAAATAGCTTAGTAGGAAATAAGAAAGCTAGTCTAATAGAAATATTATTTTTATGTTTATATTCTTAAAAGAAAGAGAAAAAGTTAAGATTCTCTCTCTCTTATAGTAAGAGGAAAAAATTTCCTTTTTACCTTCTAAGGATATAAGTAGTACCTTTCTAATAGAGTTTTTAGCTATTACTAGCTAGCAGTTAGGTATTATCTTCTAAAAATGTAAATATTATTAATAACTCTAGTGCTTACCCTTTAATATACCTCTAGGTTTAATCTAATAAACTATAGCCTATATATTCTACTAATATTACCTTCTGCTAGGTGTTAGTAACTACCTATACTAAAATATAGATAAAATTAATAATATAAATTAAAATATATATAATAGTCTAAGCAGGTTTTAGTAACTACCTGTTAATAGGCAGATAAATTTAATAATATTAATTTATATATATTTAATAACTAAAGCTATTATATTCTAAGGGGGTTTAAAATTATTTAGCTAGTATTATAAAAGGGTATATTAGTATATTTATTATAAAGATATCTAAAATACTATCTACTATAATTATATTAGTATATCTTAAATATATTTAAAGTAGTCTTTAAATTATTTATTTATTTATTTATTTATTTATTTATACTCTATAGACCTAAAAGGTAGATAGTGCTTCTATTCTATGTAGATACAGGAAAAACCATAGAATTGGACGAAAACCCGTATCCTTTACATAGCGGGCCCGGGTCGGGCCCCTTGTGCTGTCGCTGCGCGTGAGTAAATAGTCCTTTTGCCAGGACTGGAGTCATCCCATTTCCTAGAGGGCTAGGAAAAAATTAAAGAGAGGGAAGGGGAAAAAGGGAAAAGGAAAAGTGGGAAAAAGGAAAAAAGGAGTGAAGGAGGGAGAAATGGTTGACTGAATGTTGAGCGCCTAGTCCGCTGCGGGAGCGGAGCGGTTGAGTGTCGGGATCGTGCCGGCTGGGCGTGTCTGGGTTGCTTCGCAGTTGCGGCCGAGGGCTCGGGATTTTAAGTGGGCAGAACCGGCCGCTAAGTCTTTAAATTATTATATATAATATTAATTTTTTTAGTAGCTAGTAAAACTAGTAATTTAGTATATTCTCTGATTTTTAGTATAATTATCTAAGATCTTTAAAATCTTATAAACTAAATTAATTTATTAGTATATCTTAATATTAATAGTAATAGTTTCTTTTAAACTTTAAGGCTTAAAAGTTTATATATTAAGGTGTTTTAGCGCTTAGTTTTAGTAGTTATACTAAATTTCTAATCTTAGTTTTATAAATATCTTAACTTTCTTATCTTAGTTTCTCTAAGTATTCTAAATTTTAGGCCTTAGTTTTTAGAAGAGTCTATCTACTCTTAGTCTTATAGTCTTAAGATAGTTCTTAGCTTATTATTAGATTCTTATATTATTAAAGTTCTTACTAGTATTTTTACTTTAGTCTTATAGTCTTAAAAGGTTATTTTATAAAGTTCTTAATAGTATCTTTACTCTAGTCTTATAGTCTTAGAGGGTTATTCTATAAAGTTCTTATTAGTATCTCTATTCTAGTCTTATAGTCCTAAAAGGTTATTCTATAAAGTTCTTACTAATATTAATCTTATTCTAGTCTTATAGTCTTAAAGCTATTAGTTTCTATTAATAAGAGTGTTCTCTTTAGTGGTAGTATTAGGGTTTAGTAGCTATCTCTACTATAAGTTTATGATTAATAATATTAATATATAGTCCTAGTCTTATCACTATAAAACTAGTATATTAGCATAGGTGGTTATATTTGTTATGTCCCTCTACCTGCTATAGACCCCCGTGTCCTCTAACACAACATATCTACTAGCGCCTACTAGCTTAGTAATATACTTGGCTAAATTACCTCCCACAGGGCTCGTTCGCAGCTGGATTAGATCTGGCGGCGTCTGCAGGAAGCGGGAGAGGGCAACCCAAAAATAATCCCCCTCCCCTAAAAAAAAAAACACAGGCCTCGGTGATTCCAAATTGATTGCATCATTGCTTCGGCATCCAATCCCTTCGACTATCAACCTCCGTCTGCTCCGCGCCTACACACCAAACGACCCCGTTAGTTTGCATTACAAAGCAAAGCCCATTCCACTGCTCATTGCACCCATTCCCCCTTCTTTAATAGATTGTAAATTGCCGCGCCTTTCGACCCGTCCGTCCTCTTCTCCTTCGCAACCAAACCCATGAACTTCTTCCGTTCTTTCTTCTCCACCCGCTCTACCAGTCCCAGCACAATGGCGCAAGCTTCCAAGAAGGTCCAGCAGCTCATCAACGACAACCCCGTTGGTACGTTTCCGTCCCCGATTCTTCCCCGGCTTCCTCCCCTGGCGAGTGGGGCGCTGCCCTCTTTTATAGTACCTCTGGCTAAATAGCCCTCGTCTCACATAGTCGTCTTCTCCAAGTCGTACTGCCCCTACTGCAAGGAGACCAAGAGGGCCCTAGAGGCCATGGGCGCCACCTTCGAGGCCTTTGAGCTCGACAAAGCCTGTATGCTCTCCATGCTCTTCCCCTTCTCCCCCTCTACCCGGATCTAAAGCTAACCTCGGTCGCGCAGCCGACGGCGCTGCTCTTCAGGACGCCATCCAGGAGCTCACCGGACAGCGCACCGTCCCCAACACCTTCATCCTGCAGGAGTCTGTTGGCGGCAACTCGGACCTCCAGAGCCTGCGCTCGTCGGGCAAGCTCAAGACGCTGCTCACCGATGCTGGTGCTCTGGCCGCGTAAGGGCTTCGATGGGTCTCATGAATGATATGCGATGGGAGCTGACGACGCTCAGTTCCAGACTATAGATGAGATGGGAGTGTTTGGTTTCTCAGTCATAGACATAGCCGAGGAATATATGGTCTTGCCACGGCAACTACCATGATCTTCCCTGCTCAAAGGGGCCAAGTCAATTCATGCTGAGTCTCGACGTGGGCTGCTGAGTTGCGTCCGTGCCTACTGTTACATATAAGCCATCCGGTGCCTTTTGGCGTGCCATTTGACCATAGTGTACACTCTCTTTCTCCTTGCCTTACTTTTCTTTTTTCGCAAAGCTGCTCCACTGAATCATATAACTTGTGAAGCCACTGTACCAATGGGTCTCTCAACAAACTCCATCACTCCGTTGATGATGCTCTCGCGAACCTGCTCCGAGGCTACCTTCTTGCCGCCCAAGTAGTTGAGCCAGAGCAGTCGTGACAATCGCTCGTCCTCCACGGTTCCCAACAGGCTCTTCTTGGGGTTCTGACTGTCGCCACCGTCGTACGTAATCGACAGTTTGCCCGCACCGTCGCGGACCAGCAGCAGCTCCTTGGCCTTGGGCACCAGGCCACGTTGGAACATGTGCTTGAACGTCTTCATGGCGGTGCCAAAAGCTTCGTCGTTGTACGCCGCCTTGTCGCGTCCCGAGCGAGCAGTGATGGCTCTAACCAGGCCGTCGCGCAGGTGAGGGAAGTCGGTGTCCCTGACCGGGGTGATGCGGAATGCACTGCGGCATCCGGCATCCTTGAAGATCGAATCCCACGTTTCCTCGCTTTCTGTGGCATTCTGTAGCGCCTTGCGCAGGGTCTCCTTCTCCGAGGGGATCAGGGTGGTGGCTAGAGGGTTGATCTTCTTGACGAGGTAGTTCTGCAGCTTGGCAATGTCTTGAGTCGCGACATAGAAGCCAATGACGTACACCTCGATGCCAATAAACGTCACCGTCCTCGTTCCTAGTCCAACGAGGGTAAACTCGGTGCCCTGCTTGCTAGCCATGGAGGCAGCAATGGGGGCGGCCGGGTCTTGTACCGTGGTGAGATCATCGATGTCGATTGTTCGGGGGTAAAGCTTGATGGTGGTGTTGCCCGTCGGCACAACCTCCCGGCCTTCGTCATCATGAAGCACCACCTTGCGCAACTGGCCCGCCTCGGTCTTGAAGGTCTCGGTGGGGTGAGGGGCGTCACACTTCACCGCGCGCTTCTCCTTCTCGCTCTGGAGATCGATGGCCTGCTTGAGCTTCCACGCCGTGTAGGCGAAGGCGATGATGCCGGCGACAGCGCCGGCGGTAAGGAAGGCGGTGCGGTTCTGCTCGTAGTCGCGGCGTTTCGAATTAAGCTGGTTGACGTCGAAGTCGTCGGCCAAGCGGGAAGACTGGCGCGAGGACATGGTCCTGCGGGACGCCTGGACGACGGCGGCGCATTGGATCCGCTGGGCCCGGAGAGCGGGACGGAGGAGGGTCGAGGGACGGAGCATGGCGGCGGCCTTTGCGACGGTATATTTACGGGATCAAGTCGCAGGTCGAGGCTCCAGATCAGGCCAGATCCATTGACGGGCAAAAATGGTCTGAGAAAAGTAACGATGTCGTGGGTCTGGAGCTGGTAAAACACCAAGCAAGCACCGAGCTCCGAGCCGCCTCAGATCTACGGGACAACGTACGATCCGATTGGAGTTATTCGTACCCCGCCACGTGATTATCTAATCGGAGAGATGCATCGACGTCACATCCCAGGACCCCTGGGAAGGGAGCTACCCTGGAGCTTCCGAGCTGATTCTGGGCAAATGCTTGACGACGTCTAGGGCGCTGGCATGAGGACAAGAAGCACTTCTATTGAATTGAGCCTGATATGTGAAATACTCGAGACACCATCCCTCTGTGTGGGTGTCTTGCACTCGACCCCAGTCATGTGGAAGGAGGATGTGAGAGTGTCACCTGGTTGGCGACAATGGAACGTGACAGGCGGATGCAGTGAGTGCATGCACGTCGAATCACAAGCTAGATATGCAGCTCGTCTATGCACATCACTCTTCGTTGGAGAGGCAGAGGGATAGGCCGCGAATGGTGACGAAAGCCTGGGGCTGGAAAGACATCATTACATCGAGAGGTGATTGCTAGCTATGATCGCTTGTTGCCCCTTTGCCCGGCCTTCTGACGGCTTCGTCTAAGTGGCGTTGACGTTTCTCTCTAGACAGCCTAGTCTTGGACTAGCCCACCAACGTGAGTCGTTCCAGGGAGACGGGACAGCCTCGAATCTAAAGGCCCTAGTAGCGACGGGGCGAGGCGTAACGGTACTTGGACGAACTGTTGAAGGGACGAGCCTGGCAAGTACATTGTGACTATTGATGCAGGCGAATATCCAGGCCTCGCTTGCATAAGGCACCTATTTAGTTGTTATTGCTGTTGTCTGCCCAGGCCCCCGCGTTGGACTGTTGCGTGCCCCCGCTCTTTGCATCCATAATCTATTTATTGTTGAATCCAGCCTTGGAAGAGAGTGATTTAGTGACCTTCAACGGGAAGACATGCCGCCCCCACAACTACCCCAGACACATCTAATGCCATAGTTAGGGCGTTTATTGTTTTTTCCTCTTCGGTATGCCCGAGGCCATTGTTTTACGCTCGTTTGCGTGGCGCATCACGGGAAGCCCGAGTAAATATGCGATTCTAGGTACATACCTAGATAGGTAGTTACATCCAATACTAGTAGTATTATGCAGGTATTCGTAGATTGGACTCGACCCCACTCACTACAAAGGGACGGGACGCTACCTGTATCATCCCCAGATCACCCCCTTGCGTCAATAGCCGTGCTCTCCCAAGTAAATACCCGAATGCCCTAAAAGTTTCGTCACGCCCTGTAACATGACACCGGTTTCAGCGCCCTTACGGCGAGGCTGACACTGGTGGGACGCCCGCCCTCGACAACTCGAAGCCCAAGGTTCCCAGTCCAGCCTTAGCGCACCTCAGCCTAATCCCCCGAGACCCCCAAACCCCCCAGCCAGTCCCCTCCCCTCCCTGTTTAGGCCCCATCTCTAGGTACCTAGACCTAGGCCTAGGTACTAAATCTATTCCGGCTGTGTAGCCGCCACTGTGACATCGACCACTAACTGGGTACTGTAGCGAGTACCTTAGTTTGTGCCCCGTCTTCCGTCCCTCCAAACTACTAATCATCCACCCACCATCGCCAAACACCACCGCCTTCAACCTTTACCATCACCACTGCCCAACCGCCGACCTCCCGCCGCTGCCGCACACAACGACCCGCGACACTCGGCTGCAGCGTTATCAACCACCTGACAGACGATTCGCTGCACGCTCTTCTCCCTCCGTTGAGCAAGAGGCACGGCGAGAGAACGCCTGCGAACCCGGCGGCTGCTGCTTGCGTGCTGCGTGCTGCGTGCTGCTGCCATCGTAAACGGCTGCCCGCCCACTGTCCGTCGGCCAAACTCACCCTCTCCCTCATCAACCGGATCCTTGGCCCCGTCGAGTCTCGCATCCCCGCAATCCGCATCTCCGCTGCACCTTCGTCCTCCGGTTCGCGATACCCTCAAGCACCGGCCTGCCTCGTCTCGCCGCCTCCGCCGACATCATGGCTGCTGCTCGACCCAGCCCTGCTCCCGCCGGCACCTCGTCTGACGATCAGGATGACTCCCGATCTTCGTCGTCTACCAATTCCCCCGCGCCTGCTGATAACGAAGAGTCCGACTTTTTCTTGGGCGCCAACGACTCCCAGTCCTCGCTCGGCGTCCCCAACTTCCAGGACATGCAGGTTGACGATACGTGTTGGCCCCCGGTTAACCGCCTGCCTAACGAGATCCTCATCAGCGTCTTTTCCAAGCTCGGCTCCACCTCGGACCTCTACCACTGCATGCTCGTCTCCAAGCGCTGGGCCAGGAATACGGTCGACCAGCTCTGGCACCGCCCGGCCTGCACCGACTGGAAGAAGCACAGCAGCATCTGCCAGACGCTTGGCCTCCCGGACCCATTCTTCAGCTACCGCGACTTCATCAAACGCCTGAATCTTGCCGCCCTCGCTGATAAGGTCAACGACGGCAGCGTTCTGCCTTTGTCCGTCTGCACCCGAGTCGAGCGCTTGACCCTGACAAATTGCCGCGGCTTGACTGACCAGGGCCTGATTGCCCTGGTCCAGAACAGCAACTCGCTGCTGGCCCTTGACATCTCCAACGACAAGAACATCACCGAGCAGTCCATCAATGCCATTGCCGAGCACTGCAAGCGGCTCCAGGGCCTCAATATCTCGGCATGCGACAGCATCTCCAACGAGAGCATGATCGGTCTGGCGCATAGTTGCAGGTTCATCAAGCGGGTATGGCTTCCAACACCCCTACGCTACGGGATCAAAGCTTGCTAATCTTTGCATATCAACTCACAGTTGAAACTTAACGAGTGTGCTCAGCTCCGAGACGACGCTATTCTTGCCTTTGCGGAACAGTGTCCCAACATCCTCGAGATTGATCTTCACCAGTGTGCCTGGATCGGTAACAGCCCAGTGACGTCGCTGCTGGCCCGGGGTAACTGCCTGCGCGAGCTTCGGCTGGCTAGCTGCGACCTCATCGACGACGAGGCCTTCCTGGCGCTGCCTCAAGGACGAGTCTTTGAGCATCTCCGCATCCTTGACCTAACCTCTTGCACCCGCCTCACGGATGCCGCGGTGCAGAAGATTATTGAGGTCGCACCGCGCCTCCGAAACCTGGTCCTGGCCAAGTGCCGCAACATCACTGACGTAGCTGTCCACGCTATATCGAAGCTTGGCAAGAACCTGCACTACGTGCACTTGGGCCACTGCGGACAGATCACGGACGAGGGCGTCAAAAAGCTCGTCCAGAACTGCAACCGCATCCGATACATCGACCTGGGCTGCTGCACTAACCTGACGGACGAGTCTGTTAAGAGACTGGCTCTGCTCCCGAAACTGAAGCGTATAGGCTTGGTCAAGTGCAGCTCCATCACCGACGACTCCGTGTTCTCTCTCGCCGAGGCGGCCTACCGCCCCAGGGTCCGAAGAGATGCTACCGGAATGTTTGTGGGCGGAGAGTACTACGCCTCTAGCCTCGAGCGAGTCCATCTCAGCTACTGCATCAATCTCACGCTTAAGGTCGATGGCCCCTCTCTACCGTATTGGGCTATTTCTAACATTCACCTAGAGCATCATGAAGCTTCTCAACTCGTGCCCTCGACTCACCCACCTCAGCCTGACTGGAGTTGCCGCCTTCCAGCGAGATGACTTTCAGCCTTTTTGCCGAACAGCCCCCCCTGGTAAGTCTTCCGACGACACTGCGGCAACACGTCACTGACTGGCCTCGCAGAGTTTACGCAGCATCAGCGAGACGTCTTTTGCGTCTTCTCTGGCACCATGGTACCCAAGTTCCGGGACTTCCTCAACACATCGCCGCAGTTTGAGGATCTCCGAGACAGCTTCCTGCCAAGGCTTAACGCCCGCGCCATGCCTGGAGGCGCCACCGATAGAAACCCGTACCTACTAATCCGTGCCTCGGCCGTCAATGCCACTGCGGATGGGGAGGGTTTCGATGACGAGATGGTTGATGAGGAAAACGACTTTGAAGCACTGGATGGTACTGATATGGTAGTGGACGTTCAAGCCACGAACCCAGTGCAAGCCAACGGACTGGCCAACAATGGGTCTGCCGGAGGAGCGATTCCACCCCCTCCCTCACCGCCTGGACATGGCCAAAACGCCTCGGCGATGCCAGCCGCGCGTGGCCTAGCACAACAATTCATGCCAGCTGCAGCAGGGTTTCTAGGATCCATGGTGGGGTTCCCAGATGTCATTAACAACATCCCCGGCGGAGCACGGGCAGCCAACAACGCCAACGTTGGACAAGCAAGTGCTGCCACGGTGGGCTCAGGCTCTCGGCAGACGAGCGCTTCGTACGGAGTCAACGGCGGGCCACCGACGGGAGCCAGCACTGCGACGATGCATCGGCAGCAAGAGCATGACGAGCAGCCGAACGGAATGAATTGAATCAGCATATCATCACTCTACTCGGGTTGAAACGAACAAGACGATGCTCCTAGTATCTACTTTTGGGGACTACCTCTTTGCACGGTATGCCTTGATTCTTGCTGCTATTAGTGTCGTCGACACCCGCTTACACGTCTTGCAGGAGTTATATTTGTGTGCCTCGGACGCACGGGATGGTTAGACGACACAGCGTATCGAGGGGAGTTTATGTGTGCTTTGCATGCCGCGCTTTGCGGCCACGATTCAACGGCAGACCGATATCACGATACGGGGAATCACACATTGAAGTGGGCATGATGCAGTACGGCGCAACGCACATCATAGCATCGCAGCTTAACAGGCGCCCTTGTTTTTTTTGTTCGTTTCTGATCATCGTTATGCAAGCAGCAATAGGCAGGGCTCGCCCGCGAGGGACTTTGCGGAGCCAGGTATAGGTATAGGGGAACGAACATGCGATAGAATTATGGTACACGATATTGCTCTCGGATGGAAAGGGACACTACCTATGGGCTCTGGAATTCAAGTCTATTATTCACTCTCACGAACCTCCGTCTTGTATGTCTGTTTGTCGATGAGCGTACAGCCTACCCTACCTGTGACATGGTCTCACCCATCAGCGACATGTTCCGTCTCCTCGGGTCCTTGTTAGCGACGCACGAGGCTGCGTGTCTGTGCCACTGCTTATTTACATACACTGGGCGTGCCATGATGAGACGAAAGTCGTCTTTACGCATCGACAGAAATTCCAGCCATGGCACGCGGCATGCCAGCTTCGGCTCTCCTCCATGGCGGCACATATGATGTGGGTGTGTGCCGTAATGCAAGGTGAGTAAGATTGGGGGATTCTTGGGTGCAGATGAACGTGGGAGGCTTGATGGGGCGGCGTGTATGATTGCGAACTATAGTTGGTAGGACCGCCGCGATGACGACTCTGTGTTGGGGGTTGGACAGAGCGTGGTCCTATATTTCCGATAGGATGTTGACTGAGACTAGTGTTTAACAGCAACGGCTTACAGTAGTGTGGCGGGCCAAGGTAGGGACGAGTCGTGGATAATGAGGTAGTACCAGCTCAATTAAACGGGTATACGATTGATATATACTGGTTGATGATGGCCCAGTGAATAAATGCGCTCAGGGAGAAAACTAGTAAAAAGGGGTGGTATAAACCATCATCATCTCTCTCCAAACCGTGGTATGTCCCCGTTACACAGCACAAGCCGGGCTAAATAACAAGCCATATTTTTTTTTTTGCATTGCCACGGCTCTCTCTAGACCTTCTCGTGGCTGTTGCGGGCGCTCGCCTCGGACGAGGAGTGCGTGGCGCTGTCGAGCTCGCGCGTGAGCTCGACGTAGTCGTAGGCAAACTCGCCGAGCTGGCCGTCGTCCAGGCCCAGCTCCTCCTCCTCGGCCGACACGCGCAGCGACAGGCCGGGGACGAGGTTCATGAGGAACAGCAGGATGCACGTCAGCACGAAGGACCAGCCAAAGGCCGCGCAGGTGCCGGCGATCTGGTAGCCCAGCTGCACGTAGTTCTGCTCGACCCAGCCGATGGCGGCGTACTCACCGCCGTCGAGCTTGGCGATGGTGGAGCTGGAGGGTTTAAGATGTTAGCTGGGGGAGGGGGCCCTGGGGGAGAAAATGATATATGGAGGGGGAGGGAAAGGGGGGATGGCACTCACGTTCCGAAGATGCCAGTCAGGATGTTGCCAACCATGCCGCCGACGCCGTGGACGGCAAAGATATCCAGCCCGTCGTCGACGCCGATGACAAACTTCAGCTTGGTGGCGAAGTTGCAGATGATGCCGCCGCAGACGCCGATGATGACGGCGGCCCAGGGCTTGACGAAGCCGGAGGCGGGCGTAATGGCAACGAGGCCGCAGATGGCGCCGGAGCAGAAGCCAACGGTGCTCCATTTCTTCTCCAGGCGGTAGTCGAGCAGCATCCAGGCGATGCCGCCGCACGAGGCGGCCAGGTTGGTGACGTAGCAGGCCATGACGGCGCGGATGTTCATGGCGAGGGCCGAGCCGCCGTTGAAGCCGAACCAGCCGACCCAGAGGAAGACGGTGCCGAGGACGACGTGGGTGACGTTGTGCGGGCGGTAGGGCAAGCCGTTGTTGCGGTTGTAGCCGGTGCGCTTGCCGAGCATCAGGCTGTAGGCCAGGGCGCAGGTGCCCGAGGAGACGTGGACGGGGCCGCCGCCGGCGAAGTCGTAGCTGGGGAGGTTGAAGAGCCAGCCGTTGGCGTTCCACGTCCAGTAGGCGATGGGGTCGTAGACGACGGTCGACCAGAGGAACATGAAGACGATGGCGGGGAGCATGCGGCCGCGGTCTGCGACGGCGCCGATGGCGAGGGCGGGACTTGGGACGGGGTTGTCAGTTCCCGGGACGGATGTGAAGGGGTAGCGGGAGGGCAACTCACGTAATGGCGGCAAACATGCCCTGGTACAGGCAGAACAGGATATCGGGGAGAGCAGCCGAGCCGTTGGGCTCGCCAACCGTCTTCATGAGGCCGAACTGGGTCAGGTCGCCGAGAAAGGCGTTGCCAGTGCGGGAGAAGGTCAGGGAGTAGCCCCAGAAGAACCACTGGAAGCTGATGACGGCCACGGACACCATGGACAGGAGGATGAGGGACAGGGCCGACTTGCGGCGGGCGAGACCGCTGTAGAAGAAGCCGACGCCGGGGATCATCAGCAGGACGAGGACGGCGCTGATGGTGAGGAAGGCCAAGTTGCCGGTCTGGAGAAGGAGGCAAAGGAAATCATGTTAGCTCGGATACCGGGGGGCGTGTAAGGGAAGCCTGGGGATGGGCAAAAACATACGTCGTAGAAGACGTTGAGGTCGGCGACGCCAGACGAGTAGCCGTCGTCGGCCTTGTCCGAGGTGCCATTGTACTCGAGCGCCATGGCGAAAGGAATCTTCCTGGGCTTGATGCTGTGTCTTCCGAGAAACCCTTCGATCCTCTCTGCCCGAGACGGAAGGAGGCTATGAAGAAGGAGGAGGAAGCAATGGGAGGAATGGATGGGAGTGACGAGTGAAGGCAGAGAAAAAGAAGAAGAGAAACAAAAAAAGATAGGCTACCGGGTCCGGGGACCCAGAAGGCTAAATAGATTGCGATGGGTTGACATGGATTGGATGGATGGATGGATGGGCCGGGGACAAGGCAAGATGAAGCTGTGGTGGGACGGAGGGCACAGCTCCCAATGCCAAGCAAGTGGGTGAGAAGATCCTGGCGATGGAGACCGAACCCAAGACAAAGGGCCAAGAAGAAACAGAAGCAGACTAGCAAACTAGGTAGGTAGGAAACAAGGACCAAGCTAGGGAAGAAGGAGATGGACTAGGAATAAGACAAGGGGGGGGGGGGAGGGTGTGAGAGAGAAGGGGTGGGGGAGTGGTCGTGATAGGACACCCATGGCTTTCTCGGCGAGGAGCCAACGCTGAGACGGATGAGAGAGCGTGCGTGGAACGTCTGGAAATAGCATCAGTACTTCGTAAGTAGCAGGTGCTGTAATAAACAGTGGCATGGCATAGCATGTCCGGATGCTCGCCCTGTACCATGTTGTGCCCGGTGTAAACTACGGCATGTGGAATAATATTGGATGGGAACCCCCCCCTTGCGTGTTGGTGTTGTGCTGCAGTGAGGAGTGGCATCCGGGACGGGATCTCAAGATAGAGTATCCGTATGTATGGGATAAGTAGGTACTGTAGATTAGTCGGGAGGGTGTGTCGTCTCTATGGGTTGCATGCATCTGAGTGCAGCAGCCGTGTATGTACAGCCACGAGGTTGAGGAATAGTAATACCTAGCCGAGACCACCAAAGTCCTTTGGCGGGGATGACGATTCTGTCTGTACGAAGTACATGGGATTGGGTAGACTAGGTAGGTGAGTAGCTAGCTGTCTGTCTGACCAATGCAATTGGAAACACTCACATAATAGTCAACCTTCTTCCTTTCTTCTTCCCCGTCGAAATCTGACATGTGCCATGTCATGCACCTCATCAATGATCCTACTACGTCTGTCTGCCTTATCGCAACTCTGAATGCGGTTAATTAATTGCCTGGGCTGCACGGAGCCGTGGGCTTAAACTGCGCCCACTGATAAGCTTCCACGCTCCAACAGGTCCCCCGGTCTTGCGCCGCTCGCCTTGGCAAGTTGGACCGGGGGGGGGGGGGCTTGTCTATCTCTCTGGAGGGGGTCAAGTTTAATTTGGGAGTTGGATGTCTTGGCCGTTTGCTTTCCTTCTTCTTTTCTTGACGAACGGGGTGAAAGCTTCTAGCTTGTGCATGCACTCGAGCTGACTCGACAGTTAGATATTGGCTTAGAGAAACACATGTATTTGCTGCCTTGGGATGCGCGAGTCGTGGGGCGGAGCCATCCCCGGATTTCCCAGGCCAAGTTGGACACGGCGTACGAATGCTTCACAAACGTCCAACGACGGTGAGCTGGCTGCCCAGATTAGAACACCAGGGGTCGGGCATGGAACATCCCTGAAAGGCCCTGGAATGCAAAGCTGTAGGCGTCATTCCGCGCCAGTGCCGACGCTGCCGCACCGCCGTAGGTTGGCCAAAGCACTGGGGAACGGACATCACGCCTCCACCGAGGTGCTTTCTTGGGCTTCGGCCCTTGGGGGCTCATGGGTTCCCCGCCCTCGACTCCGATTTGTCGAGTATCGAGTATCAAGCAGGCATCTGGAGTTGAGTTGGCGAGCATCGACAATGACAAATCGTCCAAGCAGTGAGTGACTGGGCCATGAGCAGCAGCGAAATTGGAGGGTGGGCTACACGACGAGTAAGACAATGCTTCCAGACGCGGAATGACCTGGTTCGTTCTGCATCCTCAAGCGTAAGTTATGCTCAATGTGTGCTTCCTCGCCAAGGTGCGCCGAGTTGGAACCTACCCCCGAGCCGTGGCTGCAGCTGATGGCGAAGCCATGATGCATGTCGTTGACCTCATCCCCGTGTAATGAACAAGTCCCGAAACAGAGCATCAATGCTGCCTAGCTTAAGCTTATCATTGAGGTCACCACCAACAACGCCCGGCCGAGGCAGAGTGCAGTTCCGCTTCCCCAGACGCCGCGCCCTCAATCCTCTCGCGGCCCTGCATCGGCCGACTCGACGCCGCAACGCCTTTTCTTATCTCTAGAGTTTGATGCTCGTCCCGAGTGAGGTCGAATGGGTCCAGCCTGATTGGCCGTCAAGCACCGTCCTTATCTCTTCCCAGGGTCGGCGGAGCAAGCTAGTGCAGGATGGATGGGATGGTTGGGATGGCTTGGGCTAGTTCGTTAGTCTAGCCCCTCCCCTCCAACCCTTGACCCTTACCTTGCCTTATTCCCAGCCAAGTCAAGTCAGAGGTCGAATCCGTGCCGTGTCTTGAAGACGGGGCAAGGTGGAAGTCGTCTCGCGGGATGTCGACAGGCGGCACACAATCTGCCGCAGGCAATCTAAGTGCCTGGGCTTTGCATGCGCCTGCTTCCAACTTGAATTCCGAGTGCTGTATCCGGGCTCAAGTTCACCGCCAATTTCAAGGAGATGGAGGAGGGTCCGTCGTTATCATCTCGCCTCCTAATGCTGCCGCGTTTGCCTGGCTGCAACTCCGTATCCGATTCATGGTAGTCTCGAGCCTCTGGTCAAAGACAACGCGATCCGACCATACCGTAGATCCAAAGCAAGGGTCCTCCGTGCCCTTAGAGCATAGTCTAACAATTAACACCTGCGACAAATGGTTTCCATTGCCGTTTGACGGGCGCCCCGCCGCCCATCAACGTTGGGAATCGATCGTGTTGCGCCCGCACAGCCTTGCGAGGGACCTCTTGCGGGCGTCTGAATGCGAGCTTCCCGCTCGATGGGATGGGGAAATCTGACGGCCATGCAATATTTAAGTTGACCATCGTCCCGCCGCTGTCAGGGCCGTTCTTCGAGGCTTGAGCTTACTCCGACTTCAATCCTGCTCGACCGTGAACTGTCACCACCATCGTTCGAGATGTCCGCACCACGACAACCTATCCGAAGGACAACGATGACTCCCGACCTACCTCGCTCCGATGACACCGTCTTCTTTGGCTCGTTGTGACTTCAGCCGACACGATTACTCCGCCTTGTCCTTGTCGGCCCCGACGCTCCCCGACGCACTTGACCAACGCACCCTCACCAAGCCGTGTGCCCTTGCATCCTTATCAGACTCTCATCTTACTGCCACACCCTCATGCAAGATTTGCGTAGCCGCTCGGCTGGACGATGGAATCCGACTAGATGACGAGTTTCTCGGCTCAAACCATCGTCGTCGACTCCATCCATTTCCGGTTCCGATATCTTGTAATTGGTTCGGCGAGTCCTTTGCCAAGCCGTCGTCCAACTTGGCCCAGATAACGAGTCGGGAAATGCCTGCAACCTGTTCCGCTTCACCTGTGGCGCGTTTAGCGTAAAGATAAGAACCGCGCTCTAGATACGACACCCACCAACGTTTCTGCAAGTGATGGGGGCCACCATGGCGAGTGAGTTTGTCGGCTTGCGAAACCGGCTCAAATTTCAGCCTTTTGCATAGTGCGTATAGCTCAGCCGAGTTGCCGATGGTTGTTGGAAGCGATTCCAATTCGGAGAGTGGCTCGGCCAATTCCTCCCGCTAGCACGTCGCATGAAACTTTACGAGTGAACGAGATGTGTGTGTGAGAAAGTGATTGGAATTGCCGTTAGCTGGATATCCTCTCGAATCGTACATCCGCTCTGCTGTAGAGGTGCCTTATCATTGCTTGTTCTTTCTAATCGACGGTAATCACCGAGTATTGAAGTGATGGGCGCTGCTGTGCTGAGCCCTTTGCCTTTGTCAAGCAACAAAGGGTCAGCAATGCCGTTTAGCTGATACGCGCCGCTGATACGCGCCGTTGATTTGCCCGGTGAAAGCAGAGCATGCTGTGCTCATCTTGTTGCGCCAATGACCCAGGCCTTATCAAATGTTGTAATTTATTTCGCAGTGGTATTGGTAACGGAATTGGCTCTTGCGACTCGATGTCGTCTCCAACGCCTTTCCATACCCTTCATCGTTGGCCATGAATGGTATCCCAACTGGTTACCATGACACTTTCATAGACGGGCCAAAGTCATGACTTGACCTCGCTCCTCCATTCGTTTTCCAGCTCGGTTAGCTGCTCTGCGACTTTCCAGGACGCTTCCTCCTCCAGGATCCTCCTTTGCTCTCCGGATATCCGGTCAAGCACATATCGGCTCACAGTCGCGGCGTCTCTCTCTGCTGGGCGCCCAATACCAATGGCGATCCGTACAAATGGCGACGTGGGATATTTCCCCTGTGATACCGAGCCTTTGACGCTTTTGATCCCGTTGTGTCCCTTGTGGCTCCGATCCCATGCCGTGAGCTTCACGACGCCCAGGTCCCGCTCAAGCTCATCGTGAACAATGACAAGGCTGAGAGATGAAGGATCCTCCTGTTTGATCATGTCCTGCCATGCGCGAGCCACAAATCCTCCAGAGATGTTCATAAGCGTGGGCGACTGGACCAATGTGTACTTTGGCCCGTGGGACACCATGCATGTCTGTTTTCCGAAAGTCACCTCTCGTAAAGGGGGCTGTCGTAGAACCCTTGCGAGGCCATTCAGGGCGAAGTGGCCGGCCGAATGAAGGCTCTCGTATTTGGGCAAGGGATTGCCAAGGCTGACAACGAGGAACCGGGGACTGAACATTCTGACGCGACCTCCTCCAGACTGTGTATAGCTTCACGCGCAAGCTTCAAGTCTTGGCACGGCACCACGTGACTGGCGCCACAGCGGAACAACACAAACCCCGATGACGCTGCTCAGCCCCGTCGCTGACGTCGATCACCCGATTGGACTGGAGTCGTGGCTGAGCCCCATTTTTGTCGTCACTGTCCAACTTGCTGCCGATTCCCGGTTGCCTCTTGCACCAACAAACTTCCTCCTCAACCGCGTTTGACGACTTCAAAGTACGCATACCGAACTATCTATACCGACCAATCCCAGTTTACGATTAGCAGTCAGCCAATATGTCGTGGGCGGGTAGGCAAAGCTATCACCCCGCTATGAGGAGGGGTCTTAACATGGCATAGGGTTCAAGAAGAATGTGGGCCGCGCGACGACGCAGGTGATGATGAAGACGGGTATGCGGTTGCTTGACTCGAAGCTGATACAGCTCGGCTAACCAATTCGAACAGGGCACGTGGAGAAGACAAACGACCGAGACTATGAAGTTGAAGAGAGGTTAGCGGACTATTTAGGCACCATCGGACGACATCTGACACACATCCAGACGATTTAGGACGATGGAAGCGGCATCGCTGCGACTGCAGAAGGAGTCAAAGGGCTACCTGGACTCTCTAAGAGGTTGGTCGCCAGATGTCTGGATGATTGTGGTCGTGAGCTGACAATGCCAGCCATGACGGCATCGCAAATGCGCATCGCCGAGACAATCGACGCATTCTACGGCGACGCTGGCGCAAAGGATGGTGTCAGCAGGAGCTACAAGCAAGCGGTGGAAGATCTCGACGCCGAGACCATCAAAGCCCTCGACGGCCCCTACCGACAGACGGTCCTCGACCCAATCGGCCGCTTCTGCGCCTACTTCCCCGACGTCAACGAGTGCGTCAAGAAGCGCTCCCACAAGCTCTTGGACTACGACGCCCTCCGCGCAAAGGTCAAACGCCTCGTCGAGAAGCCCGACAAGGACGCCACGAAGCTGCCCCGTACCGAGAAGGAGATGGAGATGGCCAAGGCCGCGTACGAGCAGCTGAACGAGCAACTTAGCACCGAACTTCCCCAGCTCATCGATCTCCGCGTGCCGTATCTTGATCCCAGCTTCGAGGCGCTCGTCAAGATCCAGCTGCGGTTCTGCGCAGAAGCGTACTCGCGTATGGCGCAGGTCCAGCAGTACTTGGACGCCGACACAAGAGACCAGTACGCCGAGGGACATCTGGACGCCAGGGTAGAGGAGGTCCTGCAGGAGATTCGAGAGTTGAGTATCAGCGGCACGGTGTAGGCTGGACGAGACTTCAGCATCTAATTTGAGGACTTGGGAACGGCGTACGGAAAGGGTGCTGTTAGCTGCTTGTAGACATTTGATGTCCTCTTGATGAATACACGAATAGACAACCTGCTTACTGGGCTTACCATCTTGGGAAGCCGGGGTTGGAGTTCACCTGTTAGATTTCTTGGGCCACAGATTCAAACTCATGTTCCATGTTTCATTGCAATCCCACAATTCAAGCCAAGCCCGTTACACTCCGTAGTGTACGCCACTCCGTGAACACCACGCTTGGTTTATCGTCTAATCAGCGTACCGCCTACATTATCACACTACTGATGTTCCAGCGAGTGTTGAGTTGAGTCTCAGCCCAACGGTTATGTCGTCATCGCCTGACCACGAAGGCCTAGTTCCCACCCACAACACCGTTGGGTTTTCCGAACAGGTCACTCAAGCTTAGCCTCCTACCCAGAGCTTGCATTGCAGGTCCGAATTCAGGACCCTGTGCGTCAACCGGGCCTGCAGACCTTGCAATCTTCCAGCTCTCCTGTATCATCGCCCCATTGACCTCACGTGTCTCGTCCTTGTCGTTGTGAATCCACACCCCTAGCACCTTTTCGCCTTCTTCCCACTCGCCCTCAACTCGCATGATGAGAAGCTCTTCCGAAACTTCGACATGCATAACCCGAGCCAGGTCTACGATGACGTTGTCCAGGCCCCTCCTGTTCAGGACGAATACACAGGCGCGTGGCCGGTGGTTGGGATCCTCGGGGAGCGGCGATTGGGCGCACACGAACATGGTGCCCTCGACGCCGGACTTGTCCCAGCTTCCCGACGCGCTGCCGAAGGTGTAGATGACGGCATTGGCCGCTATGCTGAGGATGGTGTGGATCGAGGGCAGGTAGCGCTGAAGGACGGAGAGGTTGAGCTCGGTGTTGCTGCGGGGTGGGGGAGGGGCGTAGGTGTTGTGCATCGACGAGTAGGCGGCGGCGTCCGATTCGTAGTCTGAGATGGCGGGTATTCGGTTCGAGGGCTGGCGGGTGTGCCGCGTATCACGCGGGGTTTGCCGGCTCATGGCTGCTGTGAGGAGATGTGAAGATGGTGATGGAGGGCGTGAGGTGCGAGACAGCAAAGCGGCAGCGCTTAGTCCGACGTCCGCTGGTCTTTAGTGAATGGTCGCGTTCGAGGCTGACCTAGCAGCAACAGAAGACGACGGGTAGGCGACTGGGTATATTGGCGCAGCGTTAGTTGGCGGCTGCGTCTCGTTGAGCGAAATGGAGGTGGGAGTAATCGAAGAATGGAAGGCGATGTTGATAGGCAAGGCACATGACATTCTTGGGCATCTTGGTTGGAGCTTGGTCCACGCGTGGCTTATCGATAACGGCGCAACGCTGATGACGCTGCGTCGCGGGGCGGCTACCCTGAAGTATTGCTACATCATCACCGGCAAGCCAACCCGGATCCGGACAACATCATCAAGTTGGCCGCAGGCCTAGAACCTATTTCTGCTTCTGGACTCTACTGTTGACCGTAGAAAGCATCCTTACTTCCGTACCGATTGCGCGCCGACGCCAAGTCCCCTATCTCGGAAGTGCTCGCACCAGAAGATCCCGCTACGACGTCATGATCTAGAGGACCAGGAACCGAACCTCCCACGATATCGCAAGCCGAAAACGTCACCCGGGAAGCTCTCGCTGCTCTTTCTCTTCCAGAATGGCGTCTCAAGCCGACGAGCCCTCGAGCCAGTCGGCCGTATCAGAGCCAGCCGACCACTCACCGACGCTGCATTCTCTCGCGAAAGCCGTTCACGCAAGACGACCGGAATACATAAGACCACACAGGATAAAGGTCAAAATTGGGACATGGAATGTGGCGGCGTGTCCAGGCACAGATAAAGACCTCGCGGCCTGGTTCGCAGACGGAGAGGGCATCGATCAGGACTTTGCGACTCTCGACCTTTCGCAAAACCCCTCGGTGGAGCACGCAGACCTAGCACAGTATCATGGAGACTCGGGGCCGTATCATCTTGTTGCTGGGAAGAACATCGGCCTCTACGTGCTGGGACTACAGGAGATTGTGGACCTCAGCACGACGAAGGAGTACATGAACCGCGCGGTGTACACGGACACATTTACCAAGGAAAGGTGGCAGGCTGCGCTAGAAGCTGCCCTGCCGCCTGGATATGAGCTGATCACGATGGATCAAATGACCGGCTTGCTGCTGCTTGTCTACGCATCCCCCGAGGTGGCAGCTACCATCAGCAATGTCAGCACGAAGCAGGTCGGCACTGGGCTCCTGGGCTACTTCGGAAACAAGGGCGCTGTGACGACTCGACTGCTCCTGGGCGAGACGACTCGCATGGTCTTTGTAAACTGTCACCTTGCTAGTGGCGCCGGTTCATCATATCTTGATCGACGATGCTGGGACGTGGGACAGATCCTCTCCAAGACGCTGTTCGACCCGATTGTTCTCGCTGGGGTCGTAGAAGACGAAGGAGAGGAGAAGATTGGTGACGCGGACCTCGCTTTCTGGTTTGGCGACCTGAATTTCCGAATAGATGGATTGCCAGGCGACGATATCAGACGGCTGCTGACACTGCACGCGCGCGGTGAGTACGGTACAAGCGACGATACGAGGAAAGCACGGCTCGGCGAACAAGGCGTCATTGTCATGAAGAGCTCTGACAGCGACGACGAGACGACAACCATGTCATCACTACACTCCCGGGACGAGAGTTTCGACTCGGCAAGCTCTCTCCCGGACCCCGACGACTTCCCCGAAGACCCCAGTCAAGATCCCACCTCTTTGCAAGCCACCATCGACTCTCTCCTGCCACACGACCAGTTGCGGAGGGTAATGAAACAGCGCAAGGTCTTCCACGACGGCTGGCGAGAAGGCGCCGTTACATTCCTACCCACTTACAAGTACGACGTCGGGACAGTCGGCCTCTTTGACACGAGCGAGAAACAACGAGCCCCAAGTTGGTGTGATCGAATATTGTTTCGAACTCGGACAGACAAGCAAATGTACGAGAAAAAGGTGAAGGAAGAGGAGGAAGCGAGGAAGAAGGACGAGGAAATGAAAGCGAGGGGTCTCGAGGAAGACGACGACGTGCTATTCAGCTATGACCCAGATGCAGACGGAGAAGACCTGCCCAAGTCGACCGAAACGATTGGATACGGCGAGTACGACGAGTACGACGAGAACGAGGTCCCGGAAGCCGAGGACGTCTTGACCAAGGAGGGCTTTCACGATCGCATAGGCCTGGAGATCTACGCCTCACACCAACGCATCTCATCCTCCGACCACAAACCCATCACGTCCATCTTTACTCTCGACTACGACGCTGTGGTCCCGGACCTCAAAGCAAAAGTCCACGCCGAAGTTGCCCGCGAGCTAGACAGAGCCGAGAACGAGGGCCGACCGGGGATCACCGTCGTCTTGGAGGGTGGAGATGGGACCGATGAGAATGTGGTGGAGTTTGCATTGATCGGCCCGTTGGAGAGGACGACGACTTCGTTGACGGTAGCAAACACCAGCAGCGTGCCCGCGACCTTCTCATTCGTCGAGAAACCGAATACCGGGGATGGAAACGAGGAAATCCCTCCCTGGCTCAAGACGACTTTCCTGAGGGCTGATGACGATTCCCCGGAGTCGCTGGGACAATCTGTGACGTTGGATCCCGGAGAGACGGTCTCGGTGCAGCTGGAGATACAGATCTGGTCCATATCTCATATCCGCGCCCTGAACGAAGGCCGCGCCAGGATTGAGGATGTTCTGGTGCTTCGGATAGAAGACGGCCGGGATCACTTCATCCCTTTACGCGGGACATGGAGGCCAACCTGCCTCGGACGATCGGTTCTGGAGCTCACGCGCATCCCTGACGGCGGTATCAGGAAGTTCTTGCAAGACAAAAAGATTACCGGAGCAATCCCAGACGAAATGGACGTGCAATGCTCAGCCCCAAAGGAGCTGTTCAAACTTACTGAGGCAGTTCAGGCCCTGGTGGAGAGGAGCATTGCCGACGCTACGATGCTGCAAGACGCGGACCTCCCCCGAGATCCTGGGTGGCCCGTCGACCCAACGACTTGGAAGATGGAACGCGCCGAGCAGCTGAAGCATCAAATTTCTCTCATCGAGGCCCTCGACACGGATTCGCCGCTGATCGAGGGTTTGCCCATTGAGCTTCCAGCGCTTCTGAAGCTCGAGGCCCTCTCTTCTGTTCTGTTGCTCTTCCTCGAGTCTCTCACCGACGGCCTCATCCCCACCCATCTCTGGGCCAAGCTCTCTTCTGCGTTGCCCAACATCTCTTCTCTGCCTGTGAACACCTGGCCGGACACGAAAACGCAGATCCTCGACATCCTCTCCTCGGCACCAAACTATAACATCGCGTTTGTCTTCTTGACGGCCACCCTCTCGCGCGTTGCTTCGGAGCTGACGCCTGCGACTGTGGACTCAAGGGGCATGGGCCTCACCCGCCGGCTAAGTTTCCGGCTCGGTGGCGAAGATGAGAACTCAAAGATGCGGAAGATGCGGGAGAGGAGGTATGCAGAGGTGGTCGGCCCGCTGGTCTGTCGTGTAGACGAGAAGGAAAAGGGCGGCAGGGAACGGGCAAGGGTAGTCGTCGAGATGTTCCTCCGAAGAGACGAGAGCAGCTAGAAGCGCAGGAACCCAATGAGGGCGACACGGGCGAGCGTGCGAGCCTTGTATAGGACCTAGAGGGTATATAATTTCTACTCTAAGAATTGTAATATTGGTACGGGACGGCGGCAAACGAGCGACGCCAACTAGAGACGGCGCGGGTTTTATTGCCCCCCGGGGCTTATCGAAGAAGATACTTCATTTATGCAGGCATTGTGTTACGATCAGCATTCTGCGTAGGTATGTCATGGATATGTCGGGTGGTTCAATCAGTCAACGTGGGCTCCCGCATGTAGCATATGCGACGCTAACTTGACACATCACCGTAGAGACGCTTTGTTTGCCTTGCTTCTGGGCTGCCTAAACTACTAAGTATAGAACACGTACACGATTAAGTACTTAGTACTTAGGCACCTGCGGAATGCTGGGCTGTTTGCGCCTACCTTGTGCCTGCTTCCCGTAATGTTTGCACTTGAAGCATCCGGCGGGAGGGAAGGATCAGCCGATGGCGTAGCAACCAGGGCGATCTCGACGGAAAGGGATCTCGCAGACCAAGACAAACAACAACAGCAATTCAGAGGCATCATTTGAAAGAGGACGGTGTGGAGGTGAGTGATTCACTGAAGTGCGCCCTCTGACCAAAACGGGCGATCAACTTCTGCAAAGAACATGCGTGTGACCTGGTGACTCTTCACAGGCGGTCACTGCCGAACGGACTCTGATGCCTGAATCTTAGGTTTCCTTATATCTGCTCCTCGCTTCTCTCACCCTCCTGCTGCATTCTTGGCGCTCCAGCTACCCATCCCCGTCCACGGTTGCATTTCGTTGTTCGCCGAATCACCTAAACTATACTATCCTGCCCGGCTGTTGCTCACCAACAAGCGACTCGCAACTCCTTGTACAACTGGTCCTGTGTCTTGCGTCACCATGAGATGGGGCGTCAAGGCCACAGATACCACCAAGGTATCGATTGAGGCGCGGTACATCATCGCCGACCGCACACGGGCAGTGCTGAAAGATCTCGAGAAGCTGCGCATCCGGGCGCTCCGGTACGCGTCTCCCCAAGACACTGGTGCTTACGCCGTTGCCGTTCCGCTTCCCCGGCCGGACTTGGACGAGGACTTGGACCTGGTTGACGGATCGCGGAGGTTCGACTTTCCTTGGTTGGTTGAAGGGGACGCTTGTGATTAGGATGCTCCAGTTCCCCTTCCTCGGCGGCAGACCGACCACGCTGATTCAGACTGCTTTGGTGGCGGGACCGCATGTTCCGGGCAAGTTTATCAGATATTCGACACCGATCATACCACGAGCTGTGGTCCTGCCGAACTTGCAGAGCTCCACGACGACTGCGAGGACGAAGTGATTGATTCCGACGCCTTGTACGATGAGCTCTTCTCCGACGACGAAGCACAAGCTCAACCCTCGTTCCCAGAGCACGAAAACCTTTCAGATGTGGACAGCTATGATACGAGCCAGGTCGAGGATGACGATGTCAAGCACATACTAGCCATCCCTTGGAGCACATCGTTCCCCGTCCAGCTCAGGTCATACCTCGACCGAGCCGAAGCCGAAGCCGAAACAGAAGCCACAGCCCAAGTCTCAGCAGAGCAACTCATCCGGCTCCAGGACTGCATCAACGAGACAGCCAGCTTCCACGACTACCTCCGGCGCAGCCTCAGAGACGCAAAAGCCGCTCTGAACCGGCGCCAGGCCAGGTATCGGCTGAGAGAAAACAACGGCGACATGGCTGGGTTCATGAAGAGCGGCGGGCTGGGAAGTCCGCTGGTAGATGCCATCGCCGTCGACGAAGCGTGGCCGGAGGATTGCTGGGGCATGCCTCTTGGGAAGAGGGTACGCGAGAAGATCTACCGCGGCGGCGTGACACCCGTGGGACCGCCAGCTGTAGGGATCTGAGGCGGGTGTTGCGATGGGAGATACGTCCAACCGACTATATATACTACGCGTTCGCCACCTCGTTAGTGCTCTCCGGATTTGGCGTCGACTTTACATTGGGATCATGGCTGAGTACCCAGTGGACATGGCCGTTGCTATTCAGGTAGCGAGCCACCGGTGGCATCTCGATTAGGACAGGATCCATCACGGTCCTGTTCAAGGCATGCTCCATGGGGTAAGTCTCACTGACTCCTGGGACGTAATCGCCGTACTTATGTTGCAGTTGACGTTCAGTTGCGACGTTCAGTTCGAGGAGGAACAATTCCTGAAAGAGATGGTTGGCTATGCCGGGAGGTAAGCATCAGCTCGACTTTCTGTTGCTCAGCTTCAACGCCGTATTGGAAAGGCCGCTGGAGCTGTCGGCGAATGTATGCTGACCGTGTATAGTTCCCCACGTTGAGAGACCCCAGGCCGCATCGCTTTATACGGCGCTCTCGTAGAGGCGCAAAATACAAGGAGGAATGCCATGAAACACGACTGCAAAAACTTGGATCAACTAACGCGTCGCGATTGAGCATCGTACCCTACGCATGTGGGACACCGCGCCTTCTTTCGAACAGTTCGGGTTGGGTAGAGATTGGTCAAGCAGACGGCTAAAGGTTTGGAGATGGGATGAGCCGAGAGACGGTCACACTTGGAGTACTTGAGAAGTCGGATATGGGCAAAGGGGCGCGGCTGGTGGGTTATGTGTTCAGGGGCTGTGACACTGGACTGCGCTATGGGGATATTTGTTCATCGAGCCACTGGAAACAATTGACAAGTATAATTAGATGGTGAACATTCTCGAACTCATAACTATCCTATATATCTAGGTCCTTGTCCCTAGACACCTTGCCTTGGTTCCACGTCGGTTTTGAAGAACTATGATCTCTTAATCATGTGGCAAGTCAGCCTATTGCGGCTTTGCATCATCATCTTCCCTCCATATGTTGCAGTTGCTCCCATGTTCCGTTACGCCCTGCTTAAACTGGGCTCGCCTTGCCTCAAAGCACGCTCCGTAATCAGTGGGTATTAGTCGGCCGTGAAAAACGTCGTAACAAAGTTGTTAGAAAAAGCGCCAGCCTCTGCATTTGCAGTAGACCTGCCTCCAACTTCGATCAAGGAGGCCGGCGGGGGCCATGTACCACGGAAGGCGAGGGAGGCGTGTGCTTGACCCGGGCCACCATCGGGGTCGCGGGAACGGGTTCGCGTTGGTACGTCGGCACCGGAGCCCAGTCCGTGTGGAAGAGCTGCGAGATCCAGAAGAAGGGATGGTCCTAGTTGTGCCTGGTCTGCGGCCCGTTATACCCTCCGGGGGCGGCGGGTTCTCTGTTGCCGTTGGACGGAGCTGGAGATGCGTTACTTCCCGGCCACGAGGATCTGTGCTATAGTGCCATTCATACACTTGCCGTTGCCCTTGCTGCAATGCCCCCGTTTGCCCATTTGCCCGCGGATCTCGGGGTCCCCGAGCGTCTCCCGGATCAAGCTCCATTGCTCGTACGTTAGGAGCCTGAGATGAGTGTGCTGTCGCGGCATGTCTTCGTCGAGGCCAGGCCAGGCCTGCCAGTTGTAGTAGTGCCAGTGCACGAGAGCGATGTTGCACGACTCTTGGAGGGACTCGACAAAGTCGGGAATGGAGTACCGGATCTGCATCTACGGTTAGATCGATGGGAACGCAGCAGTAAGTAAGTGATGATGGGGACAGTGGAGGGAAGTACCTGCGGCCCGTAGTTTTGTCGGGCGTGGCGGTATCGATCTGCGCAAGTCAAACTAGCTTCTCGCAACAGGATGAAGAGGACGAGGTAGATGGCCAACCACCATCGTGGGTTGGCTTGGCCCATGAGCCACTCAAGCTCGTGCAACACCCTGTTCCTATACTTTTCAAGCACGCGGGTGTAGTTCAAGTTGTCGAACTGGGAGACGAGCATGCGTGGTACAGAAACCTCGCCTAGCAAAGGATACGAGGGGTCTTCGGTTTCGGGTTCCATGCCTAGCGTCTCCTCTCCAACGAGCTAGGAGGAACCGGTCGTGTGCTCTAGGCCCCGATGGCTAGGTTAGTTTCCAACAACTAGTGTCCCGGGTCGTCGAGGAAGTCACAACGCACGGATAGCAAACCACAGGACGATGAGGTTCCCGAGCAAACGCATCTGCATCTTGTCTTCCAGGGGGGTGCCCTCGGGTCCTTGCTTGCCCTGGGAGCGAGCCTGTTAGTGGCAGGGGTTGGGGGACTGAGCACGGCGATGACATACAGCAGCAATCCGACAGAAATGCTCGAGAGCCATCATGTACGTCTTCTCGATTACGCCGAGCTGGGCCCTGGGGTCGGCCCTGGTAAACCTCGTGATGTGGGCTATAAAGGCAGGGATGGCATTGGCAATCGTGTACTCTTCGACCGACGCTGCAGCCTCGTGGATGTCGTGCAAGCAGTAGGCTGCGAGTTCCTTCTCCTTCCTCTGGGGCTTGCCTTCGACCGCGTAGTCGGTCCAGTAGCGGGCAGTGACATCGCCGTCCTGCGGGTCGAACTCGACGACCTTCAAGGGTATGGGTTTCTCACAGAGCCCCTGGGAGACGTAGATGGTGCGGATGCCGCCCGTGCCGATGCGGTATCCCACGTCCCGCATACAGACGCCTTCCCACCGACGCGTCAGGTTGAGGCCGCCGCGATGAAAGAGGGTCATGTCGGAGATCCTGAGCCGGGCACAGGGGCTGTGGTGGATGGGTCTTCTGCGAGGCGACGGCGACCAGCTTGCAGGTCTTGCATGATCCGGTAGGATCATCTCCATCCACTTTGCACTAGGTAGTTGGTTCTTGTTAGTAAAGCAGATGGCTATACAGTTATGTAGTCTCGAGTCTCAGGCTGACGGGGCTGGGTGTCACAACAGGGGGTTTCGATGGAAGGGTGCTGCTGACTGGCCGCCTTTACGCGTGGTGACAGGAGAAGGTCTTCGGCATCGTCTTCATCGAGAGAGTCCGAATTCGGCAGCACAGCACGAGGTGCCGTGGTTGTGGTGACTTGTGTAGTAGAAGAGGCAGCAGCATCGACACGGAGGCTGGACGAGGACGCCCCATCCGGATCCGGACTCCGAGCCTCGGCGTTTTGTGTCGCCGCATCTCGCGTCTCCGTAGCAGCATCCGTCGGTTGTGCTCCTCTGTCCTCGCGTTGTTGATTCGCGCGGCGTCGTTTCGACCGGGGAGCTGCCTTTTTGGTTTGCTTTCAAGAAGAGCCTGTTAGCTCGAGAACTGCCACTGAACGAGCTGCCGCTGAGCTGCCACTCCCGCGTGGCTCCAGGGTCCAATATCCATCCAACGCCTTGTGTCTATGTCCGTCGGCCCAAGGGTCCAGGCCTCGAAGTTGCCGACGGCAACTCCCACAAGCTTGGAATCCCCATGGCCCCATCTAGTAATCCATCAGACCCGTTCGTTCTTCGGCACAGCCTTCCAGTTCTCGCACCTCGTACTCCATCCTCATCGGCGTCACGACGATGAACTGGACGCTTGGTGCTCTGACCTCTCTGGCACTCATGGAATAAACAGCGGTCAAGTCAACGTGTCATCCATTCCATTCCACTCATCGGCCGCCCTCCTATCAACAGACGCCTTCCTACACTCGAATATTCGTACTGTACACGGCGTTTCTCTCTAGCTGAAGCTACTTACACTGCAGCGTAGTATTATGCAGCATCCCGTGAATCTAGATATAAGGTGGAGAGAAGGGGGAACACACAGCTCCGCAACGGAGGGGCCACGAAGAAGGCGGATCAACCAACGAGGAGAGTTGACTTACGCGGATCCCAGGCCGGTTCTCGTTAGTCGCCGCCATTCCGAAGCGACGAATCGAAGGTAGTTTGGCCCCCGGTTAACCCTGCCAGGGCGGTTGGTGAGAGGGTGCTAGCTGTTGATTACTTGGTTGTGTGTACAGTCGGGGGAGCGGGTATGGCACGATTGAAACCGGGCACAAACGGGCAGCGGAAAAGAAGGATGCAATGGCACAGCCCACAAGCCGCAGTCTACAGGGAGGGAGATGGGCAAACACCCACTTGTGTCTCGCGAGATACTACGTAGGCCTAGACCAAGAGGGAGACAGGAGTGGCGCCTACCGTAACAGTCCCTGGTCAGTAAGCGTCGGGCAGTCCCAGCACTGCCATACGGGAGTGCAGCCTTGTACTCTACACGCTATTGTGCCAGGACGAGCCACCCACTGCTTGTGCAGAGTTACGAGGTGTATACAAACATCCAGACTCGCTGTACATGGGGCTTGGTAGCAGCTCAAAGTGCAACTGCCGCGGGCCTCAAAGCCTCGTTGACTGAGGTAAGGGTTCGCAAGCCCTCTCGTGTCTCACTCTCTCTGTGTGCGTGTGAGCCGTGAGCAGCCGAGTACCTTCTACGTACGTACATACAAACCGAACCTGTAATGCAATCAGTGAGCAGCCACTTGGTATGGACGAGGATGTGTCTCTCTGGGGGTGCAATCGCCCGGGCAAGCAAGGATTGTGGATAGACAACCCCTGCTCAGACAGCCACCAATCATGGCCCACTGGGCTCCATGCAATTCCATCTTGTTTCCTCACCCGTCTACTTTCACACTCGGCGAATGCCAAATGCTCGAGCGACGCTGACGGGTGGATGGCTGATGTAACGGCCAGGTAAGCCATCAAGACTGCGAGAGCCTCCAACGTGCTGTATCCCGCAGGTGGATACCTCAACCAAGACACTGAACCACTGATTCATCTCAGTGAGACGGCGAGAGATATGTGCCAATATGGGTTTGAACTGGAAAGCCCCGCGACTGTTCCCTGTTGTCTCGTCTCGGCTCGCTTGGATGATATCTCCGTGAGGCGCAATTATGCGTATTGGCTTGCCGTGTCTGAGCAGCCACCACAGCAAGCTGCTTTCCCTTCCACAAATGACCGAAGCACCACTGGAGCAAAGGGAAGGCCGGTCAGATCAGTTGAAGGAGAAAAAAGAAAGGGGAAAAAAGGGAGAATTTCAACTGGCAAAAGGGGTCGACGTCGTGGGTACGTAGCCAGCCTCACCCGACCGACTTGCCCATCTGTATTATTCCTACACTTGGACCAAGGATCCCACTCATCCATCTCTCATGACCTCCCAGATTGCTTTTACAGACGATGCTCTCTTAGTAGCTAACTTGACTAGACTGGCGGCTGAACATCTCGTGCATCTTGGATCTTCAGCTAAAGCCTAGTCGCCTTGCCTTAGCTCGTGATTTAGAATCCCCCGGGTTCGGGCTTCGACGCTTGACTGTCCTAGTCTCGAAAAGGTGACGAGCAGGGGCCGTATTTTGAGTCTGGCCGAGGGAAGTGGTATCGTGCGTCTCTCGCAACTATTGCGCGCTCCCTCTAACAGTATGGCACTTCAACAGCCCTGCATCTGCTCTCTGCATGGCACTTGAGGCCACGTCGAATGCAAAGAAACGTCTGACTCGGCTACGTCTATCTTGCATGCTGTATGGCGTATCCCATCCGCCATGAGACCTCGAGCACGTTGAAAACCACAAGCATTCTGCAACCGGCTTTGAAGCCCCCCCCCCGGGCTCTGCACAACGTCTCCCACCTCGCATTGCCTTGCCAAGTCTCGTCGATGGGTTGCAGCTCATAAAATACCTCCGAATATCCTTTCCGCAAGCCCTCAGCTGTCGTGACCGGCATCGAATCAATTGTTGGCCCCCCACGACTACCTTCCCCATCTCGACCTGGTGGCCGCCGGCGAGTGTGACGCCGTTGAGCTTTCGACCAACAGAGAGCATCTCAATAGCTGCACATCCCCCAAAGTACTGGTTGTATGACGTCCAGCTGGCATCACGGGGCTGGTGTTGAAGCCAAGGACCAACAAAACAGGACTATGGTCAGCATTGGGGGTAAAGATTTCCACGAAGGCGCGGAATATGCGTATCAACTGCCGTTCTCTTGAGCGTTTGGGCCCAAGGGGGTAGGGAGCTGGAGGTTATAAATGACCCGAGGGCTGCCCTCCCTTGGACAGTGACAATCACTCTAGCTCAACTTGATTTGAAAAGAGCATACTACTTGAATTGCAATCCCACAGCTTTCTAGCTTTACTTTCTGTACTACCATCGTGTCGTTCCATCTTTCATCTTCAATCTCAAGGAAGAACACAATCATGGCTTCGACAGACGGCACCCTAGACTCGGCTCTGCGTCTTCCATACGACCACAAGTTGGACGCCAATCAATATGTAGACGCTAATAGTCCAGGCGACTTACTCGTAAAGCAGTCAGCCGGCAGCACTCTGACCGGGCCATTGGTCTGGTCAGGGGCTGATTTCGGAGACAAGCAGCCTTACACGCTCCAGCTGAGCAAGGACGATGTCCTTGAGATTAGCAGTGCTCTTGCTGAGTTCAAAAGTCAGGAACCCGAGACATAGTGGCGGCTTGAGGTGCCACCTTTTTCGAAGCTAACAGATAGTTACAGAGCTCGGGCTGGATGTGGAAGATGTCTCTCACGTCAATTTTCCGCTCCCCGGCCTCTCCCGCCGCCTTGGAGCCTGTTCAGAGACTCTCCATCTCGGCGGCGGCTTCTTTCTTGTTCGAGGGCTGGAAGCCGCCCGTTACACCGTCGAAGACAGCGTCGTCATCTTCTTGGGGCTCGCGAGCTACATCGCCGAGAAAAGGGGCCTGCAAGACCGCAAGGGTAACATGCTTTGTACGCCTCCCTGAGACCCTGACGTCTCACCGTGCTTTCCCTTCGTCCTCCCAGATCTAATGTGATAGCTGATAACCTCAGCACATGTCACCGATTCGAAGCAGTGGACCATTCCGGCGAGCGGTCGATATGGAATCCACACCAACGAGGCACTGGTACGTCCGCCCTGGCATGTCTGGATTGCCCCTGGGCTAATGAACATACTTTTCAGCCGTTCCATACCGACATGGGCTGTGACATTCTGTCCCTGCAGGTTCGCAACAGCGCGAACAAGGGCGGCTGTACCTATCTGAGCTCTGCTTGGTGGGTGTTCAACGACCTGCTAAACAGGGAGCCAGAGGTCCTCAAGACCTTTCTAACCCCCAACTGGCCCGTCCAATTGTAAGGGACCTTGGTCTCACCGTCTCACTGCCCTAGAAGGCGTCTCTGATGAATCGGTGTCGCAGGTCTGGTCGGCGAGCCACTTACTACCTCGCCCCAGTCTTCTCGTTCCACGACGGCAAGCTCCTGGCCAGCTTAGACCCTCATCGACTCGGACCGCACCCGAGCATGACCGAGTCCAAGATCCCTTCTCTGACAGTACTCAGCGCCATGCTCTCCAGGCCGTTTCCGAATCGGCCGCTCGAGCGGAGCTGCAGCTAGCACTGGAGATGGGGGATATCCTTTTCCTCAACAATCTCGCTCTGCTCCACAGGCGAGACCACTACCAGGATGGCCAGGAGGCGTCTCGTCACATGGTCAGACTCTGGCTCCGGAGCCAGAAGCTCGGCTGGGCCATCCCTGACTCCATGCGTCTTCCCTGGGAGGCAGTCTATGGAGAGAACCGAAAGGTCAGGGCCAGAATCTATTCCCTGATTCGGTTGCAGAGTACCCCGTCTAGCGCTATAAAAACACCTCCGCGGCCTTCGTGATCGAGGATGATGCTGACGGATCCGACACAGACTAATGAACACTGTTCTTTCCTGAAAGAAGTGCGAGCAATCCTGCGGAGCTCTTGCTTTTACCCACGCCGTACCACAGATTGAATTTATCCCTCCCCCCCTGGCAGCACATTGAACCTGATTGGATTTTATTTGAAACCCTCACTTAACATGTTTTGCTTCCCTCGTCATGGGAAGCACCAATGTCTTGTTCTATCCGAACGCGTGTTAATGTTTAAGACAGATCATGCATGTTCTGCTCCTTAGTTTCAGCTACCTACTTAAGATAGCCACCAAATTGATACTGTCCCCTACAAACTTCTACCGAACTGTCCTCCGTCTCTCCCTGCTCTACGCCGCCTGTGCCACATAACACGCGTCGCATCCTCATCAGCATCATAGAGCGGTAGTACGGTTCCTCGCCAGGTCTCACTCTCGGAGCTGCCGCCTGATCCCCGAAGTACGTTGAAGCCCCCCAGATCCCGGCCCACCTACCAGCACCTGCTGCTTGTCATCTTGGACGAAATGGGGTGGGTTCTTTGCTAGAAGTATATTCTCGAGCCGTCTCTAGTAGCCTCACTCGAGCCGAGCGTAGCTTGACGCTTCTGCAATGCTTCGGACATATCTTATCCACACCACACGCCGCCATGCTAGCACCCTCACTAGAGACGGTTGCATCACATACACCACGTCACCCACATATGCTCATTTAAGTCATATGGTGCTGTGATATTTCCAGTGGCGCTAGGGCTCCAATCTGCGCGATTGTCAAAGTCAAAAAGGCTTGTCAGTCCTCCGCTGTCCAGGAGTGGTCAGCCCTGACTCAGTCCAAACTCGTCCCCCCACCTCTGTGACACGAGCGTATGTGTGGCAGCATAAAGAACTAGCTCATGTCGAGCTCTTCTTGTCTCTTTTTACTGATCCTTCGGAGTCCGGAGGGACACCCGCGACCCTTGCTCGGGTTCAGCCAGCCAACTTTGCTAACCTAACCCCCTTTCTAGCTTTGTAGGTGCCACCGTACCACCCTAAGGATGCTCCACCGCTTCAACAATGGCATCTGCAGGTTCTGCCAGGCTGAGAAGGCCAGTGGAAACCGATAGAGGACGACCGGAGATGCACTGATGCCCAACCCCTCACAGAGACGCGAATGTTGGGATTGCTTGCGGGCCGGGGGTGTCCCAGACTTCAGTGTTAAACTAGCAATGGCAGGCTGATGGGCTTCGTCAAATTGACGCCAAAGGCTTAGCAAGGTCAAATAACTAGGCCGTCGAGAGAAGGTGTCGGTGCTTCTGCATCATGTTTGCTAAGTAATATCAACTAAGCCATCCCTTGCTAGAAACTCGCTCGCTTGACAGGTCCATCGATGCACCGAGTCTCCCCTTGTACTACGATGCTGGATTTGAAGAATAAACACTACTTTGACAGACGTATCACGCCGAGACCTACGCCACAGGCATGCATATGGTTGTGTACTACTGAACGCACATTTGGTCGCCAAATTAAGCCTTCGGCATACGTTGTTCGATCCCTGAAGGTAACCCGAACATCGCCGGCCCGAAGCTACCAGCCTGTTTCTTGCTGCCTCGTCGGGGATGGATGGAGAGGGGGATTCTTCCTAGATCTGGTAGCTCGGGTTTGGTCGGAGGGTGGATGGCCTCGCTGCTTGACTCCCCAATCATGAGGTCAATGGGTTGTTGGGGCGGCCTACCTGTTAGCCTTGACGTAGACTAATCACACATTGTCGCCAAGATCGCCTCAATATCAAAATACCAGGCCAAGACCCTCGTATCGGAACGTCTCCGAGTGTGTCTTGATGTCCTCACGAAGAGTCTTCTGGCTCACAGCGGGTTTCCCGTTTTGGCGGATGTCGCAGAGAGGCTGATCAATATAGCTCCCTGCATAAGGATAAGGAGCTTCTTGTCTGGGACACGGAAGCCCAATTAAGGACATCCGCCATCACTACACCTCGATCTACCTGCATTGGTATCTTACAAGGATGATCTTGTAACTCTACCAAGGATTGTGAGCGGGGAGAGAGATGATTTCGCAACATGGGCGTACTCGGCTTTAGGATCCATATCCAAGGTAGTTACAGTACGTAAAGGGATCGCTGGACATGGGAAATTAGCTCACCGTCTTTCCGCTGGCACACCGAACAAGTCTGCTTCCGCTAACATGGGATATTATTCAGCTCCCTAGGTCTGTGTGTATTATCAGTGCCTCCTGAAGGGTCATGCCAAGACAGCCATGAGCCCAACCAGAGCGCCGACTACTCCTACAGTTACAGCTGCTGCTCCACCAGTAGAAATTTCCGTGGCCTCAACACCGGTTGTCTGCACACTCGAACTAACTACTGTGCCTTGACTCTGAAAGCCGCTGGAAACTGAAGACTCGGGAGGAACAGAAACCTCAACGCTCGGCTCTGGCGCGCTAGCCGTACCGCAGACACCGCAGCAGCTCTTCGCTCCCAGACACGTTGTATCTATGCTGACTTGATGAACGGTAGCAGTTGTCGTTCGAGTAGCCACGACGGTCTCCTCCCCTGTCAATGTAGAATACGCTTCCACAACCGCTGTCTTTATTGTAACTGATCGTGTACGCACCAGCGTTGTTGTTATAGGTTCCTTGGACCACCAGGTCTCCACAACTGTCTTCGTTACAGTCACATCGCTCGAACACAGTTCCGAAATCACCACGCTGCTGAAGCTGTTCGCAGTCAGGCTTGACGCAGCAGAAGCGAAAGACGACGCCTTCGTGGCTATAGAGATCGGGGCCGATGGCGAAGTCGAGTACAAAGACGTAGATGACTCAGAATAGTCACTTGCTGTGTCATAGGCCGTAGCGCACAAGGTAGAAACATCTGGGCCGCTGGGGACACTGGATGCCAAGCTACTGGCTGGCCTGGAGCGCACAGTAAGAGAAGTGTCAGAAGGTGAGACATCTGGGGACCTTACCTCGTCAACGTAGACAGTGTCAGAACAATACACTTCTGCGTGCATATGGTTGTTTTAGAAAGTGGTTGAAGCGTAGACAAGGCATAATGTTCCGTTTTCGTGGAGGTGAAAATCAGGTCCAATGTCACAGTAGTGGTCTGCGTAGTAGTTTCAAAGGCGGTTTCAATAGAGAGCTCGTGGCCAGTGGCCGTATACTCTGTTTGAACTGAGGAGTCTTTTGCGGATGCGATTCCTGCCGCCAGGAGAAGAAGAAGAGGTGCAAAGTGCATGGTTTCTGCGAGGTAACGACAGCTAGAGGATCTATTCAAAGTATTCAAAGAGTAATGGTCCATCCATCTACAGAGCCGGGATCTTCCTCCTCTATATTGTAGACGATGCTTCTTTGACCGGTCGGGGTGTTGGTCCTTTGCACTACACTGATTTTGTGGACGCTAACCAGAATGTCGAACCCGGGATGTTTGTTCAGGAGCAGCTCGTTGGCGGTGAGAGGCCCGATTGACATGCAGGGAACCCAGTCTTGTCAGCAGAGCTGGTAGAACATTTAGCAGGATCCCTATTAAGGAGCCCGTCTGACGCTGGAGGCGACAGTTTGATTCACAAAGGCGGCAAACGGCTTTGGTGTTGTGGTTGTGGAACGTTTTCTAACCTGTCATCCCAGACTTGTGCTGTTGGCTCGGCACTTGCAACAGCCATGCAACGTTCGATGGAGGGAATAAATCAAGCGATGGGTATGTAGGATACTAGGTATTCTTCGTTGGTATTCACGACGGGTACGACGGTTCGGCACGGATTCGATTTGCGTGGATGGTAGATGGCGGCATGGTCGCTCAAGCTCGTGTGTTCGGAATCGATGGTCGGTCTAGGTGGTTTAATCTTCGAGAACAGGTTGAACAGGATGGCCCAATGATTCTTCGAGGGTTCGAGTTGGTAGCATTCTATGATGGGCTTGTCGAGGGGGAAAAGGTGCAACTTTCAAGCAGGGAAAAGGCGATGACCGGCGAAACAAAGCGACAGGGTAGTACTACCCGTGACTTTGACCGCACAAAATAACAAAATAAACAACCATGACACGGCATATGTGGGCACATATAACAATCATCTGTCCGGTATTACACCAGATTGTATGAAGGAAAACTGCGCGAATATGTCAAGGAAATGGGGGGGGGGGGGGGGGTTGGGGTTTNNGGGGGGTGGGGGTCAGGGTTTGAAGGAATATCAACGCTAAACAGTCAACATTTAATGCCAGCTCTCTTTGCTCGTAGACCCACGGAGACTGATGTTTAATCGACAAAGTTTAAGCAGGGAAGACCGGCGGTCTCGGCTGCCATTCCTATTTCAAAGTTAAAACAATTGCCGTCGGTATCTCGATTTCTCGCCGGGCGCGGCGCCGATATCTCAGATTCCTCATCCGACCACCCGAAACAATCTACACTTCATTAGCTAGATTCAGGGTTTGTGTCTCAAACTCAGCCTCAAGACGAGACACAGCGTGTCGCTGCTAGTACGAGCGACCTCGTTGAGAGATTAGACGGATAGGCCTATTGCTTTGTCCGGTCTCGACCCTTTTTGACTGGGTATCTCGGGAAGCCGCGTTGACATCATTTAATTGCTTGACAATACCCCCACAGGTCTCAGAGACGTCGGTCCCTGACGCAGATGAGATGCCACAGGTATGCAAGCTTGCGGTTCGGCCCTCTACACAATTTAATATCCGAAACCGCCTGCACCCACCACAAACACAGTTCGCTGGACCCAGGGCAGGGTGGATCCCCGCATTCCATACTTCATCTTTGGCCGTCAATAGTTCCACTCTGAATTGGGAGTGATCTTACCAGGGCTTCTTAAAGACGTGACGACAATGTCAGGAATAAAACGCGACGCAGATTGTACTAATAGGGGAATATTAGAATACCGCGCCCAGCACAGCGTACTTAGCAAGCTTGAGCTGTATTACTGATCAACTCGACACCCTGGACTCTGAAGAACACGGAATCGACTGATGTCATGAGGCGTATGGCGCTAGATCGGACTCTAGACCGGGAGTGGCGGTCTAATGTCTCGGGTATCATTCCGAAGACCAAGATTGGATCGTGCAGGCTTCGTAATTGAGCCCACTATCGTCAACTTCATTGCTTCAGGTTTAAAGTGGTCAAATGAACTGTCTTGTGGAGAGGTTGGAACCATTCATTTTGACACAGGTGCTCCCTGGAAGTACCCGGGGAACCAACGTGATTAACAATATTGCCTGATAACAGGGCAAGGCCACTGCACGGCATTCGTTTATATTCACGCCGTGACGGAGGTCTTGTGTGAAACAAACAAGATTTGACATTCTGCCCGGGTTCTTTCCCAAACACAAGGTGTCATACAGCTCAATCAGGAGTCTCTAGACATTGATTGAGCCGCTGCAGGCAGCCTAAGCAAGATGGCACAGTCTATCTCGCGTTAATCCGTGACATTTTTGCTTTTGAATGATTCGACTAGGTCCAGCTAGACATGAACGGAGCACGCCGGCATTCTTGCAGGTGGGTCGTAGGTCACAAGTCCTGGCAGTGCAATGCGGCAGAAGCATGGAAGGCTTATTTCACCGAGATATCGTAGCTGCTCTAAGAGCGGAAAGTGTCAGCGTTGCCGGCTACAACGAGGTTCTGCCGCACTCTGGGTGTAGGGGGGACTATTACTTTTTCAAGACTGGGGAAATAGAGTAAGGTAGTCTATGAGTCACTTGGCAGTGATTGCGAAATTTTGCATACCGCGCTCGGCGACTGTCGGGACGAAGTCAAGATGCGGAGCCGGTTGCTCGGTGATAATTGTGGGTTACCTCCGGTTTGACGTCCGTCCAGCTCCGTGGACAGTGCAGGGCGACGGATGGGAGGAGCGGCCCGCATCTAAATATGCAGCTTTGAAGTGTGTAAGCTCTTGCCTTGAGCCGGAATCTGATATTTTTTCCTCTGACCCCCTTTTATGGTTTCAATGAGAACCCCCTGACGTGAGACACTGCTATCCCTTCTAGCCCTTTTAGAAGGATTCCAATTAGCTGTGCTCGCTAATCAACTACCACGTATGATTGACTGACAGGGGAGGAAGAAAATCCCTAGCAAGAAGCCGTAGGGATAGTCAACCGCATGGCTAAGTTGGCGAGTTGGACTGATTCGGATTTCTGAAGCTGGATAATGAACTGATCTCATACAAGCCCAGGCAACGGAGCTTGGTACTGAAGGGTTGAGACAAGGATACGAGGATGTGGGCAAACTAACGCCATGGATAGGAACAGCAAATATAAAATTGGACTAAATACAGTGAAATAGCACAATACGCCAAGAATGAGCGAAAGCAGCATGAGCTAGTGTAAAAGTTTTGTTAAGCTTGAGACTCCAAGAATGAGTGCTGAACAAACGATTAAGAGTATTGAAGGAAGAGGAATGTAAAGACCTGCCCTGCCCACTATAAGGGAGATGTTGACTTCAAGTAGGATCCCTCGTTGATCCTACATTGTTTCGAATATAGGTGTTGATTTTCACTGTCACAGCATTAGAATACACCAACTAGAAGGTTCCTGTGAGATTCACTGACTAGGGCAACATTGTTTTTATAACCCGTCACGTCCGGCTTTTAGAAAGTTCTACTTTTCGCATGGTCTGTTGTATCTACACGCACGACATGCCTCATAGCGAGTAGACCCCACAACCAGATTTCGCCCTATGCCCATCTTAATCTCTTCCATGAACAATTTGAACGCGTCCCAGCCACCAAGCATCAGTAGCCTGGGCAGCCCTCAAGCTGCAGTGCCAGAGATGATTCGATTGTGCGAGATTGTTGAGGGAAAGACGCCATCGCTGTAGATCGTTCGCTGTGTGGGCAACGTTTAAGTCATGCAAATTGTGAGGAAGGGTATGCGAGTACAGATATCAGATCGTGCGAATCGTGGACTTTCTTCTCTAAACAGATACTAGTACGTTTTAACATCAAGAGACTCGGCATATCCTCACCTCTCTTAGATTCTGCATTGGAATCCCTAGGTAGCACCTAAAGTCCCTGGGAGAGCTGGTTCTCCAGCCTCTGTCTTCGTAACCTGGGGCTTGGAACCGACTGTTTGTCTGCGGTTCCGGTATAGTCTTCCTTTCACATCACTCGAGTAGAACGGCACATAACAGCTTCCGATCTATCAGGATCACCACATCTGCTGCAGTACTGAGGATCCTATCCTGCTGAGAAAAGGAGATAGATCGGTAACCCATTAACTGTGACAGTCTCAGGTGCTTCGGTGACAGATATTCGGTGGTGGACTTCGATCATCAACCCTGAGAAACATAGCTGTGATGATTGGGCAGAAGCGCGCCACGAGATTCCATCATGTCTCTCTTAGAGGAGGAGCTACTAATCAGAGAGGGCGGCTTCAGACAAAGGCGGAGCGAAGGAAAATAATTTCACCCGGAGGCTCAATGTGTATTTCAAGACTCCCCGCTGATCTCTGCATCCTGTGCGGAGCAGATACTCGGACAAGACCTTACGATACCCTGAACTCTCTTCAAGGGTGCTCATGTCCAATATCGAGCCATCCCTCAAACGACGGGCCGCTTCCCCAGTTCCCAGCTGGCTATTGCGACAGGAGTACTCCCCGGATAGATGACGTCTTTTTCATCAGCCTTGCTGGACGTACAATAGAATAGCCAGGGCCTTTTCGGACCGAGCATAAACACACCAGGTTGCGTTGGGTCTAGCGGCGGGGAGAGCAGGACAGGGGTAGTTTTGCTAGGCTGGGTGTTTCTCCGCGTTAATGAAGGGGGCGGAGAAGGACAATGCCACGGAGAGATGGAACAAAATGGGACGAGCGGGCGAGAGACCAACCCCGAAGAAGACGCTGAGACTGCGGTCCGGCATCAAGGGAGTGAAACGTCCAAGTCGCCTGAGCCTGGAATGAAAGTGTTGCTTCTGTGTTCCGTGATGGGCAATGCGAGCGCCGAAGGGGCTTTCGCCTCACGAGTCGTGCCCGGCCACGGCGACAAGACGCACCAGTGTCTTCTCGAAGCTGAACTAAGCACGGCCAGGCCGGCAGCTAGTACGTAGTACTCCACGATGAGGCCACTCAGCTTGACCCTATGCAGGCAATTGGTGACATTGGCCCGGCCCACCGCTAGGAGACCCCGGTACTAGTAGCCCGGACAGGATTTTCAAGGTATACAGTGCATAGAAGCAGTTGGTAACGGAGCTATTTTTCATGGCGAGGGACGCACTGTGGTGGCTGTCGCACTAGGTGAAGCGTCTGATGGTGGTAACTCGCAACCTATTTGTTTCTATTTCTGTTCGCTACGGGTATCTTCAGAGCGACCGCTAACGTGTAGTGGTCTTAAGTAGGTGGGCGAATTCCTCTTGCAAAAGCATCTCTCAAACCTGGTCGAGGTGAAGGACCGTCGCGACTGCGAGTCCTTTTGACACAGAACCCCAAACTCCATCAAAACGCAAGGCACATCAATAGGCACATCAATAGGCACATCTCCGGGACCCTTGACGAGATACTCTCCTTCCCCCCTTTGCTAGCCGGACGACGAAGTCCGATGTGCCTTTGCATTTGCCTCTCACGAAGCTGGTGCCCGCAACTCGCGCGCTAGACTGCTAGTCCTGGATGATAGACTCATGCTCCGGGACGGGGCCGCGCGGAACCCTTCGGCGACGGCGAGCGGGACGTCGAGGTAGAATCCCCCGGCGTAGGACTTGAAGAACCCGCCCACTCCCGAATGCCGAAGCTGAGGCGATTGCGCCAGCCGTGCTCGTGTATCCGCCGCCGTGTAAAGGGACCTCCCGAGGACTCCTACCCTACTAGGTGCCTGTCGCCGGTGAATCTCCGGACTCCGGTATCATGTCGCTGAGAAGCACGGCTTTGCGTTGTTGGTAGGTCTGACTGGGCTTCCCGACAAAGTCAGCGGTGGCCCTGGCTATGTGAGTCGAGGCTCCAATGACGTAGTTCCGGTAACGGGATCCCATCAACGGTTGACAATCCTGATACCCTTCGCTTCGTTGCTAGAGGGAGGTCCGTTGATCTTCGGCGCTTGGTAATGGAGTCTGACACAAGAACTTACAGACGGACCTTCTATATGTCACTCTTTGCTGGAACAAAACGCCTGTCGCTAGCCTAGGTAGTTTGATCTGACTCTTACAGACCTACGCAACGGGTTGGTTCCTCAAAGTGTCGCATTCAGACTTTCCAGCGAGAGGTTGGCGTGGAACGACCTTACTCTGTACAAGTATCGTTCTCACTCTCCATCCGTGAATCCAACCCTGCCTCAGCCTGGGCCGCCTCAGTTGTAAGACAGAGGTGTAAACAATACACAACGATATATGAAGCCAGCCCGCGGGCTTGCTAACTGACGCTGGTGACCAGCACTAAGCGCAAGGGATTTTGAACGTTTCAGCCAGAAGAAGGCATTCAGACACAGGCACAGGCTCCAAGTCGATTACCCTGCGCCAGTCTTTGATGACGTCTCCATGAGTACCACTTAAAATACCAAACAGACTACAAGGTAGACCGGGGAGAAGGGAAAATGCGTACCTCTGCCAGGTTAGCTACTCGATGACACTATAGGAAACGTAGTTGGCAGAAGCGTCATCAAACGGGCTGACTCGATGCAACTGTCGATAGCTGCTCTGGCCTCTCGAACGAGACGGGGTTGGTTCTCGAATTCCAGGTCCTTAAATCAGGGCCCGTTGTGGCAGGCTTCATTTCGCATGGTTCGTCAGTTTCGAGATTGTGAAGATGAGACGCTCAGTGTGGCCGTGATGAATACGCTTATTCGCGTATTTGCGGTATGTTGTACCTGGGCTGAGGGCATAGCGACCCCACCTTTAGGGAGGTTTGTTGCTAGATTGGTCAACTTAGTGAATACGGGAACTGTATTCGGCGTATAGACTAACTAGTGTCAAAGATCTCATTGAATACAGTGTGGTATAATAGAAGCAAAGGGGAACGATGTAAACGAAGCGCTTCTACAGAGCCGCAATTATATATACCATAACGCAGGAGTATAAGAAGAATGTCGCATCTAAGCCAAAGATTCTTTTGTCACTGCTAAGCCAGACAGCCCTATAGACAAGCCGCTGAACAATACGACCCCACATCGATGGACTTCGATAAAGCGCAATATCAGAATTGACAGCCTCAACAGAAGGCGTCACCCGACAACATGGCAGCAACCGCGTATGTCTTTTACGATTACAACCCGTCGTTAGCAGCAGTAGTTATTTTGTGGTTGTATTCGGCATTTCGGCCCTTCTTCACATTTAGCAACTCACCCGCAACCGAACATGGTACTTCATCCCGTTCGTGATCGGCTGTCTCTGTAAGTCAGATTTCTGGGATTGAGCTACCCTAGAACCGCGAGCTAACCACAAACTTCGCAGTCGAGGCCGTCGGTTACGTGGGACGTGCCATGTCTGCACAGGAGGCACCTGGCTTCACCAAGAGCCCCTACATCATTCAGTCGATCGTGCTGCTTCTTGGACTGGCTCTCTATCTACATGGTCCTTGGCCGTATCATTGTTCTTCTCGACGCTGGAGAGTTCTCCCTCATCAGGACGAGCTAGTTGACCAATGTTTTCGTTCATGGTGATGTTTTTATCTTTCCTAGCTCGGGGTGGTGGCAAGTTACGCTCAGCATGACAGGTCTTCTAGCTGTTGCCAACACTCGGTGCTGTAGGTGGTGTCATGCTCTCGACAGCCAAGACCCTGGACGACGTCAAGAGCGGAGAGAACATCATCATCGGCGGTCTGGGCATCTAGATCCTCTTCTTCGGCTTCTTCATGGTCGTTACCCTCGTTTTACACCTGCGCATCCGGGAGAAGACTACCGGGAAGTCGTACGAACTCGCCGTGCCGTGGCGCAAGTTACTGTACGTCCTGTACATCACGAACATGTTCATCCTGGTGCGATCGGCCTTCCGTGTGGCCGAGTACATACTAGGCAAGGACGGAGCGCTGCAGTCGAACGAGTACTGGCTCTACATCTTCGACGCGCTGCTGATGGGCCTCGTGGCCGTGCTCTTCAACTGGTTCCACCTGAGCTGCGTGATCAACCGCGAGGCGGATGTGAAGCGCATCGCGAGCATGGATGGGTGCTTGATGGAGAGCCAACCATACGAGCCCCGTCGCTCGAGACACTCGCACTCGGGGCACTCGAACTCGGGAAACGGATACAAGTGAAGGCTTCGGTCAACGGCTGGCGCAAATCGATAACCAGGGATGACGAGAGTGTCTCTATTGGCTCGAGGGCAAGCATTTCAGTCACGCCACGCTCGAGGGATAACGCAATGAGGAGGCGGAAATGACTGTTTGGGATGCATTCGGGCCTCGTTGCGAATGGTGGACATGGAGACTGGGCAAAGCTAATTGAACAGAGCATATTGGCATGTACAGCAGTACTTTTGCTTTGTCTGAGGATGGGCTTGGGGGTGGGGGGGGGACAAGAGCCACTGTCTCGAAGATGGGAATTTCTTTTGTTGGTGTCTGAATCTAGGGCGGCATTGACTTTGTGATGATGGCAGATCGCTTTTCGGAGAGGACTTAAGAGATTGCGGATCATGGTAATGCTGTCAGAGAGGGAGAGAGACATGCATAGCTTGGCAACTAGCATAAACTATAGGATATGTGCCAAGACGGTAGTTCGTCCACTATGTATCTGAACCACGATGATCACCACGTCAATCACTATGCTATTTGGTTTCGAGGCGAACGCCAAACATGTGATTAGAGACGCTAAAAGGGTTCTCGGAGACTTTCCCATGCCTCAGAAAGATCGCCGCATCCGTAGAGCCGGGTCAAGGGGGCTCGTCGGTCCAGCAGAGCATTATCGACGACCCGACGATGAGGTGCTGGATCCCTCTGGTATGCCACCATGCCCCTGGCTTCGATGCTCGGCCAGAATGCGAGACTGGTCTTCTCGTTCAGTTGAGGCAGCACAGTTTATTAAGCGGTTGAGACTTGTGTCTCGACGTGGCAGTGATGTAGTCTACTAAGCTATCTGGTAGGCAATGGTGTTTCTCACGACGGTTGCTTCGGCCGATCATTGCCTATACCATTGCAGCGGTATTTGCTGGGCCACCATCAACCGCTAGGCTGGAAGGCAACGGGACCATGGGCCGATAGGAAGGAAAGACTGATAGAGAGACGGCAAGACATTCCAAAGGAGAGGACTATGGCGGTGGTAGCAAGGGAGTTGTGAGTCTGAGGTAGCGTACGGAGTACCAAAGAACCGGATTCAGCTGAGCGAACCCGCGACTCGACGATCAGTCAATGCCTCGCTTGGAGAGAGGGTGGGCTCTGTCTCTGGCTGGAGATTGTGAGGGCATGCCGTGATCGAGGTGGGCAAGTCACACTGTGCAATGACCTGCATGACCAATCCAATGCGGTAAACTTCGTACTGCCGCTTACAAGCCTGAGCCTGGCTGTTTTTATCCGACTAGATCAGTTGGCCGTTCGTATATATGACAGAGGACGAAACGTGGTGATTCCGCTTTTGCGAACATGCCTTTGTCACAATGGCTCGAGGCTAGGACCGGGAGTGCCCGACTCAATGGAGCCAGCAGAGGCTGCGGATCCTCGGCAGGCTGGGGGGGGACCTGTTAGTTCGTCGCGGGAGAGTTGATGGAGGCTAGCGAAAACATGATGTGATATAAGATGGGTCATGGGAAAGGCGGCTACGGCGGAGAAAAGCAATGCTTCGAACAGAAACCCGAGACAATTGATTGGAAGCGGAGCCGAAACCGGACTCCCAAGGCAAAAATGTCACGCGTAAACAGGATTCAGACCGACAGAAAGACGAAGAAAGATCAGAACATGTATCTGGAGGAGTCCTTTCGCCGCCAGGACCGGGCACCACCGGTACACACACACACTGTGCTTCTTCCGCCGGCTTGCCTGCCTGCCCGGCGTGCGTCCTTTTGAGTTCCCGGCTTGCGGCACAGTGCGCGCAACCGAGCCGAGGTACCTGAGTGTAACGCTGGTAGCGGCGTCCAATGAACGGGGCATCCGACGGGCGGACCGCGCCCCGATGTGGCCAGGACTGCCGCGTACAGTTTACACTAGGAAGGAAAAAAAAAAAAAAAAGAACTGGTCCTGAGAATTCTCGGCTACAACAGTGGGAGGCGAGAGAATGTTGTCAGCGGCTTTTTGTGTGCTTTGTCTCGGTCGTTTTCTTTTGCCATGTTTTGTTTTTGTTTTGTCTTGTTTTACCTGGAGTTTGTCGGTAGTTGTATGAACACATCCACTCAACGTTAGAGACGGTTCCAGCCTGTCGTCTCGCGCCCCCCCCCCCCTGGACGATTGGGCTGAGGACGGAGTCGCCCTGTCGAGAGTTTTGCGCGGCCGTCTCGCATTCTCATTGGCTCCTGTGCAGTCGCACGGGATGCAGGTCATATTGAAAGGATCTGCGCACTGCCCTGTGCACTGTGGCATCCAATGCGACGTTACAGCGAAGTGCTGGCCCAGTTGCCCAGCTGCCTGCGTGTTCCCATCCCGTCGGTTCTCCCCCCCCCGGGCTGTCTGTCACCCGTGTCTCTCGCCCTGGTCCGCTCAGGCGAGCGTTGCCCACTAATTTAATCTGTGCGAGCTTCGAGAAGAGCAGAATCCTGCCTGCCTGCCTCTCTTCGCTCGCCAGAAGAAGACAAGGCGAACAGTGGGGGGTGGAAGCAGAGGATCAACGTTGATTAGCACTTGTCCTTCCTGTCTGCTGTCTGTGGCGATGCGCGGTTGGCTCTTGGAGGCGTGTGCCCGACAGTTCCGCGCTGCATCCCGCCTTTTCTCTTCCCCTGGCTGGCTGGCCTGCGACCGATGTCTCTCTAGTCTCCAGCCAGCCCCAACCCAGCCCCATCTTCTTTCTCATCCTGCCGGTGGTTGTGGTGGTTCCTCCACGAAAATCATCCCACACTGTGCAATGTGTCATCCGCCCACACCCCCGGACACCGGGGCTCCAGAAGACACGCACTCCCCACACACTGTGCACTCACGACGCCAACCATGCCCAGCTCACAGTAGGAGGGCACAGTGCCGACACATAGACCCGCGCACCCCCGTTTCAACTCTCTGGGATCCACCCCCATGTCTCTCCTCCTCATTCCCACTTTTGCGCCTTCCCACCTGCGCTCTGGTCTGGGGGGGGCCTTGCTTTTCCTTGCCCTCCTCTCTCCTCCTTCCCGGCTCCTGGTTTGCCCTCGAATAAATGGGCTGCTAATTTCTCCTCGCCCTTTCCTCTTTCGGCTGTCTCGTCCGCCGCACGCTCCTCACACACCTGTCACGGCCAACTTCGTGCAGTATGCAGTACGTACCGCCAGTGCACAGTGCCTGTGAACCAAGGTAGGTACCCCCGGCCCTTCGCCCTCGCCTTTTCTGGTCGTCCCATCCCGTCGTCAGAGTCTCCTTCTGGGGCCGCCCACTCTCTCTCTGGTCTCCATCGCTCTCGCCTTGGCTCCCGTCTTGACCGATCTCCTTCCTCCCCTTCATCTTGCCATCCAACCCACTCCCTCCTGTCACCAAACACCATCAACACCAACAATTGCAGCCTCACAACGACAAACTCGACTCTGCTTTGCCGTAGCCTCTCTCTCCGGCCAGTTTAGGACAGCCTTCACCTCGCATCGCCTCACCCCAGACGCCAGCGCCTCAATCTCCCGCCTGCCAGGATCCCCGCATTATGGTCCAAGTCGAAAGGGCCGAATAACGCCTGCACGTCTGCTACAACCTTCACATCCCCCGCCCATCCGAACGCCCAGCCCTCGAAGCGATTCCTCTGCGGCTCCTTTCGCGGCCTCTCTCCCCGCAATATCCCCAGACTTTTTGGTTTTGGGCTTGGATACGACGCCAAATCCAAACAATCCGACTCTACGATCCCCTCGGGTCCTCCTCAGTAGTATCGCCTTTTTGGGAATCCGAGGCGCCAATTGAGCGCGACTCTCGCTACGCTGAACTTAATCTCTCGCTCCCCTCGAAATTTCGACGACCTGACCATCTCGCCATCTCGGCCGTTGCCCACGTTGATCACCATGACCCAGGCCGTTAAGAGGGCCTGCGACGCCTGCCATCGGCGCAAGGTCAAATGCGATGGCATCAACCCGTGCCGAAACTGTTCCGCCGCTCAGCTCTCGTGCACCTACAATGCCATTCCCCAGAAGAAGGGCCCCAAGGGCTCCCGCGCCAAGGTCATCAGCGAGCTGCGCGAAACCCAGCGACAAACGAGTCTCTCCGCCAAGGTTCAGAACCGAATTAACGGCATTGCATGTTCACCTGGTAGCGGCGGTATGATCCCGACGCCCGGCCTCCTTTCCAGCGAGTTGGTCAAGGACTGTGTCACCTTCTTCTTCGACAACCTTTATCCGCAGCTTCCCATTCTCGACCGCCGTCAAGTCGAGCAGCAGATGATGTACATGGAGCAAAATCGAGATGCCTACTGCCTGATGACCTCGCTCTGCGCCTTCATCATGCTCCAGCCCGGCATGACCATGCCCGCCAACGACCCCTACAACCTCGACATGAACCCAGGTGCCACTCTCATCTCTAGCCAGTTGCTGCTCGAGGAGTCACTCAGAGTTCGCAAGGGTTACGAGTATCAAGATTCCATCAACCTCAATGTTTTGGCAACCAACTTCTTCATCTTCGGATGCTACTACGGCATGGAACTGCATGAGAAGGCTTGGTACTACCTGCGCGAGGCTACGACCATGATCCAGATGGCTGGCATGAACAAGGAGGAGCATTACATGCAGCTTGATGCTGCGGAGGCTACCCGAAGACGACGCCTCTTTTGGCTCTTCTTGGTGATTGAGAGGTTTGTTCAAACCATTACAACGAGACCCGTTAGAAACGACAAGTGCTAACCGTGATTCTCACAGAGCGTATGCTATTCAACGTCACCGCCCGTTGACTCTCCAGGGCACTATTCATCCTCCTACCATTGGCGATGATCCATCGGATCCTCTTGCTCATCAACTCAACGGCTTCATCATGCTGGTGAACCTCTACCGACCTTTTGATGATGCTTTTACCGCCACCTGGAACAAGGCTCGCCGCCATCTCTCTGCTCAACACATCACGGGCCTTCAGAAGCAGCTCAACGATCTTGTTCAGTCATTTATGGGCCAGGATTCCAACCTGACTGATCTCCGAACCAACCAGCAGTGGCTCAAGAACACTTCCTGGCAACTCAACAACGGAACCATTGGCGGTAACAGCGAGGACTCAATCTCATTCCAATATCCCATGGGTATGTCTAGAGAGCTTCTCATGGGTATGGCCTCGCAGTTCCCAAGTCAAGGCATGGAACTTCTCGGTTCTGGATTGGTAAGTCACGCAATATCAGACTCTGCAGCTCGCGCTTACAAATGATAGATAGAGAAGCTGATCGACACCTGCTACGCAATGACCGATCTTCTCGCCATTCAGCCGGCGTCTCGCGATCCGTTCGCGGTTGGCCCCCGGGAGCATCTCAACCAGCTCATGAGCATCGTAGGTGTTGCCCGGAGCGGCGACTACCGATTTCTTCCTTTGCTCCTGACCAAGGTCACTGAAGTCCTTCCCCGTCTCGCCAACCCTATGCTTCAGAATGCGCCGGAGAATTCCAACATCGCCAGTATCGACATCTTCGATGGCTTCGGCAACGCCGGCATAGCTCAGCCTCCACCACAGATGCAGATGTCCATGGAGCCTGAGTATGGTCAGAAATTCGGCGTCGACGAGTACGATAAGAAATACTCGATGGACATGGCCGGTGGCACACCCGAGTCGACCTCGAACTCAAATGTCTCAAATGGAACGCCACCCGTCACCCAACAGGCTGCCGAAATGAATGCGTCCTTTGTCAGTTCGCCCAGCGTCATGTCTCCCGGAATGGAGTATCAGCAAGGCATTACTGGATTCGCTTGCACCCCAATGCCTGACATGGTGATGAGTCCTATAGGCAATGGGCCACAGCCGAACCCAATGAACGGAATGCAGAGCCAGGGCCCCGAGGGATTGTGTCAGCCACAGATGGCCAACATATCGACGCAAGGCATACACAATCAAGCCATGAGCACAGCAGCAATGCCCCCGTCACAGCCGATAAGCGGCATATACAGCGTTCGCCAAGCACAACGACCAGGCAATTTCCAACTCCAAGCCCCACCATCTATGAGGACAGTTGGCGACTTCCAGGGGCTTCAGCGAGCTGGATCCGATACTGGGATGAGTACAATCCCGAACGAGCTTGATTTCGGGTCGATACGATGAAGAACATCTGATGGCCTATCTTTGGCTCTGAGGCCGGCCGTCATCATATACAATGCTTCTTTTTTCTCTTGACTCACTCAGCCTGTCAACAACAAAAATGGGAGTGAAGCGCCATTACCGGACTTTTAACCCACTATTCTCAAAAACTTCACTTGGGTCTTTGTTTACCTGCGTTGGTTAAATGCATGTACTGCACCTCTTGGTTACTGCTTCCTAGGAGGAATTGAATGGATCTATCAGGGGTGCTGGAGTTTTGGACTGTACACTGAAATGTTATGGGAGTCTACTGTGTGTCTGCATTTGGGAATCGGGTACGGAATTTCGGCCCTTGACAACGCAAAGAAATGGGACGGAATGGAAGGCTGAAAGCTATGGGGATTCCAGGAGCCCAAAGGACGGATGGATACGGGATAGCACCCGTCATTTAGCAATAGACAGGAGAGCGCAATCTTCATTTAACTGCTTGCCCAAGATTAACTTAACAGAAGAGATGACTTTACTCGTCGTAGAAAACGTAAGAATAATATGGTGACAGTCTGATTGTTACACTCTTGGTCATGACTTGGGTAGGGACCTAATTGAACAGTTTCAACAAGGTCAAGACAAACGCATCCCGTAACCCCATGGTATCATAATAGTCGTCCAATCCCAGTATATCATGTCGCAGTCTTTCGTTTTCGCCCTATTCAACTAATCTCGGCCGTGGCATTCGTAACATCCATCCCATTGTCGAAGACAACCCTCGTTCAACGACTTCATTATTCAAGTTTCCTGCTTCAACGACCCTTCCCCGTCACAGAATCCACCGCGAGAACCTCGATCCGGCCAGCGTAGAGGCTCATCAAATGGCACACGGGATCGCCCCAGATGACGCTGCGCAGCTGCTCCTCCTGGCACGTCGCAGCGACGACGCCCTCGTTCAGGCGCTCCCGCACCGTCTTGCGGTCTTTCGGCCGGGCCTTGGCGTCGCCGGACCGGAGGACCACCAGTCGCCCGGCGTTGCTGAGCGTACACGGGGGGACCTTCCACAGGGGCTTCGGGGGGCTCGACTCGGAACCCGAGCGGGACTTTGACGCCGGCGCTGACTTGGATCGGGATTTTCGGTTGTCGGCTGAGCTCTTCCTACCGCGCTGCTCCTTTTGCTTGGAGATGGTGAGGAGCGGCAGGGGGGAGGCCAGGAGTTCTAGCAGGCTTTTGACGTATGCCTTGTCGGCTCGCACTACGGGGTCGCCCTCGTTGACGAAGCTCAGGAACAGGCTCTTTTTGAGGTCCGGCCGGTTAGGCTTGGTCAACGGCAGCAAGCTCACCGGAGGCGTTCCAAAGGTGACGCAATGGATCCGCTTGAAGCGTCCCGTCAGGATGTTGAGCTCGCTCTCGGCCTCGCTCGTCTCGGCAAGCATGTGCGAGTACAGCAGCGCCGCCACGGCACCACCGGCCGAGTGGCCGGTGATCAGCAGGCTGTACTTGGACCGGGAGGGATCCTCGCGCAGCAGCTGGCGCAGGCGCGCGGCGACGGGCCGGAGCATCTTCTTGGCGACGGACAGGAAGCCCGCGTGGCACAGGTTGCCCGGGTCGTCGAGGAAGCGGAGCGGGCTGACGGGCGCCGTGTTGAGGTTGACGGCCCAGTCCATGAAGGACGCGGTGCCGCGGATGGCGAAGACGATGGTGTTCATGTGGTCCATGGGCACCGACTTGATGCACATGGCCTTGGTGCCCGTGAGCCAGTCGCCCGAGACGTGCGCGTCGAGCTCGGCGCCCGTGGGCCGGTCGTAGACGCGCTGCGAGTACTGCGCGGCGAGGCAGAGGATCGGCCATGTTGGGACGTAGCTGGAGATGTGAATGTGAAGTTAGCAGGGTTTACTCTTTGGAACGTGAAGAACAACGTGGAAAGAAAAGGGGGAAGCATACAGGGCTAGCGGGGGCAGGTCCCGGGGCAGCTTGGAGTTGGCGTAGAACTCGACCTTGGAGAAGTAGTTGCCGGACACGACGCAAGTAGCGACGTTGGACGACTGGGACTTTTTCGGCTTGACGGATTTCCTGGGTTTGGAGGCGAAGCCTCGATCCTGAGCCAGAGGCGGGCTGCCGCTCGGAGACGACAACGGCGGCGGCGGCGACGACTGCGGCCCGGAAACGGAGACGGGGACGTCGTGGCAGTTGAACAGGTCGTTCTCGGTGCCCTGGCACTTCTCGGTGTCGATGAGCGTCATGACGTTGTCGAGGCGGCTGTAGACCTGGTCGTACATGGCGGCGGCGGCGGTGGTGGAGGTGGCGAGCTGGTTGCAGCCGTGCCAGACGGAGAGGCCGTCGTCGTAGAGCTGCGGGATGGCGGCGGGGACCATGTCCTTGGTGAGGTTTACCATGGAGCCGGTGAACCTGCCGAAGGAAGAGGAGTGGTGTGGTTGGTGTGGTTGCTGTTGCTGTTGCTGTTGGTAGGGATGATGGGGATGTGGAGGTTGGAGGGATTGGCTTGGGTCTGGAGGAGAGTGGTGCTGCTGTTGATGCTGCTGCTGGTGCTGTTGTCCGCCCCCTCCCATGTAGTAGTGCTGGTGGTTCACGATGACCGGCTGATAGGTCGGCACGGGGGGAGTCCATCCCGGAGGTGCGGGGAGATAGCCGGCGGGCTGGAAGTGAGGCTGCGATTGAGCCCCATGCTGATGCGCGTAGGGAAGAGTAGGCCGTGGAGGTGGTCTCTGTGGTATCCGTTGCGGAAAGGGAGGAGGAGGCGGTGGTGGTGGTGGCGGTAGTTGATGGTGTGGTGGTGGACGCACAGCATAGACGTTTGGCGGAGCAGCAAAGGACGGTTTCGTGGCGGCCTGCTGGGACTTGGACTGCGAAGAAGGGGTCTTCTTGACCTTTCTCTTGGAGAAGAACCAGCCCATGGCTCGAGTGACGAAGGCGAATCAATCGGCCAGCTTGGTGGGTAGAGTCGGTCGGGGGGCTGGGTTCGAGGCACGAGTTGGAAGCATACTATAGCATCTCGGCTGCTTCACGTGTGTATCCAGCAGAAGAAACACGTGTGTACGGATACGCGGTGAAATGAAAAAGGAGGGAGGAGAGGAAGCATGAGAAAAACAACAGGCACACACACACACACACTCAATGGAAACGTCCCAACTAGGCGACTTCGCACATGACGAGACAAGAATGGCCGTAGCCGTAGGATGCGTTCGGATGGATTTCCTGACAAGGATGAGGATGGAGGGGAGGGGGGGCATTGCGTGCACTAACTAACTAACAGAGCAGAGAGAAGAGCAGAACAGGGTCCTACATACTCCGGAGTAAGTAGATAAACTCGAGATATTTTTGGAATCCATCCATCCATCCATCGGTCCATTCCCCGCCCTGCCTATCACTTACTACATAGATAGATACGGTACAGTCACATTCGAGCCCTTCACTCACTCATTCACTCACTCGCGCACGCGTTCGAGCACGAATCGAAAGACTCCACCGCCCTCTTCAGTGGCACTGCGCCGCGGAGGTTGCACACGGGCGCAGAACGGGCGAACCCCGCTAGAGACTTCCCTCCCCTGTCAGCACTGCCCTTCGGCGCCGTGATTCGCTCGTCGCCGTTGCGCTTCTGGGCGAACGGCGCGTGGAGGGCGTCGCTCATGGCAGGCGTGCAGGCTCGACGGGCTCTGTTCTGCAGAGGAAACGGGTTGATGCGCCGCGGTGGGGGAGAGGATGGTTCCTCGGCGTCCAGTCAGTCGCCTTTGCTCCAGTGAGCGTTGGCGGCTTGCTTTTGTTGATCTATTGAGCGTGTCTGACTGGACGCCCCCGTCGTCTGCAATGCAGCTGGGGGAGAATGCTTGTTTGGATTGGCCAGGGAGAGTGACGGACGACTGCAACTGCAGCAGTGAGGGAAGAGGCACTCGCTCAAGCACTCCTCCACGGACACTGCATCTACAGACGGACGATAACATAAACATGGAACGCGAGTGCAACCGCTCGACACTCCGGCAACCAGAACATCCCACACGCTGCCGGCTTCATCTTTGTCGTCGTCAAGTGGCGCGGCCAAGCCACCCTTGCTCACATAACCCTCGACGTCATTCCGTGTATAACCCCCAAACACCACCCACAGCTGGTCACGCACAGAGCCGAGGCAGACAGACAAAGGTAGGTTGAATGCAACTTCGTCTCGCGTGGCACTTCGGAACCTGGATCGAACAACAGGCATGCAGCCCCTGCCAATGACAGGCTTTAGATGTATCAGAGTGTATTCAATTCTCGGACTTGACACGTTCATCTCCATCACCTTCATCTGGAAGCTGTTGTTCGTTCCCTTTCTCAAACCCATTACCTGAGCTCCGGCCCCCAGACCCGGGTCTCCACTCCGTCCCGGGCGCTATCCCTTTTTCAGGCCGCCAGATTCAATTACACTAACCTCGTTTCGTATCGTTCGCCAAGCCCAATATTCACGAGAACTGCAGTTTAACCATGGGGAAGCTACCATTGTTCGTCGGCAATTGGGAGCTTCTAGTCGTCATTGAAATGTATCCGAATGGAGCTGACTTTTTAACTCCGTTTTTCTTCGCCGGGCACGGGGGTGAGGATGCTGGCCAGTGGTGAAAACTGACGAGGGCATGTCGTGTATAAAAGGGCATTGTCTTAAGCTGTGCTGATGGTGTACACTCGGATCAGCTCACAGATCGTCTCACATCTAGATTAAAGCACTTTGCTCAATATCTAGCACCTAAGGCCCAAAAATCCAAGACTCAAGACTCAAGACTTCAAAGCCTTCGAGTATCCATGGGAGCCTTGGGTACTCTGTCCCCGACCTCGCCCACCTTGTCGCCCTGGCCGTGCCGTACGGTAGCTTCCGCAGCGTCAACCTGCAGCCCGGCGAGGCCGCCATCGTCTCCCGGCTACGGGCCTCCTCTCGGGCTCAGTCATCGCTGTCTTGGCCAGGATCAAGAGCACCTTCCAGTCTGTCAGCACCGTGCAATTTACCGACGATAACGAAGCTGACACGGCCGCCATGACCGCGGCTTCTGGCACGCACCCGCCGGACGTGTTCCTTGACCTCTCCCATCCGGCAGCTACAGGCCATCCGGGCGTGACGGCGTGTATGACGGCGGTGCGAGCGTGCGGCCGGATCGTGCTGATGGGCTCCTTCGAGTACCTTACGATGGCTTCTTGTGGGCGGGAAAAGGCGTCGTAGCCTTCGCCATAGAGCAGTGGCATGTTTACTTTGAATAAGCCGAGAAGGCAGTAAGCGGCGTCTTCTTTTCAAATGGTGACCCGGCTTGATGCCGACTCATTTTGATGGACACAGCAAATGTGCTCAACGTCTGGGGGAGTGTGTCTAGTGTACTGCAGCCCATACACAACCCATCATGAACCAGGGGGTCTAAGGCCCCAGGACACGAGCACCGCGGCTCGGAGAACATCTGGGGCTGATGCCAGTCCAACGGCAGAGATGATGAAGCAGATTGCCGTTTCTTGGGCCTAATTTAGCCCAATATCTATCAAAGAGATCACCTATTCGAAGGGCAATCAATTCTTGGAGGGTCCAACAACGGTTGAACCACCGGCAGTTGGAGACGTCTTATAGATTGAGATGTAGAATTGGTAAGTAGATCGTTCGGCGAAGAGACTGAATCCCGCACTTTCAAGTCGCCTAAAAAGACGTAGCATAGAGATGAGTGCTGGTACCATTGGAGCATTGAATTGATGGCTTCAGATAGCTCTGCGCTGCTGCTCTTATCGATGCAGCACGTGTCAATACAGATGTAATTAAATCCGCTGCGTCGGGCCTGGGAGCTGCTCTGTTGCGCCTTGGCAAAGGCCGGGTTGCGGCATAACTCATCATAAGTCTTCTCCTTGACGTCTTGGAAGACAACTTTGAGTCTTCTCTAGGTGTGTGACAGGATCGCATATGGCGGGATGTCTGCCTCGGGGCTTGGGAAGCCTTTAAGCCCACAGGTGTGTGTGTGTGTGTGTTGAGCAGCCGCGTTCTGGTGAGGAGGCCAGAGGTGAGGTTGGGTTGTAGCGTGTGTTGACGATGGTATTTGGAAAGATGGGCCAAACGATATCCCATCTGTGTTCAAGCTTGAAGCCAATGTTCTGGTCGAAAAGAAAGAAACGCAATGGACTTGAAAAGCAAAGGCTGAGTGGTATAAGCAGGCTGGGCGAAGCATTGCGACTAGACAAGGCGACGAGGCATTCAATTCTGCCGGTGTCATGCGAAAGGTGCATAGAGGGTGCCTACGAACTAGATTTGGGGTGAAATGCTTATATCACATTGGGTTGCGAGGAGGGGTTGTGACTACATAGCGACGAGGTGGTACAGGTTTTGGAAGTAGCCAATGATGTGGTAGCTTGCGAAGATCAGTTGAAAAGGATGGAAAGGCGAATATCAAATTGATCGCGAAGTAGCACGTCTGTCAGCGATTTGGGTAGTCTGTGAAGACTGAGGCAAACAAGTTCCTATCCTATCAACAAGGAAGGCCTTCGAGAGAAGCTGTGATGGAGGCTGTGGTAGCCCCATGAAGATGCCCGAGGAAACACCAAGCCTGGGGAACATTCCGAGCCCGGGGCAGATCTTGAAAGAGAACAAAGGAACTGCAAGACTGGGGTAAGTGGAACTCGGTTGATCCATCGCTCGCATGGTCAGCACACAATGCGACACGAATGCGATCTGTTACTGAATCCGATCGCATTCACAGTTCACACAGAAGGATGATTGTGGGTCGCGTCATCGAAACCAATTACCTATAAGATCCCGTCCATTCCATTACTTGCTTGCTCACTCTCCTTCTTATATTTGGTTAGGGTTATTATTTTCTAGAGGTCTATTCTTATATTTTAACTCAACAGCCCACCGAGCTATTCTCGTCCTGCCATGTCGCAAACAGCCACTGAGATTGCTTACACCGCGTCTCGGGACCTATCCAGGAACGCCACCACCTGGCTAGATCATATTGGTGTTCCTCCTCTCTCTGGACTGCAGATTCAGACTCAGCCTCAAATCTCTGAGCCTCAAACCCCAAATGGCAGCGTCAATCATGCCACCACCGATACAGCAGCAGCCTCTGGAGCTATCCCATCGCCACATGGCATCAAAAGATCCATGGCACAGACAGCTACCATCATGACCTCACTATGCGCCTGTGTGTTCCTGTCCGCCCTCGAAATCACCATCGTTTCCACTGCTCTCCCCACCATTGCCGCCCACTTCGCGTCCGACTCTGGCTACACCTGGATCGGCACCTCATACGTCTTGGCACACACAGCTAGCACGCCTTCGTGGGGGAAGTTCTCAGACATCTGGGGTCGGAAGCCCGTCTTGTTGATTGCAAACGCTTTGTTCTTTGCGGGAAGCCTTATCTGTGCCCTGGTCAATGACCTCGCTGCCTTCATCGCTGGGAGGGCGGTCCAGGGGCTCGGCGCCGCGGGCATGGCGACGATGGTCAACATCCTTATTAGCGACATGTTTTCGCAAAGAGACCGTGGACTTTACTACGGGATGACATCTATTGTATGGGCGGTGGCGTCCGGAATCGGACCGGTGCTGGGTGGTGCGCTAACTGATCAAGCAAGGTGAGCTACTCGTGAGACCCGTTCTATTGTGACAGACACTTATTCGTCGAACAGCTGGAGGTGGTGTTTCTGGATAAATCGTACGCGTATCTATCCGAAGGTCCAAGTCAAGCTATTAACATTGTTACTCTCTAGTTCCCATCACTGCCGTTGTCTTCTTCGTACTCATCTTCACGCTGAAGCTTCCGTCACCCCAGACTCCAATCTGGACAGGGCTGAAGGCTATCGACTGGCCGGGAGGCTTTCTTGTCATCGGCGCGACTCTGATGCTACTTCTCGGGCTCTACTTCGGCGGTGTCTACAAACCGTGGAACTCGGCACCTGTCGTCTGCCTCCTCGTGTTTGGCTTCATCACCGGCGTCCTGTTTGTGCTCAATGAATGGAAGGTGGCCGAGTATCCTGTGATTCCGGTTCACCTCTTTCGCTCCTGGTCTTCCGCCGCAGCATATGCCGTCTGCTTCTTCCACGCCTTTGTCTTCATGGGAGTTGCGTACTACCTACCGCTGTATTTCCAAGCTGTCCTCTTGGCAAGCCCCCTTCGGTCTGGAGCTTACCTGCTGCCCTTCATTCTGTCCATCACCATCACGGCTGCAATTACCGGGGCTTACATTCAATTGACCGGCAAGTACCTACCTGCCGTCCACTACGGTCTGATCATCATGACCTTGGGTACTGGCCTTTACATCGACATGGAATTGGATAGGAACTGGGCAAAGCTGATTGCTTTCCAAATCGTCAGCGGAATTGGCGTGGGCATGAACTTTGAAGGTCCGCTCCTTGCCGTTCAGACGGTAGTACCAACGCAAGATGTTGCCGCCGCCACGACTGCCATGAGCTTCGTCAGGTCCATTTCCACCGCCATCTCCGTCGTCATTGGCGGGGTGTTGTTCCAAAACGAGATCAAGGGCAAGCAGCAGATTCTTGTCGACGGGTTAGGTCCCGAGACGGCGAGACTGTTTGATGGAGCAAGTGCATCTGCACACGTGGATATCATCAAGACGCTTGCGCCAGGCGTGCAACTCATCGTCAGAAAGGCATTCTTCCAGTCCTTGGGCAAGATGTGGATCATGGTCAGCGACCATTCCTTGGGTTTCTTTGCATGTTGATGCTAACATCTTGCAGTACACGGCATTCTCCGGCGTCAGCGTACTTCTTGGTTTCTTCATCAGTGCGCACCATCTGAGCAAGGAACACGAGACTGCGAGGCTTGGGTTGAACGAACAAGAAGGCGATTCAGCGAACCAGGGTGTTGTCGTGACTGGTTCAACTGTCCAGGATCATCAATTGGAGGAGTTGGCTGAAAGTAACAGCACAGTGCGACAGAGGATTTCATAGATCACGGTTTCCACACTCCGGCAAATCCTTCAGGTTTCTTTTGAACTCGAGCTTTGGCTTGTCAGGATATCGTTATGGTCGCCTAACGTGAGGGTCCTACAGTGCCCAAGGCGCCCTGAAACGAACGCCCACACGGTGCATTGTCTTACCGCCAGTCAACCAAGCTCACAGCTCATTCATAATCAGCCACATCTCGCTTCTCCAACGTCCTCGTAATTTACGATCGGCCTCCACGGATTTTGTTTTCTGCTCTCCCGTGATTACTGACATTTCTGTATCAACCGGTCACAATTTTGAGACATTTTTCTGCTACGTCTTTGGCCTTATCAACGTCAACGGATCAGTCACATTGCTCGGATAAGAATGTCGGAGTGGTGAGTGACATGGACAGAGACGCATCCCAGGATCGCAGCGACGACCAGGGTGGTCAGGTTGAGGTTGAAGACGACGGCTTCAGGACAACAGAAGATGGAGACGGATATAATATGTCACAGCCGCTTCTTACTAGCCACAAGCTCGGAAGCGGACATGACCTAGGTCGCCATGAGAAGCAACGCCGAGTCTTGAGGAAGATTGACAGAACCATCATTCCTCTACTGTTTGTCACATACATGTTCAACTTCATGGACAAGACCATTCTCTCAAGTGCTGCTGTGTTTGGACTTCGCGAGGACACCGTAGGTCTTCCTTACACCAGAGTAGTCATGGCCCAGTTACTCACACACGACAGGACCTCCGAGGGCAACAATACAGCTGGATTGGCAGCATCTTTTACTTCGGTTACCTGGTCTGGACCTATCCCACGACTATCCTCATCACCCGCCTGCCCACTGGGAGGTATCTGACTGCCAATACCCTCTTCTGGGGCGCTATCGTCGCTCTCACAGCCACGTGTCACAGCTTTGAAGGGCTCATGGTGACGCGACTCTTGCTGGGCGTAGCGGAGGCGACCATCACACCGGGCTTCATGTTCCTGACTTCGACTTGGTACACCCGCGATGAGATGCCCACTCGGGTGGGAATCTGGTTCGCCGGCAATTCTGTGGGCGGGCTGGTAGCGAGCTTGTTTGCCTTTGGAGTCGGTCACGTTGGAAATAGCAGCGTTCATCCCTGGCGCTGGATGTACATCATCTTGGGCACCGCGACCTTTCTGTGGGCGATTCCGATGTTCTTCTTCCTCCCAGACAATATCTCAAAAGCCAAATTCTTGACTCCCGAGGAGAGACAAATTGCTACTGAGCGAACCCTCACCGATGGGACCGGCATCACCGAGAACGCGCATTGGAAGTGGGATCAAGTCTGCGAGTGTCTTATGGACCCCAAGACCTGGGTCATCTTTGGCATCGAGATGCTGACGCAGATACCCAATGGCGGGTCTCAATGCTTTGCGAATATTGTCGTCAAGTCATTTGGATTCAGCAGCCTGCAGTCCACGCTCATCAACATCCCATACTCACTGCTGTCGGCAGCCTTTATTGTGGGAAGCGGCTACCTCGCAGGTCGATTTCGCACGCTGAACTGTCTCTTGATCGTCGCAGCCATCATGCCGTGTGTTGTTGGCAGTGCCATCATCTACAACCGCAACCATGTGCCCCATGGAGTCCACCTCGTCGCATACTTCCTCCTCTCGAGCGGATCGGCGGCGATGCCCCTCAACATGGCCCTCGTACAGTCCAACTACCGCGGTGTCACGAAGAAAATGACGATTACAGCAATCCTATTCTTGGCCTACTGCGGCGGGAACATAGCTGGGCCTCACTTCTTTCGCGAGGACGAGGACCCGCTGTACGGGACTGCCTTCAAGGCCATCATGATCAGCTACAGTCTCGCAATTGCGTGTGCGGTTTCATTGAGGATTCATCTCCAGATGCTCAATGCGAAGAGGATCCGAGCGGAAGGGGTTTTGGGGAGTGCTGGGTCAGCAGGGGTGGTTGCCCATCAGGATGATGTTGATGATGGGGCTGTGACGAACCCTGGAGCAGAGTTTACGCTAGATGACGGGGATTTGACGGATTGGCAAACATTCGGTTTCAGGTACAGGTTGTAGAATGCGCATTCTAGACATTTAATCCAGGAGTATTGCTGACTGCATCAGGACGGCGGCAGCAGCAATGACTTTATCTGCGGCGCAGTCACAGCCGGGCCAGGTCAAAAGAAATGACTTTCGTACATTTGACGGAAATACGGGTGACTGTATAATGCCTTGCAGCCTGAATAGTAATACTCTTAGTCTATCACAATCTGAGGAAAGACAACGAAGATCCCGAAATGCGAGGTAATCCCACGATCCTTTTGAAGGCTCGACATGGTGACTTGGCAATCTATCATTTATTCCGAGTTCTTAAAAAATGTCTCGCCAAGGTGAGGGCCATCAACATCCGAGTGAACTTAGCTATTCAAGATCAATTTTTGAAGCAGAGATCGAACGGAATGGAGATGACCGCAACTCAAAAATCTGGTACTCGGACGACGAGACTTCTGCAGTAAAGGAAAGGATTCTGCTGCCCAATGCTGAAAGCTTGAATCCGGAAGAATGTTATCCCTACCCCGGTCAGACCTCTACGAGCACCACGAAATAAATCCACCACCTCGCCCTCCATCATCTACGCTTCGGCAACAAACACGGCTTTCTTTTCATCAGCCGCATTCTCTCGTTCCTCCATTTCGCACCCGAATTCTTTCAACTTTCCTCCCAGCCCATCCAGAGCCACCATGTCGTGGAGAAACCAGGGCACCACGGGATCGAACAACATCCCCCTGGGCAAGGCTCGGCGCTTCAAAGGCGAGGACGAGGAAAGTGGCGACATCAGCCCCATCGTCGATCGCGACCTCAAGCGCGGACGCGATCCCGAGCCCCGAAGCCAAGCGGATGGCCCTCGACAGCGGAAGAAGCGAAACCGATGGGGCGACGCGTCGGAGAACAAGGCCGCTGGTCTCATGGGTCTGCCCACGGCCATCTTGTCCAACATGACCAGCGAGCAGTTGGAAGCCTACACTCTGCACCTGCGCATTGAGGAGATTAGCCAAAAGCTCCGCATTGACGATGTCGTCCCTGCAGATGGTGATCGGTATGTGCCCAAACCAGCTCCCAACGTCCAGTCCACATCACTGACCATATCTAGATCGCCGTCTCCCGCACCTCAGTACGACAACCACGGTCGACGTATCAACACTCGAGAATACCGATACCGCAAGCGCCTCGAGGAGGAACGACACAAACTCATCGAAAGGGCCATGAAGACCATTCCCAACTACCACCCGCCACAAGACTACCGTAGACCTACCAAAACGCAGGAGAAGGTCTACGTGCCGGTCAATGACTACCCGGAGATTAACTTCAGTATGATTGCTAACCCTTCAACCCTAACCAAAAACTCTTCCTCCCCTTCCTTTTTGAAGTTTGACCAGTCTCATTACCACGCCATACGGTGTTTTTGAGCAGCCTGGTCCTTCAACGAAATGGACTTCCATCCGTTCATCTAATCTTGGCGAATCAGAAACTAACATTTAGCTCTCTCCTACTAAAGTCGGCTTACTTATCGGACCTCGAGGCAACACGTTGAAGAAAATGGAAGGGGACTCGGGTGCCAAGATTGCCATCCGTGGCAAGGGCTCCGTCAAGGAGGGCAAGGGCCGTTCTGACGCCGCTCACGCTAGCAACCAGGAAGAAGACCTTCATTGTCTGATCATGGCCGATACGGAAGAAAAAGTCAACAAGGCGAAGAAGCTCATTCACAATGTTATTGAGACTGTAAGTTGAAGTCCACAACTCCACATCCAAGATGATTTTAACACGGTGCAGGCTGCCTCGATCCCCGAAGGCCAGAACGAACTCAAGCGTAACCAGCTACGAGAACTCGCTGCGCTCAACGGTACACTGCGAGATGACGAAAACCAGGCTTGCCAGAACTGTGGTAAGATTGGTCACCGGAAGTACGACTGTCCTGAGCGACAGAACTACACTGCTAGCATCATCTGTCGCGTCTGTGGTAACGCAGGACACATGGCTCGCGACTGTCCCGACCGCCAGAAGGGCGCTAGCTGGCGCAACAACGACGCGGGCGGTCGTCCCGCTGCTGGCCGAATCGGTAGCGGTGACGCCGTGGACCGCGAAATGGAGGTACGAAGACATGGCGCTGTTTTCACGATGGCAACTCAATGCTAACAATCCTATAGCAACTCATGCAGGAATTGGGCGGTGGTTCCGAGGGACCTCCCGCGCGTATCGAGGCCGGACCTGGCTCCTTTAACAACGGAGATGCCAAGCCCTGGCAACGTGGTCCCACCGGCGGACCTGCGCCCTGGCGTTCTCGTAACAACGATTCTAACGAAGGAGGATCCGGAGGATCATCCACCGCGCCTTGGGCTCGGGATCATCGTCGACAGGACCAGCAAGGCAGCAACGATGCCGGTGCCGATGCCGGTGCTGGCGGCGACAGCTACTATGGCCAGGGCTACGGAGGCGCCCCTGCGGCCGCTGCTCCCTGGCAGCAGCAAGCTCCCGGAACACAGAGTGGGTATCCTGGATATCCCAGTTACGGAAACTTTGCTGCTGCTCCCGGAATGGGTGCACCTCCTGGGATGAGTGCGCCTCCTGGTCTCCCTCCGGCTCCTGGCGGTGCTCCCCCTGCTCCTCCGGGTCTGGGTGGTATCAACGCCCTCATCCAACAGTATTCGGGCACTGCACCCCCTCCGCCACCACCCTCCGGAGAGGCACCTCCTCCTCCCCCGAGTGACCAGCCTCCCCCGCCCCCTCCCCCCGGCGCCTAGACGATAGCCGGAGCCGGGCCCAACTCTAACATGTTACATGTCATGGTCCAGCAGTTTTCTCTGGTATTTGGCTTTATACGTTCAGCAGCGGAACACGAAACTCCCTTCTGGGGTGCTCATGGAGGAAATCAACAATGGACGCTCATCTAACCTACGACGACTGACCCTTAGTTGATTCCGCGACCAGGAGTCAATGCCTCGGAGATCAACTGATGTACAGCTAGTCGAAATCAGCGGAGCGGATAAGAAGCAGACTAATCACGTAGGCGAAAGAAAATGTATCTGATTTTTGCATCTAGCGTCTAAGTGGTTCATCGTGATATCTGTAATTAAGTACCTAGAATCGTAGTTTGTCCCGCTGGTCACGCCATTGCACATGCATGCCATCTGCATGAAGCGAGATTTATGCGACAGGTTATGCAGCTCATTCATGTTGGGTCCCCGCAGTTGCAGTTGCAGTTGCAGCTGACGTACGGCGCACTGTACGAAGTACGTAAGTATCTTCCAAGTTCCAGGTCGGGAGCTTGGGCCATGTCACAAGGGAGCCTGAGGATTGCATTGCGGCTGCCTCCACGGTTCAACGTCGTCCAACCTACATCATCGTGAGAACGGCGCCCAAATAGATCCGGAGAATGCGGTAGTCCTGCGGAAGGTGCCACATCTAGAAGAGCGCGTCTCGGTTGCGACTTGCCCCTTCCAGGCCTTGCCCAGGCCACGACGTCCTCCTCATCTTCTCTCTTCTTCTCTTCTTCTCTTCTCTTCTCTCCCTCGGCTCTGCTTACCAGCGTCATCCATCATCCATCGCATTAACATCCGCATCCGCACCACCTTCGCTGAATTCCATTCATCCCGCACTCCATCTTATTCTCTTTGGCCCCTGCTCCCACGAAGGCCGAATCATGATCCTACAGCTTCATCCATCACTATACTAGATATTAGTCTCGCCCGTGCAGTGCAGCCTTGCTCGCGTCGCCTGGCATCGACGTTGCCAGTGCGGCTCCACGCCCGTCCATTCCTTTGCTCCAGCGGCCATCTTTCTTGCTCTTCTGCTTCTACCTCTGGGCCCCAGCTCCCGTTCTCCGCCCATCATGAGGTGCCAGAATCCCTTTGCCTTCCGGCCAGGCCCGGTGTCTTTCTGGACCACCGCCATCTACCTGGCAGTTGCCATCCCACTCATCTACGTCCACGAAACGGTTCCTCCAGCCCCTGCGAACCGCTCGCTTTACCGCGGCCTCAACTTGACCGAGGCGTTCCTCGATCTGCAAAACATCACCTCCACCTTCCACCCCTACAACAGCCACCAAAACGACAAGGTTCGTGAGTTTCTCATCGCGCGGTCCAAGGAGATTCTCGACCGGAATGACATGGATTATACAACTGATCTGTCCGGCGGGGTCATCTGGCACGAAAAGTCGGTTCACCCTACCTCTTTGCGACATCGGTGGTTCCAAGGCTGACTGTCTAGGAGTGCTTACGAAGAGCGTGAAGATGGAGAAGAGATCAGCTCAGCATCACGACCACCTGGCGTCACCCTCTTTGACGACCAAATCTCCAATGTTACCTGGACCTACAATAAGTACAAGCGGGTCGGAGCTAACTTTGGTAGCCCGATTTGGGGAGCTCAGTACTTCGAGGGAAACAACTTTTACGTTTACATCCACGGAAAAGACGATCCGGAGGGTGATTGGTGGAAGAACCCATCGAAGAAGCCATTTCACGGTACCGGCGGCGTCTTGGTGAACTGCCACTTTGATTCGTAAGTCGCCTCCCCCTTGTATCGTCTTAGTTCTCGCTCACCAACATGCCAGGGTTTCTACCGGATACGGAGCGACCGATGACGGCGTTGGGTGTGTATCGATGCTACAGCTGCTTAGCTACTTTACGTCCAAGGATCATCAGCCGAGAAACGGCATCGTCTTGCTCTTCAACAACGCTGAGGAGGATGGGCTTTTGGGAGCAAGAGCGTTCGGCTACAGCCCCTTGCTGCAGTTCGTCCACACATTCGTCAATCTCGAAGGCGCTGGAGCCGGTGGTCGCGCCCTTCTCTTCCGAACCACGGACCTGCAGGCTGCCAAGGCATACGGGGCAAGCCCACATCCTTTCGGCACTGTTGTCGCCGGTGATGCTTTCAAGGCGGGTGCCATCAAGAGCGGAACAGACTTTGAGGTCTGGCAGGATTCTTATGGACAGAGGGGAATAGACATTGCTTTTTACGAACCCCGGGCCCGATATCATACCAATCAGGATGATGCTCGACACACTTCCGTTAACAGCATTTGGCACATGCTTTCGGCTGCCCTCGCTTCGACGGAAAGGTTTTCAGAAATCACTGGCACCGTATTCCATGGCCCTCGCTCCGACAAGAATTCCAACCTGGTTTACAACGGGAAGCAGGCTCAGGGAGTTTGGTTTGACCTCTACGGCAGCGTCTGGGCTGCATTTGCGCTTAGGGGGCTATTCGCCTGGTCGCTAACCCTTCTTGTCGCCACCCCCTTGATTCTCGTCGTGGTCACTTTTTTGTTGGTGCGTAAGGACAAGTATTACTTCTTCGCCAGAGACATCAAGATGCACCACGACATTAACGATGATCCGGTTGTGCTTGGTGGTTGGAAGGGCTTCTTCCGCTTCCCACTGGCATTAGTCTTTGCTGCTGGCCTAACCATGGCTTCTATCTTTCTCCTGGCAAAGTTCAATCCCCTCATTATCTACAGTAGTTCATATGCAGTGTAAGTTGTTTGCATCAAGGAGACAGCAACACCTGCTAACCCGCTCTAGATTCGCCATGGCACTGTCTCTCTTCTACTTCTCTCTTTGGCTGGTCATGCGTGGGTCCAGTTTCGCTCGACCCAGCGCTCTTCATCGTGGATTTGTCCTTTTCTGGCTATATATCATTGGTTGGGGTATTCAGGTGCTCGCGGCAGTGGCAGAGGACCGCTGGAATCTAGGCGCTCTCTACAGTTTTGTCTTCCTTCAGTCGGCTATCTTCCTCGCGCTCCTCATTTCTTTGCTGGAGCAATTCGCCCTGCTGGGTAAACACGATTTCGCCATGCAACTTCATGATGCGCACCAAGCACGAGATGTATCGAACCACCCTGTCATAGCCCAGCCACCCAGCGCGAGAGGCGACGAGGACGACGAGGAGGCCGATAGCGATGAATCCGACAACCCTCCAGAGACCGCAACCGAGAGAACGCCGCTTAGGGCTAGTGAACCGGGTTACGGGGGGTCCAACACTCAGACCTCGTTTGCGAGCACCTACCGGAGATCCGTCGCCGAGGGCTCGCCCACTCCACCTAGAATGCGGAGGTACCAGCCTTTCGACCATGAGCAGTCATGGTCCGGACGTCTTCCCTCCTGGACATGGATCATCCAGTTCCTTCTCCTGGCCCCGATTCCTTGCATTTTGTTTGGGAACTTGGGCCTCATTTCCATGTCGGCTCTACAGATGACGGGCACTGATGGTGGGCCGCTCTTTTCGCCCTTGCTTGCAGTAGGGGCAGCAAGCATCCTTTTCTTGCTTCCAGTCACACCCTTTATTCACCGGGTTACGCACCACATTCCTTTGTTTCTACTGTGTGTTTTCGTTGGCACATTCATCTATAACCTTGCCGCCTTCCCCTTCTCGGACAGTCACCGTTTCAAGTTCTACTTTCAACAGGTGATAGATCTTGATGACGGTTCGAACACTGTCACGATCAGCGGACTGGAGAAGTATACGCGGGATGTCATCAAGGCACTTCCAGTTGCATCAAGCCAGGAAATCGAGTGCGGGCCGACCCCAGACCGATCTCTCCAGGATTGCCGTTACGATGCATCAACTCTCCCTCCCAATCTTGTCGAGGGTGAAAGTTTCGATGACCTCATCAGCTTCAAGCGTCTTAAGGCAGTAGGCTCCAACAGCGTGCGCATTCAAGTCGATGCCCTTGACACCAGGGTCTGCTATGTTACAACGTCACGACCTGTCCAGGGCTTCTTGGTGGATGGTGCACCGTCAAAGGATGCACGGTTTGGAGACTCTGCGCCAGATGGAGTTACTGATCTTCAACTCTGGCGTCGTGATCGAGACCTGCCGTGGAACCTCACAATACAGTTGAGAGATGGCACCGAGGCAGCTACAAAGGATCCCCTAGAGGCCGAGGCCGGGGGGGAGGCTGAGGATCGTTCAGAGCCGCTTGCAGATGGAGATTTGAAGACGCGGTCAGTCCCGGCATCATCCGGGCTGGTGTCGCGAGCTCCTCCCTTGGAGGTAATAGTCTCGTGTGCCTGGAGCGACGCCAATGCACCAGGGACAATTCCAGCATTCGATGAGTTGAGAAAGTACATGCCAACCTGGGCGACTGCTACTAAGAAGAATGTCGGGATCGTCGAGGTGCGCAAAACGTTTGAAATACAGGTATGATCAAGAGACGAATGAACGAGGTGATGGTAGGATAAACGGGAGCGTGTCAACACAGAATGGCATGCGGCTTCTGCCAAGAGGCGTGGGTGTGAGGCCTAAGCGACAAGCTCTGTGGCCATGGATGCTATAATCGTGTTGGTCTAGCCGAGGTTCCTACCGTGTTTGATGATTGAGAGTCGGCAGAGCCAAGCCTAGAAAGACGACTTTGGAAGAGACGCTAAAGCAGTAGTTTTAATTAACATTATTTGATTGCGTGGCATCGCGAATCATAATTGTAGACTACAGGAAAATGAACAATATCCCAATGGTTGAGACTCAAGAAGACGGTGATGGTTAGCACAGTGTACAAGGGCGCAGACGCTTTTCCAAAGGATTCCTGAATACTGAACAAGTTGACAAGCTGAAGAGCCGAAACCAATGGCTATTTGAAGCTGGAGTGTCGCACTGTATGATTGGTACGGGGCAATCTTATCGCAGCTCTCGGGGCGATAATAATAATGGATTCTTCCGCCAACTCCAAACCCGACGACGTGGTTTGCCTCGCAAATGCACAAGCCATCAGCACTTCTCAACCAGAAGCTTGGCAATGTATCCAGAAGTATGGCTCCCGTCAGAGACGAAAAAGAGAGTCCAGCGACATGCCCTCATCTACTTTGTGTGCGGTAACCCCGGCCTCATCGAGTACTATACGGATTTCCTCACCAACCTCCGCGGGCTGCTGCAGACGTCCGAGGTGGAGACGGCCTACGACATATACGGCAGGAATCTTTTGGGATTCAGCGACGAGGACCACGAGCCGTTTGGAGAGGGCAGGGAGCCTTGGGACCTGGACGGGCAGATTGAGGGCATTTACGATGACGTGGCGGCGAAGCGCGTCCGGACAGGCGACGGGACGGGGGGCAAGCCATACGACTTTGTGGCTCTGATGGGCCATTCCGTCGGCAGCTACATCTCGGTCGAGATCTTCCACCGGCACACGAAGGCGCCGGAGCGCGCACCGCATCTCCACCTCAAGTACGGCTTCCTGCTCTTCCCGACGCTCACGCACATCGGCCAGTCGCCCAGCGGCACCAGGGTCGAGGCGGCGCGGCGGGTGCTGCCCGTGCTGGACAGGGTCGCGCACGTCGGCGCGCGCCTGGTGCTCGGCGCGTTCCCGCGGGCGGCGCTGGCGTGGGTGGCGCGGCGGGTCATGGGCTTCACGGCGCGCACGGCGGACGTGACGGCCGGGTGGCTAAAGAGCCGCGACGGCGTGCGCCAGGCCATCCACCTGGGGCTGTCGGAGCTGGAGACGATCCGCGAGGAGCGCTGGGGCGAGGAGCTGTGGGAGGCGGCGGCGGGGGGGCACGGGGACGGGGACGGGGACGGGGACACGCCCAAGTTCTTCTTGTTCTACGGCCGCGAGGATCATTGGGTTGCGGACTGGGCGCGGGACGAGCTGATTGAGCGGAGGAGGGAGCACGGTGAGCGGGGAGGCAGGACGAGGGTTGCGGTGGCGGAGGGGGATGTTCCGCATGCGTTTTGCACCAAGGATGGTGAGTGTTTTCTTTCTTCCTTTTTCTTCTTCTTTTACCTACTAACGTGTGGTGAAGCGTCGAACTGGGCGATGGCGAGGAGTGTGCATGATTGGATCAAGGAAATTGATGGGAGTTCCAGTGAGTAGGAGGTATAGGGTGGTGATGGTGGCAAGGGAACTGGCTTGGGGTGCTCATCTACCTGGGCTCGAAGGTCAATGACTCGCTGCCGAAACAACGTGGCTATGGGCAGAACACTTGCACGAAGCATTGGAGACTCGGGACCATGTGTGAGTCCATCGCCCAGTCTTCTTGGTGGACCACACCAACTCGTATCCATATCCAGGGCGGCCACTCACAAGCTGCTGCCGTCACTCCTGTGGGTGACATCGGTCACCACTCAAAAGTACCGAGGCATCCAACCGCCCGATGAGCCCATTGCATTGGTTGCCAATTGATTTCCCCTCGGCTTGCAAACTTTCTCAAAACAAGATGCCCCAGCCAGTCGGCGAGACCGGTCAACTATTAGGTAGACTAGTCCTCAGCCGGTGACTTGCGACCTTGGCGGGGGAGGAGGCGTTTTTATTTATTTTTGGCGCACGATCTGACAGCCACGCGGCGTCGGCTAGCGGCATGTTTTGCTTTCTCGGCCGATGTCATGTGGCGGACTGCAGCTACAACAAGATGGCGAGGTTGGCTCCACAATGGCAAGCTAAGCTTTGGCAAGCCCGAGCAATGAGATGATGGAGAGACACTTTCGCAACTGGGCAGTGTCCAGCTAAGCCAGGTCCGTCCAGCAATGGGAACGAATGAAAACACACAAGGGCACAGTTCACAGTTCACAGTTCAGTTTCATCAGTGGCAAATTCACTTCTTGCAATCCAATCGCTGCTGTTTCGCAGACGCCATTAATATTACCCAGATCCTCCGCGACTACCATCCTGACATTTGGACCACAGGCCATGAGGAGTCTTGAGAATACAGACCCCGGGGGATGATAAAGCCAGCTACGGAAGGCTATAGGGCCCGGTGTCTCACATTAACTTTTTTTTAAATTTTCGCACTAGGGTTATCCTACCATATCGTATAAGCTTTATTTAATTATATATAATATTATATTATAATAAAGGACTATATCTTTATCTTGTTTATTTATATATAAAAAGATTAAAGTTTTTATCACTATAGTAATATAATAATTAGCGCTAACTCTATTAACACCTAATATAAGCCTTTAGGGCTTAACCCTAGAGCTCGCCTAAATAGTGGGCTAGCAGCCCCTTTAAGAATGCTAGATAAGCACTCACTAAATGCTTATTAAGTAGAAGCTTTATAATATACTAATACCTACCTTTATAATCTTTATATTTACACCCTAGTGAGACTAACTCTTATAATCTTTCTACTTTTATATCCTACCTAGGTTACTAGTATGTAACACAAAATAAGAGGTTATATAAGATCCCCTATAGAGTGTAGTAAGCATGTAATAAGTGTAAGATGACTATTAATAATAATAAATAAACTTACACCTACTAATCAGGTAGAGGAAGAGATTAATCTAATTAATACCCTTCTTGCGGAGGAGGGACCCTCTTAGGAAATACCTCTTATACTAGACCTTACGCTAAGCTAAGAGGTGTCACCAGGAAGAACACTCTCTCCCCCACATAAAGCTAGGTTATAATAAGCACTAAGAGAAGACTTAGAGACTACTTGTAGGGATTATAACCTTAACAGAGGAGAAACCCTAATATTAGATATATATAATAATAATAAGAACTAATTATCTATATAATCTTAATCATATATAAGATAATAATCCTAATTAAGAACCTTCTTAGAACACTATTACTAAGTGATTAGCCTTAAGAAAGATATTTTAACCCTTTAGGAATTAGTCTTAATAATAGTATCCTAATAAGAAGAGGACTATAAAATATAAGAGGAAGATTATTAATTTTAGGAATAGTTACTTAAAAAGCTAGCTATAAAATCTAGTGGTAATAAGCTAAAAGAGTATAAAAGACTACTTTAATACTCTTATAAGTCTCTTAAGAAAGATATAATAAGTATATAAATTAATAATTAGATTTGTGCTATATAGTTAGCAAATAATATGTGAGAGTCTGTGACTTATTACTAGAAAATACTCTAGTTAACTACTTATCTCTCTAAAATCCTATAGATAGAATAAAAAGACTACTTAAGTGTTATATAAGACCTCTTATAGTTAGACTTTATAAACTTTATAAGAAGACTATATATAAATCTAAAATAGTAAGTAATTAAACTATAGGAAAACCTTACTTATCTCTAATAAGATGTAAAACAGTTGCTAATAGACTACTTTAATATATAGAGATTAATTTATAACTCTCTTAGCACTAAAAAGCCTAAGAAAGATAAGGTCTTAACATACTAATACTATTATAAACTATAAACTAGGGTTAAGAAGAAGCTCTAAAGACTATAAACAGACATCCTAAAGGCAAGAGAGCTAGCTTAGAAAGCTTAATAGTAATAGTAATACCTTAAAGGTAATAACTGCTTAAAGAGTGACAGCTAGAAGAGAAGCAGCTTTACTAACACTTAGGAGGGTTTATAGAAGACCTAAATAATAGACTATTAGACCTGCCCTCTAAGCAAGTTAAGAACTTAAAATACTAATAAGTTAACTAATAAAAGACCCTAACTAGCTAGTAATAACAGATAATAAGTAGCAGATAACTGCTTATTAAGTTAGTTTCTTAGAGGGATTACCTACTATAATTATAATAAAGAAGGATACTATACTTTAAATTATAAGACACCCTAAAGGACTATAAGGCAGTTAAATAAAGAAAAGGCCACCTAAGATATAGCTGCTATATAGGCTATTATAGCTCATCCTAAGGATATTAACTTGTTAGAAAACAAGTAAGCATAAGAATAATTACTACACCTCTTATGCTAAAACCTAAGCTAGTGCTAATTAGAGTAATTATATAAGGTAGAGCGCTTATTATATAAGTGTTTACTAAAGAAGAAGTTAAGATAAATATAGACATTTATATATAAGTTAACCTTATTAGCTAATAACTAGTATAAAAGTTAGGTCTTAAGTCTAATCTAGATTAGAAGGTACTAAACCTAGCTAGCTTTAATAGGATAATCACTCTTCTCTTACTAGCCTACTAGCTAATCTTCTTCCTACTAAATCACTAAGAGTTCCCTAGGAAAGTAAGAAAGCTGTTTGTAAAAGTATAATACCTAAAAGGGGCTAGTAACTTACTTTTATCTACCTAAGCGATAAGAGAAGAAGGTATTATAATTAACACCTAAATGTGTATATAGACTTATAAACCTATTTTAGTCTAAGACCTTATATCTTTTGTAAAGGGCTTAGTAGAAGATAATAAAAAGGTATTTATTATGTATATTAATAGCGTGCTATTACCAGATAAGCGGCTAATACCTATTCTAGGAGAGGATTTAGAGGAACAAAAAGATAATATCTTACTAGCTAAACTAGAGTTAGAAAGGGAAACCTTTAGCAAGAAAGTATTAAAGACTCTGCTACTACTAGAAGAGGCAGAATACTTAATTAACTTATAACTAGAGAGGAAACCTCTACTAGGATAAATATATCTTACTAATAAGAAGTAAGCTTAAGTTATTTGTAAATATATCACTAAGAATATAGCAAATAGTCAAATTAGATATTCTATAAGTAAAGCTAGTATACTTATTCTTTTTATACTAAAAAAGAATAGAGAAATCTAGATCTATATAGACTATAAAGGCCTTAATACTATTATAGTGAAAAACTGTTATCTGTTACTATTAATTAGTAATCTATTAGATTAATTATCTAGGGTAAAATAGATCTTAAAGATTAATATCTATAATATATATTACTATATCTAGATTAAGCTAGATAACTAGTGGAAAACTGTGTTTTATATAAGATATAGTCACTTTAAATATACTATTATACTATTTAGATTAACTAATACCCTAGTTATATTCTAAGTATATATTCACTAAGTGCTCACTAGGTTGCTAAACACTTATTATATTATATACCTAGATAATATTATTATATACTTAAAAACTAGAGAATAGTATACTAAGAATATTAAAGAGGTACTCTATAGACTGTGAAGCTTCTAACTATATACTAAGCTGTTAAAATATATATTCTACTAATAGGAAGTTAAGTTCCTAAGGTATGTTATTACTTAAGAGGGGTTAAAAATAGACCCCTTTAAAGTCTATATAATCACTAAGTGGCTAATACTAAAGAATATTAAAGATATTTAAGTTTTTTAAGGATTTTATAACTTCTACTAGAAGTTTATTATAAAGTACTCTAAAATTATTACCCTCTTAACAGCCTAGCTGAAATAAGATAAAAGGGCTAAAAGGTTTTAATAAGAAGAGAAGGAGGAAATAGTATTCTAAACTTTTAAGTGCGTATTCTGCTTAGTGACTATTCTATAATATTAGGACTCTACTAAGTGTATATAAGTAGAAATAAATATATCCCTATAAGTGATCTTAGAGATCTTAATATAACTATTTAATAATTAATAGAGACCTATTACCTATATATTATATAAGCTTATAGATATAAAGTAATAGTAGGGTATAAGGCAATAAGAGCTATTAGCTGTTATTAAAAGCCTTAAGCACTAGAGCTACTACCTGCTAAGACTTTTAGATAGGTTTCTTTTACTAACAGACTATATAGTACTTAAGAGAGTAATTACTATACTAGTATAAGACCTCTAGGGAAGGCTTACTTATTAGGTGTATAAGTTAGTACCTTTTAACTTTAATATTAAATACCACCTTAGGATTTAAAACCTTACAGATAGACTATTAAGACATCCTGACTATATAGAGGGTAAGGTTAGCTATAATAATATACTACCTACTCTTATAATAAAGCTATAGATAGTTAAAGATTTGCTGCTAAATATATAACAAATAATTACTAATATTAGAGGTAAGATAGAAACTATAAGAGTATATATATAAGTAGTATAGGCAAGTCTTAAAGACCTTATAAGATAACAAGTCTAAAAGGGGCACCTCTCACCCTAAACTCCTTAGGAAGACTAGGGAAGTTAGATATAAAAAGCGTCTATCTTTATAGTCACTTAAGCTTAAAGACAGGCTAGTATAACCTAAGAGCAGTTAGAGAATACTTAGTGAGAAACAGCTTATTAAGAAAGCTAAGAGGACTCTACTAAAGCTAGGATTATTAATCTAGAGTAATATATCCTACGCTAAATTATAAGAGAGCTTATAAAGGGTGAAATAGCATTTTTGTTATAATTCTTACTACGCTTAGAAGAACTAGTTAGAGAACTACAGGCTAATAATCAGTTCTGTTAATAATAGTTAGTAAGGGCGTAATAAACAGCTAGTAAGCTAGGTTACTACTTTCACAATTAGAACAAAACCTTATTCTTTAAGAGCAGACTAGTAATTTCTACATAGAAGGTGTTAAGACTTAAAATCCTATACTAGCACTATAATAATCTTAGAGTAGGATATATAGAAACTATAAAGATGTTAAAACTTATTAGTAGGAAGTTCTATTAGAATAAGATTAGGGAAGATATAGCTAAGTATATAACTAGCTGCTAATTATACTAAGAGGTAAGAACCTTAAGGTATAAGCCTTATAGATATTTATAATCACTCTTAATACTATCACACCTGTTCTAAGAAATTAGTATAGACTTTATTATAGGTTTACTAAATAGTATATAAGTAGATAGTAAGAAATATAATATAATTTTAATAATTATATACTATATAATAAAATATATAATATTTATTTCCTATAAGAAGACTATAATAGTAGCTTAATTAGTGTAAGTGCTTTATAAGCAGGTGAAATATAAGTTTAGAAGTCCTAAAGGGATTATAAGTAATAGAGATAAGCTTCTTATAAGCTAATTTTAGGAGGACCTTATAATTAAGAGGGCAACCTATTAGTAATTATCTACTATATACTACTTACAGACTAATAGCTAGACAGAGAGAACAAACTAAGCTATAAAGAAATATCTGCGAATTTACACAGGGAAGTCTCCTAAAAGATAGGTAGTATAATTACTAGAAGCAGAATTTACGTATAATAACAGCTAATATAATAGTATTAGTATATCCCTAATATAAGCCTTATACAGGTACTACCTAAGGGTGGTAAAGTATATACTATAACACTTAAAAACCACTATATAAGAAGTAACTAAACATATTAAAACCTTTTACTAAGTGTGTAATAAGGCCTATAAGTGCTAGAAATAAGTGATAAAAGCCTAAGCTAAGAACTATAATAAAAGATATCTTAAATAGGAATATTAGGCAGAATAAGTAGTAAGACTATTTATATATAACTTCTAATTTAAATATAAGAAATTAGCACTTAAGTTTATTTAGGTTATAATAGCTAAAAGAGTTAGAAAACAAGCTTATTAAGTTTACCTGCTAGAATAATACTATAAGATATATAATATGTTTTTAGTCTTACTTATTAAACTATAGAAAGATATATATAAAATACTTAACAAATACTTAATAACTCTCTTAGAACTTAAAGAAGAAGAGAACAAGTAGAAAGTTAAAGAAATTATTATAAATAAGAAAATAAGAGAGGAAACCTTTTACTTAGTAAAATAGATAGGATAGCTAGTAGAATATAATACTTAGGAACTTATAATTCACTTAGAAAATATAATAAAAGCAGTATAGTAATATTACTAATAATAAAAGTATATATATAAAAAATAAGATAATAAGAATCTCTAATAATAGGTAAAAACCTAATAATAACTAGGTGATAAATACTTACTCTCTTCTAACCTAAATATAAACTTAAATAACTAAACTGTTAAAACTCTAAATAAAAGCCGCCTAAAACTATAAAAGAAACTAGACTATAAACTAAACTAATAATAAAAATTTAAGCCTAGAAAGAGGCGTAATAAACCTAAGTGCTATAATAGGGCTAGACTTTTTTCTTCTTCTTATTATTCTTCTTATCCTGCTCTTAGTGAGCTTACTCCTAGAGTTATTTCTCCTCTAAGTGTTACTACTTAGCTATAATACGCTTTGCCTTAAAATAGGTAAGAGCTTCTCTTTTAGGATCTTAAGTGAGCAGCTAGTAGCTATAAGAGGTGTAAAAAGAGGCGTAAGAAGAGGCTAAGAAATAGACTAAACTATAATAAGAAGAATCACTAAACATACTATTACTATATACTAAGCTCTTATTATTATAAGAATAGTTAGGAGCTGGTTAGTTACTATAGTGAAGAGATATTATACCTATAAAAGAAACAGATAGCTTAAGAGCCCTATTATTATAATACTAAATAATAGAGGCCTAGATAGCCTTAGAAAAATCATTAGGGAAAGTATAAGTAGAACTCTTATTAGACACCTTAACAGCAGGTATACACTTAGTGACTGCTAGGGTATAAAAAGCTGATAATAGGAGTTAGGGGATAAAATTATTATAGTAATATAAGAGTGTTATAAATACTAGTTAAGCTTACAGAACTAACTAGTTCTTATAGTTAATTAAACTAAATTTAACCTTAGTATATAAAGCTTAAATCTAGGTGAAAGTAACTGCTTTCTAGTATATAAATAAATATATATTACCACTCTAAATGTAAATACCTATAGGGTTCTTAGTGAACTTAATAAGGTTTTACTATATAGTAGTAATAGTATAAACAGCACAGATAATATGCTAGTAGCTAACAGTAGAAATACTCTCCTTCTTATTATTCTAGTTATAGTAAGAAAGGTAGTAAAGAAAGTTCTAGTACTATTATACTATAAGAACTAACTTAGTAGGAATCTATTATTATAAAATTAGTATAAGCACTTATAGCTCGCTAAGCACTTATAATATATACCTAGCTATATCACTTATTTAAGGCTTTATAGATAGTATAATAAGAAATAAGAGAACTATAAGTATAAGAATATAAGAAGAAATAGTATTTCTGTTAGATATAATAAGAGTAGGGAATACTACTAGGAGGTATTCTAGAAAACTTCTTATCTAAGAAGGGGAAATTAACTTTAGCCTAAGTGTAGAACTCCTCTAGTACTATAGCTATAACTCTAAGGATTAATATTAGCATGTAAGAGCTAAATACTTAGCGAGTAGAGGGGGATAATATTAAGAGGGTAAAAACTAATTAAATAGAAAAACATAAAGTTAAGAGAGAAAACTAATATGTTAACCACAGATAAGAGAGTTTTAAAGAAGGTTATAAGAAAGAGGGAATCTTAAACTTAGGGTAAATAAAAACCTAAAGTAAATATTTAGAGTGTAAAATAAGTAGGCTCTTATATAATAGCCTAATAACTGCTTATATAATACTTAGATTATAATAAACCTAATAATAAGCTATATTATTTTTATATAGTTAGTAAACTACTATATATATAGGAAAATAATAAACTTTCTCTTATAAAGAATAATACCTTAGGATAAGGCTTAGAAGGGGAGAAAGTAATTATAATAATTAGTACTAATTTTATTAACACTTAATATAAGCCTTTAGGGCTTAACCTTAGGGCTTACCTAAATAGTAGGCTAGCAGCCCCTTTAAGAATGCTAGATAAGCACTTACTAAATACTTATTAAGTGGAAGCTTTATAATATACTAATACCTACCTTTATAATCTTTATATTTACACCCTAGTGAGACTAACTCTTATAAGTAACTAATTAATAATAAAAGAAATTATATATAGTTATATACTCTTATATATCTCTTTATGCTTTATTATACTTTCTTCTTTTTTTTCTTTTTATTATAGAGAGGCTCTTTTTATTTATACTTATAATATTCTATCTAAATAAACTAATTACTTACTTAGAGGTTTATAAATAGTCCTCTAGTGTTATATACTACCCTAATTATAGCTAATAGCTTTTTATACTTATATTCTTATTTACTTTTATTATTAATCTAATAGACTTACCTTCTACCTAATAAATAACTAAATATATACTTATATAAAGTAT